>OX387189.1:36919757-37519757 GCA_947561395.2 Buxus sempervirens
GAGCGGCACAGACAGAGAGAGGAAAGGAGAGATGGCTCTGTGGTCGAGAGCGGGAGCAGACACGCGTGCGCGTGCTTCGCGGCTGCACAGCAGCACAAGGGAGGGTGCAACCAGCATGAACCTGGGCTGAGAAGGGTAGTGGTCGTTTTCCCACTTTTATCATTTCCTCTTCAGTTTTTGCCATTTTAGGTTTCTTTTTGGTTTTTCCTTTTGAGCCCTTTTTGATTTGTTTAATGCATTGCGATTTGCGTATCGCGCCTTGGATTATTGTCGGTTCGTACCGGATAGAAAAATGTCTATGAGATTAGAAATATACCATGGGATGGATATGTGTTAAAAGTATTTTCCACGTGTCCTAATGGAAGATCTTCTTTTCAAGTCGATAGTTTGATAAAAAAACAGGAAGAAATAATTAAGGTGAAAAATGGAAGAAGTAAACAAACAGATTGGAGGGAATAATTTAATTGCAAAAGAACACATTATTTGATACAAGAAACAAACACAAGATCAGTGGCGGAACTAGGATTCCAAATTTGAAGGGGCAAAAAAAAATTTCAATTAACACTTCTCATGAAATATAGAAATTTTAATGATTTAGGGGGGCAAAACATAAATTTCAATTAAAACATATAAAAATATATTTTAAATTAAAAAATAAATTTTGGGTGTGGGGTGCACACTTATGCAATAGGCTTTCTTCTTCTAATTTGATTTTTGTGGTTAATCTAGTCTATCCTTAAAATTGAGAATGATGAAGAGTCTTGAAATTCAGTTTCTCTATTACTAACTATACTAGGTACTAATGAAAAAACAAATTCATTGTATCCTGTATAATTATGTTCCCCTATGTTGCATTTTTCTTCTATTTCATTTTTCAGCACTATCTTGTACAGTCGCGGAACCACCTTAGACCTAGAGTTTTCAGCACTATCTTGTACAGTGGTGGAACCACCTTAGAGCTAGAGTTTTCAGCGTGTTAGTAATATTTCCCAGAAATTACAGATTCAACGTGTTGAGCGCAAAAAATGTGAGACGCTGCAAAAAACCATACTTGAGAAGCATCTAAAATGTGGAAATAAAGTGAAAATTAGAAAAGGATGACTTTTGAAATGAAAGTTTAGAAAGTAAGGAAAGAAAGAAAAAAATCCAAATCTTTTATGCCCTAAACTTATAAAAATACCAAAAACGACATAAACTTTCCAAATTTACAAGAACTAAACTTTTTGAAAATGTGTCGGCGGTTCTTGTTTAATGCATAAAAATTCCAAAAAAGGCATCAAAACTGTTTGATCCTAATGATATTTTAGGACTCCTACCCTACTCACAATGTAATTTTCTTGGAGACTTTGGAAACTACCCTTCCTTGTGTTTAGTCGAACATGGAGACCTGAGACGTCCGACAAAATTTCAACAGAAAATTTCCCTACCAAATGATTCCAAACAAGTTTTCATTCAACTCCTAAGCATTATCAGATATGAGGAGCCCCTTTAAGATAACAAAGATTGGATTAATGGTTGCTGTGTTCGGCTGCGTTAACAGCCGATCCAATGACAACCTCCGTTCATTTTTTATTAGCATTGTCTCTATCAGGTAACTGGAATCTTTCCCCTTGGTTTCTGAATAGATGGGGAGGCTTCAATGGAGCTTGAATGTTTATTGCAACAGATGTAAAAAGGTACAGAAATGCAGAGCAGTCAATACTCTTTGATGTTCAGTTTAATACTTTTTGATGTTCAGTTTATTCCAAACCTGTCCGACCACTTGTTTTGGGTGTAAATGCACGCTTTTCTCCCCATGGTTTTACATTCGTAATGCATTAGGAACGAAGCAAAGCCAACAAACAAGAATTGAGATAAGAGGATTCAAGATAAAATCAGAAATTTAGAAATAAAAAAGTTCGGTAATGGGTGACCGAACGAGTCTCTCTTCTTTTCTATTTGTTGTTATGTAAGAATGAAAATGGTTGTTCATACTTCTTTCATTTCAAACCATAATAACCAATCAAATACCTGGCTCTGTTTCCTGAGTTGAGTTTGGGACTCCTGCAAGTGAGAACAACAGCTTCCTCTTCTTTTCGCTCACCGTGATTCTCTCTCCCCTCCCCCCTTCCCTTCTTATAGAGGTGAAGAAGTCATGGCACCTTTCGGTACCATGAATGCTTGGTCGGACACGCCCGCCCTTTCGTTTTCTTCTTTCGCCGAATGGGCTGGCCGCCTCTGTCGTGTTCATTTAATGCGGGTCCAATTATTTTATTTATTTAATATTATTTTTTGAAGTTTCCTTTAATTTACCAGGTGACAAGCGCGACATGCTGAAGATATATTTTGGGTGTGAAATCTTGAGATTCCCTGCTTTATGAAGTCACACGACATCCCTTGGTGTGAAATAAAGTAAGATGAGGAGAGAAGGGAATAGACGTGTACATCACTCAGCCAAAATGCATATAATCTTTCAAGTCTGCGTAATGCTGCCTCCCAGAAGGATATACACTGCCAGAATACAAAAAGAATCAGGACTTCTTCCTGTAGGCTTCCTTGGTCTTTACTTAATTTGCAAAAAGCTTGTTACAGTTCACACACTATAATAATCATCTGCTAAGTGCACAGGAATGATCTCACCAGTAGTGATTCTAAGTATATAAGCACAGTCCCTACTAAGTGCACATTATCATGAATCATACTATCAATAATCCAAGGAGCATCTCCCCTCCATCTTCCCATTCCAATTGCTCTAACCAAATTCAACCTTATCAGACTTGTAAACAATTTATTTGTCATCATCTTTTTATGTGGTTAAGAAGTCTTTTAAGGGCATTTTTGGAAAAAGCCCTTTGTGAATAGTAAAATGTCACTCATTCTCAATTATCTTAAAAAGGTGTCACTACTTCCCAAGTTCCAAGAATTAGGTGACTGAATCTGGGTTGTTTTTAAAAAGTTTCACTAAAAACCAATTTGCCCTAGAAGAAATGGCCTGTTGGAACCTTCCAAAAAAAAAAATGGCTTGTTGGAGAAGCATCTCCATTATTGTAAGTAATGTTAATATTACTACTTGATGTCTGATTCTTTAACAAATTCCATGGTTCAATGGATGGAATATGTTATTCTGAACCCAATTAATGATCTCTGCATTCTATAAAGAATTATATAAGCATTATTTTTTTTCAATTGGGGGTTAACGATGATACAAGTTTTGACGTTTCAGAATCTTTACCAGCTATGTATTTACAGTATATATAATGAAAAGTACAGATTCTGAACACCTGGGGTGAGCCTAGCTGCCTCATATATAACTGCCAATATATATATGTGTGTGTGTATATGTAACATATCAATAGAAACATCAATTAGCAAGACTTTGATGGAAGAGTTGTTAGAAGCTCTGAGATTCTATTGAATGAACCTGAACACCTTTCACACTTAACCATCAAGAGAAAACTACTAGGGCAAGACATAAATACTAATTGATGCAAATAAGCCTGGACAAAAAAATGAGGTAAGCCATCTATTTTGCTCTTTCAATGCAGTAGTCTTTACATTATCCTGAACTTCTGTAAGATATATATGAACTCCAGATTTAGAAAGCATACAAACTGAGATTCTGATACAAGACATGCTCCTGCACAATAATGACATAATGGAGTTACCTGCCAAGCGTCTTGAGCTGGATCTGGATCCACCAAAGATACACATGTACTCCATGATGCAAGCAAGTTGACTGTAGCTTCCTTCCTGGAGCCTCTCTTGTAAAGATAGCTTCTGGTTCTGGACAAGCTTTTGGATGTAATCAAAGAAGAAAATAAAAAACACTTTATCTCTTGCCAAATCTAAAGCAATTGTAGTGTTTTGCTACAGTGAGAGTTCGGTTTGGTGCAGGGTTTTGCTTTGGCTCTGTAGTAACAGGGCGTTTCTCCATTGCTTGTATGAACTTTCGCAAATACTTAATGTACTCGGGATAAGTTTCCAGGTTACAATGGCCTCCACCTTTTATCCATAGTGGATCATACTTTTCCTTGGACAATTCCCACAAGCGCTTTCCATGGGACCAATCAACAATGTCATCATTTGTTCCCTGAAAAAGTTTTATCAACTGCCATCATCAGTTAAGCATTAATATGCTGAACATTCAATTTAAGTGAGCCAAACCAAAACCTGAGACATTGGAAACAAAATGCTCTACATAATTATAGAAGCCAGAGGATCACTTGGGTGCCATGCAATCTTCTGGGGAAGTAGAGAATTAAAAAAATAACATTTTCTTGTTCTTATAGCTTTATTGATCCTACCTAAATTTGAATGTCTGGTATTAAGTTACAAATAAAACAAAATCTAAATCACTTTGAAGGTCGAGTTCCTGGTTTGCTCATGAAAATTACAAAATTTTCAGTTCCTTGAATTTTCATGAGTATTTTCACTAGCCATTCTTGCTTCTAATGGAAGAGGTCTTCATAATTACCTTGTGCTTCTATTAGGTATTAGTAGTTTAAATCACATTATTTCACAAAAAATGTGTAATGGGACTCTGGCATCAACTTCAATTTGCATCCTTATAAGCAGCACTACTTGACATGGGATTTGAGGCCAATATAATATTTTAGACAAAAAACACTGCTCTAGTGTTTTCAGATTAGGTGATCCTATCCAACAAGTACAAATGGGAACCAAGGAATTACTGAGAGCAAGCATAAGTTTCCACATCATCATAAGCTTCTGTTTATCCAATACCAACTCACATAGCATTCAGGATGGATTATAGCTTGCCAATACCAGGCTTTCAGGATGGATTATTGCCTGCCAATACTGGGCTTCAAGATAGGCTCTACAAAAAATAAAATGCAGGTCTTGGAATTTCTTTTTTTTTTTTTGAGTGGTGGTGGGGGGCATGATGGTGCGTGTGTGGTTTCTGGAAAAGGATAATAAATATTTTGATCAAAGGAGACAGGAGCAAGCCCTGTGTACATGGAGTATATAGGGAAGGTAACAAAACAGATAGCCATATAATAATGTAGCAAGAAACAAAATTACACCAACAAAATACAAAATTCCAATCACCATATGCTCAAATCCACCAAAGTCTGCCAAAGATTTTCTCCTGTCCCAAGGACCTGGGAGACAGTATGTACACAGCTTTTCCTTATCCTTAGAAATTTTTCTGTTTCTTTCCCCCTAAGGTGTCCAAAAAATGGCAATAGGCAGTCAGTGCATCTCTACAAAAGGCAGCAACTTTCCAAGATTACCCAGCTCCTAGAAATTAGTCAATAAATGGTTAGGATCTTGTCTGGAGAGGCATACCAAATGAAGAATGCTACCTTCATAGGAACCAGTTTATTCCAAAAATTCAAGAAATTGATGTTGTCTCATCATCCTAATCTAATGCAAGTGTTAGATTAATTGTAGAATTTTTTGTTGGGATGCCAAAACCACTATCTTTTCTCAAACCACTCAGTTTCATTGGAGAAGATTGCAATTGGAGCAGTCATCAAGAAAGGGAATCAAAGTTTCTGTCGTTTAGCAATCTTCTAAAATTAGTACCCAAATCATAGAGTTGTTCATCTATAACTAAACTGAACAAGTATGTTATGCTAACTGCACATATAAGCAAAATTGAATGGTAGCCCCATCTGTTGAAATATTGTGTTTGGGCCCTTTGATATACATTGCTACGCCTTCACCTATTAGCTTAAGCTTGTAGGTGCAACGGTTGTTTAACATGGTATCAGAGCGGGAGATCTTGTGTTCAACTCCCGGGGGCAAGTTTGCCTTGGCATTTGTTTGTGTACAGGATGTTTGTCCTCCCTAGTTGCTGTGCGATGTTGCACGTGTGGGGGAGTGTTGAAATATTGTGTTTGGGCCCTTTGATATACATTGCTACGCCTTCACCTATTAGCTTAAGCTTGTAGGTGCAACGGTTGTTTAACACCATCACCCGCTTTTATGGTGTTACCTTTAAAAAGCTTTGAAATAATTGCTAGTTTCCTTCCACAGACAAGCTCAATGGCATCCAAAACATGTCCTTATCACAGTTACAATTCTGGTGGCCATACTTGAACCTTAGAATGAGATTTCATAATAAGTTCCATTTCACTCCAAATGTCCAAAGCCACTCCTCCCAGATACAATTCTGGTGGCCATACTTGAACCTTACATCTGCTTCCTGTTTTAAAATGTGATCTCATATAATTGCCGCCTTATGAATTGCTTTGAGAGATGAGGTTAGATTCCAAACCATGCACAAAAGATTGACTCTAAGATGCTCAATGTGGACAGTCTGGAACTCTAAAGATTTAATTCTGGTAGAAGAATGCCTTATGCATCAAAATTTTCACTCATTTTCAAACTCTACAGAAATGCCTCAATTCCAGTGCTCAATGGCGATTTGTAAGTTTAAATGCTTGGTACTGCTGCATTTAGATATCGAATGAAATTATCAAAATGCCTTGAAATGTTGCCTAAAACCCTATGTTACTTCAGATACGAAACCACACCTTCCTCCAACTCAATAAAAGATCAAATTTTTGAATATAAAAATGTGTGTAAAATTTATATACATATAATAAAATAAATAAATATCTTATGTGTATCTGTCATGTGTTTGTGTGTGTGTATAAAATATTCATATCAGATCTTATATAAAATGCTGTAGGAGAAGAACAAGCTTGAAACCTACTTTGTTACATGACGAAAGATACTATACATACAGATTACAAAAGGTTGGCAGACTAGACAATGCAGAAGTACCTTCAACATGACCTATGACTTATGAAACTTGCGAACTTTGTTGGTAATTTGACTAGTAATTATAAAGTACCTCCAAACAGAAGGTAGCCGAGCCCAAGATGCTGTAAACTGAAATATATGGAGATGGTAAAAAATTGTTACATACTGAATTGCAGACACCGGAACTCTGAGTATTCTACCTACTTAATTTGACCAGCATCATGAACTTGCTATATCAAGATCCCTTCACCATTTTCCATAAAATGCCTTATATTTCTAACCAAACCCATCAATAAACCGAAAACTTTAATATACTTATTCTAGAAGTCTTAATTCTAAATATTTATATTTTAACCATTTTAAGCAAATAAAAATAAATAATTTAGTTAAAATAAAATTTCTGACCAACATGTAAGCCAGCTTACTGAAATTAATAGAACATAAATAACTATAATCTTTGATAATTTTCCTACTTCAATTGATTGGTCATAAAAATATATGTTAAGAGCAATATTACCTTTCTATCACAGCTTGATACTTTTCAGTATAAGCGAACAACTATTTGAAAAATTATCATGAAAATTCCATGTTTTTTAATTTCTATAGCTGATATATTTTCTAATTTTTTATAGCATAAATAAATTTCAAATTCAAATATACCATTTTTTATTGACCCATACATTGGCCTTCCAATATAGACAGCTAAATAATGAAGGATCAAAATTTGCAATTTAGATAGAAACCCAAAAATTTTGGTTTCTCTAAAATTTCCTAGGTTTCAATCTCCCAATTAAAAATAAAAAATAAAAATCCATAACGAAATACATGCAAATGCTTATCACATATCTGAATTGGCATATATTTTCATACAATTATTAATGCAAAATGTACAGAAGGTAGTTAAAAAAAAACTCAAAAACACCTTTACTAATTCAAAGGAATTTCCAGATGAAAAACACAACAATGTTTTCTCAATTTGCTACCTGAATGGCTTTCAAAAAAAAAAAAGATGAGATGACAATTCCACAAAGTAATTGATTTAAAATAAATTTACATGTGATTAGAAGAGGCTAAGAGTATTTTGAAAATTTTTGGATGGAAAATGGCTGAATAGAAGAAACTATTGAGATTTCCCCTATTTGACCATATATAAAGGGTGGTACACATTTGCATTAGCAAATATATCATAATATTTGTAAAAAAATAAATAAATAAATGCACTATTATTCACTCACTCCAACCCCAAAAATTAGTGACAAATCACTCAATATTAGTGATATATTGATATTTTGAACCGTATTTTAAATAATGGATTTGTTTCTCTAGATGCACTCAATAAAAGGATTAAATGGAGCCTGCCATGTAAAAAAAAAGGAAAAAACAAACTCATATACAAGTTCAATTATGAATGAAACTACAACAATTCAAGAAAATATGATGAATCAACAGATTTGATATATTATCCATCTGTTCACCAACTATATTTTATTAAAGTAAATGATTTTCAATCCATATAATATAGTTGAGTCAGGAAGTTTGTTCCTTGTCCCTTTCATCATCCAAACAAAGGATAATATAAACCTCTTCACAAAATATAATTGAACTCAGTAATCAGCAGAAGGCCACATCAACCCAGCTACTTCAGTTTCAAACATGATATCCACAAAATACAAAATAAAATATGGATTACCACTTAGAAATGAGCAGCGGACAATTTGTAATCATGTTTGAATAATCAAATCCAGTCTTTATATTTTCCATTAGAGAAAAATTTAAAATTGAAAAGAAATGTCAAAAGGGAAAAGAAAGAGAGCACATGTATCATCAAGAAACATTTTGCAGTTGTTAGAAGGAAGACTTACGTGTATAACAAGAACAGGGCAGTTCACATGCCGTATTTTTTCAATATTCTGAAAACAATCAATAGAGCTTCCTCAATGAGTATCCAAGTATTTATATATAGAGTAAAAGCTGAGCAGAACAAATCCCTAATCAAAGCTTACTTTAAATATATCGAACCAGAATGTCATCTTGACCGGATATAATACCCGAATGCCTGAAAGGATAGCACTATGAAGAATTACAGCCCTTAACTTTGGTAAACGAGCAGCCAAGTGTAAAGTGGGCCCACTTCCAACAGATTGCCCATACATAATTACATCCTCCTGCTTAATTCCATAATCTCTCTTCAAGCAATTGTAAACGGCATCTATGTCATGGTATGTGTTGAACTCAGATGGCTATAACAATTTATCCAGACAATCACTTGTTTAGAAATGCAAGAAATGTAGATTGATGGACAAATAGACAAAATAACATACGAGGTTAAGACCATTTTCTTTATTCCAGAATTCATTCTTTCCCAATTTGAAATGGGGAACAAAGGATACAAAAAGAACAGCGGTGTATATTGCTTACCTTACCAGAGGAGGCTCCATACCCTGAGTAGTCGTAGCTGCAAAAGAAAAAAAAAAACTCAAAAGATTTTTTGTAAAAAATGAATGAAATCTTTCCACTTGTAGTAATACATGTCATTCTATAGCTGCAGGGAAGTATTCTCAACTAATTACATAATGCTCATAATTAACATGAGAAATTTCTAAATTCCTGCATATAATAGAAAAATTCAAAAGTTTCAAAAATTCTGGATGTTTCTAACGACGGTGAATTGTTTCAACACCATGTCAAGAAAATCCTTAACAACCCTGTCATTACCAACATTGTTGATGGAAAAGAGAATAGTAAAAATCCACATGGGCATGAAGTGAAATCTTTCTGGCACTGAAACATTCCAAACAGTTTGAACCTATTACTCCAAACCCATAAAGTTGAAATTCCATCAAGGACAAATGTGATAGGCTGGACTCAGCTGTCCAGACCATGAAGTCAACATAAGCATATAACTCATAAAATTCACAAAAGCGAGAATTATATACCAAAATCAACAATAAGATCCCTACTGCCACAATTTTCATTAGTATTCAATATAAAAACTTTAGATGAAACATAAGACTCGTATGTTTATTTAAACTCACTATTACATCAATTTTCAACTGCACAATAAAAAGAAAAAAAAAACCAATACAAGCATTATTAAACCCTGAAGAAAGTATAATAGAACAGATTCTAAAATTCGGTTAAATAAGGTTTTTCCATCAACCCATAACACACGCACACACACACAGACACACAAAAACAAAACAAAAAGTCTATCTCACAAACAAAACTCAGGAAGAATTGAATCATATACAGCAATCCACCTGTAAATGCAACAACCAACCCCAACCTTAGATAAGCAGAGCATGAGCAGAACCAGCAAAACCCACATCATTAAAGCCAATCACAAAC
Source organism: Buxus sempervirens (assembly GCA_947561395.2). Lineage (NCBI taxonomy): Eukaryota > Viridiplantae > Streptophyta > Magnoliopsida > Buxales > Buxaceae > Buxus > Buxus sempervirens. The sequence goes on from OX387189.1 coordinate 36,929,820, forward strand.
AGTCCCAGTGAAACCCAGATTTCAAAACGTTTGGATTAAAATAAAAAAGGAAGAAAGAAAAAAGTAGAAATTTATACCTCATGATATTGACACGCAGATGTGCTCTGAGCTCAATAAATAGCTCCTGCATCTGACCCAAATCCGCAGCGTTTCCATGAGAATACAAAATTGTAAATCTCGCAAATGGGTGTCTCCAGAACGTAGCAACGATCTTGTTCCCTCCTTTTGTATCCAGCAAATGAACGTCCACGTTGTGATCAGAAGTAACTCCAGGAAACAAAAGCTTCCCATCTTCTGCTCTGTAGACATCATACGTTGGTGGTTCTGGAGGGAAAAATGCGAATTTCGCAGCAACCGTCGACGTTACATTGCCCATTAAAGCAACCCCAACTCAGGAAAACATACAACAAATACGAACAAGAACAACAACTACTACGCCATTAACGCTCTCATCCTCAATCTGTCTGTGTATTTCTTTCGTTTATTTTTCTCTCAATAGAATCAAAAACATTCCTTCAAAATTCTTCTAATCCAAATCCAAAAAAAATAAAAATAATAATAATTAATTAAAAAAAAAAGGGTTTTTTTGCTGCGTTTGATGCAATCCAGGTGGCGTCAGTTAAAATTAAATGGGTGAAAGGGTGGATCCGATTTAAGTGGTTGAGCTGGTACTGCTGGAAGAACGAAGCCCCATTAATTAATAATAAAAAAATAAGGGTGAAATTACGAGACTGGATTGGACGGCTGAGATTCGGTCAAAGGCTGCTGGCATCTCTGAAATCAAAAAAGGGAAAATTTCTCTTCTAACCCTTCAGCATAATTAAATTCCAGATTCTTCCTTCTGTGTTACGCTCTTTCTATTCTGCCTAAGGAATCAAAGTTTAACTTCAATCTCTATCTAATTCAAGCAAAATACCAATTTTACCCTCATTAACCACATGGATAAATTCATGTTTGGAAAAGAAGATAGCTGAACTCACCACCCATTTGGCCATGGCTGTAGGTTCAACAATCTTAGTGTTTGGGCCCAAGAAGTTTATGCCATTATGCCATGACCAATCATATGTGAGAAACTAATGCAAATTTCCATTACAAAAATAAAACTACTAAAAGTTTTGTCATTAGTCTTATTACAGTCTTTACCATAATAAGGATAAAATTACCTCTTTAAAAGAAGAAAAGAGTTTAAAATCAAACTTTGCTTTTTAGGTTATAATACATCTATAATTTAAGATTTCTCTATCAATTTTAATGATGTATATAATGGCTACTTTAATTTTAATCATATGTCTAATAAAACTAGGTTTTGGTTTCAAGTTCTCCCTTTGTTTTAAAGAGATCATCAGCCAAGATAAATGATGAAATCCAATTATTGAGTATTTTTCTCCAATAATTTTTCATTGTGTTAGAGGATATGATATGATATAAATATTATTACATGAAAATAAGAGATATAACACATGATTAAATGATGACTTCCATAATGTTGGCAAAGTAAATTCCTCTTTCTTAAAGAATAAGGGAAAGATTGAAATCAAATTATGGTTTGCCAGGTACAGTTGAAAAAACTTAAAATAAAGAAGAGACTGTAATAATTTAAGTGTACCCTGAAATCTTTTTCCCTTCTTATGTGATCAGATGCAAGCAGAATTGGCAGGGAAGTTTGCAGAAGTATCCTATCAGGGGACACCATACAAGAGTGACCCCTACAGTGTGGCCATGTTTGGGGCTTTCTTATTGGTTTACCACAACCAAGTTGATGAGTGCATCATTCATGCATGGTGAGATGAAATCAGTTAAAAAGAGAAAAAAAAATGCCACTATGCTAACAGGTCCCTTGGTTTATCTGCAACCAGGTGGATGTGGTCAAAATTTCTTTTGATGTTGGTGGACAGGTGGGAGGGAGGAGAACTCTTTTTCTAATGCCAATCCATCATTACAGCCACATGCTTGCACTTTATTGTTTTTGTTTGTGTCTCAGAAACCCAGCAAGGATGTGGGACAAGTTGTATTTTTCTCTGTTTTGGACAGTGGGACTTGGCTAAAGTTTAGTCCAAAGGAAAAGGACTTGAGTCAAAAGCCTCTGAGAATGCTTGGAAGTTTGTGCTTTGGATATATTATCTGGGACCTGAAATAATCAGATCCTAAAAGAGTGAGATCTCAAACACTATACATTAAAAGAAGAAAGGGAGCTGTGAATAAAATAGTAGGAAGAGACTTCTTTAGAACATGTTTCTCAGGTATTAGACTCTTGGCAATTAAAAACTATCATTTCTTTCTTTCATGACACAATAATGTCAAAACCCACTGATTCACTCTTCACACCCTTCACAAACATATTTAAACATAAGCACAACCTTTCTTTTCTTTTTCCTTGAGATTTTAAAATTTAATTAAAAAATAGGGGAAAAAAAAACTATTAACATTGACTTCTTTTTCTTTCATTTTCTTTTATATAAGATTTTTGCTCCAAAAAAAAATGGATTCTGATTTCCTTTTTCCAGTATAATGGGAATGATGCAAGGAATAAATCCATTCATTAGTTTGAATTTTGCTTTTCTAGTATAAACTACCAAATTGTAAGGAGAAGAAGAAAAAGCTTAATAGCTTCACCATGAGCCTTGACAAATAAAAGGTGCTTTTTGTTTTTTTTTTTTTTTGTTTTTGTTTATAAATTCATGGAGAAATTGAAGAAAAGAAAAAATTCAACTGCCTCACCATCAATTTAGACAAATAAGGCCAATTTGTTGCTAAAAAAATGACAGAAGTTGGCTCCTAATTACTTGTTTTGTTGCATTTCAACCGGAGTATTAAGCAAAGAGAAATGTAGCATCTGATAGACTGAATTGATAAATCAAAGATCTTAAGACTTGGGAGTTTGAAACCATTGCGTGGCGAAAGAAACTTTAGATCTAAAAAGGACAATTCAAATATAGAACTAAGATCAATTGAAGAAAAAGATCGTAAGCCTCAAATTCATACAGAGCTTATAAAACAACAACAGAGCATCTGGTTTTATATTAATGAATCTTTTTGTATGAGATAATACATTGGAACTCCTCCATTGCATCAACTTGTGTTCAGGAGTGTCTACTACAACAACAGTACAGATTATTATCACTATGACTTGCAATCCTTTATTTGATGAAGTGGCAACTGGCAAGTGTGTGCAAAAGTAAACTTACATCAGGTTCATCATCATCATTAGGTTATCAGGGGGAAATTCGAACATTCAATAGGTTGTACGAATGGAGTTCTTCATGAAAGATTCTCCATACTGCTTTTATATAATATGTGCTCCTCTGATAGGGTGATCTCATCTCCGATAACTGAAACCCAGCTCTCCGTTATCTTTTCCAACTTATTGTTTAAAATATCAACAGTAGTGAAGGCCCTCAATGTACCTATGGACTTGGGCATACAAAGAATTCCATCTGTCATGATGCTTCTATCATTAGTTCCTTGCTCGCCGATCAATCTTCTCACCCTTGGAACGATAGCTCCATTCAAGTATACAGTACCGTCAGCACCAACCACAAGCATCTTCCTAAGACCACTTCTATATGCCAGTTCTTTATGCATATGCCCAAATACAACTAAAGGGATGGATAATTTGGCTGTCCTTTTCAAGGCAGATATGGCTTCTGCAAGATCTGTGCCATAAGACATGTTTACCAGTATGTTATCAGTGTAAAATATGAATATATCTTAGTATAGAAGAATAACTGCATGGAGAAAAGGTTATTCACCTGGATCACCATGGTCGCCGCCTCCATACACCCAATCTCGGCCACAGATGTCATTCTTGTTAGATCCTAAACCTGGAAAAGAGCAGTTCAGATTTAAGATCTTACAACTTTGCCTCACCAACAAATAGCTAACACAACAATTGACAACGTAACAACCTAATATACCTGTAGGTCCATTATGTGCAAGAAAAATAACTGAATGATTCTCTGGTGTCCCCAAAGCAGCTTCATAGATTTTCTTAGTGCTGCCAGCCATATCATGCACTCCATATCTGATTAAAGGTTTAGTAAAAAAGAATAAACAACCTCCAAGTTAAGAATCTGATTAACATGTTAAGAGACAATTTGGAAACATTGTATAACAAAGAAATTAGATAACAATTCAGCAAGAAAATTAAATAAAATAGCACCATTCAAAGATAATGAAGTTCTTTGAAGGGGCAACAGCTAATTCAGATTTAATGAATTTTTTTTTGATAATTCAGATTTAATGAATTGATTAACAATACCAAAACTTTGGTAACATGCACAAAATAAAGTGGAAGAAGTTATGCTTGATTATGAATGTGAAAAAAGCATCTCATTATTATTTAAAAGAGCTCAATGTGAATGTGAAATGATTAAAAAGCAGAAGGAAAAAAAATTGGAACCCATGATATACTAAACACTGTATCTCCTACAAAGAAGATGTTGTTTGGGAAATTGAATGCTGCTGATAATACACAATCACAATAACAAAAAATGAAAATAAAAATCAACGCGGTAAGGGAATAACTTCTAATATAATAAAAGAAAATTAGCTAAAAAAAATTTCACCAACCTTGCAGACAGAAGCCTTTTCCGGAAAAGTGTGTCACCTCCACAAGAGAATGGGCGTCCACCAACAATACTCAGATTCAGCATTGGAAAGTCCATACGCCTATAACCCACATGCTCCTCTCCAAGACTGAACATTAAAGAAAGGCACACTTTCTATTGGTAATGGGGGATTTTATTAACAAGTTTTGCGATTTTATTAAAAAGTTTAAGAGATTACATAAGCACAAAACATTATAATAAAATCACATGAGCATGAACAAAGCTTAAACAATAACATCGACAAAACATGGAGCATGTTATCACAGATCTCACTTAGGCTGTGTTTGGATAACTGGATTAAGTTGGAAAGTCTGATAGGAAAGTGATATGCCAAAAAGTGATATTCTGGAAAGTGAAAATTAACTTTCCTGAATGTTGTTTGGATGTATCCGGAAAATTTATGAAAACTGATGGAAAATCCTGATTATGTTGTTTGGTTAATCAGAATGAATGAGAAAAGTCTTACATTTTCCTATTTTACCCTTTAATCTTGTCCACATAAAGTTGAAAAAAAAAATACTATAAACACCCATTCCCTATTTTTTTAGTCAAGGACACGCAACACTTCCACTCCTTTAATTTATTATTATTTTTAAATGAAGAACACACACACCCTACTCTTATTTTTTATATTTTTTAAGCAAAACACAACCCCCTATTTTTCTTTTTTTTAAGAAAGAAGGGGGGCCACATGATCGCCCCTATGTTTTTTAAGAAAGAAGTGGGGCCACATGATGGAGAAAGAAGGAGGGTTTGAAAAAAAAACCTGGGGTAAATAGGTAATAACGTTGGTTAGACTTTACTTTCCGGCAAAATCTGACCGTTTTGGTCGGAAAATGAAACTGGGTAAAATATACGTTCAAAGTTGTTTGACCAATTTTAATTTCCGTGGGTCCCACGTTTTCCTTCAAACCAAACGCACAGTTTTTGAAGGAAAGTTTGTTTTCCGGCAAAACCCGGAACAATCCGGCTAACCAAATGTAGCCTTAGAGATTTAAAATTAAAGTCCCAGAATTACCCAGCTGCCTTTCCCATTGGAAGAAGTTGTGCATATTTTCTGAAGAAAATGTGACAAACTTCCTTATCCTAAAAAATTCTCAAGTTTCTTTCACTACAAATGCATCACAAAACTGCAAATTGTGAAATCCTTCAAGGAGCTCTATCTTCTTGTTTCTTGCACTCAAGCACCAACTTTCCAAGATTCCTTGGCAGAGATTGCTGCCCAATCCAAAGCATGCCAAATCTCGACAAAAATTGTGTTCCAGATGCTAGGTGTAAGCTTGCAATGTAGAAGGTGATATATAGTAAGGATTTAGCAAGAGCACAAGTGTCCATAAAAATAATGCAAATATAGTAGACTCAGGGACTTTCCAAATGATTTGGAAGGGAAATGGGGATTGGCAGTATAGCAACGGCATCTAGCAGACAACCAACAGAAAAGGAGATATTATCTTCTAAGATCCACCATCTTTGATCATATCCACTATTTGAGCGTAAAAAAAAAAAAAAATCCACTCCTTGAGCATGGTTAGCATTTAATAATTGGAACAAATCCCTTATTTAATCATCTCCCAAATCACTTGAATTCCTCCTCAAATCAACATCCCATGTAAAAGAATAACCCACATCATGCATATAGTCTTGCAATGCTATGGGCATTTAGAGATCTTCATTTGGGCATGATGTCTTCATACCATAAATCATCCCCAAAAGATGTGACATTTCCATTATCAGCATCCTAATCCACTTGAGAAAAAGGTATGCATTATAGCCTCTGACAACTCCATGTCTGCTGCTAATTAGATTTGTTACCCAAACCTGGGGAAGATGTCCCACATTCAGTGGCAATATTTAATATCCATTACCTATCCCTTTCAACACCAAAAAATTCCATAACAATCTACTTGTAAGAGCCTTATTAAAGTTTATAGGGAATAAGTACATCATCTGACTCAACCACAAAAACAAATAGGATTGGTAGAGAGCATCTCCTTGTCTGATTACTCAGGAACCTTAAAGAACTTTGAAGATACTTTCATTAACTGGAATTGAATGTGATGCAGTAGAATGCATCTCCCAACTATGTCACTTAGATCCAAAAATCATGTGTGTTAGGAGATACAATATAAACTTCCAAGTTCCAATTCACATGCTTTTTTTACGCCAAACTTAGAAAGAAAGTATGACTCTAACTCCTTGTCCTTGAATCCAATATTCATTTGGGATGGGTACATAATGTAGATTTTGACTTTCCTAGACAAAAGTCGCTCTGGTTGTTGGAAACTGAAACATGGTACCCTTGAGCTTCGAGGATAGGACTCTAGGAAAAATTTTATAAATATTCCCATGATCCTACACATGATTATTTTGGAATATAAACTAAGAATTTTAAATACTCAAAAGTAGAATTTTTCCATCACCTTCATGATATCTGATCCAATCATACAACAATTCTTGAAAATTTTCATTGTAAACCTTGCCATTCTCCAACTCATCACTTTCTTCTGGATCTGGATGAGGGAAGTTCATAGCATCAAATACAGCTCTATATGCAGCTGATTATAAGAATTTATATATTTCTCATCATATTGTGTAATAACCATATCATCTTCAAGCACTCTTTCGCCCATTTTAAGGCTGGATACTGTATTTTTGGCTTCTCAACCCAAACTTGGATGGTCAATGCTCAGAAGATATAGCACTACAAAACTGGCTAGGACTTGCTGTGTTGGAGCTGACAAGATCAGGTGCACTACACGTTTTTGCTGTCTCAACATTGTTAGACTCTTTATATGAGCACTAGCCACACAATAGAAAACTTCCATATTCTAGTCTTCTGCACTTCTTAAGCCATAATGCATGGGATTTTAGTTGTAATATGATAAACTTACATTTATCATAGGGTAATCCTTCCTTCTATCAATTGGGAAAAAGGGCTTTCTAAATAAGGCCACTTTACTGCATACTATTTGGTTGAGCAAACCTGACTGAAGCTGCATAAGGTTCATAAAGAACAATAGTGACAAACCGAAAACAAGAAAGAAATAATTTTGAGGAATCAGACTTGATACCTTTAGTAAAAATGGATTAACTAATCTAAAATAACTTTGTGAAGCTCTAGAATCTCCATTACGGAAGTCAGGTAAATGTTTGGCCTTTTAAGTATGATAGCAATACGAGCCTATTAATTCTAACAAAAATTAAATAAAAAACGTGCTATATTATTCTATTTCAGAAAATTTATTATTTTTTCCAAAATGAAGCCAATGGATTAACCTGGATGACCCAGATCACTTAGGCCTCTCCCTCTACCAGATTGAAAGCTTTGCTCATAGAAGGCTATTAGCTATGGTTGGCTGTGATGGCCTTTGATACCTGAGACTGAATGTGATTTCTACTCCATTGCACCATGCAAAAGCTCATAGATATTAACAAATGACAGTATTTTCCATGCAAGAGCTCATGGATATAAACAACTGAAACTTGAAGACAAATGAAATCATTACTTTGGTCTGCTATCCTCAAAAGAGTTAGGTGGTAATAGGAATGTCAGCTCATCTTCAGTTTGAAGGCTTCTTTAATTCAGAAGGATATACACTTGGTGCAAAAGAAAAAAAATTTCACAGAGGTTTCGTTTATGGATTTTACCAGTTCATTCAGATCAACATAATTTCCCACACTGACTGGATAAGAAGACAATAAAATCTGATAACCATGGAAATCTGAGATGCTACTGATTTATGAGTCAAATTTTATCATTACAAATTTCTGCAAAGTTTACCCAAACTATCTTGCAGCAGGAGAATAAATTGACATCACTAAACCAATAAGGCTCATTGTACATGCCATGAAATGGATATAACTGATATTACATATAGAAAATAACAAACAAAAACCTTAATAAACAATAATATGGAACAAACAAAAACCTTAATACACAATAATCTGACATTCTATGCATTCGGAATCTTAACAAAGGACAGAATGCTAGATAGCTCACCATTCCAGCTGAAGTTGGACGGGATCTTTTCTCCTAAGAATCAAATAAAAGATGTTAATTAGCATGAGAAGTAAGTTCATTTGCCTTTTGAAATGGGAAACTAGAATTACAATGCTTTAATTATTAATCATAATATAAGATATTATGAGCTCTCACAATAAGTTGGCGGGAGATAAGTCACTTTCATGAACATAACTAATAGTGTGTTAAGACTTGGATCTAAATCTTTAAATGTCAGGAAGCATCTCACACAACAATTTAGGGATTGAAGATGAGATACCTCTTAGTCTTTACAGATTTTTTGAAGGAACAAAAAATCTTCAGAGAGGAAATCCTAGACAAAATATGCCATGTTTGAAGATTTAGAAATCCTAAGCCACCAAATGCATCGATGGAAAGTGGCCTGAAAACTTGGACAACATAAGAGTTAAACTCACTTTTCTGAAAACTGTTGAGTGTTCCAGGAATCATGATTCCCCAGAATGACTACTTTTGCAATTTTAAGATCAGCAATACTTCTAACAAGGTCAACATTCTCATTACCAAAATCACCTGTTAAGCCAAATAGAAGTAAAATAAGTAGCTTGAAAAAATAATCATCATTAAGAGAGGCGCTCCAAAAAAAGGCAAAAAAAAAAAAAAAGGAAATGAAAAAAAAGTGGAAAGTGATGAAAGTGACAAGTTCACAAGAGTGAACTGATGCATTTGGCATGGCTCCCACAGCTACATCAGGGGAATAAATGGCAAGAGGAGGAAAAGAACCTGCCTGTAAACAGTACCAAATCTGGCTGCATTTCAATGTAAACCCGTGTTAGCTTGGTATAGTATTTTCAGGCAACATGTTTACTGAGATAGTGTTTAATACCTCTCTTGCAAAACTGAAATACTGAAGAAAAACAAAACCAGATTGAAAAGTGAAAATAACCACATGCAAGACTGGTGATCTTTGCATTAAGAAAAGGTGTCACAGGACGAGAAGAGATTACCTGCAGCAACTGAAGAGCCTTCGAATCTTCTTGTAGATTCCAATCATCATGCTAAATAATCAAAAATGAAATTTAAAAAGAAAAAAAACACACATAAGATTTCCATTTATTACTTCAACTGGTAAAACAAGTGAAAATTTTCGAATTCAGATTCCTAGTCTCAGGGAAAGTTTCACACTTATCGCATTTGGTAATGACATTGCGCGCCCTATACTCTTCTTGCACAACACTCCAAAAAGAAATAACAAGAATAAGGGATGAACCCTAGAGATAGCAATCGAAGCTAGGGTTTCCAAATTTATGCGTGTGAAAGAGTACTTACAACGTCTCCGACGACTGCAATTCGAACAGAACTCGCCATGGGTGTGAGATTACTGTGCTTCGACGCAGCGGGACAAGTCGAAACCGAAGAAGAAGACGGAGGGGACTTGAAAAAGGAACAGGCCGTTGACGAGGGCATTGTCATCCGTCACCCATGTGCGTACCATAGCGCATCCACCGTCTCTCAAGTTAACGGCTCAACGACTTCTAGCAAAGGTCAGCGAAACTTGTCAACAGGATGCCACCCGTCCACGTGTTACCCGGTGGTTGACGGCAAATGCGGGACCCACATGGTTCAACGGTGAAGCTTTATTTACAGTTTAGAAGCGCGCATACGGGATGAAATCGGCTCCCGCCGGGTTAGTGCGGCACACGATGCAACCACCGTTGGATATTGTCACGTGTAGCATCCAACGGCAACTGTTCACTTCATATTTAAATAGTAGCTACGGTTGGATGCTAGGATGCTACACGTGGCAACATCCAACGGTGCTGCATCGTTTGCCGCACCGACCCGGCAGCCAGTGGCGGAACCAAGACTCGAACTTTGAGGGGGCAAAAAATTTTTTCAATTAACACTTCTCATGAAATATAGAAATTTTAATGAGTTAGGGGGCAAACCAAAAATTTTAGAGGGGGCAAAGCATAAATTTCAATTAAAACATATAGGGAAAAATATATTTTAAATTAAAAATAAAATTTTAGGGGGGGCAATTGCCCCCCTCTAGCTCTAAGGTGGTTCCACCATTGCTGGCGACAGACGATTTCAACCAGTGTATATATCATTCATTGTTGTACTAGTAGATCCTTAAGCAAGGGGCTCTAGCTGATTTCAAGTTTGAAAATCTTTTGTAAGGATCTAACTACCAGGTGATGACTATATTAGTCACATTACCTTCAGCAAAATAGTACCAAAACAGACACGATGAACCTTGGTAATAAGCATGGTTCTTTGTTCCACCAGCATGTGGAAATTTTGTCATTTTCTCCCATCGGTAACACATTTCAAGTGTGAAAATCACCAAACTAAATCATCTTATGATTTTTATTAGTGTGCCAAGCAAAACGTGACAAAATTGGCCAAACAAGGGGAAACATAAATTTTTGTCGTTTTTATAGGTAATTTTCTCTCGATTTTGGGCAAAATTCTCCAAAATCCAAAAAAACTCAATTCTTGTATTTTTTTTATTTTTCAATAAAAAAGTTCCTTTTCTTCTTGTACCAAACTCCTTAAGAATTATTTATTCTTTTATTCAAAGTTTTTCATTTTTTATAATTTTTTGGGTTGTTTCTACCTTTTTTTTTTTTTCATTTTTGTAGACACCCCAAATTGCACTACAAAATGAGAAAATAATGAAAACATTAATTGGAATTTAAAACAGGCCAAAAATGCATGAAAATCAATAATTTAAGCCTTGCCTGTATTGTATCTACGGGCTAAGCGCGCCCGAATTTTATATACGGGCACGCAGCGCTCGTAATACATATACGGACACCATTGGACCGTAAATCATTTACGGGCGCATCAAACTCGTGCGAGTTTTATTCTTCTCTCGATTTCTAAGCCTTATCTTTAGTCCAATATCCCTTTAAATGAGCAAATTATATATTTTATTCGTGCGAAATATCTTTGTGGATAAAGGATGGGCATGATCTTGTGTTTAACTCAAACTGAAACTCTATCTTGCCAAACCTTGGACCAACCATGCCCCTGTGTTTGCCTATAAATAGAGGGCCTTTCCTCAAGCAAAAGGCCACGAAAATTTGAAGTCTAAGAAGCTCCAAGAGAAAAGAGGAATCCCTGCTGCCCTACTTGCTCAATCCAGGTAAATCCCTTTTCCCTTTTATTTTCTGTCTTTAATTCTAGAAGTAATAGGATCTTCTCTATTGCTGTAGAATAAGGCCATCTTTTATCTTGTATTCCTAAACCTGTCTCTAAGTACCTCAAGAGTCTCTCTAGCTGTAAAACGTGAAGAGAAAGCTAGGGGAAAGGGGAACAGGTGGATCCCTAGAATAGAACCCCATATCTGTTTTTCTCCTTTTTTTAGAATAAAGCCTTTGATTGTGTTTGTATAACCAAACCTATCTCCAAGTACTTCAAGAATCCTCTCTAGCCGTAAAACGTGAAGAGAGAGCTAGGGGAAAAGAGAACAGGTGGATCCGTAGGGTAGACCCCCATGTGCTCTAATCTGTGAGATATGGCTGATTTAATATCCTGATCATGTTTAATGGGTTTTATGATGAATCTGAATTAATCCTATGAATCTATGATGATCATGATGTTTATAGTATGAAATCCCCACTTTTTTTTATAAAATTTGGATTTTTCACCTTAAATTGATTTTATTTGATTTTATCTCAATTTATTTTGATCATGAAACCCTAGGAATGGTATGATCATATTTGAAAGTTCTGGATCAATCAAACTATTCATATGAAAAAACCATATATTTTTTGTCTTTTTGTGATTTTTCATGAATTTTATAGGAAGCCTTTTTTCCTTTATTTTAACATGAACAATACCTGGCAACCACCTTGTGTGGATGAATAGGGGTGCCTAACACTTTCCTCTGTTCATAACCTAATCCCCTTACCCATCTTTGGTTGTTTTTTTAGGAAGGTTATTTTTACCCTAAAAATTGCCTTTTGTGCTTATTTAATATTTTGGTGTCCATTCACACCTAAATTGAATGGTGGCGACTCTTTGTTTTATTTAATCCTGTGTGACGATTGAGGAAGTCATATGAATCTGATTTTTTTTCCCATGTCTCACAATTTTAAACCTTTCTTTGAAACTTGATCCAAAAAGGAAAAACGATTATCTGAATTCAAATCGAAATTCAACGAATACTTTATATTTGACTTTGAATTCAAATTCGATCGATTATTTGATATCTAAATCAGATTTCATAATACTTGAAAGAAATTGGAATATTGTAAACCCTAAGTTAGCGGACGAAATAGAGGATGTATTAATTCAAATCCATCCCATATTGTGGCCTTAAACTGAAACCCTCATTTCTTATATACTAATATGTAAAAAAAAAAAAAACCTAACAAACATAACACATATATGAAATAAACGATTGGATCTTTATCTCGATGTATATGGTTTTATATTCGAATCCGAATATAGTTGGATCATTGGATCCATATTCGAACCTATGAATGTAAATCAAGATCCATATTCAACGATAATCGGTCAGATTCGGATTTTTATCCAATCCATTGAAAGCCCTAGTTCATACATGTTGCACAATACAACAGTTGGATTGATCGAGTTGCTCTCCAATTGACCGGTTTAAACACATTCGCTTCTCTGAGCTAACTAACACCGAGGCCGCTGGGTTTTAAAAGGTAAAATTAGGTTTTAGTACTGCCTTATCAAAAAACTTAAAAAAATTTGGAAGCTTGTTGAAGTCATTAAAAATTGATTTTCATTTTAAAAAAATATAAAAAAACAAGGGACGGTTATAATCATTATTTAGACCAAATTACTCATGTATTCTTCCATGATTTATGCGTGCCCTAAATTCCATGTTTGCCCTATGTGGTATGGATAATTTGATTCCAAAATTTAAAAGAAAAATGTTGAGCTCAAGACTCTCAGTGCAGCTTCCACTTGTCCCAGCTCTCTCTCTCTCTCTAACCTTCTCAAAAACCTACACCAATTAAAGACAACAACATATGCCAAACAAATGGTTTCAGAATACAGACAAGTGCCATGAAAAAACGACACAGTGGTTAAACCAACCTGACTTAGAATTGTGTGAAGACTCAAGAATCATTCTCTGGTTCTGACCAGCCGGCCAGTCACTACATTAGAAGATCTAGTCTAACCCAACCATGAAACAATTCAGAACAGTAATAGTTCTAAGTCTTCATTCCAGAATCACTCCTGAGCCATGGACAAACACAACATTCCAAACCAGATCAGACAAAGATACTAAGTTGTTTAGTTATACCAATCATGCATATTAAACTCAACACATACTCTCTATATGGGAATAAACATATGTGTTCATAACACTATATAACTATATACACAAGACCCAAGTTCTGCCTCATAGGTATTCTACAGTGTCCAAAACACCAAGCCATGGAAGGCCTCAAACCATTCTCCTTGCTTCTCATTTTCACCTTCTTGACGGCCACCGTAGGAAGTGCATCGCCGTCACCTCAGGTGATCAAAGCCGCTTACTGGCCTTCGTGGGACTCGAGCTTTCCGCCCTCGGCCATCGACACATCCTTGTTTACCCACATATATTACGCATTTCTTATGCAATTGAATAACCTTACCTACGAGTTGGAGTTCTCAAAATCAGAAGCTGCCTTGCTCTCCAACTTCACATCAATCCTTCATCGCAAGAATCCTCCTGTGATGACTCTCCTCTCTATAGGCGGAGCAACCGCAGACTCCGCCGCCTTTGCGCGCATGGCTGCTAATGCATGGTCACGTCAGAGGTTCATCATGTCTGCAATCAAAGTTGGACGTAAGTACGGCTTCGACGGCCTCGATATTGATTGGGAGCATCCGGCGAACCCGAAGGAGATGAAAGACTACGGACGGCTAATGGCAGAGTGGCGGCTCGAGCTCGAGAGGGAGGCCAGAGCCACCGGTCGGCAGCCTCTCTTGCTCACTGCCGCTGTCTACTATGCTGTGGAATTTAGTGATGTGTATCGCTTATATCCAACGGCTTCCATGAGCAAGAACTTGGACTGGATCAATGTAATGTGTTTCGACTATCGTGGATCGTGGAACACTACGTTTACGGGGGCCCATGCAGCCTTGTTTGATCCAGAGAGCAAGATAAGTACCAACTATGGTATTAAGTCATGGATCAAGGCTGGGGTCCCCACAAAGAAGTTGGTCATGGGCCTGCCTCTCTATGGTCGGACGTGGCAGCTCGAGGACCCTCGATCGCATGGGGTCGGAGCTCGTTCGATTGGTGTTGGCCCCGGTGACGAAGGGCAAATGACATTCTCCGAAGTGGAAGATTTTAATTGGCAGAAGGGTGCCACTATGGTGTACGATGCATATACTGTATCCATGTATTCGTACGTCGAGGATTCGTGGATCGGGTACGATGATCCAATGTCCGTTACACTGAAGATCGGGTTTGCTCGGGCCCATGGGCTTCGTGGGTATTTCTTCTGGGCCGTGAATGGTGACAAAAAGGGGAAGATCCCAAAGCAAGGTAATGACACCATTTAACATATGAACCTTTGATAGATCTGAATTTTTTAATCGGTTGGACCATCTAATTGACCCATGAAAACCCATAACCAAAGCCTTTTAGCCCATCTGATCAGTGGTCTAGGCCCTACCTTTCCCATTTTTGAATTATTTTAAAAACTATAACGTGTCTGATTTTATTTTAGAACCATAGATTGCGAATATATATATTTTGATTTATAACTCTTATTTGTGGTGGTATGATGCACAGCTTCTTACGCATGGGGACTTTGAAAGACAAGACCGATTGTTTGAGCGGATCAACGGTCAACAATGAATCATCACTAGTTATTGTATCTGGTTTTTTCTTTTTCTTTTTCAATGTAAAACAAGTAAGTGCACATTTGTTGCTTGTGTTAATGTTAATTTATGCTAATTTAGAGATTATCCTTCTTTCTTCTTTTTTCACAATGTAAGTCTTCTCGTTGAAGATTTTTTTAGATGTTTGGACTAAAGTTATCAAGTGTAGTTCAATATATTCTCTGAATTCAAACTATGTCCTAAAGTATATCAACCAATAATTTTCAAACATGGTTTTCTAGACTGGGACTGGACTAGTTCGGCCCGATCCCGACACAAACTAATCGGCCGGTCTGAGGCGATCCACCAGAAAAAAAAGGGAAAAAATGGTTTGAATATGGATTGGACGGTACCGGTTTGGTCCGTTCGGTCCAGAACAATATTGGATGGCCTATACTGGTATTGTCCAATCCACAGCCAGTTCAGTCCGGTTCAGCTTAAAAAAAAATACAAAAAACACTTAAAGAAAGTCAAAAAAGACTTTAAAAATGACAATAAATCCAAAAAAAAAAGGGGAAAATTTCATTTGTAATTGTTACAAATTATAAATGATTGACATAACATATAATAAAGTTGATATTCTTTGTTATAATGTCAAATTATAAGATATGATATGTTATGTTATGATTATAACAAATTGTAACAAATAACAAATAATTACAATAAATAATATGTTATTTTTTATGATTTGACATTATAACATATCAAATTAAATGCAAAGCACACTTTGGTTACAAAGGTTTTAGTGTTATAAGCTACCTAAAAAGACATTTGCAAAATTACCTTCCTAATCATAGTGGTAGAAGACCTAGGTAAGCCTAAATTTTTAGTCGTAGGTCTATAAGTCCTTTTAACTAAAGAAGAAAAAAAGAATAATAACTTTTAGTTTGTTAGAATGTGACCATTTTTTAGTAAGCATAGCTAATGCAATTGGAAATATAGTTAGAAAATACAAAATAAAAAATAAAAAATAAAATAATAGAATTAATTAGCACTTAACAATGCAATTGCAAATAATGTTGCAATTGATATTTTAAAAACTTGATTAATTAAACTTAAGTTCAGATGGAAGTTTATTTCATATTCAATGTGCTTATCGCATCATACATTTAATTGCGGAAGATGTTACAAAAATCATAAAAGATAATAAGAAATTGCTTTCAATATTTTAAAAGGTAATTATAAAAAAAGGAAAGAGAAAAACCAAAAAACTTACCTCTGCTACATTCAAGGTGGTAGTTTTTGAATGGTGGGGGTAAGGGATATAAGACTCATTAATTTATAAGATAGGAGTCTTTCTGATGTAGTTACTTGATAAGATGAGGGTCTTTAGGTGGGTAGGCAGTAGGGCTGTAAATGGGTTGGATCTTATCCGATTATTATTCGATTCCGATAAAATTTATTCGATTTAATCGGATTTTTATCCGAATAAAATATCCGTCGGATCGAATACGGATCTAATAATCGAATCCGATTATAATCGGATTCGGATTCGGATTTAGGTGTATCCGTCCGATTAAAATCCGAATCCGTTAAGCTTAGGTCAAATTTGAAATTTCTAAACTTACTAAGGTTATTTAAGTCTTTTAGTATTGCACTGTATATATAATCTTTTAAGCAAACCCTAGACTAAATCGTCTCTCCGAACTTCGATTTCGACTTTGAGTCCTGCATCACGAATGCTATCATGGTGATAGTATCACCATTTAATGCTAGTAGATATGAAACGATCTCCATGTTTGAACAATGAAAACCGCTGCTGACATCCCCTCTTTTATTCCGCCGCTCTCTCTCTCTCTCTCTCTCTCTCTCTGAGACCATTCTGTTCCGCCCTTTCTGTCTGAAACACTCATTTTCCGAGATGGAAGATGGAAGATGACGGACTCTCAGGTTGCAGCACCGACTCGATGATGGAAGATGGAAGATTTCTGAGAGCTCCTCGGAGACCATGAAGACTTCCGAGAGCTCCTCGGGCTGCAGCACCGACTCAACTGGGATGCGTTCCCCGGAGACCATGAAGACTTTTGAGAGCTCCTCGACTCGATGATGGAAGATGACGATGAATCTTACCCTGTTAATCATGTTGTCCAAGATGGTTTTTCCCCAACAACATTGAACAACACTCCGGCGACAAAGGTGGTGGTGACCGAAGAAGCGAGTAGTGACGAGGACGATAAAGGGTTGAGGCTGGTGCATTTGTTAATGGCGGCAGCAGAGGCTTTAACTGTTGCGAACCAGAGCTGCGAACTAGCGTGGGTGATATTGGTTCGGCTCAAGGAGTTGGTTTCCCCAACTACCGGCACCAACATTGAACGCCTCGCGGCATATTTTACCGACGCCCTGCAGGGTTTGCTCAAGCATGGGCGGTGCGTGTGATAAGCACTGCTCCCACCGAGACGATCATCGCGATTCTTGAGAGGTGCTTACTGCTTAGGTTAGGTTTTGATTTGTTAACGGATTTGAATTATTAATGGATTCGAATCCTAATCGAATTCGAATATGGATTCCATAAAGTTAATCGAATTCGGATTTGGTAATTCATTTGAGAGATCCGTCGAACTTTAATCGGATAACGGATTCTCTTATATTTAATCGGATTCGAACTCGGATAAGCATAGATCCGCTCCGAATCCGATCCGTTTACCGTCCTAGTAGGCAGTGTGTTTTTTTTATTTTTCTTTTTACAGGAAATAGTAAAAAATACTGGCAAGAATCTTAGAAATGTCATATAATAACCTAGATATTTCTGCTCAAAGAGCAGCTCTATAATAAGTTAATAACTATTAAAAAAAAGGTGCTAAATAAGTTTTTTTTTTTTTAATGCGAAGTGCTAAATAAGTTTAATACACCGGAGCCCATTCAGCCTTGTTTGATCCAAACAGCCCATTTAGTACAAGTGCTGGGCTGAAAACATGGATGGATGCTGGGGTCTCAGCCCAGAAGTTGATCATGGGCTTGCCGCTCTTTGGGTTCACATGGATCCTCAAAAATGCAAATATTATTGGAGCACCTGTATTGGAAGCGGGCTCTGACGATGGCGTAATGACGTTTGCCCAAGTGGAAGATTTTAATAGGAAGATGAATGCCACGGTGGTGTACAATAATGCCACCGTGTCAGTGTATTCATACGCAAGGACATATTGGATCGGATACGATGATCCTACGTCGGTTGCGAACAAGGTGGGCTTTGCTAAGGCCCATGGGCTCGGCGGATATTTCTTTGACGTAATATCCGGTGACAAGGATTGGAAGGTCTCTAACCAGGGTAATTAATTACAGTCTTACAGCCATTTCATTAATTTTGCAAAAAATAGGCATGTATATCGGTATAAGAATATTTGCATTTTCTAGAAATATTTCTAATGAAAAGGCCAATTGATTGGGATTATACATGTTGTCGTTGTTGATTACAGCTTCAAAGACATGGGACAGTTGAGAATGTGGCTGCATAGTTGGGCCGCCTTAATTTGGACGGTTGAGCGATTGAGGATCTTATTACATCTTCTCGTTGGGTTGCGTTTGGGATTGCTTAATTAAGTTCATTCTTGGGTTGCGTTTGGGATTGCTTAATTAAGAACTTAATTTCTTATTAAAGCATTTTTTTAAATAGCATGTGGTGTATAACAACTCCAACATATCAGATAGGATTTAATTTGCAATTAAATATATATATATATATAGATAAATGGAAAATTCTAAGTACTGTGAAATGCTCAACATGGCGAAAGCGTTGAAGTGGAGAAGAGGTTTGGAAGGTGAAAAAGAACATGGGAAGTTAACACTCCATGGGAGAGTTGTTGAGATATTTTAGTCATTATTAGATACTAGAGGGGTGGCTTTAGACCTACGGTTGGTAAGAGAAGAGGTGGAAGAAGATAGTTTTACAACTATTAAAGTTTTAAATACCCGAGACATTGTGAAAAAAGAACTAAATACTTGTCACGCTTCAGGCGCCTCGCATTATATAGCACTAGTAGGGTGCACATGCAATACTACACATAAATGTATGAATCAGTTTTGCAACTATCTTGATTTTAAATGAATAGGAAAACTTTTTGACTATTTTAATACTATATTATTTATGCCTTAACAACTAATTATGAGGGTTTTTGGGGAAGTTATGCATAGTTGTTGGCACAGAGAGCACGGTAATTGTCGAATAGACACGCTGGCTTATAGGTATCATCTGCCTTGTAAATACCAAATAGGATGGCTACATCTTGTCATCTTGTGTTAGATGATCAACATCATCATAAACGTCACAAACAATGGGTTTTATAGGATTAATCTACAAAGCGGGCTTAATATCGATTAAATCAAAGCTGAGAATATTCTCTCTACATAAACACTCTAACAAAGCATTCCATACCAAGTCTCATCAAGCCATGGAAGGAACAAGAGTTGTGCAGTACTTGCTTTTGCTTGCCATCTTCACCATGATGATCACCGTGGATGGCGTTGCTCCATTGCCAACTGGAATCAAAGTCGTTTACTTGTTTACAAATTGGGATGATTCCGACCTCCCTGTTGCGGCAATAGACACATCTTTCTTCACACACCTAAACTATGCATTCTTAGTTCCTGATAACGTTACGTTTAGGCTAGTAATAACTGACGAGGATGGTACGAAGCTTCGTCATTTCACGTCCAATCTTCATGACAGGATCCCTCCTGTTAAAGCCCTTATCTCCATTGGAGATGTTCACCGTGGTACATTTCCACAGATGACTGCAAAACCATCATCACGCCATGCTTTCATTGAGTCATCCATAGGAATTGGACGTGAGTACGGATTCGACGATCTTTTCTGGAACTACCCGGAAAAACAGGAAGATATGGACAATTTGGGCCTGTTACTAGAGGAATGGCGGCTTGCCGTCGATCGGGAGGCTCGTTCAACCGGAAAACCACCTCTCTTGCTCACTGCATTAGCCTATTTTGCCACCGAGATCTCTCTGGATGGTGTTCATCGTTCCTACCTGTAAAGTTTGAGAGAAGATAAGAAATTCTGTATTTTCACTTGTTTCTAATTCTGTAGTCAGATGTACAATTTAAGGAGGTGCAGTAGAGCTCCTCAAGAGTTGTTACAATTTGAAATTCAAATGAATTCAAAAAATAAGTTAAGATTCAATTCTGAGGATCAGGATCATCCTTATCTTGTGCTTTAGAATTGGTCTTCACACTTGATTCAATATTCTGAGGATCAGGGTCATCCTTATCTTGTGCTTTAGAATTGGTCTTCACACTTAATTCAACACGCCCCTGCAATCGAATGGGTAGCTCATACACATGAAGATTGGCCAGAAGAAGATGAAAGCGGGTGGAACTGAGAGGCTTAGTTAGTAAATCTGCAAGCTGATCTTTGGAGGATAAGAAACAAACTTCAATTTGTTTACGAAGAACTTGATCTCGTACATAATGAAAGTCAATTTCAATATGTTTTGTGCGAGCATGAAATACTGGATTAGAACTGAGGTAGGTTGCTCCAATGTTGTCACACCATAAGCGAGGCGAACGAAGAAGAGGAAGACCAAGATCATGTAGAATTGAATTCAGCCATCGAAGCTCAGCAGCTGTATTGGAAAGAGACTTATATTCAGCTTCAGTAGAACTACGAGCAACTGTAGGTTGTTGCTTACAGCTCCAACTAATTAAATTGGATCCATGAAAGATGCAATAGGCACCCACAGATCGTCGATTGTCCTTATCTGCAGCCCAATTAGCATCGGTGTAGGCTTCTAAAACATGAGAGTTATTTTGTTGAAAGTATAATCCAAAAGAAATAGTATGTTTTAAATACCGAAGGATCCGTTTAACAGCCTGCCAGTGTGGGAGTTTTGGAGCATGCATGAATTTACTGACACGATGGACAGCAAAGGCAATATCAGGTCGAGTGAATCCCAGATAATGTAAACCACCCACAATACTACGATACAACTGAGGATCATCCATATCAGCACCCTCAAATTGAGAAAGTTGACATGTGATAGACATTGGAGTTGTGCAAGGTTTCACATTGGCAAGAGAACACCGATTGAGTAAGTCAACTATATATTTCCTTTGAGTAAGGAACATGCCTTCAGTAGTTCGAATAGCTTCAATTCCAAGGAAAAAGTTCAAGTCACCAAGATTTTTGACAGGAAACTCTTCACTGAGTTGCTGGATAATCTGTAGAATATGAGTGGGATTTGATCCAGTAATAATAATGTCATCCACATATATCAGAAAATAAACTTGAGAGGAACCTTGTGATAACACATAGAGAGAAGTGTCTGCTTTGGAACCCTTAAAACCAAGAGAGACAAGTTTATCAGTGAGACGAGCATACCAAGCTCTAGGGGCCTGCTTCAAACCATACAAGCTCCTTTTAAGTTTGCAAACGTGATGTGGAAAATCAGGATGAATGAAGCCAGGTGGTTGGACCATGTAGACATCTTCATTTAAGGTGCCATGAAGAAATGCATTTTGTATATCAATTTGACGAATGGACCACCCACAAGAGATTGCAATAGATAATACCAATCTGACAGTTCCAGGTTTGACAACGGGACTAAAAGTATCACTAAAATCCACACCATGTTGCTGATGATATCCTTTGGCAACGAGACGGGCTTTGAAGCGATCTACAGTGCCATCAGCTTTTCTTTTGATACGATAAACCCATTTACAGCCAATGAGATTGACATTGGACTGTTGAGGTTGTAAGGTCCAAGTGCCATTTTTGAGTAAAGCATCAAATTCAACATTCATGGCAGAACGCCATTCTGGATATTTAACAGCTTCTGTAAAATAGCTAGGTTCCAAGTTTTGAGAAGCAGCAAGAAGAGCACGAGGGAGAGGATATTTGACATTGCCATCAGCTGTTTTGGTTGGTTTCAAGGAGTTAGTTTGAGAACGAGTAACCATTGGATGCTTTGATGTGGGTTGAGAAATTTGTGGCATGGCTTCAGTAACGATCACAGAGTCTTCAATAGCATTCCTAGCAGGAGCAACTGCCATGGGACCATCATGTTGATCAATAGGTACAGAAGCAGTAGATGGTGCAGATATAGATGTAGAAGAACCTGCAGGTAAAGACATGGAACTAGAAGAAGTAGAAGATAGTGTTAGAGAAGATGGAAGAGAGATGTTGTTGTCCATGGAGGGTGTTTGAGAAGAGAGAATAGTGTGGTAGGGAAACAAGTTCTCATTGAATACAACATGTCTAGAAACAAATATCTTGTCAGTTGTCAAATCTAGACACTTGTAGCCATGATGAAAGGGGCTGTAACCAAGGAAAATGCATTGCTTAGAACGAAAATCCATTTTGTGTTTGTTAAAAGGTCTAAGATTTGGGTAGCACGCACAGCCAAATACACGCATGAATTGGTAATTGGGTTTTCTTTTATAAACCATTTCAAAAGGGGATTTGTCAGATAAAGCTTTTGTGGGCAACCTGTTTATTATATATACAGCAGTTAAGAATGAGTCTTCCCAATATTTTTGTGGAAGTTGTGATTGTGCTAGCAAGGCAAGTCCCATTTCCACAATTTGGCGATGACGGCGTTCAACAAAACCGACTTGTTCATGTGTGTAGGGACAGGCTAATCGATGAGCGATGCCACAGGTTTTAAGAAAATGGTTAAGTCGCCGATATTCACCACCCCAATCCGTCTGGATGGATTTAATTTTTGTGTTAAATTGTCTTTCAACAAGAGCTTGAAATTGTAAAAAGAGCGGTTCAACTTCAGATTTTTGTTTTAAAGGGAAAAACCAAATGAACTTTGTACAATGATCTACAAAACTGACATAATATCTGGACCCATTGGTAGAAAGAGATGGTGCAGGACCCCATAGATCGGAGTATATTAACTCAAGAGGTTCAGAAGCATGAAAATCAGAATTTTGAAAAGATAAGTTATGGCTTTTAGCCAACTGACATTCATGGCAAACAAGTGTCTTATTGCTTTGATCAACTAAAAGATTATTTGCAGAAATAACAGCATGAACAATAGGATAAGAAGCATGACCCAAGCGGCGATGCCATTGTGAAATAGAAGTCCGAACACCAACAAAAGCCGTAGGAGAGTAATGGTTGAAGCTGGGTGAAAAACAGTAGAGGCCATCTCGAAGATATCCCTTATGCTGGATGTTCCCCAAGTAATCCTTGACAAGAAAAAAAGAGTCATGAAACTCAAAGAAAACATGATTGTCTTTGGCAAATTGATGAACTGACAATAAATTATTAGTGATATTAGGTGTGACAAGAACTTTACTAAGAAGAAAGGAACGAGAAGGAGTGGTTAGTTGGGAGGAACCAAGATGAGATATTGACAAACCTGCACCATTACCAACTTGCACTTGATCAGTGCCAGAATACTCTTCAGTATGAAGAGTTAAATTGTTGAGACCAGAGGTCATATGGTGTGTTGCTCCTGTGTCGGGATGCCAATCGGGATTATTAATGTGTTGAGTTGCAGCAATATTAGCTTGTGGAGCTTTTGGCCTTGAGGAAGCAAAAGTAACATCAAATCTGTGATAGCATTTATGCACTGTGTGACCAGACTTTTCACATAACTGACACCAAAGGTTCTGCCGATAGTTACCACCATGAGAGTTAGAAGAATAATAAGAGCCACGACCTTGGCCTCCTCGAGCGCCACGGCCACGATCTGGATTGGATTTGCCATGTCTACGGAAAGTTTCAGATTGGCGAGTAGCAACGTGAGCCGAAGGAACAGTAATAGGATGAGTGTTATGAAGAATGTGAGCCTCAGTTGTTAGGAGCATGGAGAAAACTTCTTCAAGTGAGATTGACTCACGAGCTGTGACTGATGACACAAGAGCATCAAATTCTGGTCCAAGACCAGCAAGAACATAAGTTATAATATCATCTGTCTTCATAGCTTGTCCAGCAATGGCAAGCTCATCAGTGAGTTTCTTTATATGCATAAAGTATTCAGTGGCAGAAAGATCGCCTTTACGAGCAATAGCAAGTTGGGATCGAACTTGAACAGCCTTAGCACGAGATTGAGATGCAAAACAAGTTTCAAGAGCATGCCAAATTTCTCTAGAAGTGGAACAATGGTAGACCTGAGCAAGCACTTCATCAGTTAAAGAAGAGTTGATGGTGCTAAGAATTAAGTTGTCTTGCTTAATCCAAGTGGCAAAGTTTGGATTAGGACAAGTGACACCATTGACAGAAATTTCAGCAAGGGGTTGAGGGATAGAACCATCAACATACCCAAAAACTGCTTGCCCTTTAAGATAGGGAAGCATTTGTGCTTTCCAAATAGGAAAATTGGTGCGGGTAAGCTTGGAGATGTTAAAGGATGAGGATGGATTGAAAGAGGGTAAAGTAGAATTACCATTATCTAAGGTTGTAGAAGAGGAAGACATTGTTGACGTTGGTCAAAGGAAGGCTCCGATACCATGTAAAGTTTGAGAGAAGATAAGAAATTCTGTATTTTCACTTGTTTCTAATTCTGTAGTCAGATGTACAATTTAAGGAGGTGCAGTAGAGCTCCTCAAGAGTTGTTACAATTTGAAATTCAAATGAATTCAAAAAATAAGTTAAGATTCAATTCTGAGGATCAGGATCATCCTTATCTTGTGCTTTAGAATTGGTCTTCACACTTGATTCAATATTCTGAGGATCAGGGTCATCCTTATCTTGTGCTTTAGAATTGGTCTTCACACTTAATTCAACACTACCCTGTAACTTCAATGCAAAAGAACTTGGACTGGATTAACGTATTCTGGTCTTACAATCACAAGTCGTGGGATGGATTCGGCCACACTGAACCGTGTTCACCCCTTTTTGATCCAAATAGTCCATTTAGCGCTAGTGCTGGGCTGAAAACATGGATGGATTCTGGTGTGTCAGCTCAGAAGTTGATCATGGGCTTGCCGCTCTTCGGGTACACATGGACCCTCCAAAATGAGACTGTCCATGGCATTGGAGCACCCGTGTTTGGAGAGGGCATCGGTGGTGGGCTAATGACGTTGGGCGAAGTGGAAGATTTCAATAAGGAATTTAATGCCACGGTTGTGTATGATA
The DNA here is from genome assembly GCA_947561395.2 of Buxus sempervirens. NCBI lineage: Eukaryota > Viridiplantae > Streptophyta > Magnoliopsida > Buxales > Buxaceae > Buxus > Buxus sempervirens. The sequence continues at coordinate 36,955,309 of OX387189.1, forward strand.
ATGCCACCGTGTCAATGTATTCATACGTACGGGAACATTGGATTGGCTACGATGATCCTACAACGATTGCCAAAAAGGTGGGCTTTGCACAGGCCCACGGGCTCGGTGGATATTTCTTAATGCCCATATCCATTGAAAAGGATTGGAAGGTCGCCAGGCAAGGTAATGAGAGTCTTACAGAAGGCTAATTATAATAATGTTTGCATTTTTTATTCTAAAATATAAATATATGAGAAGGCTAATTAATGAGTGGTATTTTTGTCGTTGGTGATTACAGCTTCAAGGACATGGGACAGGTTGAGAAAGGCTGCACGTGTGGGCCACCTTCGGACTGTTTAGCCGTCGAGCATCATGCGACATGTCTTCTATTCTAGCATAAATAAGTTGGTGAAAATGAGTTCCAACATCGCTCCTTTCAGAGATCAGTTTGTTACAAAGCAAAGTATTTGCGTTGTACTTGTGTTGGGATGGTTCAAGTGTGCTTCGTGCTAAAGTGATTATATGTAAATAAAGGACATGCTTCACAATATTTAAGAGTGTTGAAGATATTGTACTTGCACATTCACCTATTAGCTTAAACTTTTAGGTGCAACGGTTGTTTAACATGATATCGAAGCGGGAAGGATGTTTATACCCTGCGTTTGTCTTCCCCAAGTATGTTCCCATGCGAAGTCATGCACATGCGGGAGAGTGTTAATGAAAGATATCGTCATGTTCGGGCCATTTGATATATATAGTTGCGCCTTCTCCTATCAACTTAATCTTTTGGGGACAACAATTGTTTAACATTAAGAACCTGATACTAGTATCGAATTGAAGTTTATAAACTTGTTTGAGCCTTCTTGTAGTAAATCTAGAATCTAGAAGTCAATGCTGATGGTTCCAATTCATATAGGGTTGTCGTTTGCTTTTAATTTAATGATCGAATTACGGGTTTTGATTTGCAACAAAAACATTGAATTTAACTTTTCCATAGAAAGATCTCTCTTTATATCTGCTTCTATTGGTCGGGATTAGGGTTTAAGCTTGATTGCTTTATACGATGTAGATTCAAGGGTGATTGCATTTTATAGAAGGCTTCTCTTTTGTGAGAAAATCTTTTCTTACAAAAGCCTTTCCAACGAAAGGGCTTGATTTTATGTTACTTGCAAAAGGCTTTAGAAAATTTCAGTATAGGAGTTGCTCAAGTGTGTTTTCTTGTGATTCTATATTTAGAAAACATGCTCAGTTCTATTTTGAATCTTGCCATCAAAGATAGATTTCGTGTAATTCACAAATTGCTTAGTACCTTCGGTTGAAGAATGCGATTTCAGATATTCAAATCTAAACTCTAGATTGACAAATATAAATTCACCACCTATAGACCCTCTATCTACACCCCTATGTGGATCCTCCATAGGATTGTTCCATATACCCCTTGAAGCACTTAAAAAAATTACAATTACACCATTCAAGGGGCACATGGCACAATCTTGTGGAGGATCCACGTAAGTGGTGTAGATAGGGCCTACAGGATTTCAATTCCTTAACCCACCTGATTCTAACCTTGATTAAACAGGTTTGGGTTGACTTATTCATTAATTGGGTTTGGTTTAGGTTTTCTCAACCAAAAATGGAAAAATGTTGACCTAACTCGACCTGTTGCCACTTCTAGGGAGGGCATGTTGATGGTATCCTTAAAATTTTGAGAGGGGTGGATGTGGAGAGAGTATTGGTTTTCCTTTACTTTATGTCTAATACCTACTCATCGCTCTGTAGTAGTTCTCATTAGGGGGCGTACGTGCCATACTATACATATAGGGAGAGAACAATATTGGAATCTTCTAGATTTTAAATGAATAGACAGAGTTTTGACGATTTTAACCTTTTATTAATGACGACTTTACAACAAGCTATAAAGGCTTTTTGGGAAAGTTGTTAATAGTTATTGGCATTCTTCCCAAAGGGCCTATTCTCATTATATACAGTATAGATATGCTTTCCTAGATTTTTCAAATAATAAATAAATATCCCTCCAATGTGCTATCGAAAAAAAGGGTTTCCCAAACTCAGTCATTGTTGCTCCGAAATTGGGCCGGTGTGGACACGTGTCGATGTTGATGATGTGTCTCTACGCGGGCGTGCCAGTATCGTTTGATACAAATGATTTCAGGTCGAGCCCTGACCCTGTAGACACCCCAAATTGCACAAACAATCATCAAAAATCATTATCTCCTGGAAAGCCAGCACAGAATTTGAAGAAAATAAATTTTTGCCTGTATCCGGATACTGAATCCGGATACAAGTGCTCCTCCCCGTATCCGGATAGTCGTACCGGATACGTGTGATCCTTAGTGTATCCGGTACCACGTACCGGATACCTTAAAGCCCTTTGTTATCCGGTCTGATATACCGGATACCTTAAGTTTGCTCAAAATTAGGGTTTTCCGAGAGCTTTTCACTTTTACCATCATGTCCCTCATTAAATGAGGGGAAATAGCGGAAATAACCTTAGGGTTTAGGTTGGAGGGGTTCTAGACATTAATTTGTGTCTACCAATGACCTTAGCCCTTGCCTATAAATAGGAGCCTCCTCATTGAGCAAAGGGCACACAACTCTTGTTTTGAATTCTCGCAAAGAAGAACTCCAAGAGAAGAAGAAAACCGCTGTGGAATCACCTCCAGCACTCAGGTAAGCCTCAACTTTTCTTTTTATTTTCTGTCTTTACATTCCTAGATCTAGATCTCTTCTTCTACCTTTCTGTAGTGTAAAGCCTTGTTTGTATGTGTGGAAATCCTTCCCCAGCTCAAAGTATCTCAAGACTCCCCTAGCCGTAAAACGTGAAGGCGGATCTAGGAGAAACGAGACTGGGGATTGACCCTAGTGCTAGAACCTATGTAGCATAAGGCCTTTTTGATTGATTGTAAACCGTTCCATATTCAAAGTACCCTTGATTATCTTAAAGAGAACAGAGGGAAACGATAATGGAACGGAACCCTAGGCTATGCTAGAACCTATTTTGTTGAATCTATATGCATGTGTATGGATCTTGCTTGGGTTTTCACTTTGCACACATATTACACTATTTTGACGGGATAGGCTCATATTTGGGGTTTATTGCATTTATTGTGATAAATCTCAAATAAATGGCCTAAATCAATTCTGGAGTGTTTTTAAATGTTTTTCAAAGGTTTTAGATTCATCTCACACGAATCACACACTTTTTGTCAATTTTCGGATTTGGTTTTCTTCAAAAGTGGCTTAGCTTGACAGCACCTGTACCCTTACTTCGGACGTCCATAACTTCATCATCTGGATGAATTTTGGGGCGATTCTAGAACCATGGGAAAGGTGAGGCTGTCTAGTTTATGTCCACCGAATTTCATGATTTTCTATCTAGCCGATGTTTGACACCTCTCTGTCGAAGTTGAGTGGACAGTTCAGGTCCAAGTACAGAACTTGTCACTTCGACGGACCGCCATGTGTTCGTTTTAAGTCCGATTCGAGTGATTTTTGTTTCTGAGTACTCCTTTATGAGTCTATTTTCAAATCCAGTTGGTTTCATAATTTTTGGATTCCATTTGAATTATTGGTAGCCGATTTACTCAGAACTGCTCATTTGCACTTTTCTGGGTAAATCTGTGATCCTCGGGGCCTGTTCGGGAGACCACCCAAGGCACATCCGAAGGGATTTTTGTATGAGGCTAGTTTCTATGGAAAGATGGCCATACAAACTTCAATCACACCAAATTTCGTGGACTTTTATGCAGTGGATTTTTCTAGACAATTTTCCAAAGTTGCCCACTTACTACTTTTAAAAATCCCCAACAGCAACTTCAAAGGAGCATAACTCCTAGATTTTTCATCGGAATGAAGTGAAATTTTGCATGAGACTCTTATTAACCCTAATCTTTCAAATGGATTTGGTTTGGTTCATTTTAGAATTGGATTTGAATGATTTCAAGGCAAATGGCATACTTTTTACCGAATTTTCCGGATTTGATTTAACTTGGTTTTATGTAACCTCTACTTTGATTTCCATCTTTTGAAATACTCCAGAAATGATATTGACATAAGAGAGGATCTAAAATCCATTTAGATCTTCATGTGAAAATATCATACATTGTTCCTTTTTCAAGGCTTTTTCATGATTTTTAGCAAGCTTCTTATTTTCTTTTTAGCATGAACATACACTTGGCAACCACTTCGTGTGGATGAATGGGGGTGCCTAACACCTTCCCCCGTTCATAATCTAATCCCCTTACCCATCTCTGGATTTTATTTTCAAGTAGGGTTATTTTTACCCTAGAATTTGTCTTTTGGCTATTTTTGCATATTTTGAACTCTTTGGTGTCCATTCTCACCCCAAAATCATGAATGGTGGCGACTCTCCCAATTTTTGCGTTGAGCCCGTGTGTTGACGGAGGGATGATCACTCCGGTGATTTTTTCCCATGTCTCACAACTGGCGACTCTGCTGGGGAATTGTGGATTTAAGCCATTTTGTGTATATTCATGCTTTTTCATCACTTTTGAATGCTTGCTATTTTGTTTACTTCATTTGTGCATATTATTATATTTCAAATCAGATTAGGATGCTTAGAAATTTGTATGGATCCAAAGCCTATTTTGAAACATGATTTGGATGTGTTTTATGATGACATGCTTTGATTTAAGTTGTTATGCCATGAAAAAGAAAATTTCAAAATCTGGAAATTTGGTGTAAATTTTGAGTGTTCAAGCATGTTTCCCATGAATAATAGTTTTGTGCTTAATGGTTGTTTTATGCCATGATTTGAACTTGGGGGTATGGAATGACATAAGTTGGGCATGAAAACAATGAAAAAAAAATCTGAAATGCTTAGTGGGAATTTTGGGGATTTTCAAGCATATGTCTCCCAAGCTAAAAGCTTTTTATGTCATATTGTTAGCTTCTGGGTTTTAGGCTTGGATTTGGGCATAAATGCATGTCACTTAAGCATCCAATTGAAGAAAAAAAATCTGGAAATTTCAGTGTATATTTGGGGTTTTTTAAGCATGTTTGACCTCATTGAAACACTTTTGAACCATGTCAAGTAAGTGCTAAAATTTTAGGCTTCAATTTGGGGTAAATGGTACACTTTGGGCATGAAAAAGAACATGAAAATCTGGGATTCTAGGAATGCTTTTGGGTTTCAAGCATGCTTACATGGTTTAATTGTTGTTTATACAAATAACATGTTTTGTATACCACTTTTTGGGCATGTAATATTTTTTGTGCATATTTGGTTACTTTGGTGCTTGCTTGTTTGTATTTAGCTTCATTATCTTTGTCATTTGTACCTTGGCTTGAAATTGAATGCGTGGCTACGAAAAAGAGTGGCAAGGGGCTGGGACGTTGTGAATGTTACCACAATTTAAAATTGCACTTGAGCACTTGAAACAATTTGCACAGCCTACCCTTTACCTATTAGGAAGTTGAACCATGAATGTGTGTAGCTTGGCGCACCGAGGTCGTGACTTCGGAAAGCGAAAGTGAAAACATTTACCTTAGAATATGGGTCAATGATGTGATGACAATGGGATCTGTGATTCGATTCCGGGCATCATTAAACTTGAGTTCTAAGTTGCCAATTAAGCCAAAACCCAAAAACCATACGCCTGAAGGTGGAGAAACACGTTTTCGGCTAAAAGCACACAATTGCGTTTGGGGAATTGGGTGTAAATGTGGGAAGGCCGTTTGCATGTTTTACAGGCCAAGGTATAATGTGAATACCATATTGAATGAAGGTAATACAAGGTGGCAAGGTAAAACCATGTTCTTTTCATGAGTTTGGGGATTTTGCAAATATAATGTCCAAGCCCAATTTGGGGCAAGTTTTGAAGGTCAAATTAAGGTGAACATCAATTGGGAATGAAAAAAAACTAATCTGGTGAAAAAATGAGTCAAAAAAGGCCATTTCGGCAATAACCGGTAACTCAGGCCGGTTAATAACAGCTCTAATCGTATCCGGTACATATTTCCGGATACAAAGACATATGCGGATATCCGGTTAGGTTGACCGGATACAATAAGGCATATCCTTATCCGGAATAGTGTACCGGATACATTCAAAAAATGCACAAATTGGCTTTTCAGCCCAAATTTTCAAAATAAAATGCCTAAAACACTGTGGATCATCCTTAGGCACCCCGAAAAGAACATACAAAAATGTTCCAAAATACAAAAAAAAAGAAAAAAAAAGAAAAACAAACAAAATAAAATATTATTTCAGGATTTAACCTAAGTTTGAAAATCAAAGAGGAAACCAAGGTGTCATATTTTTTGACACCAACTCAACTCAAACATGTGTCAATCAAACTCTGGAACTTGAAAACTGAGAAAATTCAGCAAATTTGAAGAAGAAAAAAAACCTTTGGTTGGTTATTTTTATCAATCAAATCAAAACATTTGTGGGATACTTGGATAGAGTAGTCCAAGACACCTTTGGTTGGTTATTTTTATCAATCGAATCAAAACATTTGTGGGATACTTGGATAGAGTAGTCCAAGACACCTTTGGTTGGTTATTTTTATCAATCAAATCAAAACATTTGTGGGATACTTGGATAGAGTAGTCCAAGACACCTTTGGTTGGTTATTTTTATCAATCAAATCAAAACATTTGTGGGATACTTGGAAGCCCTAGAATATTCCAAGACACCTTTGGTTGGTTATTTTTATCAATCAAATCAAAACATTTGTGGGATACTTGGAAGCCCTAGAATATTCCAAGACACCTTTGGTTGGTTATTTTTATCAATCAAATCAAAACATTTGTGGGATACTTGGATAGAGTAGTCCAAGACACCTTTGGTTGGTTATTTTTATCAATCAAATCAAAACATTTGTAGGATACTTGGAAGCCCTAGAATATTCCAAGACACCTTTGGTTGATTATTTTTATCAATCAAATCAAAACATTTGTGGGATACTTGGAAGCCCTAGAATATTCCAAGACACCTTTGGTTGGTTATTTTTATCAATCAAATCAAAACATTTGTGGGATACTTGGAAGCCCTAGAATATTCCAAGACACCTTTGGTTGGTTATTTTTATCAATCAAATCAAAATAAAAAAATAAAAAAAAAGTGGGACACTTGGAAGCCCTAGAATATTCCATGAAACCTTTGGTTGGTTATTTTTATCAATCAAATTAAAACATTTTTGGGACCCTTGGAAGCCCTAGAATATTCCATGAAAACCTTGGTTGGTTATTTTTATCAATCAAATCAAAACATTTTTGGGACCCTTGGAAGCCCTAGAATATTCCATGAAAACCTTGGTTGGTTATTTTTATCAATCAAATCAAAAAAAAAAAATCAAAAAAAAATTGGGACCCTTGGAAGCCCTAGAATATTCCATGAAAACCTTGGTTGGTTATTTTTATCAATCAAATCAAAAAAAAATTGGGACCCTTGGAAGCCCTAGAATATTCCAACACAAAATCAAAACAAAAAAAAAAAAAACAAAAAAAAAAAAAACAGAAAAATCTGGATTGGTGTTCACCTGACCTATTTGTCTACATTTATAGGGGTGTGTTTAAAATTAAATGGAAGCTGACTTATGTCTTTGTTTTTCTTAATCAGGTACATTCAACCCAGGTGCACTTATTTGCAGTCATTGCTCCCGTGACCAGATCCAAAGCAAGAGCCATGAATACTGGAGAGAACCAAGCCCAAGCTACCGTCCCCGCTCAGGACTTTACTCAGCTGCAGGAGCAAGTGGCCGGTCTGGCCAAAATGCTGGGGGACCTACTGGCGGCTCAGGCCCAACAGGCCCAAGCCCCGAACCAGGCATCTACTTCCCATCAGGCACCACCACCTCAGGCCTACATTCCGCCTCCGGTTCAGCCCATGCCTGAGCCCATTTATGAACCAGTCCCTGAACCCATTCTGATCAGGGAAAATATGGTGGAGTCTGAGAAAGAGCTGGAGAAAGAAAAGGCCCGAGATGAGATGGAAAAGAAGATGCTGCTGAGGATAGAGAGGATCCAGGCAGAGCTGAAAGAGGTGAAGGGGGGAGGCAGCCATGCAGGCACCACCTTCGAGGACCTGTGCATGTACCCGGACGTCTGTCTACCGGCTAAGTTCAGGTGCCCAGATTTCGACAAGTTTGATGGCACGGGCTGCCCATTAAGCCATCTGAAATTATACTGCGGGGCCCTGTGCCAGTTTGGCCGGGACGATGGAATACTGATCCAGCTCTTCCAGAGGAGTCTGACCGGGTCAGCCCTTCGGTGGTTCGCTACAGTGGACCATGGAAGGATTAGAAGGTGGAAGGACTTGGCCGATGCTTTCCTGGACCAGTACAAGTTCAACTCTGAGATCGTGCCGGACCGGTACGACATGATGAGGATGAACAAGGGGAAGGATGAACCGGTACGGCAGTACGCCAAGAGATGGAGAGAGGCCGCCTCCCAGGTCAGGCCACCTATGCAAGAGCCGGAGATGATCTCCACATTTATGGGCACACTGGGGCAGCCCTTTTACAACCATCTGGTGGGTCAGATCACCACCAACTTTGCAGCCCTGGTACAGGTAGCGGATCGGATTGAAGAAGGGGTCAGGTCAGGACGGCTGATAGACTACTCTACTTTGACTGGGCAGTCTGATTCCTTTGCCTCCATGGCCCAGAAGAAAGGGGCCGGGTTTAAAAAGACGGGGGCCCGAAAAGAAGGGGAGGTGAACCTGGTCCAGGCTCCTCCAGCCAAGAAGCCACTGCACGTGAACATCTCGGCACCCCAACAGGCCCAGCAGTCGTACCAGACCCCGCTGAATGTCAACTTCTCTCCTTCTGTGCCAGCTAACACAAGGAGGACTTTTTCTAAGGAGGAGCGGGATGCCTGGTTCGCAGCAAGGAAGAACCGGGTTTTCACCCCTCTACCCATATCGCTGTCCCAACTACTGCCAACCCTGCTGAAAGGGGAATACTTGACTCTGAAAGAGCCTAACCCGAATGCCACCAGGGGGAGAAACTTTGACACATCGGTCACCTGTGACTTCCACATGGGTGCACCGGGGCACTCTACTGATACCTGCTGGGTATTGAAGCATGCAGTCCAGGATTTGTTGGACCAGAAGGCCTTGGTGTTCAACACTGCTGCACCGGCCTCGTCCGGGAATGATATTGGGCAGAATCCTCTGCCTTACCACAATGGGGTAGGCCCATCCAACTCCATCACTGCCATATCCACCACCAGAAGGGCCTTTGACCCATCACAGCTTATAGCACCAGTAGGGACCACTGTCCAGGTCCGTTTCTTCCAAGAAGAGGAAGAAGAGGAGATCAACATGGTCTCCCAAAAAAATAATCTTGCTGCTGAGGACATAAGCTCCTCCTTAAACCGGGTCTCTTCTCTGATGGCCCAGATAAATACTGCAAGGCCTCCATTGGTCTTCAATTGCAGTCCACCCACTTGTTCCCCATCCAAGCCGTCTAAGGCTCCACTGGTCATCAACCTTGACCCCACCACTGCTTCCATCACTTCTTCTGTCCCCACAAATTCCAAACTTCAACCCTTGGTTGTGAATGTTCAGCCAGCCCAGACTATCCCTAAACCGGCCCATACATCCCGGTCCAAACTCCAGCCACTAGTGGTTGACATCCCTAAATTAGCCTATTCAGAGGCCGCTGTACCATGGAACTACAGCGAGGAAATCACGGCTACGGTTCCAATGGTCAGGAACCAGAACCAGGAGGAGGTGAACCTCATGACGAGGTCGGGGAGATGTGCAGGGGGTGAAGAGAAAGAAAAAGAGACAGAAGTGGAGAAAGAAAAAAAAGAAAATGAAGAAAAAAGAAAACAGAAGGGAAAAAATAAAGTGGGAGAAGACACCCCCCAGGGTGCAGAAAATGAGGCATCGGACCTCATAAAAATAATAAAAAAGAGTGAATTCAATCTTGTGGATCAGCTGAACAAGGTCCCGGCCCAGATTTCAATACTGGGCCTTTTGCTGAATTCTGAAAAGCACAGGGATGCATTGTTAAGGGTGCTACAGAGTGCACACGTATCCCAGACCATTGATCCGGACCAGCTTGGTAAAATGGTTGGTCAAATCTTATCACATAATGTGATAAGTTTCTCAGAGGGTGAGATCAGCCCAGGTGGGTGTTATCATGTGGACCCTTTGCACATCACTGTGCTTTGTAAGGGCTGTATGGTTGCACGGGTTTTAATCGACAACGGGTCAGCGTTAAACGTTTGCCTGTTAATTACTTTTACCAAGCTGGGCCTGGACCAGTCAAGGATCAAACAGAATGGGCGGATAGTGAGGGCTTTTGATAGCTCCAAGACCCACTCCCTAGGGGAGATTGAACTGCCGGTCACAATTGGGCCGAATATCTTTAACATCACATTTGAAGTGATGGATATACCCGCAGCCTTCAATCTACTCCTAGGAAGGCCGTGGATACATTCGGCTAGGGCAATACCATCCACGCTCCACCAAAGGGTGAAATATGTAAGAGGGCAAAGGGTGATAACAGTCCTAGCCGAAAACTTGGTGCCGCCCATTGTGTCATCTGATGTACCCTTGATCAATGTTGACCTAACTGTCGACAAGATTGCATTTCACTCATTCCAATTTGAGGCAGTAAATTACATACCTGGGGGGAGTGAGAAAAAGAAAGAAAAAGGGACCACTGCAGAAAGGATGGTCAAGAAAGTGATGGAGAAATACCACTTTCACCCAGGGAAAGGCCTGGGGATCAATCTGCAAGGGATGGTGGAGCCAATCACGGCTAAGAAACTGATCCCCAAGGTAGGGTTGGGCTTCAAGCCCAGAGGCTGGAGAAGAATGAAATATGAAGAAGGGGAGAGCAGAAGCAAAGGAAAACTCCCGCATCTGAGGGTGAACTTTCCAAAACCCTCCTACATAATCCAAATTTCTCCTCCCATGGACCAATCAAAACCTCCCTACTACAATGTCAACCCATTTCAAAAGCCCGTTGTTTCGGCCCTACAACCCTATAACCCATCTCCAATACTGGGAGCAGCAGATGGGCCTGGATCACAGCCCGAGCAACAGGTGGACTATTCTGAAGATGTTGGTGCATTCTTCGCCATGACTGAGGGCGAAAGGACAGGGGCAGACATGGAACTGCCATTTATTGACTGGGCCGCAGTAAAGGTTCCAGACAAGGTCATTTCTGGATTGGGCCCCGTAGCAGAAAAGGGCAGTACCCACCCGGTGATGATGGCATCGGATGCTGGGCTTGAAGAGCAGGCTTTCCCTATTTCCCCTGCTCCCCAAAATTTTGTACTGAACAATTGGGAGGAAACTCCCCTTACTTTTGAAGCAGCGTCTGTGTGGCAAACTGACGCGGCTTCCAAAAAAAAACTCCAATAGTGGAATGCCATTTCCCTGAAGGTTCTAATGGGCCTTCGTCTTCAGGGGAATTATGTTTAGAAGGCCCACAAAAAACCCAAAAAGATTTTTCTATTTTTTCTAGGAAATTTAATGCCATATAAGCAGACCGAATTGGACCAGGTTGAATATGACTTCGACCTTGAGCTCGACTTTGATCTCATGGGGGTCGAAGAAGAGACCGAGGTCGAAGAAGAAGACGTTCCAAAAGAAATTGAATACCAATTGGAACGTCATGAAAATGGGGTCCAACCTAATATTGAGGAGACCATATCCATAAACCTTGGGACCGAAGATGACCCAAAAATTGTAAAAATCGGGTCATGCTTGTCTGATGTGCAGAAAAATGAAATGTCACAGTTCTTGGCAGACTACAAAGATGTGTTCGCTTGGTCGTATCGGGACATGCCGGGGTTGGACACTGACATGGTGGTGCACAAGTTGCCAATTTTGCCGGGGGTTAAGCCGATTAAGCAGAAGCTGAGAAGATTGAAGCCTGAATGGACCTTGAAGGTCAAGGACGAAGTGGTCAAACAATTTCAAGCTGGATTTTTGGCAGTCTCTACGTACCCGGAGTGGCTCGCAAACATAGTGCCGGTACCAAAGAAGGACGGGAAGGTCCGAATGTGTGTGGACTATAGAGACTTAAACAGGGCAAGCCCAAAGGACGATTTTCCGCTTCCACACATCGACATTCTGGTCGATAATACTGCGGTACACAGCCTGTTCTCTTTCATGGATGGTTTCTCAGGATATAATCAGATCAAGATGGCTAAGGAGGATCAAGAGAAAACAGCATTTATCACCCCTTGGGGCACATTCCACTATACAGTCATGCCATTCGGACTCAAGAATGCCGGGGCAACATATCAGCGGGCCATGACTGCACTATTTCATGACATGATCCACAAGGAGATGGAGGTCTATGTGGACGATATGATTGCCAAATCATGCAAAGAGGAGGACCACTTAATCAATCTGAAGAAAGTGTTTGATCGGCTCAGGAAGTACAGTTTACGGCTTAACCCGGCTAAGTGCGTCTTTGGGGCTACGTCAGGGAAGTTACTGGGGTTTATTGTGAGCCGAAGAGGAATTGAAATTGACCCGGCTAAAGCCAAGGCCATAATTGAAATGCCAGCACCCAGAACCGAGAAGGAGGTCAGGGGCTTTCTTGGAAGGATTCAATACATAAGCCGGTTCATAGCACAGCTCACGGCTATCTGTGAACCGATTTTCAAACTTTTGAGGAAAGATAACCCGACGGTCTGGAATGAGGACTGCCAGCAGGCATTTGACACAATAAAGAGGTATTTGCTGAACCCACCTGTGCTAGTACCACCAACTCCAGGAAGACCACTGATCCTGTACTTGTCAGTGTTGGAAACGTCAATGGGATGTGTCTTGGGACAGCATGATGAGACTGGTAGAAAGGAAAGGGCCATTTACTATCTGAGTAAAAAATTCACGGAATATGAAGCCAAGTACTCACCATTGGAAAAGACTTGTTGTGCTCTAGTGTGGGCCACTCAGAGGCTAAGGCATTACTTCCTTAGTCACTCCACACTATTGATATCCCGGATGGACCCGCTGAAGTATTTATTTGAGAAACCGGCACTGACTGGCAGGACGGCAAAGTGGCAACTACTACTGTCCGAGTTTGACCTCACATACATCACCCAGAAGGCGATCAAGGGTCAAGCCATAGCCGATCACCTGGCTGCACATCCTCTGCCAGAATATCAACCCTTGAAGACAAACTTTCCCGATGAGGCGATTCTGTACACTGAAGAGGAGGACAGTGAGAGTTCTTGGCAGATGTTCTTCGATGGGGCCGCCAACATGAATGGGAACGGAATAGGGGCAGTCTTGGTTAAACCAGATGGGTCACACATCCCGATTGCAGTAAAGCTGAGATTCCAGTGCACCAATAACATAGCAGAATATGAAGCATGCATAATTGGATTGCAAACAGCCATGGAGCATGGAGTAGAGGAACTTGACGTATACGGGGATTCGAGTCTTATCATCTTCCAAACAACTGGTGAGTGGAAAACCAAGGATCACAAATTGATCCCCTATCACCAGTATTTGGAAGAAATAAGCACAAATTTCACTCGAATTTCCTTCAACTATATGCCAAGGGCCAAGAATCAGTTTGCGGATGCTCTAGCAACCTTGGATTCAATGGTCAGCATACCAGAAGGAGTAGACATCAGACCGCTGGAAATTGAGGTTAGAGATGAACCGGCTTACTGTCTCGTTCTAGAGGGAGCACCAAAAGAAGAAGCACCGTGGTTTCAAGATATCAAAAATTTCTTGAATAATCGGAGTCTGCCAGAAAATGCCACTGCTACTGAAAAGAGGACAATACAGAGATTGGCTGGTCAATTTCTGCTAAGTGGTGGACATGTGTACAAGAGGTCACATAACGACATTCTGCTCAGATGTGTTGCCAAGGCTGAATCAGAAAGATTGATTGAGACTGTACATGGAGGAGTCTGTGGGCCCCATATGAGTGGGCACATGCTGGCTAAGAAGATCCTGAGGCTGGGATACTACTGGACGACCATGGAGCATGATTGCTGTATACATGTCAGGAGGTGCCATCAATGCCAAATATATGCAGATAATAAGCATGCACCTCCAGGTGAGCTGCACAACATGACATCACCCTGGCCCTTCTCTATGTGGGGCATAGATGTCATCGGCATGATCTCCCCTAAAGCATCGAACGGGCACAGATTTATCCTGGTGGCGATTGACTATTTCACTAAGTGGGTGGAAGCAGCTTCATATGCAAATATCACAAGCAACCATGTTATTAAATTTGTGAAGCACAATATCATTTGTCGCTATGGACTGCCAAGTGCCATAGTATCAGACAATGCTTCAAATATTAAGAACAAGGACATGAAAAAAATGTGTGAGCAGTTTTAGATCACCCACCATAAGTCAGCTCCGTACAGGCCAAAGATGAATGGGGCAGTGGAAGCAGCAAACAAGAACATAAAGAAAATCATTCAGAAGATGGTAGTGAGCTACAAGGATTGGCATGAAATGCTGCCACTTGCTCTGCATGCATACAGAACCTCGATCCGAACTTCAACTGGGGCAACCCCGTATTCCCTAGTCTATGGAATGGAAGCAGTCTTGCCCGTGGAAGTAGAGATCCCCTCACTCCGAGTGCTCATGGAAGCAGAACTAGAATAAGCCGAATGGGTCCAGTCAAGACATGATCAACTTAACCTGATAGAAGAAAAACGGTTGAAAGCGCTTTGCCATGGACAGTTGTACCAGAAGAGAATGGCCCGGGCTTACAATAAGAAAGTGAGGCCCAGAACTTTCCAAGAGGGAAACTTAGTGCTAAAGAAAATTCTACCATTTTTGGAAGACCCCCGTGGTAAGTTCAAGCCCAATTGGGAAGGCCCATATGTCGTCAAAAAAGTACTGTCAGGGGGTGCACTCATTTTAGCAGAAATGGATGGGTCAGATTTTCCTGAGCCCATTAACTCTGATGCAGTAAAAAGGTATTTTCCTTGAGTGAATATTTCTAGGAAATGATCCGAGGCCATTTTTCTTTATTTCCTTCAAAAATTCAAATCCCTAGTCTAGCCAAATTGAGCCGGTTCGTTTCTTTGATCAACCCAAACCGGATTTACAGTCAAATTGGGGCAAAATCAAATTGGGGCAAAGTAAGGAAAGAAAAAGAAAAAGAGAGGAAAAGCAATGGAAATGGCAAATGAAAGCCAAGTATGAAAAAAGATGCAAAAAATGCAATTCGGGGAAAAATGGTTAAATTCATCATGACTGTAAGTCCGGTTGACCTATTTCCACACTTGAAAATTTTTTGGGCCTTTAATACCCTTTCTTTCATAAACTGAGCCTAGCCTTTATTTCGTCCTATTTTTAAGCCCTCGGTGATCTTAGTTTGTTCATTCAAATGTCAGAGTAAGATTGGTGATGACGGAATTCAGAAGCCGGCCCTAGTGAAAACCGTAACTGGCGCTAGGGGCAATATTGGCAAGAAGAAAAAAAAATAATAAGAAAAATGAAAGAAAATCAGAGGTTGAGTTGATCATGGGGATCTGAGCTTCAAGCAAAGTTGGCATGAGCAGAATGGGGCAGTTTTGGCAGTTGGGGATGACTCTAAAGGTCCTAAGATGGACGGTTCTGATCCCTCAGTATTTTGTGGACTACCCTTTTCATTATTTAACCTGGTTTTAGTTCCTTTAATTATAGGTGATTAAGTGCATGGACCAAATTTCAAAAATACAAAAAAAAATATAAAAAGGAAAAATTATACTTTGGCCAGTGATGAGAAATCAAATACTTTTCATAAAACCTTTGTTTTTACAAGCATCTGAGCATTCTGAGGCCAATAATATAAAAACTTTATTTTGAATTAAAAACCTTTGTATTTCCACTATTGGAGTTCAATTTTGTACAAAGGTATGAAAAATGTGTAGGAAATAAAGCTAATCCCTATCTCCTAGCCGCTCCTCAAGCTCCCGAATCCGAGCTGCCTGAGCTGCAATGACTTCTGAAGCCCCCTCTGCAGCGGGATCACTCAGGAAGGAAATGACCTCATTTGAAAGGGCCTGCCTGATCCGCATACTCCTAAGGCTGGCCAAAGTATCCTGGTACTTCTGCCGGATCATACAGACCTCAAAGCGACGGGCCTGCCTCTGCTCATCCAGCTTCTCTTCCACGGCAATACGGCGTGAGACCTGCTCCTCAAGCTGCCTCTCCAGATAAGCGCCCTGTATCCTGAGCTCCTGGGCCTCCCGTACCCATATCTGCTGAAGCCGCTTATGAGAAGCCCGCTCAGACTCTAGAATGTCCTCATAGGTGGGAGCCAAGACTACAGGAGGATCTTCGGGTACCGGGGCCTGAGTCTGTATCTGTTCCTTGATCCAGAAGAGATAATCCTTCACATGGGCTTCTGAGAAGACTGGACCATGCATGAAGCGGACATAGGACCATTCCTTCATCAACCAGGCATTCAGCTTCATAGAAAGGGGCCCAAGACGATCCTCATATCCACATGGGATGATAATCCCCTGGGTCGCACGGAACTGACGAAGGACCCGCAGAGGAAGATACAACACTGCATGCTTCAGGCCCGCTAGGATCAGAAAGTTGCGGTCACGGAAGCTAATCACTGTCTCTGCATTAGGCTGATAAGTGCCAGGCCATCTCACCTGGTCATCCTGAAGCGAGCCCAAGAAAGTGAATCAGCCCTGTTTGCCCCCTGGAATATCAGGGCACCCCCTGTTGCTCATCAAGAGAGGGACTTTCAGACTCGGAAAGAAGTGTCGATTGATCTCTTCAATCTGGCTCAAATGATCAAGTAGCCAAAGCTGCAAAGAAAGAGAGAGGTGTCAGCACATTGTATAAAAAAAAAAAAAAAAACAAGAAAGGCAAAAAAAAAAAAAGAAAGCCAAAAAGCAGAAAAAAATAGAAAAAAATAGAGAAAAAAACAGGGAAAATAGAAAAAAAAAAAGAAAAAAAAAGAAGAAAAGAAGGAAAAGGAAAGAGCAAAATTGTGCTACAATTTCTATTTTCTCAAAATCCTATTTTTGTCTTGAAATCCACCTCACAGCCACGAGAGCTCTGTGGAATTCGGGACAACTTTGGGAAATGTGTCTGGTCAAAAGGATGATATCCACTCAATTTTCAACTTGGTTTGATAAAAAATCAGTTTTTCAAAAACCCTATTTTTGGGCTTAAAATCCACTTCACAGCCACAGAGGGCTCAGTGGAATTTAAGAATTCTTGGAGAGATGCCCCCTTAAAGTGAGGGCTTTTTGGCAAATCTCCACTCAAAAATGGTTTTCTACAGAAATTGAATTAAACCGAGCAAATCATGCTCAAGGAAATGCAATTTGGGCTTGTCTACTCTTTGCAGCTTACTGCTTCGCAGCTCCCACAAAGAGGGGCAGTTGTAGACACCCCAAATTGAACAAACAATCATCAAAAATCATTATCTCCTGGAAAGCCAGCACAGAATTTGAAGAAAATAAATTTTTGCCTGTATCCGGATACTGAATCCGGATACAAGTGCTCCTCCCCGTATCCGGATAGTCGTACCGGATACGTGTGATCCTTAGTGTATCCGGTACCACGTACCGGATACCTTAAAGCCCTTTGTTATCCGGTCTGATATACCGGATACCTTAAGTTTGCTCAAAATTAGGGTTTTCCGAGAGCTTTTCACTTTTACCATCATGTCCCTCATTAAATGAGGGGAAATCGCGGAAATAACCTTAGGGTTTAGGTTGGAGGGGTTCTAGACATTAATTTGTGTCTACCAATGACCTTAGCCCTTGCCTATAAATAGGAGCCTCCTCCTTGAGCAAAGGGCACACAACTCTTGTTTTGAATTCTCGCAAAGAAGAACTCCAAGAGAAGAAGAAAACCGCTGTGGAATCACCTCCAGCACTCAGGTAAGCCTCAACTTTTCTTTTTATTTTCTGTCTTTACATTCCTAGATCTAGATCTCTTCTTCTACCTTTCTGTAGTGTAAAGCCTTGTTTGTATGTGTGGAAATCCTTCCCCGGCTCAAAGTATCTCAAGACTCCCCTAGCCGTAAAACGTGAAGGCGGATCTAGGAGAAACGAGACTGGGGATTGACCCTAGTGCTAGAACCTATGTAGCATAAGGCCTTTTTGATTGATTGTAAACCGTTCCATATTCAAAGTACCCTTGATTATCTTAAAGAGAACAGAGGGAAACGATAATGGAACGGAACCCTAGGCTATGCTAGAACCTATTTTGTTGAATCTATATGCATGTGTATGGATCTTGCTTGGGTTTTCACTTTGCACACATATTACACTATTTTGACGGGATAGGCTCATATTTGGGGTTTATTGCATTTATTGTGATAAATCTCAAATAAATGGCCTAAATCAATTCTGGAGTGTTTTTAAATGTTTTTCAAAGGTTTTAGATTCATCTCACACGAATCACACACTTTTTGTCAATTTTCGGATTTGGTTTTCTTCAAAAGTGGCTTAGCTTGACAGCACCTGTACCCTTACTTCGGACGTCCATAACTTCATCATCCGGATGAATTTTGGGGCGATTCTAGAACCATGGGAAAGGTGAGGCTGTCTAGTTTATGTCCACCGAATTTCATGATTTTCTATCTAGCCGATGTTTGACACCTCTCTGTCGAAGTTGAGTGGACAGTTCAGGTCCAAGTACAGAACTTGTCACTTCGACGGACCGCCATGTGTTCGTTTTAAGTCCGATTCGAGTGATTTTTGTTTCTGAGTACTCCTTTATGAGTCTATTTTCAAATCCAGTTGGTTTCATAATTTTTGGATTCCATTTGAATTATTGGTAGCCGATTTACTCAGAACTGCTCATTTGCACTTTTCTGGGTAAATCTGTGATCCTCGGGGCCTGTTCGGGAGACCACCCAAGGCACATCCGAAGGGATTTTTGTATGAGGCTAGTTTCTATGGAAAGATGGCCATACAAACTTCAATCACACCAAATTTCGTGGACTTTTATGCAGTGGATTTTTCTAGACAATTTTCCAAAGTTGCCCACTTACTACTTTTAAAAATCCCCAACAGCAACTTCAAAGGAGCATAACTCCTAGATTTTTCATCGGAATGAAGTGAAATTTTGCATGAGACTCTTATTAACCCTAATCTTTCAAATGGATTTGGTTTGGTTCATTTTAGAATTGGATTTGAATGATTTCAAGGCAAATGGCATACTTTTTACCGAATTTTCCGGATTTGATTTAACTTGGTTTTATGCAACCTCTACTTTGATTTCCATCTTTTGAAATACTCCAGAAATGATATTGACATAAGAGAGGATCTAAAATCTATTTAGATCTTCATGTGAAAATATCATACATTGTTCCTTTTTCAAGGCTTTTTCATGATTTTTAGCAAGCTTCTTATTTTCTTTTTAGCATGAACATACACTTGGCAACCACTTCGTGTGGATGAATGGGGGTGCCTAACACCTTCCCCCGTTCATAATCTAATCCCCTTACCCATCTCTGGATTTTATTTTCAAGTAGGGTTATTTTTACCCTAGAATTTGTCTTTTGGCTATTTTTGCATATTTTGAACTCTTTGGTGTCCATTCTCACCCCAAAATCATGAATGGTGGCGACTCTCCCAATTTTTGCGTTGAGCCCGTGTGTTGACGGAGGGATGATCACTCCGGTGATTTTTTCCCATGTCTCACAGACCCCGGGCACCTGTTCCGAGTCTAAACCGGGATCGGTTCAGTCGTACTGCAAGTCACCTGTAATAAAATCGGTCAGGCAATGTTATGAAGACTAGGGGTTCGGTCTTCGTTTGGGTTCTTGTAAGTGTTTGAAAGCGAAAGCAACTAATGGCACACAAATCCTTTATTGGAAAATCGGCCGACGGGTCGAAAACGACAACAGATAATCCTCAAAAGGGAAACAAAAAGTAAAAAGAAAACTGACAGGGCTTGCAGGACCGGCCTGTCCTGGTCTTATAGTCGTAATCGGGTATAAGCGCAGGAGGAAGGGGGCGGTTGCAAGCAAAGCCAATTCAGGAGGTTCACCTTGGATTGCTGCTTACCCGAAAATACACAAGTCACCTGGCGTGATCAGAGCGAGTCTCGTGACTGGCTGCTCGGGATTCTGTAAACACAAAACTGCGAGTCAGGGGCGGCCTCAACTTACTCTCCGGTGGCAGGATTCTGGTGTTAATCGGAGTAAAGAGGGGTCTAAGATGTCACTGTGACTGGAAACAGTGAGAGAGGTCCTAGTTTATCCTTCTGACTACAGTGTAGGAGAGGGGATAAAGATTACGGATGATCAAAATAATATTATAACCGGTTGCGGTTGGATGGATTGTGTCCTCGAGTTCTTCGAAGTTATGCCTTTTTATAGCCGATCCTTGACGGTTGCTCAACATCCTACTTTTGCACGATCTTCATGGCGGTTAGCCGTCTTCAGTCTTCTGCTACAGAAAGATAACCGGTCGGCCACGATCTTTGAACGACTGATGGCACGATCTTCTGATAGTTGTGGTTTTGTCGTGTTGGCTTGCGTGGTTTTAACTGTACTCTTGGTTTATGCGTATGCTGACGTGGCCTGTCCAATTGTACAAAGCTTATGTGTGTTGATACCATGGCCTAAGTAAGCCACATAGGTGCCACGTGGCCTTATCTTATTCTTTGGTTCGTATAGGGTGTAAACAGTCATCAATATAACCCTTCCATAGCATCACATCAGATGACTGTGATTTGCGCAGTAAGTTGCCAAGGGAGAAGCCAATCATCATAAAGGAACTTACTTCTGATAATCTTGAACTCAGGGATGGTTGTACTTGGTGTAAGAAAAGAAAGCTTCCACAATCAATTTTGCTTGATTCTTTGCCTGTATATGACTCTAGTGGGAGTCAACAAAAATGAAGATCTTGTTTTGGAACTGTCGCGGGTTGGGTCACCCCGCGACACACCTTCACCTAAAAGTCCAGATTTTTTGTCATGCTCCTAATTTGATTTTACTATCTATCAGAAACTTTTGCACAAGAAAAAAATAGCTTCTCAGGATACTAGAAAAGTGGGGTTTTCGTCTTTCTTTATAAAACCTTCTATTGGTAGAAGAGAAAGATTTTTGCTTATGTGGACTAATAATATATCAATTACTATTTTGTCATCTACTGATTGGTTGATTGAGTTTCAGTTATACTTCCAAGGAAGAACTTGTCTGATACTGTTGTGCATGCAAGTTCTAATGTTGAGAAGCAAAATGATCAGTGGCAATACATTGAACCCTTGTCCGAGCAATATACAGTACCATGGATGATAGTTGGTGATTTCAATGCAATGCTCACTCCAAATGAAAAACAAGGAGGTCTGCCTATATCCAGAAGACAAGCTGATAACTTTCGTTCTTTCATCTTCAGATGTGGTCTGACTGAATTACCTATTAAGGGTCCAAAATTTACCTGGACTAATGGTCAACAAGGACTCAAGTGAATTTTAGAAAAATTGACAGGGGGTTTGTTTCTGTTAATTTTTTTTTTTATTTCCTATGCCTAATCTTTATTCCCAAGCTATTATGAATTCTGACCACTTCCACATGATCTTAGATGTTTTGCATGAAAACAGATGGCGTGGTCGACCATTCCGGTTTGAAGCCATGTGGCTTCAAGAGCCTACCTATGTGAGGAAGTTATGTCAACAAATTGGAGGCAAATGGAAGTGCTCATGCCTGTGGCACGGAAATTAAGAGGCTTAGCTATTGAGCCTCTTAATTTCTATAGCAATTTTTTTTTTTGGTAAGAAGGGAACAAATATATTATTTACAGAGCGAAACATATCTATCAGTTACAATACCACAAGCATCATCAAATAAAACAGTACTTAGCCCAAGAGGAGGCTTCCGGATCCATAAACATGAAAAATGATCAATACTAAAGTTAGCCAAATAGTTAGTAGCCCGATTGCCTTCCTGAAACGTATGACGAACCTTAATATGTTGAAAGAAAGACCAATGCTAACGAATGCTGGTAAGGAGAGAAAAGATGTACCACGGACAGTCTACAGTTGACAAAACAATATTATGAATCTTCTGCAGGAATTGAATCATCAACATGGAATCACCTTCTAGTATAACATGTGAAAATCCCATAGCATGAGCAAGGCGGATGGCTTCTAAAGCAGCTAGAGCTTCAGCTTGAAGAGATGAGTGAGCACTGCATTCGGACGCAACAGCCGCAAGGTATTGACCATTACAATCTCGAGCAACAACACCAAACCCAACAAGACCAGATGATTGGCGAAGAGCTCCATCGAAGTTCAATTTAATATAAGGTGAACATGGCATTCCCATTGAACTGGAATGGGTTGACGACAAGATGGATTGGAAAAATCCTTTTTCTTCAACAATAGAGTCTTGGTGCAGTCGATAAAAGTGATGAACAACCTGAAAAACATCAGGTGAGATGTGATCAAAGATTACCCGATTCCTATGAAGCCATAAAACCCATCTGAAAATGGCAATGTTAGCTAAAAAATCCGAGATATTCAAACCATGAATACAGCATAGTGAGTGAGCAAGATGTTGGAACCAATGACCGGAGGATTGCTGGGGGCCAAACTCTTAGGTGGAACCACCAACTGATAGCAGCCAGGCAGCCCGAGAAAAAGGGCACTGAAGTCATAAATGTTCAATAGTTTCTGGGCTATTTTTACAGAAACAACACTCACCTGAGAAAGATCGTAATCTAATCGATAGAAGGTGAGAAGTTGGAAGTGCACCTTTTAAGCTTTTCCAAAGAAACATGCGAATACGAGCATGGCATTTAAGGTGCCAAACCTTTAGCCAGAATGTATCAGTTGGAGCAATCACATTTCCCAGCAACATACAATAGGCAGATGCTAGTATGCTACGGAGAACTCACCTTTTGCTTTGAACCTCCAAATGGGAATATCTTGCTGGAGTGAAGGAGAGATTGGTGTAGAGAAAATATGGGAAGCAATATGATGTGGCCAGGGAGCACAAATTAAATCCATATTCCAATGAGTAGTTGTTGGATCGAACAGATGGCTTACCTGAGAGAGGGGAAGATGCCCAACGTCCCCAGACGGCCAAGGAAGACACTCACCATTTATAAGCCAAGAGTCATTGAATAACTCAATACTATCACCTTTAGCAATCAACCAACCACATCCTCTAATAAGGTACTGTTTGAGGCTTTGGAGTTGCTTCCAGACAAAAGAATGATGAGGTCGGGATGTAGCCTTCATGAAAGTAGTACCTGGAAAATACAAGCTACGCATTAGACATGTCCATAGGCTTTAATGTTTGGAATGTAGTTGCCAAGTAGCCTTCAATAATAAAGCTTTATTCAGAAGGGAGGCCCTTTTGATGTTTAAACCACCGTTACACCAAGGTAAGGAAATTTGATCCCAACATACAGTAGGAATAGCTTGGTGATCCCTATCCTTAAGCCAAAAGAAAGATCGAGATAGTTGATCCAATCTGTCCAATGTTAGTTGAAGAAGCAAAAAACATTGCATATAATGGTTAGGAATGGCATTCAAGACATATTGTATAAGTGTGGCTCTTCCCGTTTGGGAAAGTAAGAGAGATTTCCAACTAGCTAATCGAGATGAAACTTGATGAACTAAGTCCTCACAATCCTTATGAGAGGGCTTTTTAAAAAATACAGGGATTCCTAGGTATTTATCAAACTTATTACCAGCACCCTAGACATTAAACATATGACGAATGGTAGCCTGTTGATGATGTGGAGTATTTCTGCTAAACTGAATAGAAGATTTTTGAAAATTCAACTCTTGGCCCGACTTAGAAAAATATTTGTATAAGAGCCGAACCAAGCAATGAGCCTCAAAAGGGTTTGCATGCCCATAAATAATTACATCATCTGCAAACATTAAATGAGTTAATGAAGGACTACCCTGTGATAATCGAATGCCACGATATCTCCCATCTATCTCAGCTCGATAGATGGCCAAGCTGAGAACCTATTGGCAAAGTATAAACAAGTACGGAGATAAGGGGTCTCCTTGATAAAGACCCCTAGATGCCTGAATGTGACCAATGGGAGAACCATTAAATAAAATGCTAAATGTGACTAATTTCTATGGCAAATAAGCACCCTTAACCGCGATTCTGGAAGTGATCAGGTTCTCATCAAACTGTCACGGCACCATTAATATGTTTCTTCTATCTGGTTCAGTAAGTGGAGTATTCTTGTAAAAAGAAACAAAGAAAATAAACTACCATCCACAGCTCTTCTAAGGGGGAAAAATGCAAAAATAAAAAGACGATAAACTTCTTATAAATACGAGTCCTTTTATATGTACAAGAGAATATTTGACTTAACGCCGTTTTTTTAATTTGGGTCTTTTTTCGTCATCCCTCTTTTCATGAATCCATCCCTTTTATTAGACGGATGCAATCAATATTCAATGGATTAATTGATCTAAATTTGATTCATATATATCCAGTATCAAAAAGGGTCTAGGCTTTTTTTTTGTTTAAATTAAATAATGCGGTAAACCATTATATATGATTAAAATTTGAGATTGTATTTAGGCAGTGCGTTGTTTTCTCTTTAAAAATAAAAGTTCGAGATTATATTTAGGCGTGTGTGTGCATTATTTTCTCTTTAAAGATAAAGATAAAGGTATAGTTAAAAATCTTTGAGGGTGTTAAGTCGGATATATGGCAGGTTGTTAGCAATTTATACAGCTTCAACAGTATAACAAATTATTGAAATCAATCCAATCTTGTGGTGGAAAAAGTTCGTCTACAATCTAAGTTCAATGGCGTGCACCTGAAGTTAACTTCCTTAAAATTATTTTTGTTGGTGCGTTTCGTATGAATTCGGGATATGCTAGAATTGGAGTGGTGGTACGTGATTCATATGGGAATTTTAGAGGAGCAATTGCATCTAAATGTATGGCTGGCTCGGCAATCCAAGCAGAGGCAATGGCGGCATTAGAGGGCATGAGATTTGCCTCATCATTGGGAGCTACTTGAGTAACATTGAAAGGCGATTCTCTATCAATGGTGAAGTTGTTAAAGTTTGAGCAGAATAGTTATCCATGGCAAATCTCGGCTATAGTTGATGAAGTGAAGAATCTATTTCTAAAATTCCATACAGTGTTAGTATTGCATACTTTTAGGGAAGGAAATTGTATAGCTGATCAGTTGGCTAACTTTGCTATTGATAATTATTCTTGTGTATGGTTAGCTAAAGCCCCTTCTTTCTTGTCCTCTGCTTTGTTTGATGAGGCGAGGGGAGTTATATATATTCGAACTGTTTAGTAATAGAACTATTTTGATCTTCTTCACCAAAAAAAGATGACTGTGATTTGTAAAACTTAACAATCAAAATTGCCCCAACTTTTACAAAAACTAATAATCAGTTTTACAACTATTCCCTCCAACATTGTCTCCCTTCGTCCTTTCCTACACACGTGCAATACTACCTGTGTGCCCCTTCTAGTCTTCATGACCGGAACCCTCCGGTTAAAGCCTTTATCTTTATTGTCTGTGGTAATAATCCCACATTATCGCACATGCTTGTGAAACCATCATCACGCCAAGCTTTCATTAATTCTTCCATTGAAATTGGATGGCAATGATCTTTATAACTATCTACAGAATTAGGAAGATATGGATCACTTGGGCCTGCTACTTGACGAATGGTGGCTCGCCATCGATCAAGAGGCTCAAACCACCGGCAAGCCACCTCTCTTGCTCACTACATTGGTCTACTTTGCCGTAGAGATTTCCGTCTCAGGCATGAATCGCTCCTACCCTGCAACTGCACTGGAGAAGAACTTAGACCGGATTAAATTATTTTGCTTTAGATATTATGACCCATGTGATGGATCAGGCCGCACTGGACCCTATTCAGCCCTGTTTGATCCACATAGTCCATTTAGCACGAGTGCTGGGCTGAAAACATGGATGGATGCTGGTGTGTCAGCCCATAAAATGGTCATGGGCTTGCTGCTCTTTGGGTACACATGGATCCTCAAAAATGCTAATATCCATGGCATTGGAGCACTTGTAGTGGAAGTGGCCCCAAAAATGCGGTCAGCACACGAGAGCGCAGTGAATCTTGTAGGCGGGGGTCCACTCCTTAGGACTAACCCTTGCATGCAAGGGGATTTGACCCCAGGATTTCCAGCCCACCAAGCTTTTACCACCAACCAAAAAGACCACTGGGCCACCACTCCCGTGGTCAAAAAGTCCTTGATGGTACATTATATTGATCCACGAATGTAGGATACTAGGACGTTTTAGATGTTACCATAAGTTCCCTTTCTAGTAGATGAAGTTAGTACTAATGGCTCTTTGCTGAGTAGGGGTGGCACATGCAGTTCTGCAATAATTACACATTGGTAATTACGAGGATTGTAGGAGTTTCTAATACTTTACACATTAATTACTTATTAGTAATACTAGTAGGGTGCATCGTGCAGTACTACATGTGTGTACAAAGAAAAGGGATGGAACAGTTTTACAACTGCTGAAGTTTTAAATGAATTGAGGCTCGCAGATATGATTATCATATCACTTTTATTAATGAATCTTAATAATGATATACAAGGACTTTTTGGGGAAGACGCACATATTGTTGGCACGCTAAGTGGGATTAATTAGAAAATTTTAAAATTGTTATTTACGAGTCTTTTATAATTAATTTTAAAAGGATTTTTTCTAGCCAAGGGTAACTAATGCTAAGTGCTTTCTTATCAATTGTTGTATGCCATTAAGAGAAGATAATCGGAACTTAAAGCCTAAAGTATTAACTGTTTCATTGCCTAATTCAGATGGTAAAATGCTTCAGTTTTGTCTAATACGCCAAAACTGTAGCAGTGATGTGTCAAAGTAACCATGAAGGTCAAGGAACAACCTTAGATTCAACGGTCAACGTGGGAGTATTCGTAATTTTGTCAAACATCAAGGATGTTCATGCAATTTATACACACGACAAGAAAACGTTGGCGCACGTGCGCGGATGAGGACAGAGTTCCTGTGGTACGCGTATTAACGTTTTTTTAGTGTGAATTGGGATCTACGCAATGTCCACTTTCAGGTGGGTTGAGACGGCGGGCTGACCGTCTCGATCACCAAACGGGCCTCTCGATCTCTTAAACGTTGATATTCGCTTCTTCAAGCTCTGCTCAGAGAAGAAGAAGAAGCAAAAGAGGAGATAAGAGATCGAGAGGCAGAGAATTAGAAGGGAGGGAGGAAGATCGATTGCATCCATGGATTTGACGAGTTCATGGGACTCCCTTCGAAAACAGGTACGGTTTCCGGAATCCAGAAATTCGTGCAGATTCTTCCTGTTCGGATAGGGTTTTCGTTTGCTTTTATTTTACTGATCGAATTGCGGGTTTGGATTTGCAACAAAAACGTTGGTTCAATTTTTTTTCGTTGAAAGATCTCTTCGTAGATGCTTCTGTTTGATTGGGATTAGGGTTTGGATCTGATTGCTTCTGATGTTTTAGATTCAGGGTGATTGCATTTTATGTAAGGTTTCTGTTCGGTTAGAAGGTCTTTTCTTGCAAGAGGCTTTGGAGAGGTTGTGATTTTATGTTAATTATTTGTGGGTACTTAACTGAGCTCATGGTTGAGATCTGATTTAGAAAGTTTCATTTTTAGTATTTACTGAAGTGTGTTTTTATGTAATCCTATTTTGAAAACCTGCTCAGTTTCCATTTTGAAGCTTGCTATCAAAGAGAGGTTTCGTGTAGGTCACAAATTGATTAGTACCTTTGGTTGAATAACGTGATTTTAGATATTCAAACCTAAACTACCGATGGATAAGTTTGTATTACTGAGATTTAGTGCGAGATGCAAATGGTACGTGAAGTTAATGGGAGATATTACTAGCTAAATGGTTTATCATACTGTTGAAACCGTGAATTTCATAGAATTTTATCAAACTGATCACCTTGTTGTCAAAATGAAACAAAAATAAATAAAAATAAGAATAAAAATTCACCGGGTGGCAATATTCCGCTTAAGTCCCCCAAAAATATGGCATAACCATTTTGGCTAGGGAGAACTTTCTATTAAGACCATGGTTGGATTGTGAAATGGTGATTCCAGCTCCTTGGGAAGAGGGAACATTGTAGTTAGTTTGGACAGCTAGAACCATTTTGCTTAGTATCCATAACCACTAAGATTATAGTAGATATGGTTGTTGCATGGTAGCTTATATGGCAGATTTCAAGGGGATAAGGAGGAACGAGTTTGTAATGGCCTAGTCAATGGTATCCTTGGAGCTTTGAGAGGGAGTTGGAGAGACGATTGATTTTCCTTTACTCTGTGTGTAATGCCGACCCATCGCATGTGGGTAGTTTGTATGTGCTTACCTTTCTCTTTTTTTATAATAAATATCCCTTTCACAAGCCATTAAAAAAATTTGAAACCATGGTTCTTAAATTTCACAATAAGTGCATGGTTGGCTTTGTAAAGAACTGCCTTGAAGGAATGTGATACGGAATTGACTAATGAGTCCAAATTTCAAGCAGTTCTGATAGCATCATCCAACTCTTGCAAGCCTTGTTCAGGACTCGGCTATCCTCTGATATTCAACAAGGGCTTTGCAACCATTTGTGCTAACATGAGTGGATTATATTCAGATATTAAAACTGTGATGCCCTTTGAAGCAAAAATGACAGAGCCAACCCATCTCCTTCCACTCCATATGATACTTGTTTTATAGTTTGCACATTTGCAACTATGAACCACATCATTTATATTTATGGTTCCTAAACAATCATCTTTTTTTTTATTTTTTTATTTGGTTCTTGCATGCAGGCTAGGAAACTGGAAGCACAATTGGATGAGCAGATGAATTCATATCGCAAGCTAGTTTCAATAAAAGGTGATGGTACAGAGGATGATATTGAATCTGACATAGACCGACTACTTAAACAGCTCCAACAAGTGAATTCACAGATGCAAGCTTGGGTATCATCTGGAGGATCAGAAATATTTTCTCATACCTTGACTCGTCATCAGGAAATCTTTCAAGATCTTACTCAGGTACCATTGCTTCCGTTACTAATAGCACCATATATTTGTTTTGTTCATTGTTCTCTATTTTTTGTTCAACCTGATTGTGAAAGTTTACTCAAGACAGCTGTTGAACACTAATTTAGTCTCTGACATTATTGAAGTGCAGGAGTTTTATCGGCTCCGCTCTAGTCTTAGAGCAAAGAAAGAACATGCTTCTCTTCTAGAGGATTTTAGGGAATTTGATCGGACGAGAGCAGATTTAGAAGAGGGTGGTACTGCAGAACAGGCTCTCCTCAAAGAGCATGCATCTATCAGCAGAAATACAGGACAGGTATTGGGATGCTAATGTTAATTGTTGAGTGCAAGTATTATTTCAAGATACATATATTTACATAGGCTTAGATTCGACAAAATATTGTATGATTTCACTTCTGTTTAAATTTGATGGATTTGATACTTATACCCTATGGAAATATGCAAGGGACATAGGATTTTCATACTTTGAAATTCTGGTCCAAATCAGCAATGGATGAGGGAGCTCTGAAATTTGAATTTTGCTAGAGGTTCTTGGGTTATGGCTGTCAACAGCCCATAGTATGGGATGTTAAGATTTGATTTGATTAATAATCACATCAAATCTTATCATACTGTATTGTATCATGATTTGTTTGACAAATCTGAGTAATTTTGGATCAAATTGGATTTGTAACATGAACAAAATTTTTTGAAAAACTATTTTACATCTGTAATGAATAAAGCAAAAGTAAAATAGAAACTTTTTAATAATTTATATAGTTACTATTTTTTTTAAATATAATAATGAAATGATTTATAACTATATTTTAACTTTTAACTATTATGTAAATTGAACATATTTGGTTGAATTTGGGTCAGTTTAGGTTGGGTTTTAACATATTTGGTTTGATTTTGGTTCCAAAAACACTAACCTGAATCAGGTCAGTTCAGTTCAGTTTTGGGTTCAAGTCTTGGTTAAACTGAATCAGACTGTAACCTGACATATAGACATGTTTTTTTCTAAACCAAACCAATTTGTATATAGTATATGATAGACGATATATGGTATTTAGTAACATACATACTTAATATACGATAATGATGATACAAATTAGCATTGAATTTGTGTTAGATTGACCTAACTCAACCCAAACTGAAATGAATTTATAATTTGGGTTTTGGGTTTTTCATTTAAGTTTGGTTTCATTTTTGGTTGGGGAGGTCGGTTTTCACTTTTAGATTTTGGGTTGACTGTCAATAGCCTTGGTTTGGTTTTGGGTTGATATCAACCCAGACCAAAGCAAACTGAGTTGCATTTATACTTTTAACCGCCCAAGTCATGTCTGCACACACACGAGTGGGCGCACGCAAATAGATTGGATTGTTATTGAATAGAGTCATTCTATGTTCTAATTTGATCCAAGTATTAGTCAGACCAAATTGGATCATTCCTTGACAGAATGTTGTGTCAAAATCTCTGACCAAATCCAATTTTTTCAGATTGGACTTGAATCAAACTTAGATGATAATCTGATCTGTTTAAAGCCCTAATACTGGTCATTGGTCATTCTCACTAAGTCTAGATGTTTGGTGAGCAATGGCTTTATCTGCCACATAGAACAATGATGTAGACAATTCAAACTGTCCAATTGATTGCAAAATTCCAGATTTGCCAATATTTCAACTCACCTAATCCCCTTTTTTGATATGTAAGAAGCAAGCAAACATAAGGGTCCAGGTCACAGAGAATACCACACAAAAAAATAAATAAATAAATAAGGAATTCATTTATACTACTATTTAAGCCAACCCATGGGAATATTCCCTGGTCTGGCAAAGCTTTTTCATCAGCTAAAGATACCCCTTCAAACCCAGAATCTATCCATATATCCCACATCTTCCACAACTATGAATACACGTTATTGTTTATCCTATCTCTACTTTCAAGCAAAAACCACCTTTATCCTCTCCACTTTCAATCTAAAACCATTTATTTCCCCTATCCATGTGTACGTGCAGTAATGCACATGCCTCTCCTGTAGCGAGAGAGAGAGAGAGAGAGATAAAAGAAGAAGAAGAAGAAAGAAAGAAAAACCCCCTCCAAACTATCTACTAACCCAAATGATAATATATCTTTTGTTTCTCTTCATTCACATATACTGTGTTAGTAGGCTGGTAAACATACATGCGAGGTCATCAAATGATCTTGACATGTTGAGGGAATTTAACTCTCGTGCCAAAACTTAGCCTGCTTGACTAAGTGCACCGTTCACCAAGATGACTATTGCTTCTCTCCAAGCTTGTGAGATGGCTGAAGCAGAATCTCCATCCACATCTAGGATAGAAAAATAGCAGCCGAGCTTCCTGTAATAAAAAAGATAGAGCTTAATCCCTGCCTTGGCATTCTGTTCCTCAATTAGATTTGAGAATGCATGGATAATATATGGTCCCCAGAAGTTACAACCTATTCCTCTCAATCCTAGATTATCAATTTAGAATCGTTCAAACTAGTGATTCCACCGGAGGCCATTACACTGCCACTATTCTCAGAATATGACAAGATGACTCTGCCACCACAGACCATTCTCTGATCATGTGCGAAACGGATATATCTCTTAACTCTGGTTGAAGGTTATATGGGGATTTATACCTGCAGCAATCGTGTGGGCTTTGTGGAAAGAGAGGAATAAGAGAATTTTTAAAGATAAATCTAGAACTCAAAAAGCTATCACTCATACAGTGATCAGATTGCTGTTTTGGTCATCTAGTATTGAATCTCGCAGAAACTTGGAGTTGCGGTAAGTTATTAACTGTGTTAATTATGATGTACTTTAGTGTGAATTAGTTCCCCGTATCCTTTCTGTACACTGTTTGTGTACATGTACTGCTCTACTGCCTGGGGGATTTTGCTTTCTTTTAATATGTATGGACTGTCTAGCGAATGGCTGAAGAGTCATCTGGAACTCTGTTCATCATTGTAATCATAAGCCAGTTCCCACCAAAGTGGTGTCGGCTACACGAATCTTGTCTCTCCATCCCGCTATGTCAAAATCATATTTTCAGTTAATCTACATTTTTTTAAGTCTTGTTTTATAGAATTCTGTCACTAGTTTAATTCTAATTTCCAATTTTTTGGTCAATGAATTCCAGTGGAACTATCAATATTTTCATGTTCTATGTTTTAGATGGACAATGTGATTTCCCAAGCACAATCAACCATGGGGGCACTTGTTCTTCAGCGCTCAACTTTTGGAGGCATCAGTTCCAAGCTTAGCAATGTTAGCAGCCGCCTCCCCACGGTACAAAAACTAGATTTCCTTCATTTTTTTCTTTTGTATTTTAGTATGTTGTATCTGAAGCTCTTAAGGTTTTTTCTTGTGCCAAATGATATTATCGTTTCCCTACTAATATTGAGCGATGTACCTATTTGACATAATGGTGCAGGTGAATCATATTCTCTCAGCGATAAAGAGGAAAAAGTCTATGGACTCTATCATTCTTTCCCTTGTTGCTTCAGTGTGCACATTTCTCATTTTCATTTATTGGTTGACCAAGTAGAAAATTAACATTGGTTTCTGATGGATCTTTGTGGCATGATCCATCCTCAATTTTATTTTAGTTACGTTACTCTTGTTTCTCCAATGTTTTCGTCAATGAAGGTCTGGCATTATTGTATTCTGTGTCTAACTTGATTTTTGCATGTGTGGCAAGTCACCTAAGATATGGGCTGTTCTTGAGAAGACGCTGCGATATCAAGATAAACAAATCACTTGGATCCTGATTAGAACTTCTGGGTGAAACAAACTCAAATGTTATCAGATATTCATGATCGTATGATCTCGTTTGTACCATTGTTACCTTCAGTCATATTGTTGGATGATTTTGTGATTTCAAACTCATTGATTGCTTTAGTAATTGCAGGTATTTACAGACTTAACAGCAGGTTGAAGGTTCTGCTAGGTTAATAGCCAAGAGGAGACAAAAATTGAACGTTCAGGATTAGTTGGCTTGATGAACTTTGGTTAATGCTTGCAATATGGTTGATATTGCCACTTTATAATGGATTGGGATGGCTGTTTTGGGGGGATCAGAGATCGATGCTGTGGTCTATCTTAACCCCACTAAAGTAAAAACGAAGAATTTGCATCAGCGATGGATCGAATTCTGTAGAAAACATTTAGGAAACCACTCAGATCGTTGTTTTGTCTAAAAAATGCCTGGTTTATGATGTAGAACTTGGGGCCAAACAACATAATCTGATGCGAGAGAAAATTGGAGGGGATTTCAGAAAATTAGGGCATCAAAATTTTTGGTACGCTACTGAAAATAGTGATTTTTTTTTAAGTACCCTAATGAAACTCTTATGTTACATGAATAGGGTGCTGTTTGGTAACGCTTTTCAGAAGTGACTTTTTGCTTTTGAAAGCGAAAAATTGCTTTCAAAAACAAAAGTGTAGTTTAGTTATGCACACATGAAGCAATTTATAAGAAGTAAAAAAGCAATTTCATTACTTTTCAAAAGAAGCATAGAAATGTTGCTTCTCATTTTAACCATAAATTTACTTTCTTGCTTTTAAAACCCTCGACACAAAATTAGATCGGGAAAAAATTGACCCATCGTATCCAATACAACTTAAATAAACGGGTTCGGGTTGACTTGTGTAATAGTTGGATCGGCTTCAAGTTGGGGATTTAGTAACCCATTCGTATTCGGGTCAACTCGAATCTAATTCGATAATGATCCGTTTAATCTGATAATGACCTGTTTAACACGATAATGATCCACTTAACCCGATAATGACCCATTTAACCTAATAATGATCCGTTCAACCCGATAATGACTCATTTAATACATTCCGTTTAACACGATAATGGCTCGTTTAAACTGATAATGGCTCGTTTAACCCGATGATCCGCTTACCCAATAATGATTCATTTAATCCAATAATGATCCGTTTAACTCGATAATAGTCCGTTTAACTCAATAATGACCCATTTAACATGATAATGACCTATTTAATCCTAAATTGTATCACTAATTCACGTTATTTTTTATTGGTGTATTTTTTATAATTAAAAAATAAAAAATTTTAATCGGGTTGGCTGGTTGAACCCAATTATTGGCGAGTTGGGTTTGGTTTGGTTTTGGGTTTTCCCAACCCACCAATAAATAGATTCAACTTGAATCGACCCGATTATTGTTCAACCGTTACAATATACGTCACGTATATGACGTATATTTTTAAGTAGAATGCATTAACTGTTTACGGTAGTTTTATATGATAGCATAAAAGCAATTTAAATGCTACTGTAATTACCAAATATGCTTTTTTGCTTCTTAACAGCAAAGCAAAAGTTTACCAAACAGCTTTGATTCAACAAAAGATCTTCTGAAAATCAGAAAATTACTTTTTTTCTTTTTTGCTTTTGAAAGCAAGAAAGCAAAAGTGTTACCAAACGGAGCCTAGATTGATTGATTCGACTTGGCATAATGCCTCCGCCACAACCTTTGTTAAACATCAATTTGAATGGAAAGCATTTCCTCTACAGCCAAAATCCAGTGGTTCCGTAAAACCACCAGTTGGGATGGAATTTGAATGTGTGGGGCCCCCTCTTAAAATGGCATCCATTCGTGCGTTTCACGCTGGCACCATTGAGTGGCTCCAGGTGAAACGCTCTCGTTGGAATGATATTAGTCGGAGTTCTATGCTACCTAGAATAGAATCCTCCTAATACCTTCACGAATAAACACTATCTCATATTCAAAGTTTCACTATCAAGAGAGCCTAACAAGTTCCTTTCTTTTATTTTTCTTTTTTCCTCTTTTTTTGGGGGTAATTACAGTTTATCTTCTTGAGGTTTTGAAACATTAGGTTATCATTTTGAGGTTTGTTGTGTATAATAGTTTCCCCCTTCTAGAGGTTTGATTCTTAAAAATTTAACTATGTTGATCACGTGATAAGAAATAGAACACATATTGACAATTTTGCCCATTTTATTCAGATTATTAAGGATTAAATACTAAGGTTACCCTTTAATGGGTTGGTTCAATGTTTACTACATTGGCTCAAATGAAAAAAACTAGACCAGGGACAAATTTGCCTTGATTCCATTTTTGGTACTCAAGGTATTAATAAAACTTTTTACTTCTAAATGTAAATAGAGAGGGGGCAAATTTATCAATTGATATTTTCCTAGTTATGATTTTAATGGTCAAACATATAAAAAGAGGTGATTGTTAGATAATGAAAACCGTAAGGTGGTAAATTGGTATTTTAGAAACGTCAAGGGGAAACTGGGATTGTTACCGATTTGTTTCAAGAAATACTAAGCACATGACTTACGGACTCTAAGAAGTTATGATAGGTTTTATTTTCATGTCAGATCCTATGTAACGTTTTTGGATTTTTGAGAATGCATTCTGATAAAGTGTAATGGAAAACTCATAATATTTGGAAACTCTAAAGAAAACATTTTTTTATTAAATAATTCTTTATATGACAAGGATTTTTTTTTGATAAACATTTATATGACAAGGATAAACTTATCATTTATGAAAAGTTATTTCAAGTTAGAATAGTGGTAAACTTATAATACTTATAACTTTTACAAGAGAAATGTGGGTTTTTAAACATTCAAACCTAACTGCTCTCAGCTCATTTTTACAACTAGTAGGGTGCACGTGCAAAACTGCATGTAGCGGGGGAGGGAACGGTTGCAATTGTCCACAGTTTAAACCAATAGGTAGATAATTCCGGACGAGAGAAGTATCAAAGAAGTAGGGGTTTCAATTTAAAAGTGAAAGAAGTGGTGGTTATATGTTGGAATTCTTTTGCTTGAGGACAATTTTAGGGGAAAAAAAAGGGGGATGGCCAGAATCTAAGAATATTCCCCCACTTCTCTTTATTAATAATATAGATGAGTTCATGGAACTTATCCCGAATGAGAATGAACGCAAAACCAGCTTAATGTCAAAAGAGCCCTAACAAATCTCAAATGCTGACTCCTTCCACCCCTTCTTCCATAGTTCCATATCATCCTCCACTTTCCACGGTTCTAAATGGAGCTCATGAATCCCATTAGGCCTCTTTGCCCTTTTTAACTTAGCAAGACAGACGCATGGGGATGGAGTTGACAGACCAGTACGGAAGGTGACTTTCCAGATCCAATGAAACGCATGCTGCATAGAGGGAGGGAGGGAGCCAAGGAAAGAGAGAGAGAGAGAGAGATATGTGGGTGTTGTAAATGTTTCAGGGTGAAAAAGAAGTACATTATGAGGGTTTGGATCTGACTTGAAGAAGTGGAGTAGTGGAGGGACTAAGCTGTCCTCTTTGACGGTAGTGTTTGGTCTTTTGTGGGGGAAGTGATGGAAACCTGTGACTTCTCAATTTGGGGCCTTCACAAACATGGCCTGAATGGATAGACAAAGAGATCTCACAGAGGATTTGATTCACTTTGAATAGACAAAGAAAGCAACAAAGGGTCATATGGGATGTGTGCTTTTGACAAGGAAATGAGAAGAATTTTGTGAAAAAGGTAGATAAGTGCACTCATTCACAATTATTTCATCTCTACATGAAAACCCTCTTTCATATGTCTTTTGAAGTGAGGGGATTGGGAATAGGTTAAGACTCTCTATCAGTGCACCTAAATTTGTGCTAGATATTTTAATTGTAAGTTTAAGTGATACTCATCTTAAGGGCTTTCTTTCAGACATATGATCATGTTACACTAATAATTCATAAAGTTAAATAGCATAAGACAGCACTATGGGAGCATAGGAGGGGCCTCCACATCAGCTTCCCTACCAACTTTGTCTGCCACTTGTCGCCGTCGGCCTTTCCTTCCCCTTTACACCAGTCACATCTAGCATTGACAAGTGGCAAAATATTATTGGCTTTTGCGTCACAGTTTATTTGGGCACCATGTACTTATCTATATGTGCACCATGCCCACTTGAAAGTACCTACAAACACCTTGACATTGATATATGAACTGAAAAACTTTCAGACATACCATATTTATCATTTGTTCTTCTCCTAGCTAGATTCTAGTGAAGACATAAATTCTTGTAGTCCCTTTGGCTTCAAAACACACCCATGGAAATGCCTAAATTAATTCTAAGGGGAAAAAGGAAAATTACATCTTATGCATTGAAGAAAGATGGTATTTATGATTTTGAAGATCCAAGATCTTATCTTAAGAGATGAAAGCAAAGCATTCAGGCCTTTCCTGTTTGTGGGTTTTTATTTTGTCTCATTTATGTTTTCTAATGGATGGAATGAGACAGTTATCAGGTCTATCAAGAACTGCTTTGCACACAAATGTTAGAATGAGAGGTGGGAATGAGCCTAATGAAGCCATCATTACTACAAACCCCATGGATGATTAGATATTGACTAAGAGTCTTAACAGGTTCCTTTAAGAATATAAAGACGATAGTGGACAAGAAAATTCACTTGCCATATATTTTTCTATGTGGAATCCCACCAGATTTTCAAGATGACAAACTCAACCTTATGACATTTTTAGGTCAACTAGTTGTCATTCTATGGAGAATCCATCTCAACAGACCAATGAGAAGAGATTATAATGGTAAATGAATTGGATTCCACATCAGTTTGTGTTTGAAAATTTGAAGGATGACACATACTTGTCACAGTGTTGCAGGTTGTCAATCCAAAAGGCAGGA
The DNA here is from genome assembly GCA_947561395.2 of Buxus sempervirens. Lineage (NCBI taxonomy): Eukaryota > Viridiplantae > Streptophyta > Magnoliopsida > Buxales > Buxaceae > Buxus > Buxus sempervirens. Next base: position 36,992,911 of record OX387189.1, read on the forward strand.
ACTTGTTTCATAAAAAATATGCATGTTTAAAACAAGTTTTTTTTTTTTTTTGTGTGTGTGTGTGTGTGGCTAAAAGTGATGTGTAAAGATTTTATGTTTAAGATTAGGGCTTTTGAGATGATAATATAAACAAGTATTTTCCTTTAGATCTAATATGTATAAAATCATGTTACCTTCTAATCAGAACTTTTGTCATTTTTCCTGTTTTGGACCTTTCCTTGAGCAATCATAACATGTGGGAAGTGATGTGTACAAAGATGGGTTTGACACATTTGTAGAGTATTTGAAGAATTTTATGTCATCAGGAAATTGAAGAATCTAAGGGACTTTTTGGGCATAGCCAGTTTCAGGAAAGAAAATCCCCCTTGCCTTTTCTTTGGGTGTACTTATCCTATATGAAGGTCATGTAACATATACAAGAATAATTCCTGTCCGCTAAAAAGCAGGTTCGAATTGGTTTAGTCTTAACCATAGCCAAACACAGAACCAAGTTTTGAGATTTCAAAAGCAAAACAAATGTTAGAGACAAAAGTAGAAAGGCACAGGAAGAACAGTAGGGGACATTTATAGTGGACATGCCAAGTAAAAGAGACTCGGAGGGGCTTGGTCCGTATCTTTCTTGCTAGAGACATGGATGGATGGATGGATGGATGGATAAAAGTAGATGCTGTTTCTCAAGAATTTCAATCAAAATTCTGACTACCCATGTAAGCCTCTCGCTCTCTCTCTCATCATCATCATCATCTTCTTCTTCTTCTTCTTCTTCTTCTTCTTCCCTTAGCCTTCTCTTCAGGCTTCCCATTATAAGATCAGTAACTGTAAAACAATTCATCCTTTCGATCGATAGGACAGAGCATTTATTTCTCAGCAATAAGTATTTATCTTTGCCTTCAAACCCAATTTCACTGACAGCAGAAACAAAGAAGAGGCCGGAGGTTCACATCTTTTCCCTCCTATGGAACGACCAAGGACAGAGCCATGTATCTCTGAGACCTCGAGTATCGTATCAGTATCCGAGGCTCCACCATGTCTAGATAGCTCAGGTGAGAAGAAACAACAGGGGGGAGGTCAAGTACGGGAACGGCAAGACACTAATCCTCATCTCTTATTGGATCTGAGCCTCACCGGCAAGAATTCCGATCATGGGTTGAGGCCAGAACTAAATCTTATCGATTGCCTGAACGTTGGCACATCACAAACTACATCGACAGCTCCTGGAGATTCAGATAACGATCCCCCAAGAGTCTTCTCCTGCAACTATTGCCAGAGGAAGTTCTACAGTTCGCAGGCACTTGGGGGTCACCAGAACGCACACAAGCGTGAGCGAACTCTAGCGAAAAGAGGGCATCGCATCGAAGCAGCGGCAGCTTTTGGACACCCTTACTCTCACCACAGTCGATATTCAAGCATGGCGTCTCTACCTCTGAAAGGTGCCTTCAATAGATCTCTTGGTCTTCAGGTACACTCGATGATCCACAAGCCACCTTATCTACCTTCCTCATCTGGGCTGGGGCATCAGTATGGGCAGAATGGGTGGTCAAGACCACCTATTGATCAACAACCAGCCATTGGGAGACTTGCAGTAGAGAATTATCACGGTGGAGTTTCAGTTGGGGCATCCTCAAGAGGGGGTGTTGCTAGGTTTGACACTAGCCGGAAGTTAGGTTCTCCGGCCGACGAGGGAAGTGGTGGCTATGCTTGGGTAGGTGGTGGTGCTCGTTTGAAGACCAATCAAGAGGAGATGCAGAAGCTGGACTTATCCCTTAAACTGTAATGGTGTCTTCATTTTTTTTTTTACTTAAAATTTTTCTTTTCTTCTTTTGTCTTTGATCCTGTGCCAGTTCTCTGTTTTTCTTAGAACTCTTAATAACATGTACATTTGAGGATAGAGGACTTTCAGAGATTTTGATTATGATATTTTTTGGCTTGGGAATTAACCTTTTTAATCTTATACCATAGGGAAATTGGAACTTGGAAGCATTACTTTGGTTCTGGTAAGATGAGATTTTTTTTTCCCTGTTAAATGGGTCAGTTTCTCCATCTCCAAGCTTTGTTGGTGCTATAGACACAGAAGGGAAGCTTTTACAGCTCCATATCTGTAGAAGGCTGCAGAATTTGGGTTTATGTGTACAGGCAATTTCTGCAATTCTCCAAGCTTAATCTTCACTCAATAGCATGGACACTCTTCTGCACTATGTATTTACCCCTCAAAAGTGTTCCTGTAATTGATTAAAATTCCAAGTTAAAATCATTCTCCAAAAACCAAATCAAAACCCTCTGTTTGCATGCTAAGTAGGTAATATGAGGATGTTGGATAGATTTTCTGTAACAGTGGTTCCCTGGCTGCTTAACATAATCATGGAACAAAATGGTGCAAGTGAAAAAACAAATGGATGGCTAGCATTAACCCATCTGAAGGTGGTTGTTCATCAGAAAGCCTTGATTGACATGGATGGATTAGTAGGTATAACCACGTGAGGAGCCTTCAGATATAACATACTCTTCCAGTTATCTTAAATGGGTGAATCTTGTTTGCAGTGATAGCTTACCCAAGAGATCTTTCAAAAGGGACCTGTTTCTTATTGTGGGTCCAGACCACTGACCATATTTCACACATGACCGGACTAGTTATAACTTATAATCTAACAAAAATCCCACCATTAATAAGACATTCAGTAACAGACAAATCCTACAATACCCTTTGAATAAACAATTAAACCCTACCCTATCACATTTATAATGTATAAAATGTATAAGATGATGAATCATAACACCAATTACAAGGAGAATGAGTGAAAACCATAGAGCTGTCACATGGAAAACATCCAAAATGAGAAGTTGAGACTTCTTTTCATTAATCTTTTCAATTCAAGGATTAATTGTTAGTTATATATTTCATGTAGGAATAGATCTTGCCATATCATTTTTAGTACATGTAACAAGGTCTCTCTCATTGCCAACAAAACACTTTTTTTTTGGTAAGACAACAAACAAAACACCTAATATCCCTCAATCTCAAAAAAAAATTAATTTTTGTGATTGATAAGATTTCACCTCATTCATTAAGGTATCCTTTCATATTGGATAGATGCCTTCAACATATGAAAGAAGAATTCCCTTTTCCAATATTTTTTTCTTCTTTGTGATTCAGATCAGAAGGGGGTGTTTCCCCCTTTTGTTTTCTCCTTTTGAAAAGATGGATTTTGCTAGCAGTCAGATAAGAAAGATTAGAGGGAAGAAAAGAAAGTGTATAAGATTAATTAACAAAAAGGAGAAAGCAGAGAAGATAGTGAGGACACTAAAAGAGGTGGAGAGTGGATTTGTATGGGACCCTCCAAAGCTTTTGTGAATAGATGAAGAAGAAGACACCATGAAACTAATAACAAGCTTTTCCAATGAAAAGGACAAGTACAGAAAACGACAAACATTACAGTCCTGCTGCCATCTCGGTTTTGTGCATCCCCTACTCTAGAAGATCCATCTTCTGCCTCCTCTTCCAGCTCAAACATACTTTCAGGCAGAACGATAATTACAAACGACAACAATCTTTTCCCATCAAGGGCTTTCTGAGCAGGCCCACTCAGCCCATGTGCAAACCCACCATGACATCATGGGTCTCTGCTGACTAGGAGTTCTGCTTAATACATAAATAAATAAATAAATATATATATATACATACATACACACACAAGTAACAACAATCACAGTTACGTTTGGAGTGAAAAAAGAAAAAATTAAAATCAATAAAAATTCACCCAAAATGGGAGAAAAAAAAAAAAAAAACAAAGCCCTACAACTACAGTCTCTTAAAGCCAAAATAAACTTACAAAAAAGACACGCTTAATGATCAAGATTACTTTCAATTCAAATTCACTATATGATATTCTCCACACCATAACCCACCTGGTGTCATATGGGTCACTCTGGGTGGGGTCAGTCTGGTTCAAAACACTCATAACGACTTGAAGTACAGAAGGGACAAAAAAAAACAGCAAATTTGATCCCACTAATGGGAGAATATATTTATGACAGCCTAAGGCTGCATAGCTTTGGACTTGAGAATGGTGGAATTCGAGACGGACTCCTCTATTATCATTTCCTTCTTCAACAAGCAGACGGTGTCTATGCTTGGTAATGTGGAAAGCATCCTATCTGAAGCAATGGACCTTTGTTCTTGTTTTGCCTTCTACTCAGTTTCACATGTCTATCGAGAGGCAAACTTTGTGGCCGACCTTCTGGCCAATTTTGCAATCGATTAATTTTTCCTGTTTTTGGGTTAGGAAACCACTCAATTTCCTAACCAGTTTTTTGTATAATGACTATATTGGGGGAACCACCGTAAGGATCGTTTCTATAAATTAAATATTGAAGTTTTCATACCAAAAAAAAAAAAAAAAAAACTGCTTCATCATCTCCTTAAATGCAAAGGAGCCCCATGCCACGCCTTAGCCACTAGTCAGGACTAGTTATTGGTCCTCTGGAAAGAGATACCTGTAACAACTGGCTTACCATATTATGATTCTACAAGGTCCATGCCCATCCCATTCTGGAAAAATGTTCTTAGCCAGTCTCTTTCATCAACTATAGTGATGATTTGAATGGGCTGCATAGTTCCACCAACTGACATCAATGGGCACATTAAATGGTCTATTATATAAGAGACTTCAGTATCCTAAAAGGAGTGCAAGGTCAATTACCTAGGCTTGTATTGATGGAAAGAGATAACTACCAGATGGAGTTGAGGGAAGTTTGCCAAGCGGGGGGCCTAAAACTTGATAAGGTAGAATCCAAGGTAACAAATTAGGAACCTAAAGCTTGATCCCTTCAATCTTTTTCACCGCCTAACAGTGACACCTTGAATGTCACAACTGACATCGATGGGCATATTGGGTGGCTTATAAGGGAAATTAGGTATTGTAGCCACAGAGAGACCCAGCTTGGCTTACACCAACCAGGAGGAAGAACCATGAGGCAGGTAACTAGCAATAGCTCCAAGGTGTAAAGCATCAATCTGTGGTCCATAAGCTATGCCTTTTCCTAGTTAGATGACTAAATCAACTGTTGATTGTAGAGAGTAATAATCAACTCAGAAGAGTGTAACTCTTGAGTCCACTCAAAAGCCAGAAAGGACAGAGAATTTGGTAGACATAACTCTATAAACTTTTTTCTGAAGAGCCAGACAAGGTAGAGAATTTGGTAATTATCTACATAAGATGTTTCTGTTACATGGTTATTGAAAGAAGCATAGAAGAAGCCGACAATTGATTTTCAAGGAAATCACCTCTCTTCCCTTTTCTTCACATACCAGTTATCGAGCATAATGCACATTCCTGAGGAAAAATAATGGAGAGCGATCGAATGATTTGTTGTCAGCTCAGAAAGCTGGTGATCTCATCAATTTGACAACAAAATCATCAAGTTTACAACTCTGAAATCCTGGAATGACTTGCATATGGTTTCAATATACAGCTAAGCATCCTCCTATTACACTGCATTTCATTTTTTTCTGGAGCGGAATTGGATGTTCAGATTAACACAAAGAAAAGACGTATGTACTAATGCATGTATAGATACACAAAGTCTCAAAAATAAGGATCCTGCGGCTAATTTAGGCTATAGAGTTAAGTATCTTCTCACAAATACTTTGGGCCTAGCTTGAGGCAGTTTTCCGAACATGCCGAAATGTGACTTAACTGAGGTTAAGACCTTAACGAAGGACGAATAATAGAAAGAGACTAGAAGAATAAGGAAATTGATTGTACGTATTTCATACTAGGATCAAAGTGATTGAGATTGGAGAATACACTCTAGAGATATTTGTTGGTCAACTTGTTTTCCGAAGAATTGTCTGGTTATAGGCAGATTCTTTCAGTATCCACAAATCAGAGTGCTCACTTTGCACACAATCTGATTGAATATTTGATTTCACTATAGATTGAATGGAGGGATAGGATTTGTATTGCTGCTCTTGCTATATGATCTCTATGCACTTACATTTATTTCACGCAATGTCTGCTCCAAAACTGTAACTGATTTTTCATTTGCACTATAAACAGAGAATTACAACATAAATCAGCCGAGAAGCTTGTTCATTTTATAATCAAATTTTTCATTTTAAATATAACGCAACAAATACCTGATTTCACGTACCATATACCCATCTCTAGTAGCAAAGCTTTCATTCAAAACCTAACTATATCATTCTCAATCATCTTGAGGGCTCATTCTATTCTCCTAGTTAACTTTAAGATTTGAACTTTACATATGATCTTGTGCACCTGTGTTCCATGTTCTGTACACTTTTCTACATAGAAAGTATACTTGCACAAAAGGCAGCATAATAACAATGAAAAATCAGCTCAGATTATCAGATTCTTCTATTTCTCAAGGGAAAAAAGAAATTAAAGCACCTGAAATTGAAATATGGTATTGTGTGCCTAACGACTATATTACACATATTGGAGATGTACCCTACTAAATAGAAAGTTAATTGAAGTTCTACAATTACTTCAATTGATACAGATACATGACTAAGAACAAATTTCGGAGAGGGCATTGAAAAAGATATATCCCTCTATTTTTCTACAAAAGATCTAACATTACTCAACCATCGAATAAGCTCAGTTCTATCTTTGTTCATAATATATTCATGTAAGAAAACAGCAAGTTCATCATTTACCCCCCTTGCCTCCAAGAATTCCAGCATTGAATCCTGAAGTTTATCATCCAAATCCCTGGGCACAACCAAACATATAATCTGGTTAGAAACTTATAACTCCCAAAAACCTGAATTCCCAAATTCTCAACAAAAACACCACAACATCACACAAATCCATACTTGAAATCTGGTCCAACATACGGCCTTCCGGGCACTCCTTCACGTGGAAGCACGAAAACATTCTGAACCTCCAAACAATCTGGCCACGCCAGACACACAAACTGTATGACATTGCCATCGTTCCCTTTGGAGATATCAACAATCAAGCTAATTCGAAACTTCACATCACCAACAGTGTCATCTTCAACGGACTTGGTATCGTGGACAAGCCCGTTAAACATCGTAACGTCAATCTTAATTTCCTCTTTCATTCCATACTTGCTTCTCAACCTAATCCACTGCTCTCCGGGTCGATCTTCGACCGCAAACGAATTGAATTGCGTAACAGGCTTTAGAACTCAAAACAACAAGACTTATAAGATTTGAGTCAAAAAGTTTCGAAACTAAATTAAAGAGAGACAATGATACCTGTGCCAAAGGAGCGTATTCGCATTCGTACTGGATTTCGTTAGAGAGGATTCTTAGAAGAGTTCCATCAAAAGGCGATTTGCGCATAGCAGCCATGAAATTTCTGGTTTGCATGACCGAGTTGCAGAGGGGATCGATTTGGGAGAAAGGTTGTCGGACTTGTGTTATCAGGGTTTTGAATGAGAGAGAAGAAGACAGAAATGCTCTTCGCGTTGCTCGGAGTAAGCGAGCCATCAGAGCTTGCCGGAGGTAACTTCAGAGGAAATGTCGCTTCAGCTGAATAGGGCCTCGAATTGTTTTTTCTCATTTTTATTTTCTTCTTTCTAAGAGAAAGCTGAAAGCCCAGCGTTTATGGCCGAAAATGCGCCCAAATATTCTTATTTTGGGCTTTGGCCCAATATTATTTGGGAGATCCCACTATGATCCCGTTCCCCCTTGAAGTACCTGGCCCCAAAAGGTGGAAATGGGCCGGGCATGTTTTGGTTCGAACCGGAACAAATGATAGGTATGGGTTTTGACAATTCCTAACCCTCTCTTACTAGCACTAGCAGGCGAAACTATATCCGCTGGTCCCTCACGCTGGAACATCTGCTGGACCAACAGTGGAGGGTGCTTTATGCACCTATGTGGACATGTATATCACCATTGGACCAGCAAATCTTCCAGTCAAGTGCTCCAGCAAGCTATTAAGTTGACCCTACGCAATAATATTAGAAATTTAAAATAAACTTGTAAATTAATTAATATATTTATTTAAAAAATACATAAAGGAGAAATCTCGAAACACTAATTTCTCTTTTCTCTAATTTTCCTTGTTGGTCTCACAACATTATATAAAGATATAGAAACATATTAAGGAAAAATGGGAAATAAACGTCCCATTTAATTGAAAAAAATTTGCTATCTATTAGGAAACGTGGTATGTTATTACATGCCACTTGATCAATCTATATTTATCTAAAGGTAAAACAAGATAAAACAATAAGATAGAGATAAAAATGTAAGAACGAGATAATTTAATATGAAAAAATTGTAAGAAAACGAATGTTCCCACTAAACTTAGAAAATAATATGTTTAACATATAAAACACAGTGGCAGAACCATTACCCCCACTGAACCTTTTTTTTTGGTTAAAACAATTCTTTTTTCTATATGTTATAATTGAAATTTATATTTTGCTGCCTCTAAAATTTCTAGTTTACCCCTCCTAAGTCCTAACTCATTGAAATTTCTATTTTTCATGAGAAATGTTAATTGAAATTTCTATTTCGCCCCCAAAGATTTGGAGTCCTATTTAAAAAAAGAAAAAAAATATGTTGAACAAAATAGGAAATATAAAAAAAAAAATCAAGAAAAAAAAGGCTTAGAGCAGTAACAAGCAACTGTTTGGGGCGAATTAAAATCGTTTGTCATGCTTCCCTAAATTGCTCCCTGATGTAGTTGTGAGATACTGCCATGTGGAGCATCTCACGGCCACTGTTTTATCATGTGGGGCACACTTGATACATTTATAACATATGAAGCCGTGAGATGGTTTACATGGCAACATCTCACGGCCACATCAGAGAGCACTTCAGGGAAACATGACAGAGGATTTCATTTTGTTTGGGGCACATCCTTTATTTATATATATATGTGGCCCTGTGTTTGTTCTTCTGTTGCATATCTGTTGCTCCAAAATTGGGCCGGTGTGGACACGTGTCGAAGGTGGTGATGTGTCTCTACGCGGGCGTGCCAGTATCGTTTGATACGAATGATTTCGGGTTGAACCCTGACCCCGGGCACCTGTTCCGAATCTGAACCGGAATCGGTCCAGTCGTACTGCAAGTCACCTGTAATAAAACGGGTCAGGCGATGATATGAAGACTAGGGGTCCGGTCTTCGTTTGGGTTCTTGTAAGTGTTTGAAAGCGAAAGCGACTAATGACACACAAATCCTTTTATTATAAAATCGGCCGACGAGCCGAAAGCGACAACAGATAATCCTCAAAAATGGAAACAAAAAGTACAAAAAGAAAACCGACAGGCTTGCAGGACCAGTCTGTCCTGGTCATATAGCCGTAATCGGGTATAAGCGCAGGAGGAAGGGGGCGGCTGCTTGCAAAGTCAGTTCAGGGGGTTCACCTTGGATTGCTACTTACCCGAAAATACACAAGTCACCTGGCGTGATCAGAGCGAGTCTCGGGACCGGCTGCTCGGGATTCTGTAAACACAGAACTGCGAGTCAGGGGCGGCCTCAACTTACTCTCCGGTGGCAGGATTCTGGCGTTAATCGGAGTAAAGAGGGGTCGAAGATGTCACTGCGACTGGAAGCAGTGAAAGAGGTCTTAGTTTATCCTTCTGTAGTAGAGGGGATAAAAGATCACAGATGATCAAAATAATGTAATAACCGGTTGCGGTTGGGTGGATTGTGTCCTTGAGCTCTTCGAATTGGTACCTTTTATAGCTGATCTTTGACGGTTTGATCAACGTCCTACTCTTGCACGATCTTCATGGTGGTTGGTCGTCTTCAGTCTTCAGTTCCAAAACGATAACCGCTCGGCCACGATCTTCAACTGGTTTATCCTTGAACAACCGATGACACGATCTTCTGATATTCGTGGTTTTGTCGTGACTCGAATTGTATTCTTGGTTCTGTGTTCATGCTGACGTGGCTTAACCAACTATGCGAGGTCTACATGCTTTGATGCCGTGGCCTAAATATGCCACATAGGCACCACGTGTCCTTTTCTTATTTGTCGGTCATATAGGGTGTAAACAATATCTTTTGTATAAAAAATAAATTGTCACATCATCACTAATGTTAAGATAAAGATACATTTTTTTTGTCACCAGGCTTACTCTAGTCTCTAGCCGTGTAGCGTCGTTAAAATCAAGAGGCATCCCCATCTGCTGCACCACAATATAAAATGGGTCGGCACTCCGGAGAGTGAGCGGGCCGATCCCGATCGAACCAAAAACTTATTGTTGCAAAAGAGAGCAGATCTTGGTTGCCGGTCGAACCAAAAACTTATTGTTGCTGGGAAAGCAAGCTTCCTCCTCGATTCTTGAAGATCCGTCTGGTTCTCGATCGCATCGACATTCGAAATTTTATCTGTTTCTTCCAACTGGTTGTGGATGCGGACGCATTGGAGGAAATTCTCTTTGAGATCGAAGTCGTCAGGAAGAAGCTTTCTTTCTTTTCTTAAACGGACGGCGATGTTCCGCGCACTATTTCGGAAGAAGAAGACTGGATCCGTCCCCGTATATCTCAATGTCTACGATCTCACTCAGGTTAATGGCTATGCTTACTGGCTCGGCCTTGGAGTTTATCATTCCGGTGTTCAAGGTCGGTATTAATGCTATTGTGGATTAAGTCTGTAGTTGTGGTTGCTTTTAGACTGTATTCATTTTTTTCTTTGAAGATGTGGCTGAGAAACAAGATGAATCAGTAGATTGGAGTTACGTTTGCTAAATTAGGGTTTTGGTGAACGTTTTGATATAATTTCTTTTCGCTCTTTTGTACTGATTTCAGTTCATGGCGTGGAATACGCTTTCGGAGCACACGACTATCCGACGACCGGAATTTTCGAAGGAGAACCGAGACAATGTCCTGGATTGAGGTTCCGAAAATCTATCTTAGTTGGAAGAACAGATCTCGGTTCGAAAGAGGTAAGATCGTTCATGGAGCAGCTCGCGGAGGATTACACGGGCAACACATACAATCTCATCACCAAGAACTGCAACCATTTCTGCAATGACGCGTGTCTCAACTTGACAGGCAAGCGGATTCCTAGTTGGGTTAATCGACTCGCCAGAATCGGTAATAGACCGATTTTTTACATTACTGAACTTTTTCTTTTTCACCTTTTTTTTTTCCTTTTCTCGCTCTTCTAAGTTCTAAGTCTGTTCTCGGTTTTGTTGAAATGCAGGATTTCTATGCAAGTGCGTTCTTCCAGTGGGACTGGGCGAGACGCCGGTTCGGGTTGCACATCCCAGAACGAAAGACGGAGTTCACGAAGAACAAAAGAAGAAACTGAGAAGCCACTCAAGTAGGTTCGTCTCTTCCTCTGACTTATCTTCGGCTTCTTTTTCTTCTTCTGGCTCTGAAATAAGGCGCAGGAAACGCAGACGTCGTCGTCCTCCAGCCACGTCTTCGATTCTTTCTTCCCCTTCAGCCTTGAACTGTTAATTGTGCTCGGGGTTTAACGATTAGGGTTTTTGGAGTTTATTTTCTTGATTTCTATTTTTTTAATTATTGGGTGGGTGTTGATCATGGTAATGGCTGCCTGAAAAATGAGGCAGTAATACAATTACTTTGTAGATCGTTTCTCTTCTTTGCCTGTTATTTTTGGTGTTGTTGAACGATGACTGACATGATCGTGTTAAATTTGCCCCATTTGTAATTCGTATGGGTTGTCCATTAATGTCAATATAATTATGCAGAACAATAACAAAATCTCTTATTGCACAATTGGTTATTGAGCAACAAATAGAAGTCGTATGCACAAAATGAAAATGAGGAAAATCCTCTGCAATGTTTATCTGAATTGCCCCCTGTTTGCTCTTCAGATGCTGTCTAGTAACCAACCTGAGTTCCCATTTTGTTTTTTCCTCTTTACCCAAAAGCTGATCCTTCTCCCCTTTTTTTTTTTTTTTTTTTTTTTTTTGTAATATGGAAAACTACTAGGCAGGGCCTCAGTTGGATCCACCCTAGGGAGTAAACCCAGTACGTTTGGGTTTACGGTTCATCCCATTATTCTTCCCTTACCCGCTATCTGATTAGCTGATATTGGCACTAAGTTGAATCAGATGTTCAAAGCTAGCTAATCTGATTAGCTACAGATATCTCCATGATCCTTTCCGTATGAATTTAACATGTCCTTGTAATGAGAACTTAAAACTTAGCTCGGGGCAGAGTCTGATTCGCCTACAGGCCCATAAAAGGCATTGGCCCCCTCATCTTTATGAATTCGGAAAACTCGACCTATACTTACAGCCATGCGTTACCTGCCAGTAGAAGAAAACTTTGAAAACTGATGGAATGAGAAATCTCACTCACAGAAATGTTGTGTGAGCTTGTTTTATTTATAGTAAAAGTAGAGTATCCATTTATATGGTAATATATTCAAACAAGGCAAGGATCAAGGAATATCATAACTGCTATAGCTAGTGCTAAAAATTAGGAGAAAAATCAGTTAAGTGATTATCTTAAACTAGCTAAAATCATGCAGAATATCCAAGAGGATTTGGTCTGTTAATACCGGTCATACCCGAGAAACACAGCTCCAAATCCCCCTCAAAAGAGGCACAATGCAACAAAAAAAAGGGGTTATCAACAGGCTCCACTTGGCAGTTGGCACATATATAAATATATTGGGTGATAAAATGAGCTACGGCCTTCCTTTTTGAAGATGATCAATAGCGTTTATTTTATTGAGCAAACCAGTCCAAAGTCCAAACTTATGCCTTGATCTCGGGGGAACATGAGATTTCCACAGAGAGAAACAAGGACGGAGAGACCCTTCCTACAAAGCTGAAAAAAAGATGACAATAGCAAGAGTCGAATGGTTCTGGATGCTATATGCGGATATCCACACAATAAGGATCAAGAATCAAACAAATAGGACAAGTGCACAAGCTCAGAGGGTTTCAAATTATGCTTCTGATATGCCATGTGAATCCCACGCAAATGCGCAATGAGGACCCTACGGGTAATAATGATTGTTTGGAGCGTACATCATGTGCAACGCAAATCGTCTGTTGTCGAGTTGGTGCAGCAGACGATGCAGCACCATTGGATGTTGCCACGTGTAACATCTAATAACAGCTGCTTACTTTACATTTTTTAATGTGAAATGACGTTTTATATTTAAATAACAGCTGCCGTTGGATGCTACACGTGGCAGCATCCAATGTTGGCTACATTGTCTGCCGCTCCAACTCGGCGACAGACTATTTCAACCCGCAATACGCGGCCTACAAAAAATTCACTTTGGTAAGCGCCAAATCGCCTCTCTCTTGGTGTACATGCGCTGCACATTGTTTCTGTTGCAGACGATGTGCAATGCCCTATGGGATTCTATTTGTTTCGGCTTGAGAATTTGAGATGATGAATCAAGAATGTGTTTTGCACCCCAGATGTGGGAGAAAGAAGACAGATGCCAAGGAAATCAATTTCTTTTATTTGATTGGAAATAGACAAAGACCTGGAAAGAAAAATCAATATTACTTCCTTTTTAAGTTAAACTCACATCTCTCTTAACTTCCCTTTGACAGTGACCAATGTCTTATGAATTACTTGTTTTCTTTCATAACTTTGTTTTCTTTACTTTCTTCCTAAATCCAAGGTCCAAACATAGCTTTAAGGGGTTGAAATTGTCTATTGCTGGGTTTGTGCTGCGGACCTAACAGGCACCGTGAGATGTTGCCATGTGCAGCATCTCATGGCCACTGTTGTTCATTTAAAAAAGGTGTTTTCACATTGGAAAATGTGAAAGCATCTCACGGAGGCTGCGGTAGACAATTTCAACCCAGCTTTAAGGGCTAAAATGGAAATCAAGAAATTACAAACTAAGCTGGGCTTGGGTTTACAAAATATGTTGGAGTCCAGAAAACCCCAGCTCAATCTACTTTAATCAAGTGGACCACTGATGAGGACTACTGAATTGGAAATAAACTCAGATAAAACTGTTCTGCAGTGTCAATAAGTCATAAAATATTTGAAGGGGTCAAGGCTCTTAATCCAGCCATAAATCAGCTAGTCATAGGTGCCGGCTTCCAACCCTGGTCCAACCCCAAAAACCATTTCTTGGAAGCTTACAAAGAACCATTTTAAAAAGTTGGTTCCCTTCGTTCTTCACCATTCAATTCAAGCTTTTTAGCATTACAACGCTACCAAACCCAAAGCTCTTTGTAAAGCATTGCACAAAGACACCCTTCAATTCCCACTTCCACTACTCATTACAATTCTTCTTCCTTGACTCATTCTCGCATGCCCTGTCCTTTGTCCTTGTCTCACCCCTTTCATGGAATTTTCTATCACATTAGAAAATTGATTAATGAGGAGTTGACATAACTTGAGTTTTTGGTTCAACTATAATTTCAAACCCTAGTGCATATCCTTAACTATAATTTCAAACCCTAGTACATATCCTTTCTTTAAGCATTCTTTGTGGCTTGATCTAACCATATTGCTAACTGTTACATTAAAGAACAAGATAATATTTCTTGTCAGTAACAACTCACCAATATAATCAAGGTGGTTTTGTCATATAAAGCAGAAACTTAAAGATACACCTGTTAGAGGGTGCGAGAGTATGCAGATTGAAGGACTTAAACAAATAAGAGGGAGACCTAAAAAGACATGGATGAAATGAAAATATGATTTTTGATAAAATGGGGTAGAGAGATAAGATTTGCTCATCCTACTTTAGTAGGAACCGGCTTATGATGATAATGATGTTAAATGGGTTATTATCCACCAGATTTATACTTCTTTTTGATTAATTTCAACAAATCAGGAGAGAAATTGGCAAAAGCTTGATCAAACCCTCTTATAGACTAAAAGAAATGCATCATATTTCTCTTGTCCAGCACCCAAGTAACCCTCACAATCTATTTCCAAATGAGAGTAGCACTGTGGACTCTAAGCCCTAACTTCGAGGATGTTACAGGCATCTTGAAAGGCATCTTGAAGGGGTAATGATCTGAGAAATATTCGTCTCTACTGCTTCTAAACACAACATCTGACAATGAGAAAAGGAAGCCCTAGATTCTGAGACCTTTTCACCTTGAGCCAGTCAGTGGTTCTAGCGTGAAACGTGCGGATGGATGGCCTTTTCAATAATGGGACTACACCCCAAAATGCATCTCAGCCGGTGGTTTCACTGAACCACCAGATGTTGGCTGAGAAGAAATGCTCACCTAGATTCTCCCTCTGTGGTCAAACGGTCAAAACTACTGACCATTATCAGGTTCTGCGTCCTTGATGCCTTATCTTGCTGTCCTTGATGCCTTATCGTTTTTTTTTTTGGTAATACCTTGATGCCTTATCCTTGCTATAACTTACATCGGCCATCCAAATGAAGCAAGTACCGCCATTACTTTATCTTAACCTGATCGATCCAACGTTCTATATTGATTTCAGTAACAATAGTCCAATCAGGTACGAACCAGAGTCCCCACCCTCACATGGGTCTTCTCCTCCTGCCCAATAGAACTCGGAAAAAAAAATTGGAAAACAGCGATTGTTTCAATCCAAAGATCCAAACCAAACAAAGGGATTGAAGGAGAAGGAGAAGGAGATAATAGAACTAGAGCTGACTACAAGAGCCCAAAATTGATTACAAAGACGAATAAATTTTCCTCTTTGTCTCCTTAATCTGATTTGCAGCTTTGCTTACACCATCACCACATTCAAGAAAACAATAAAAGCAATGAAAAAGAAGAAAAATATGGAAAAGATCTTAAATTTTTTTCATTTTTCTCTGTCTCTGCAGATTTATAGAGTTAGATCTACCCATCTAAAAATCTATTCAATATATTGATTTATTCTGTTATGTTCAAGAACAAATGGGTCAGTAAGAAAAATCTGAATATTACCAATCACAGGATGTGAAGCTGGCAATCAAGCTACCTTTCAATCTTCAGTTCTTCCATGCATACACCTGCAAAGAGAATCCAGATTGGCTCTGTAGCTCATTTTCCTCCGTACTAGCCCATTCCAGCACAGAAGAACTACACCCAGATGAAGCTGATGACATGGAGGAGGAGGATGAGCTTCTTGTCTTTAACGAGCTCTTCTTCATCTTCTTCTTCTCGAAACCATTCATCCCATAACCACAAAAATTCTGCGGCCATACAGGCATTCCATTCCTCTCCTTCTCTTCATCGTCTTCAAGCCCCATTTTCTCAAATCTGAACATGAACACCGCGTGTCGCTCCTCAACGTCATCGAACAACCAGTTATAAACGTCCCACGAGACCTGAATAGGGACCCCATCAACCTCAATCCTCTCGTTCCCTCTAAACTTCCACTTTAATCTCTTAACCTGCAATACCAAATTACGATCGATGCTGAAACAAATCCTGGGATCATCGCCAACGCTGCAATCGATCGTGATGTCTCTGGTTTTTCCCCCAAATCTCGCCTTGGTAGCGTAGGACTTGTTGCCGAACACATGCTCTCTTCTCAAAACCAAAACCTGGGTCTTCTCGGGCTTTCGAGCTTTGGTTCTGCTGTAAGCTTCATCGTGTGAATCCCCAACGAGAATTGTCATTTCTCCGTCGACGGTGACGGCGACGTAGAACCCAGACTGGGGTTCCGGACCGGAGCAGAACTTGGCTTTCGTCAGATCCCAGTAGATCCTAATATTCCTGTTTGTGTTGTTGAGGTCGAATTTCTTGGAACCATGCTTTCTCCAGAAGAGAAACGGCTTAATTTGGAGATGAAAGGAGGAAGAGGAAGACGAGGAGAGAGGGTAGAGATCGTCTTCATGGTCATCGAAGTGAAGATCAATGTGAAGAGCTCGGCCGATGACGTTCCGACACCAAGTGAGGCCGACGAGTCCAAGCTCCGTATGGTAAAGGCAGGTGGTGAGATTCGGGTTGCCGGAGACGGACGTCGCCGCCCCTTTTGATGGCTCAAGATCCCCGGCGGACACGGTGGTGGCGGGGCGGAAGCAAGAAGGGAAAGAGGAGGAGCGATCAGACATTTCGTTTATGTGTTTTGTGAAGATGAATTTAGGGTTTTGAAGGACGAGACACCAAGAGAAGGCCACAAAGGCCAGGGGTTTTAAGGGCGAAGAAGACCAGAGAGAAAGAGAGAGAGGGAGGAAACCGACTCCACACCAGGGAGTGAGTTGTGAGTTAGAATGCTTTTGGGTCAGAGATTGTGACGCGTTCTTACAACTCATTCACAGATTTCAGAAATTGGATTATAATATACCAAAGCAGATGCAACATGGTGGCCAGATTTTTGTTTGTTGTCCTACCAGTTTCAACTTTTAGTTTGCCTGTTCTTTCAATTGAGAGTTGAGTAATTTGGGAATTTTATGCGACAGTTTCTCTTCAGGGGTTATTGAAAGTTCAAACAAGATTTTTTTTTTCTTCTGACCATCATGCATGGGAATCTATATACGTTTTAATGCTATATTTTATTTAGCTTAACAAATAAGTTCTAGTCAAGCGGTTTGAACTTTGAACCCGCCAATCCGTCCATGATGGTTAGGGTTTGGTTACTTTGGTAAGCCATAAATCAAGTTAGGGTTTAGCCATATCCGACCCTGACCCATCTTCAATACCTGCCTTGATATATTAAAATATTTATTTTTCACATATATCATCTCTAAAACATGCATAGTTTATAAATCTACACTATATTTAAACCGAGAATGTCCCTTGGGAAGCGTGCCAAGCTTTATGCAGTTTCCTAAAAAACCCATACCGTATGTTGTTAAGGTTTCATTAATATAGGGTTTCAATAATCATAACCTCCCTCTTCATTCAAAAACCTAGTTACAAAACTGTTCCCTCTCTCTCTACGTGCATGCATCCTTGCTCAGCTAGTAAATATATAATTAGCTTAAAATTTTAATTTAAAAATACATATTGAAATGTTTTGTAGTACAACCAAGTCAACCTGGCTCACCTTGTTACCAACCCAATAAGATTAAGAGCGGATTTGGTATAAGCTAAACCCTTATGATTTGCCCTATCAGTTGGTCGGACCGATTGACATAGTTATAGCCCCTGAACCAGGCTTGGTCAACCGGGTTAATGAGAATCGGGTTGATTTATCGATTAAAGGTTATTTTATGTTAAACTAATCCTCTTTGATATGCCGTTTTATTTGTTTATCAGAAGTAAATTAAGTTGGCAAATTTTGACCCATGCCCACCAATATATAGGTGGTGTATTAATATCTTTAGATCAATTGAATTTCAAACTATACGAATAATGATCAAAGTTTATAGGCCTAGAAAGCGACTTGCTTGAATCTTAAACGCGTTTTTATAGTCAACCCGAACCCCCGCTCGGACCCAGACCTTAATTAGAAGATTTAATTTTCATTCCTTTTCCATATCCAATCAGAGCCTGCCACTACTTTTTGTGCAAAATTTTAAAGACAACTAATTAATATAGTCTTGGTACATGATGTCCTCAGCAGGAAGGAAACCATGCAACATATAACTACCCCTAGAGAGAGAGAGAAAGAGAGCTGGAGAGAGAGAGGAGCCTTAAGAGTTAAGAAGGTCCCCCACCGGCATTGTACCTGCAAAGAAAGGACAGAAGGCCGACATAAGACAATCTAATTTACATTCGCTCCTTTTTTGTTCAAACACAGCATGTGTAATCAATGACGTGGAATACAAGTTGCAACTAAAATGATCCTTATTGAATGACCTTGCCCACTTGATTAAAGCAGGTTTTGGGCTGTTCTTGTGGAACCCTCTTTGTTACCGAGATGATAAGAAATGACCGAGTTAATGGACTGCCATCTAATATCAAACGGTTATTACTTCACAAACACAAAGATATGGCTGATCCAGTCCAGTTCACAATGATTGAAGAAGCAAAACAAAAGCTACGTCCCATTAATAGTTAATCTGCATAACGATTAGGTATCGTAATTCATTAACAAGTTTAGGGTCGGATTAGTAGTCCAACAAAATCTTAATATAACCCCCTTAATCTATTCAATTATATTTATATATTTATTGAAACATACATAATAACATTTTATAGGCATAATCAAGTCCTAATTTTTTCACGTATTTGTTATATATTATAAAAGGCAATATTGATAGGACAGATTTCATAGGCTATAAATACAATGACAATAAAAGGTGATGAGAAATCTTCTTTGATGTAAAGATTCTAGAATCCTGCATTGCTCGAAGAGGAGAAAATGAAGGTCTATATATATGTGTAGACTTGTGGCTCTTTCAAGTAGCAAGGTCTGTTGTGATATTATCCATAAGCAAAACCGTGAGGCTCAATGGACCAAAGCAGACAATATCGTTATTGGTGAGATCGGGGCATTTTAGTAAGCCTACAATGTCTCTTGTAAATAAAATCCAAATTTCAATGAAAGAGAGAAAAACAAAAATGCCTCTCCAATGTGAACATTTAAAAGGAGATATGGCAAGTCTAAGGTAAATATATGTACAACTCTTTTGCACACATCGCTGACAGATTGCTATCAGTGGCGGAACCACATAGAAGCTAGATAGCTTTTATTTTTTAATTATATATATATATATATATCCCCCTCTAAAATTTCTGGTTCCCCCCACCCCCCAACTCATTGAAATTTCTATATTTCATGAAAACCCCCTCTAAAATTTCTAGTTTGTCCCTCTAATTCATTGAAATTTCTATATTTCATGAGAAATATTAATTGAAAATTTTTTTTGTCTCCTCAGATTTGGAGTCCTGGTTCCGCCACTGATTGTTGTTGGCATTGGTGGTTTTGATCACTGGTCTGCTTTTGTGCATCACTGAAAAATGCTCGTTTGAGAAGAAGGTTATCATATGTCTTCATTTATTATGTTGTGCATGGAAGATTAACTCTTGATGTAATAATGTTTTTGATTAATAAAAATACATAGCGTGGCCTCTTATCCAAAAAAAAAAAAAAATGTACGTACAACTACGAAACGGTTACTTGACTCTGGCCTTCGACTTGGTGGCTCAGCCGAGTCAAGCCCTTTTTTCACGTAATTAGATGGTCTCTAGTTTCTACTTATGTTCAAACACAGTGGTTGAGTAAAGTGTAGTAGCATGATAGAGAAATCCCTAGTTTTAACTCTTCATTATGCTTCTACCTGATAATGAACCGAAAGGCCAAATGGGCACCACTTCCAAATGATTTTCCAAATTTTTGTTTTGGTTTGCTTTGCTTTGACAGTTCTCCTATCCCCATCAAAGGTGGGTATAATATTCCATTCTTTAATTGGATCATGAGTGGTCCTTTAAGATCCTGAAGGAACAAGCCATATGAAGATATTATATCATGTGGATTCCAGCTGGTTAATTATATATTCTTCGTGATTGAACTCATTTCTTGGGAGAGTTTACGTTTTCCCATTAGAGGTATTTAGGTTTCTCTCTCTTGTTTCTCTTTCTTCAATGAGTATTTTCTTTTTCCCTTCTCATGTATGTTAAGACTTGATTAATCCGTGTGGGCTGTTTGTATAATAGTTATAAATGAAAAGTTCTATTTATCCAAATTTAGTTTTAGGAAAAACCTAAAATTTAGAAGTAAATTACGTAAAGTGGGATAATTAATATTTGCGTACCATTATAACCAAATAACTGATTTTTTTTAGGGTTTTTTTCATTCATACCCCTCCATTAAAATATATTTGCATTTATATCCTCTTGTTTTTAGTATTTATATTTATATCCCAACATTTAGCATAATTGTTGCAACTGTACCGCTAACATCAAATTCCATTAACTTACTTCAAGGGTATAATTGCAATGATTATATGAAACTGAGGGTATAAATACAAATATTAAAAACAAGAGGCTATAGATGCAAATATAGTATAATATAAGGACATGGATGCAAAAAACCATTTTCTTTTTTTATTAGAATGACAACAATTACATCAAATTGTGTGCTTTGACGGCGAATGCAAAGACTGCCGCTAGATTATTTGCGACGTGGCCTATGGTGACAAAAATACATTCACTGCTAAGTTTGTAACCAATACCATTGTAGCATTCATTTTAGACCTAATTTTTTTAGTGAGGTCTTGAGTTCAAGTCCTCTAACAAACAAGATGTCTATGAAAAAGGAATGCATTAAAGTGTGTGGTAAGCATGTAAAGAGCAAATAGAACATATGTAGGGAAACCAGAGTGCACTGCACAATATTTGGTTGATAAAAAATTATTTAAAAATCACCTTGGTAAAATTTGTTTGTCAAAATCTAGCTTAAAATCAATTTTTTCAGTCAAATTTTGAGGAGGGCAAGTTGGTATATTCAGCATAAAATAAATAGTTTCATTGATTGTAAAAATAAAATAATGACAGCTACCAAACATCAGTTAGAAAATTAAGTTGTATTTTTTTTGGTTAAAGAAAAGTTAAATATTCCAATCACCAAACAGAACTTTGAATAGAAAAAGGTTCTTTGAAGATGACTTTTGAAGAGGAGTGTCCGTGAAGGGAGGACCCCAAAAGGGATTTCGGATCTTGTGTAAAATTTCCTTGGAACAAGTGTGTTTTTTTTTTTTGGGTAAGCAGGAACAGGTGTGTTTAGTCAAGCAGCCTTACATCAGAATGCATTTCTGCCTTTTAATGTATTTTTTATTTAAAAGTATTTTAGTAGATAATGAAGACAAATACTTTCTTGGAACTTGCCTTTCCATCAGTATGAAAAAGAGGTTTGAAATTAAAAAAAGAAAGTTTGAAAGCAAGAATCATAAAAGATTGATATGAGACCATAGACTTATCAGTAGTTCTAATGGGTAACTTCTCCGAAATGATATACATATCTGTCGGCATTAATTCTTGCTATCTATACAGCGATCTTAAGATGTTGTCATGTGGAGCATCTCATAATTGAGTTTTTTTCAATAAAATAAATTTTTTTTTATATTTGAATCAAGCTACAATGATAGCTGCAATTAACGGCCGCAGACGATTTTGAATCCCATGAACTATTTAGTTTTGCTTTTTCAAAAAAATTCACTTTATTTTTGGAGAATTAAGATTGAGTATGGGACAAGTTTTAAGAGGAAGTTTCTCTCTCAATTTACACTAAAAGCCAAACCGTGAAGGTGTCTAAAAATGGTTTTACTAAAAGTTTTAAAAAAAACAAAACAAAACAAAACAAAAACCGTTGTGGGTTGGTGATGGGCTGTTGATGCATGGGTCCCTTTCAAATTATATTTTTATTTTTCCCTTCTTTAATTTAATTCCATTTGAAGAGAAAAGCTTTCAAAGCTATGATACGTGTCTTACTATGCAGATTCTAACTGTGAATGCTTTATCCTATTTAGCGTAACGTCTAAGATAAAATGTTCTTGGCCCGATTTGGGGGCTGGAAACCCGCCAATTGGTCTGCCGACTGTGTCTGTGCCCTGCTGATCAGGTGTCTACCAAAATTGACAATAAGGGACCCACCGGTAAAGCAGGTAGCAGTGACAGGAACATGGGCTGTGTCAACTTGCAACAAAAACCTTTTTGCATGGAATCACCATAATTAATTGAAGAGGTTATTTTTTATTCTGACTACCAAAAAAAAAAAATTCTACCAAAAAAAAAGAACTTGTTTATTCTCTTTTCATCAATTCAAACCGTCCAAATAGTGATCAAGTTGACAGGTTTAGAAAGCAACTTGCTTGATGACATCTAGACTTTATTAGCTAAAGTTCACTTCTTATTATCAGCTTGAGCTTTTAATAGGAATGGTATTCTATACGCCAGGTCTTGGGTTCAAACTTTCACTCCACCGGTTGAAAAATATATATATATTTCATGTGTAGGGCCTCCCTAAAAATGGGTTTCCTAAAAATAGGTTTAAGTCTGGCCCACACGTGAGCTGGAGCGTTAAGGAATATATTAAATATATAAAGTTCACCTCTTACTATCATCTTGAGCTTTTAGTAGGAACGGCGTTCTATAGAACAGACAACACCCTCTAACTAGATTAAAATGGGTTTAAGTTGGCTACCTAATTCGTGTCTTTGATGCTTCTTTTTCAGTTCGACTCAAAACCCTTTCTTGTTTTTATCATGGTTTTAAGTACATTGATTATGGTATGGGTTTGTGTATAGTATATTGATTTCGGTTCGGATCCTATTCAGATCAGATATGCATGGGCAGATTCAAATTCGAATCTGAATTGAATTGGATCCGAAATTCCATATCTGTATTCGAATCACGGATTTATATCTCATATCTGAATTCGACATTTTCAGATCGGATTCGGATAAATATTAGACCCATTGCAAGCCCTAGTCCCACGGCATATTTGTGATGGTTAACCCAAAATAATTATGGTTGAGTTTGGGCGTTTGGGCTAAGGCATGTCTAAGCTTGGCCTTGCCGGACTAGCTTTGTTTGCAATTTTGTATGAGAACTGACTTATAAAACTTAAAAAATTTGGGCCTAACTGGCCTGGATTTGGGCTTTCAATTTTATTCTAAGAAAAAAGTTTGTATTGAGTGTTAGACCCGAAAACCTGATTGGACCAGGCCAAACTCTGGGCACCCGTATTATTTTAATTAAGCCTGACCCATTGACACCCCTAGACTCTAGACTCTCAGTGAAGGGAGCTACAAAGTCAAGGTAAAAGAACAGCCAAGAAACTTTAATGCGACTCTTTTCTATTATTTGATGGGGGGGATTGTGATGTCATTTAATTCATAGATATAGATAAGTACAGTTTTAACATTCATAACACTGAACAATCCGTTGTAGTCTAGTTGGTTAGGATACTCGGCTCTCACCCGAGAGACCCGGGTTCGAGTCCCGGCAACGGAATTTTTGGAATCTATAACATTTTTGGTAGCTTTCTCTCTCATGGAAGCAACCCTTATTCAGTTGGGTCGGGCGGGCTTTGGAAGATCCGGCTTAGATTTACAGCTTTGTGGTTTTGGTTTGAATGTCCAGTCCTTTCTGTAGCCGATCTCATTCTACACTCCCATTTCTTCTAGTGGGTCTTAAACATTTTAAAATGTTCAGAATTGAGTTTGGGTTGAGTTGGAGCTCATGCATAAACACACGCACTTATATGCACCAAGTAACCCACCTCACATCTTATATATAAAGTTCTTGCAATAAATTTTTTTTGGACTAAAACTATAATACTACAACAATACCATGCATGAAAAGCCCTATCTTAACCCACTAGGGTTGCAAAATTGGTAAGGGAAGAACCTTGGGATGAATTATAGACTCAGACATTGTAGGTTCAAAACCTCCTATTGGTAATCTTTTAACTTAAATGATATATGGGCCTTGTGGGTGAGTTCATATATCTAGGGGTTTACTTCCCTAGGATAGGTTCCATGTTACGAAAAAAAGAAAGGCCATATCTTACCGATTCACATCCCCTTCAGCTTACGCTGTATACACCTCCTCACATTTAGTTTGGGGGAGGGGGAGCCTACTATTCAATTGGGGGGCCCCGCACAATGAATGTGAGGGGCTGTCTACAGCATACACTGCAAACGATGCCCATTCCTATATTCTACCAGGCAGATTAATCAGTTTAGGAGCACATGGAGAGAACTTTCGGCCTTCCCTTTTTAGATCAAACTTGCTGCTAAGCTTTTTCTTTTTGCTTAACTAACCTTGCTGCAAGCTGATATCAGAACATGTGCGTACGTCTTAACCTATTGCATCACCTGCATAACATAGCACCAAAAACTGAATTTGCTAGGGCTGTCCTTGTGTAGGGTTTAAGCGAGTCCTGACCGGTTCAGGCAAGCTAAGGTGAGCATTCTTTATGTATATGTGACTAGCTTCCAAAAATTTTGAATCCATTTCTGTGGGCTAGTTATGTGGGCTGTGAGAGAGAATGAGCAAGAATTCAGGGCAAATGGGTCCCATTCTTTGTCTCTTGACCCACTTGAAGAGCTATGGTAGTTAGAACCATGTGCATGCGAACAAGCACATGGTTGGACCATATTTGCAATATTCTGCCCATGTGAAGGTATGGGAGGGAGGGGAGGGTTACATGGGTGACATAACCATTCACTAGAAGGGGTAAGTGTATGTAGCTAGAGACTCTCTTCCCTTTTTTTTCTTCATGGGACCCGCAGCCCGACACATAGTGGCAACTCGAATGATTCACAATGTCCCGATTACAGGCAAGCGGTCGAGTACATTTTTTTTTAATTTGGTGAAGATAGGTTTTGAACTCAAGCCTTGGATATGAACATTATAAGGCTTTACTACCGTCTCAAGTGACGCTCTCTTGTACTGTAATATAATGTCACACATTAGCTTGTTGGTGTGTTTAAGATCCAAAATTGAAAATAAAAAAGGTGGGAAAAGTGTCTATGCTTTTGGGGATTGGGACACCAACCTTTGGTCACAAATAAAAAGGGACTCATTGATCTTTGCATAAATGACTCCATTCAGACATCTAAAACCAGTACATGTGTGGGGTTTATTATTTGTGGAGCACAAGGCCATATGATCATCTCCCAATTCTTTCAACATTTCCACATGAGATGCCACACAATCTAAGTTTTCAATGATTGGATATAACAGGACTATATTTAAGCAAATCTCTCAAGGTTCTTAAAATAGTTTGTCTGAGTCTTGTCCTGAAATAATTTTGAATATTTGTCTGAAACCTTACAAAGTGATTTGATTAGTAATGATATGATGGCAAGGTTTGAAAATTTTGGTAGAATTAAAGTTTAAGATCATCATAGTCACCAATTTTATAAAACACAGCATCACTCATTCATATGTGATAATCCAAACACCTTTGCTTATTTAAAAATATAACCAAAATAAAGAGGCATGCCTTTGGGTGTTAATGGGGGACAAAATCAATTTCCCAAATAGCTGATAATCATGAGCTTAATTAGAAAGAGCTTGAGAAGTGGAGAAGGGGATAGATAGAGTGAGAGATGATCCAAGCAGCCAAGCCACTTGAGTTCTAAGGCTAACATGAGATAAGTGAATGATCTATATAATTTGATTATGTATAATTAGTTTAAGTTTTTTTTAAAAATTAATTAGTTTTAAAACTAGCTATTTGATTTTTTATTGAAATTTACCCACTAATTAATTCCTTTTTGGTGGATATGATAAAGGATTAAGATGTCAAAATAGAACACCCCAAACTACAACCTCATTAGGGAACACATTCGTCGATGCCCTAAAAAGTTCGATTACTCACTTATAAATGGGATCTAAATTTTCAATGATCCTCCAAATATATGCAAAGAGTACTTGCTGTTTGGTGTGGAGACCGTTTCATCTGGTGCCATTCAGTGGTACCGACGTTGATGGATACTCCTTTTCAATAAAGGGGCCTACACCCCAAAATACATCCCAGCCGGTGGGTTTTACTGAATCGCCAGATTTTGGCTCTATAGGAAATGCATTCTTTGGTGTGTTATTGGCAGGGCGTTTACTTGTCTATGCCTAACTAGCTAATTAGGGCGCAATTCCTCTGCATTGAAAATCATGCACCGATGCTGTGATTGGTTACTCAGTTTAAAAAATCAGTTTCTAATTATCAAATGAAAGTTAATTCTCTCTTAAATGAGATTAATGTACTTACTTGATCCAAAACCAATGTGGTATGAAATCACTTGTAATTTTTTCCCGAATTGGTTAGTAATTTTTTTCAAGTGGCCGAACCTGAAACACTTAAAATGTACGATATATTCCCTCAAGGGAAAAACATCTTTTGGCAAGACCCTATCAAAACACATCTAATCGGCACAGGTTTCAAGTTCCAACACAATCATCCCCTCATCACTGTAATTAAAACGTGTTGACGTGAGCAAATTAGAACTTTATGCTGTAAACACCATAACGGCTCTAATTCAGTGGGATCCACCATCTTGGGAACTGCTCGACCACTTATGCAGCCTCAGCTGCTCATCAGGTTAGAACCATCAGAGCCATTTTTGTAGCTGGGTAGAGAGAGAGAGAGAGAGAGAAAAGTCCGAGTAGTCCCCAAAGCCATTTATATTCAGTGTATCACCTCCTTACTCAAGTGAAAGCTGTGTTGAAGCAAACCCCAAAACTCTTCCAGACCACAGAATCCATAGAAGTAAAGAACAATTGAATTTGAACCTTCTCTCTCTCTCCCCCCTGTTTTTGCACTCTCAGTTCAACGTATGTTAATAATTAACACTTCACCCCATATTATTTGAAATCATTAGAAAAGGTTAACTTGGAAGAAAGATGTAGGAGTAGGAACTAAGAGATGATGTTGATATAAAAGCGCTTCTTCAAGAGAAAGCTCTGAAAGGCTAAGATCTAAAAATGGGGTTATTTGTAGAAAGGAGAAAGAGAGAGAACAGATTCAGAGGAGAGACTGCATTGCACTACTATTACAGAGCCTGAGGTGGAATGACAGAGGAGATCTCAAAAGACCCATAATCAAGCAATTCCTTTATCATTTGCTCTATATAATCATCTTCTAATGGGTTGAATTGCTGGATATTTTCCATTGGTTCTTGCTTCACCACCCAATTTTCCATTGGTTCTTGCTTCACTACCCAATTGGCCTCATGCTGTTCCGGTGCCGGTTTCTTCGCCGATGACTGCGTACCCATTTCTTCAGTCTTTACGGAGACGCCATTGCAGGTCATTACAGCAGAAGATGTGGCTCTCTGTGGCTCATGTTTGGCGACTTGGAGAGAAGCCATGTTGTGGCATCTTTGTAGTTTCGCTATCAAATTTGCAGAGAGAAGATTGGGTTTGGACATATTGTGGTTGTAAGGGAAGTTGGTTCTTGCCCTTGGGCCGCACATCAGCCTCGCTGCTTCGTCATAAGCTCGAGCTGCGTCCTCTGCCGTTTCGAACGTGCCTAGCCAAATTCTTGTCTTCCTGCATTTTTTTTTTGTCAAAGAAACGCAACGAAATGCTGAGAAATTCTCGAATGAGTGAGACTTACAGTAAAGGATGGCGAATTTCTGAAACCCAAGATCCCCAATGCCTCTGACGAACACCTCGATAGCGCTGTTGTGACCTGGCCATGGTTATAGTGTAGACGAAACGTTTCTTGATAATCTGTTTGTGAAAATGTCTCACAGAGAAGGATAGTTGCAGGAGTAGCTAGGAGGGATTGGAAGTGATGGAAATGGGGTTTATTATAGCTGAGTTTGTTTGATTTATATTTAACATAGGGGAGAACTGGACTGGATGCTCTTTTTCTAAGCCTTCTGGCAGACAAGCCAAAATGGCCCCACAAGGGTTTTCAAGTTTTGATCTTGCTCTCTTTTCTTTGTTGTTTCACTTAAGGTTTTTTTGGTTCATAACAAGTCTTGGAAGTGACCAAATTCAATTCACATTGCTCTTTTTACTCCCAAATTTACTTCCTTTATAGATGGTTATTAATTAGGGTTTTGGTGCAAAACACTCTTTGTTTTTTCTTTTTTAGTGAACTGGAGCTTTAGGACATTGGATTCTTTGTTTTGTAGTCTTCTAGTTGATTTAACAAAGAGACATAGTTGTCTAGGTATTCAAGGAATAGAAGCTTATATAAGCTCAAGCTTTGTATTGCTTGCTCAATTGTGTTAGGGAACCATTCCCTAAGATAAAAGTGCATATATATAGGGGTACTGAATGATAGGTTCAATATCAGTGTTATTTGTATTATTCTTGTTGCGGAATATCGAACTAAACTAAATAAAGAAAACAGAACAAAAAACATACAACACAAAGAATTTACATGGTTCAGCCGTTAATACCTAGATCCACAGGCAAAGATGATAAAAAGATTCCACTAAGAACAAAAAGAATTACAGAAACTCTTCTGTAAGCAATGAATGCCCTAACAGAACGGTGAAATATTCGAAACACAACACCTACATTAAAATTCCAACTTAAATATGAAAAGCACATTTTAAACATATATCCAATATTGGTTTTTTTTTTTTAATAAATCATCGATAAAATGGTTTTAATTATAGAAATAAATCAAGTGAATTTATAATCTTAAAATAGAAAACAGCATAGAGTATGATGGAAGATGAGGGGTAAAATAAACTGGATACTTGTGAGATTAAGGTGGGCTAGCTTCTTGACAAGTTCTATATATCTTATAGATTTGTATTTGATAGAATAAAGATTCTGAAGATCTTAGTGTGGCTTCTTGCGAGGGGTGCTATTGTTTTATGGGGTTATGTACATGGGCTCACATCACTGTTCCTTATCTAGGATACCTACGCATATGCCAATTTGTAGTTAGAAGACAAGAGGATGTAGAGCTCATCCTTTCTCTCTCTCTCCTTCTCTTTCTCTTTCTCTTTCTTACACACAAAGCAGCTGCTATTTCTGACCTTTGCAAACCAGTATCTGAATCATTTATTTACTCTGATGATTAGATCATTCTCACTTGTCACAGTTGGTCTAGGGAAGACCAGTCAGTACCCAGCTTTTGGTTATCATACAATAAGGCCCCATTTGAAATCATTTTGGATTTAGGCCCTGTTTGGAATCACTTTGGATTTAGGAACTCATTCTAGATAATGATATCCAAACTCGCTGCTAGGTAAGTATAGCTAGAGGTTATAAATATTACAAGTTTACCATTGTTATAATTTCAAACAGCTTTCAATGATGAGTTTATTCCTATCATGAAAAAAAAAAGTCTTAACAGCAAATTTCATATATTATCATGCAAAGTTTTTAAATAATAAAAATTTGTCACCGCAGTTTTGTAAGAAATGAGTTTTCAAAATCCAGAAATGGGTTTAGACCTTTTTTTTTTTTTTTTGTTGCCTAAACTCATTCGAAGCCTTGGAACTCATTCGAAATCGTAAAATTGATCTTTCAAAATGAACAACAAACGAGGCATACAAGATTAAAATTTATTGAGTGTGATGGGCCCCACATTTACATAGAGAAGTTCTTTGGCATATACACAAACAAAATATACCATCACATCTGAAAATGTTGGACTTTTGAAGGGTTGGGCGTGTGAGAGTTATGATGAGAAGAAAACAAACAAAATATACCTGTAATCTGATCGAGAGATTCGATCTCCAAAGAAAAGAAGCCTTCTATGCCTTTCTTTTGTCTTGATTTACAGCTATTACTAAGAAAAGAAGACGAAGAAAGCGAGTGAAAAAAATGAAAATTTGTCAAAAAAGCGTTGAGATAAGAAGTGGACCCATGTTAGCGCGTGATGTGGGGCCGGTGGGCACCGTTGGGCCCCCATATCTAAGGTGGCCGACTCCTGTTACCATGGCCCTAGACCCGAGCTATATATCAGCCATGGATTTTTTTTTTTTAAAACATTTTTATTATAAAGCTCAGTTGGTTTGTATAGTCTGCAACAATAAAGTTGTGATTCCACTGTCAAAATAAAAAGAAAAAAATTCAATAAAAATTTATAATATATGGGTGTTAATTAATTGAATTTTTTATTTTCACATATCAATCACAATTCAAAAAAACTTACTATGCTGGAATTCATAATAGTTTGATCCGTCAGTATATATATATACTCATATTTGCATACACACACATATTATAACGACCAATTCTAACATCCCCTGTTCCAACATTGGAAATGGATAAATATCCAGTAAGATGTAAGAGTAACTCTTCCTATCACCCACGGGCATTAAAACGGTTATAATTTGGGAATAAGAGTTTAAAAAAATATATACTATTAATGATAGAAGGAAATCACCCTTGGACCCATTTTTGGATTTTGAAAACCCATTTTATTATAAACTTATAATATTTAGAAACTCCCAAGGATATACTTGAAACTTGTTTGAAGGACTTTTTTACATGACAAGATCAATAGACTTATCAATTATGAACAATTCTTTTAAAGTAGAATAATGACAAAGTTATAATATTTATGACCATCTATACTATATATAATGGAAAAAGGCCCTTTGGGAATCGTGTCAATCTTAATGTACACCTTTCCTAAAAAACCCTTACAAATCATTCTTAAGATTCTTTAATAAAATGGTATAATAGTCGTAATTGCCTAATTCCTTTAAAACTTGAGCGGTTTTACAACTGTTCCCTCCCTTATTTTTTTATATACGTGCAATACTGCATGTGCATTGTGCAATTTGCTAGTTACAATAATGAAAAGTGGGTTATTACGAAATGTTCAAACCTAGCTTCTCTCAGATCGTGCAAACCCATTCGAGGAATTCCTAGAGTGAGAATGCATGCCAAATAAATTAAATTTATTGGGCGACAAAAAGATTTTTATATATCGATGTGTACACACACTTTTTTCTTTTTTTTTTTTTAATATGTGTAGACACAGACATACGTTCAAACGGAGTTGTAGAAATAAATAACACGGTTTTGATGACAGAAGGTCTTCATGTGATGGTGACAAAGATAACTGAGAGGAGCAGAGATCCGTAGTCGATGGGATATGCCCAAGGCTCTTTTGTTTGAAGGGTAAGCGATAAGAAAAGAAGCTTCACGACTTAGATCGCATGAAAGCGATGTATAGATACTTACCTACGTAACCTAAATGCATTTTTCTTCAAAATTCCGTGTCTTTCTCCTCTGTTCCCTTGACCATATAACCTTTCAGAGACAGCCTGCAACGGCTTTTCTCAAAGAAAAACTCCCTTTCCTTGAAAGTTGGATGAACGCATGCTGTCTATGAGCCACCCCCAATGATATGACAAAGTAAAATGGTTCAAGACTTGTACGCTTCTTACCAAATTTTTATATTTTGAGAGCCCAAGATTGTTGACATGTTTCTTGCTTTTGTCAATGATCCAAACCCTTTAATACGCGTATTATACTAGCAGAAAGGCACGCGCAAATGCGCCTGTCAATGTGAGAAATGCGAAACTAACGAAAAGTAATTTACAACCATTTTAATTGAGCTATAAAGATGATCAATATATTTGTCTATATCTAAGTAATCTAGGTATCCAGGTTAACATGATAAAGTTTAAGTGGCGGAACCAGGACTCCAAATCTTTGGGGGGGGGGGGGGGGGGCGGGGCAAAAAAAAATTTCAATTAACATTTCTCATGAAATATAGAAATTTTAATGAGTTGGGGGTGGGCAAACCAGAAATTTTAGAGGGGGTTCTCATGAAATATAGAAATTTCAATGAGTTGGGGGGGTGGTAAACCAGAAATTTTAGGGGGGGCAAAACTTAAATTTTAATTAAAAAATATATAAAACATATACATTTTTTTTATTAAAAAGTAAAGTTTGGGATTTTGTTGTGTAAGTGTTCCTGGTATTAAAATTTTCCTTTTTGCATTTGATATAAAAATAAGGAGATTAATAATAGGTTTAACTTATGCCTATTTCATCATTTAGAAATTTGCAGTTTTTTTTAATGTTAATGATAATTAATATGGTATTTTGAAGGGAAAAATGATCATTATTATAGAAATATCTTATTAGTAATGTGATATCTAATTTCAATTTTGTTTGCTTTATCAAGATAATTATATTTTAATTTATCCAAAGTAATTATGATCTATACATAATTTGTGTAGCCTATTAATTATTAAATTTTTAAATATTAAAGTACTTTTTCAAGGTTCCATACATTATAACAGAAACACTAAATTTAATGTTGTTAAAAAAATTTTTATCAAAAGAAGGCAATATTCATCGATTTTAATTAATTTAAGATTAATTTCAAAGCTAATTATATTTATAAATGTATCCGAAGTAATACAGAATATAATTATAATATCGTAATGTTATTATTCTATTTATAATTAATAACCCTTTGGTTCAATGCTTAATCCATTTTTTGGTAATAGTAAATTCAATAACAAAATTAGTTGTTATTAATTATTTAAGGGATATAATAGTCCTAAATTTTTTTGAAGGTGTTCTACAAAAATTGGCTATATATATAGGATATTGAAATCTTTTAAACTAGGGATTATTGGAAGACTGTAATGGGTGCATACATGGGAATTAATTGCCAGTAATTATTCAAGGGATATAATAATCTTTTAGAGTTTTTAGAGGGTATTCTATAGAAATAGATATAAATAGGAATATGCTCATTGAGTATTTCATAGCTGAATAATGGCTTACATTTTGCATTGATGTAACTCTAAATACGAGTAGGGTGCACGTGCAGAACTACACATAGGAGAGGGAACAGTTGTAACTGACCATAGTTTAAAACAGAAGTAGGGGTTTCAATTTAAAAGTGGAAGGAGTGATGGTTGTGGTGGTTATATGTTGGAATTCTTTTGGCTGTGGAGGGCAATTTTAGGGAAAAAAAAGAGAGAAAAATCCAAAATCTAAGAATATTCCCGCCACTTCTCTTTACTAATAGGGTATATGTATATCAAATTGATAAAAATTTTTTTTTTTTTAAGAAATTTAAACTTTGAGCACAGTAAAGTAGTAAAGAAATCTAATATTGATGGTGAAATTACCAAAATCTTGACCTGGTTCTAACCCATATCAACATTGAAAATAGAAAATTACAAGGATGTTTGTGTCCTGCCAAAAAAGGAAAAATAAAAAAAGGCTTTATAAGGCCCAATTCCTAAATGTCCAATCCAACCAGAGTCTATACTATAACAAAGCTAAACCGAAGACAGATCATGCCCCACTCCAATTATCTCAATATGATCCGTTCTACATTTTCGACAAGGCCTAATCTCAAATTTAGGTAAAAGTTTAAGACCAAGTCCAGCCCTTCTCATTCTCATCTTAAGTTTAAAACCAATAGATTTTATACAAAATAATTTAAATTTATGTCCAAATATGTATTGAAAATTCAAATTCTAAATTTAACCGACATGATATTGGTCGATTCGATTTTAAATTGGACTGATAATCTATAGTCCGAATTCGATTTGATGCTCAAGATAGGATGTAAATAATCAATCAAATAAAGAGAAACAAAAGAGAAAAATTTAATTGTTTGCAAAACACAGACAACAACTTCCTAATGTTTCCAGCGTCTATAACCATATTCAAATCATAAGAATTAAAATTCAAGTTCATGTAAGCATATTTTTTAGTCCTATGGGATTCTTCCCTTTTGGTTCCAGCAATCCAGAGAAGAATGAAAGTAAAAATATGCAAAGTCACAAATACTTACGCAATCCCCTAAACAATGCTCCAAATAATAACCTAGCAAGTGTTTTTGGAAAGAAGAGAGAGAGAGAGGGCCAACCCATATAACACTGTCAGAGTATTGATTATCATCCATTATAAATGTAATGTAAGACACAACAAGAACTAATAATAGCCATTGATATAGAGAGTGAGTTATTTTGGAAATGGGATAGATAGAGGTGGAGTAATACTTAATAGAGCATGAACAGTCGATTACGCACAAATACAAACAACTAAAGATAGCATAAAGTTTGGAGACGACGAACACAAATAGTAAGACTAGCTAATTCTATTGGGATCTTATTCAGATGGAATACAAGTGGTCCTTTCTACATTTGTATTTGAATTCAGTTGAATCCACTTAGCTGTATCTATGTTCGAACCATGTATCTTCAACTCAAATAAATGTTCAATATTTTTGGATCAAATTAAATTCATTTATCCTAGCAGAGTGCAAGTGCAGTGCTGCACATAGAAGGAGAAACGGTTTTGCAACTGTCAAGGTTTTAAATGAATTGGTAAAGTTTTAACTATTTTAACACTATGCTTTAACAACGAACAGCAAGGGCTTTAGGGAAAGGTGTACATAGTTATTGGCATGCTTCCCAAGAGACTTATTCTTGTTATATATAGTATAGATAACTATAGATATCTAACCAATTGCGGCCTTAGTATCAAGCCATATTGGTTGGTACCGGGTGATATCTACTAGTACTAGCCTATATCCCCATTATCTATCTAGATTTGAAGCCATGCTTATGGGGGAATAGGGATGGCAGAGGTTCTGTTTTGAGAAAAACCAAATCGACTAGTATTACTACAAACTAAAACCGAATCGCCGAATCGGCCTTCTTAGTATAACAAACTACTAGCTTGTTAGGGCTTGAGGAGGCAAACAAATCCCTTCGGTTTTTTCATCATCATCAGTATCCAAAGACCGGCGATTGTGAGAAGACTTATGTGAAGACCGGTGAGCAGAGAGAGTTGGAAGCTCTGCCCCTACCATTGTCCCTATCATCATTTGGCTCCTGTAGACACCCCAAATTGCACTGCCAAATGAGAAAATAATAAAAACATGTAATTAGAGCTTAAAACAGGTCAAAAAAGCCTAAAAATAGAATGAACAGGCTTTGCCCGTATTGGATTCACGGGCCTATCTCGCCCGCAAAATATCTACGGGCAGGCGCGCCCGTAGTACCAATGCGGTCACCATTGGACCGTAAATCATTTACGGGCATTAAAGACACGTGCAAGTTTTGTCCTCCTCTCGATTTCCGAGCTTTATTTGAAGTCCAATATATCTTTAAACGAGCGAATTAAGTATTTTATTCGCTGAAGCCACTATGGATGGGCATTATCTCTATATTTCACTCTATCCTGAGAATCAGGATATATCCTTCTGGACCAACCATGCCCCTGGGTGTGTCTATAAATAGAGGCTCTCTCCTCTAGCTAAAGGCCACGAAATTTTGAGTCCAAGGAATTCTAAGAAGCTACAAGAGAAGGAAAGGAATCCCTGCTGCTCTGCCTGCTCAATCCAGGTAAGTCCCCTATCCCTTTTTATTTTCTGTCTACTATTCTAGAAGTAATAGGATCATCTCTATTGCTGTAGAATAAGGCCATATCTGTTTTGTATCCCTAAACTTGTCTCCAAGTACCTCAAGGGTCTCTCTAGCCGAAAAACGTGAAGAGAGAACTAGGGGAAAGGGGAACAGGTGGATCCCTAGAATAGAACCCCATATCTGTTTTTTTCCTTTTTCTAGAATAAAGCCCTTGATTGTGTTTGTGTAACCAAACCTATCTCCAAGTACCTCAAGAGTCTCTCTAGCCGTAAAACGTGAAGAGAGAACTAGGGGAAAAGGGAACAGGTGGATCCATAGGGTAGACCCCCATGTGCTCTAATTTGTGAGATGTGGCTGTTTTAAATATCCTGATCATGTTTTAATGCTTTTTATGATATATCTGAATGAATAACATGAATCCATGATGTTTATAGCATGAGATCCTCTCTTTTTGATAAAATTTGGATTTTCACCACTTTTGCACCTACAGCACTGTTTTCGTGAATTTTGTGGTTTTAGGCTAAGATCTTGGATTTATCATGATCAATATGGTAGATCTGAATCCAGAAGCCTAAAAGTAAATTCTAGGGTTTCATGATATGGTTTTTAAATTGTTTTTCATTATTGAGATAAGACCCTACGGTCTAAGTTCTCCCCTTTTGGTGTTTTTCATCAATGTGGATATTTTTTGTTTTTATTTTCTGATTTAATGTGAAATTTGGGTTTTATCTATGTCCTGGACTATTCAAGTTCAATTTTGAAATATTTTATAAAAATCATATTTTTCTAGATTTCTAGAATTTTGACTTGAAGCCAGATTTTTGGATTTTTCACTTTAAATTGATTTTATTTGATTTTATCTCAATTTTATTTTGATCATGAAACCCTATGAATGGTATGATCATATTTGATAGTTCTGGATCAATCAGAATATTCATATGAAAAAACCATATATTTTTGTCTTCTTTTTTGTGATTTTTGTGATTTTTATAGCAAGCTTTTTCCTTTATTTTAAACATGAACAATACCTGGCAACCACCTTGTGTGGATGAATAGGGGTGCCTAACACCTTCCCCTGTTCATAACTTAATCCCCTTACCCATCTCTGGTTGTTTTTAAAGGAGGGTTATTTTTACCCTAAAATTTGCCTTTTGTGCTTATTTAATATTTTGGTGTCCATTCACACCTAAATTGAATGGTGGCGACTCTTTGTTTAATTTAATCCCGTGTGATGATCGAAGAAAATCATTAGATTTGATTTTTTCCCATGTCTCACAACTGGCGACTCTGCTGGGGACTTGTGGATTTGAGCCTTTTGGTGTTTGTTCATGTTTTTGATATTTTGGATTTGCTTGCTATTTTGTGTTTTTAGCATGTCTTTATTTTGCTTGTTGTTTTGTGTTCTTAAGCATATGGGATATGTTCTAAATCTGATTTATTGCTTAAGAATTCATGGGGGTAGAAACATGCATAATTTTGATTTATAGGATTGTTTCTACAAACATGCGTAAGGGAGGTCCGTTTTGATGAACCATGCTTATTTTTTGCTATATTTTTATGATAGCATGCTTTAATTTTCAGCATGATCTCCATGATGATTTTGGGTGTATAACATGATCATATGTTTGCATGATTAGATGATTTTTTTTTATGAGCATGTTTTGGGTGCTATAGGATTGCTTTATTTACTTGTTTATTTTAAATATGCTTTCCTATTATGCCTTGGTTTGTTTATGCATGGCTGCGAAAAGAGTGGCAAGGGTTTGGGACGTTGTGAATGCACCCTATTTTTACAATGCACTGTGCACCTTTTATTTTACACGGCCTACCCTTAACCTATAGGAAGTTGAACCCGAATGTGTGTAGCTTGGCGCAACGAGGTCGATACTTCGGAAAGCGAAAGTGAAAACATTCACCTTAGAACTTTGAGCTAATGATGTGATGATAATGTGGATCTAGGATTCTGGTCATCACTAGGCTTGAGTGCTAAGTTGCCATTAAGCCAAAACCCAAAACCCTTACGCTTGAAGGTGGAGTTACACGTTTTTGGCTAAAGTATACAATTACGTGGGAATATGGGGTTTGTATGATTGTGGGAAGGCCGTGTGCATGGCTTACAAACCAGGGCATAATGCGGATGCCATATTGAAGGTAAACAAGGTAACAAGGTAACCCTATTGTTTTACATTATTTGCATGTCATAGGGGTGTCATGGTACCCATTGGTTCGGGATAAAATTGGTCCCAAAATTTACATGTTTTTAAAATTGGTGCAGCCCATAGGAAGAGTCTCTAACTCTGTTTAGAATCAATCCTACCCTATGTTCATACAAGAGGCAACAAAAGGGTACCAAATTCTTGAGTATGGTGTCAATTTGGAGGGTGCATGTGCCTTCCTAAGCATGTGTTTTAGCAAAAAGGCCAAGGACCACTTTGGGACAGTGTAGAAGCTCTGCAATGGGTGAACCGTATGTTTGGATGAGCAATTAAAGTGATCAAACCATGTAAAAACTGGAAAAATATAACAGGGTTCCGTAAAACCGCATTTAGTACACGGGCTGGGCTTGACCGTATTGGATATACGGGCTAGGCTCGCCCGTGAATTGCATACGGTCACGGCAGGCTCGTAATTTGAATACGGGCAGGGCTGGACCGTACTGTGTATACGGTTTTCTCGGAATATTCAACTTTAATCAGTTTTTCCCAC
Source organism: Buxus sempervirens (assembly GCA_947561395.2). Classification (NCBI taxonomy): domain Eukaryota; kingdom Viridiplantae; phylum Streptophyta; class Magnoliopsida; order Buxales; family Buxaceae; genus Buxus; species Buxus sempervirens. The sequence continues at coordinate 37,031,173 of OX387189.1, forward strand.
TAAAATATTCTTTTAACCTTTAAATAATGATAAAGGGGAACAAGTTTGAATAAAATGCTTCAAAAAAAAAAAACAAAAAAAAAAAACAAACAAACAAACAAAATAATTAAAAGAAAAAATGTGAGAGAAAGGTTCCTTGGGCTTCTGAAAGCCTTTGAATTTCAGACTTTTTCAAAACTTTTGGGCCTCTGAAAGCCTTTGAATTTCAGATTTTTCAAAAAATCCTGGGCCTCTGAAAGCCTTTGAATTTCAGATTTTTCAAAAAAATCTTGGGCCTCTGAAAGCCTTTGAATTTCAGACTTTTTCTCAAAAAACTCCGGGCCTCTGAAAGCCTTTGAATTTCAGACCTTTTCTTTTGGGCCTCTGAAAGCCTTTGAATTTCAGAACTTTTGGGCCTCTGAAAGCCTTTGAATTTCAGACCTTTTTCTTTTGGGCCTCTGAAAGCCTTTGAATTTCAGACCTTTTCTTTTGGGCCTCTGAAAGCCTTTGAATTTCAGAACTTTTGGGCCTCTGAAAGCCTTTGAATTTCAGACCTTTTTCTTTTGGGCCTCTGAAAGCCTTTGAATTTCAGAACTTTTGGGCCTCTGAAAGCCTTTGAATTTCAGAACTTTTGGGCCTCTGAAAGCCTTTGAATTTCAGACCTTTTCCTTTTGGGCCTCTGAAAGCCTTTGAATTTCAGACTTTCATCAAAACATCCCTGGGCCTCTGAAAGCCTTTGAATTTCAGACTTTCATAAAAAATTCCGGGCCTCTGAAAGCCTCTGAATTTCAGACCTTTTCCAAAAACATCCCTGGGCCTCTGAAAGCCTTTGAATTTCAGACTTTTTCTCAAAAAAACCCGGGCCTCTGAAAGCCTTTGAATTTCAGACCTTTCTCTCTTTTGTGGGACCTGTTGGAAGCCCTAGAATATTCCAACAATTCAATTCAAAAAATAAAATAAAATAAAATAAAAGAAAAAAAAGCAAAGAAAAAAAAAAAATCCAAACTCGTGTTCACCCAGCTTGCACATAGGCATACCCAGACATGTGAATGAGATTAAATTGACACTGATATTTTCTCTTTATCTTTGCCAGGTACTAACACACTTGCAATCATAGCTCCTGTAACCAGATCAAGAGCTCGAGCCATGAATCCCATTGAGACTGAAGCTGATGCTCCTCACCCAGATCTTGTCCTGCTTCAGGAGCAAGTGGCAGGACTAGCCCGAATGCTAGAGAACATACTATCGGTGCAGGCCGAACAAGTCCAAGCCCAGAACCAAGCCTCCACTTCCAACCAAGCACCTCCACCCCAAATCAATATTCCACCTCCAGTTCAACCTATTCCTGAACCCATTTCTGAACCTACCCCTGAACCTATACTGATCAGGGAGGAGATGGTTGAGTCTGAGAAAGAGAATGAAAAAGAAAAGATGAAGGATGAAATAGAAAGAAAATTCATGCACAGGCTGGAGATGATCCAGGATGAAATGAGAGAAGTGAAAGGGATACGTAACTTTGGGGGCACCAATTTTGAAGATCTGTGCCTATACCCCGATGTATGTCTACCGGCCAAGTTTAAATGCCCAGATTTTGATAAATATGATGGCACTGGCTGCCCAATGAGCCATTTAAAGTTATACTGCGGGGCTTTATGCCAGTTTGGCCGGGATGACGGCATATTAATTCAACTCTTCCAGAGGAGTTTAACTGGAGCTGCTTTGAGGTGGTTTACCACTTTGGATCATGGGAAGATTAGAGGATGGAAGGACCTGGCAGACACCTTCTTGTCTCAATACAGGTTCAACTCTGAGATTATACCAGATAGGTATGACATGATGAGGATGACAAAGAGAAATGATGAGACCATAAGGCAATATGCTAAAAGGTGGAGGGAGTTGGCTGCACAAGTCAAGCCACCCATGGGAGAACCAGAAATGATTTCAACTTTCATCATGACATTGGGGCAACCATTTTACAGTCACTTGGTGGGTCAAACTACCACCAACTTTGCTGCCCTAGTGCAAGTGGCAGACAGAATTGAAGATGGGATCAAGTCTGGGAAAATAGCAGATTACTCTGCAGTGTTGAACCAGGAAGCTTCCACTACTTTCTCTACACAGAAAAAGGAGAATGGTAATGGAAGAATAAAGAATGAAGAAAGGATAGAAGCAGAAGTGAATATGGTACAAATTCCCAGGGAACCCTTTCAAATCAATGTCCATCCACCTCCTATCAAGCCAACCCATCAAGTTCCTTTGCTGCCTATCCAAATTAATGTTCCTTCTGCACAGCCTGTGAAGGAGGAAACAGAAGTAAGGAAGAGAAGGGAATTTTCTAAACTGCCTATGAGACCATCTGAACTTTTGCCTACCTTACTTCAAAAGGGTTATGTGACTTTGAGGTTGCCAAATCCTCACGCAAGCAAAGGGAAGAATTATGATTCATCTGCAATCTGTGATTATCATATGAGCACTCCAGGGCATACCACAGATCGTTGCTTGGCCCTAAAGCATGCAATCCAGGATTTGCTGGATAATAACTCTTTATCATTCAATTCAGTCACCCCCATCCCACCTACTGATAACAATGGGGCAGGCAGCTCAAATGCAATAGGGGCAATTTTCTCTGGAGAAAGAAGATTTGACCTTTCTCAGCTTATCACTCATATTGGTCCAACAGTCAGGGTTTATCTTAAAAGAAATGCTCCTAGTTATGAGCAGGAAGGCTTGCCTCACTCAACAGGAGAAAGAAATTATCAGAAAAAGGGAGAAAAGTCAACTTTTGCCTTTGAGAACAGGGGCAGTTTTCGAACTCCCATGTTCTTTGAAAAGAAACTCCCATAAGAAGAATGCACATTTCCTGAGGATCCTAAAGAGCCTTGTTCTCAGGAAGTGATTTTAATAAAGGCTCTTAAAAAAAAAAAAAAGATTTTTCCCTTTAACATTTTTTCTAGGAAAAAAAAAAGTTTTCAGCAAGGTTCTTTTACTTATGAATCATATCTCTTATTGAATTTCATTGAGTTGAATATGACTTTGACATTGGGCTCAATTTTGAGACCAAAAGCAAAGAAAAAGACATTTTATATGAAAATTCAAATCTTTTTAAATGTCATGAGAAGAATATTCTGCAAAATTATGAAGTGACCAATTTTATGGCCTTTGGAACCAAAGATGACCCACAGTCTTCAACAGAAAAGATAGAAGAAGATTTGAAGTTTCTTCATTAGAATACAGAAAGAATCGCACCACTTGCTGATTCGTTCAAAGGGAAGTTGATAATATTGTTTGAAGAAATTTTAGGGCTTTGCACTTGAAAATATGGGAGAAGATTAGACATTTTCGTTGGAAATAGAATTGGGCATCATTTGATGGAAAGAATCAAAATTCAAAAGATTGATCAAAAGGTGAAGAGCTTGTTCATAATAGAGGTTCTATTTGAAGATGCTTTTATCTTGATGTAAGCACCCAAATTTTGATCAAACCAAAAAAAAAAAAAAAAAAAAGAGGAAAAAAAAAGAAAATAAGAAAACAAAAAAATGTGCTAAAAGACAGCAAAACAGCTCAAAACCCTGGCAGAAAGTCAAACCCCGAGGGGACAAAAAGTTGACTTTTTGATTAAGTGATATTTGGCCACCTTGCTTTATATCATTGGATAGAGAATCTCGACACGATTCCAACGCAACTGAGTTTACAGGAATCGGAGTCCGGATGAAGGTTCTGCGGGCGGTCAAACTTGGGCGAAGCCAAAAGTTGACTTTCTGCCAAAATCAGATCCAGAGGCCTTGCTTTATATCATTGGATAGAGGATCCCGACACGATTCCAGCGCAACTGAGTTTGCAGGAATCGGAGTCCGGATGAAGGTTTTGCGGGCGGTCAAACTTGGGCGAAGCCAAAAGTTGACTTTCTGCTAAAATCCGATCCAGAGGCCTTGCTTTATATCATTGGATAGAGAATCTCGACACGATTCCAACGCAACTGAGTTTGCAGGAATCGAAGTCCGGATGAAGGTTCTGCGGGCGGTCAAACTTGGGCGAAGCCAAAAGTTGACTTTCTGCCAAAATCCGATCTAGAGGCCTTGCTTTATATCATTGGATAGAGGATCCCGACACGATTCCAGCGCAACTGAGTTTGCAGGAATCGGAGTCCGGATGAAGGTTCTGTGGGCAGTCAAACTTGGGCAAAGCCAAAAGTTGACTTTCTGCCAAAATCCGATCCAGGTGCTTACCCCCATGCCATTGGATAGAGGGCTCCGATACGATTCTAACGCAACTGAGTTTGCCCAAATTGGAGCCCGGATGAAGAAGATATGAGCTGACGAAATTCCCGAGCAGCAAAACCAACAAACTGCGCACGTGGCAAAAAGCTGCACACGTGGCGAGTTGCGCAGGAAAATATCTCAGGGATCAAATCCGTAAATATCTAAACATTCAAAATATCCCAGGGACCAATCTGAAAATATTTGAAAATATCTGAATAAAATAATATTAAACCAAAATATCCCAGGTACCATATCTTAATTTTCAGATTTTTAAGACAAACCCGCGGCGGCATTTAATGATTTAATCATTATGTCGCTCGCGCCGAGCGACAGGAGCTCGGCGCGAGCTGGGCGCCGAAGTGGGCGGATGCCCATTTCTCCTTCTATAAAAGCCACAACCCCCTTCATTGCAGGGGGTTCGGATTGTTGGAGTTCGGATTGCTGGAGGTTCTGCATTTTTTGGGTTCGGTAATTTGAAGAAAAGACCAGACACACTCGTTTCCTCCCTTCCTCTTCTTCCTCGTCAAACCCGAAGATAATCTCGTTCTTGGTGCGAGGAGGAGGCCCCGGCTTCAGCTCGTTGGCTCCAAGGGACCCTCCGACCTACTTTACAGAGACCTAGAACCAAGGTGAGCTCTACACTTTCTTTTGTTCAATATATATATAAATCAGGCTTCCCATGCATCTCTGATATCTTGTTTGTCATTGTTTGTTTGATTTGAATTCGAAGGGGAGCATGTTCCCTGTGATCGCACCTCTCTTGTATCCCGATAAAACCCCCCTTTCCCTTCTTCCTTAATCGTGTTTTGTTTTCAAAGTTTTATGCATGTTCTGTAATGTTTGGGTGTTCGGATTTGTAGGTTTGAAAAGAGGTTTGATCCTCACAACTTAGGTTAGATTAATTTCCAAGTATGTTAGAGGTCTGCTGGGGTTCTAAGGATCCCCAGAAACCAGTTACAGAGCTTAAAACCAGTCGGAAATGGAGTTTGGAGAGAAAAAACAGAGAGTCAGGGTCTGCGCTGAGCTCACGCTCACCTCGCGCTGAGCTCGCGCTCACCTCGCGCTCACCTTATGCTCACCTATTTTTGGATGCGCTCATCTCGCGCTCACCTCGTGCTCACCTCGCGCCCACCTAGCTTGGGTCCGCTCACCTCACGCTCACCTCGCGCTCACCTCATGCTCACCTAAATTTGGATGCGCTCATCTCGCGCTCACCTCGCGCTCACCTCGTGCTCACCTCGTGCTCACCTCACGCCCACCTAAATTTGGATGCGCTCACCTCGCGCTCACCTCGTGCTCACCTCGTGCTCACCTCACGCTCACCTCGCGCCCACCTAAATTTGGATGCGCTCACCTCGCGCTCACCTCGTGCTCACCTCGTGCTCACCTCGCGCCCACCTAAATTTGGATGCGCTCACCTCGTGCTCACCTCGTACTCACCTCGCGCCCACCTAAATTTGGATGCGCTCACCTCGCGCTTACCTCGTGCTCACCTCGCGCCCACCTCATTTTGGGTGCGCCCACCTCGTTTTTAGGTGTTTTTTCGCTGTTTTCGGTCCGCCCACTTCGCGCTGACCTCGCGCCTAGCGCCCGGAGGTCGGCGCCTACCCTTTTAAGGCCGAATGGCCTATATTTTTTAAATTCCGAAAATACCCCTTGGACCCAGTGTATGTGATTTTCGTATATTTTGTGTATTTCATGGTTTTTTACTGTGGGGTGACATTCTTAAACCGAACCAAATATGCCAATAGGGTTTCCGGGTCACCCGGGAACCCAACATGGGACCCAGACCACCCGGTCTGACTTGATTTCCAGTGGGCCCTCCAACGGGGCCCACCCAGCCCGAACCATTGAATCGTGCTTAAATAAGATAATCAAAGGAACTGGGCGGGCCGGACCACTTGAGGCCCACCCAAGCCCTATGCGGGGCATGCATGCTTAAATTTGGTCGTGGTTTGGCCGAGACCAAGGGCAGGGCCTATCGGGCCCACCAAGCCCATTAACCAACTAAGGTTAGGGTTTCAAAACCCTAACTCAGGAAGTCTTGGGCTTTCAAGCCCAAGCCCAGGTAAAGGGCCCCAAGCCCAAATCCTGGCCCACTTTGGAAACTTAAGCAAGATAAATCTCAAATCATTTGGCAAACAACTGTGGGGCCCACTCAAGGGCCCACAAACAGTCCCGGCCCACTTGTGCATAGAAATCACTTAAATAACCAAACGGAACTTCAAAGTAAAATCAATTCACTTGAACTAAAGCCCAAAGGGTCTCTCAGGTTTAGACCGAGGCCCACCAAGGGACACGTGGGCTCAACCAAGCCCACCAAGGAACCCGCGGGCCTTCCAACGGGGCCCGCCCCATCAGACTCACACCACTTTAAGCTAAGAAAGATAAAACCAAGTAAAGGGACCCACACCACTTTGGCGGTCCCGCTAGACTTAATCAAAATTACATGCTGGAATAGGAATCGGGTGAGTGAGAGACCAGAGTTGACTCAAACCAGGGAAACTTATGGGACCCGTCATTTGACGGGGTGGACTGGGGTGTCTACGGACTTCCCCAGACCGCAACCGAGAACCTACTTAGAATCTCAAAACCGCAGACCAAGCCTTAGTAGAAGAACTTAGGCACCCAGGTGTCCGCCTGCACCCCATCAGGCGGTGGCGACTCCAACATTCCCGAATTACCCTTTAGGAGGCGTGCCTACCCGTGCGACCACGCGCACAGCTTGGCGACTCCACTGGGGACATCTCAGCCCAATAGGACCCTTGGTTAGAATGAGTCAACCTAAGAGGGATTTAGTCGATTTTAGGGTTTTACTACCTCGCTTAGTAAGACGTGGAATACACGCAATTGCGTATTCTTGGGAGTCCTATCACAAGGACATGATAATCGCCTAAGGAAAGTGGAATTTAAGCGGTCCCCTGTGACCCTCCACTTACCTGGGGACTCTCCCAGAACCTCGTATTGCGTGCCAATTCTGTACCTTACTATACGAGACAGTAATAACTCCTTCATCAACAAAATCCAGACAAAACTCACCCGTTTAGGCACAGCACTCAGCCCAACTGCACACACGGGCACGCCACCACACCGTGGATGGATTTATTTTCCTGTATTGAGATAAACTGCGTGGGGTGACACGCACGAGGGAGGATGCGTGGATGATCCGACCCTGAATGGATGAGAGCGGATATTGCATCTTCTTTTCCAAAACTTAGACCTCTCTAGCAGCCTACCCTTCTTATTTCTATGAACTGATATTTGGGATGGTATTAGCACCTACGCTCCCGTGGCTTGCCGGGGAAAGCAGGGTAAACCCATCCCCCCAGTTTTCTGGAGTCCGTTAGCACCACAGGTTTCTTGCCGTGGCACGCGAGGATCCAGTACTGGTCCAGACCCTTGTAGGCTTATGTCTCGGGCTGGGTATCCTCCCCCACCTAACATTTCTGAACAAACCGCGCTTGATATTGCGAGGGTGATATGAATGATGAATACAAAAGGAGTAAAATCAACTTAAAATCCAAGAGTCCATCAGGGGCAGCAACCCCCGCTTTTTGCATCCAATTGAGTAAACACTAGATCATGGGCTACCTCAGCCCTAATTTAGGAAACCTACCAAACTTTGATCAGGGGAACCACCCCAGATCCATGCATTGAGTCCTGTGTGCCGTGGGCCCTGACCCATTGAGTCCGCGGGAAGCACCCTGAGTCCGGATCAGTCTTTTTTAGCAGACGAAAGCCGGCCAGATCAGAAAGAGCAGACGAAAGCAGGCCAGATCAGAACAGGGGCAGTGAAACCCTAGATCTAGGACTTTTCAGGCTACCCTTTCAAAATCAATTGTACCCTGTCCTAGGGTTCCCAACAACCCTGGGATCGAACACTTTTCCAGCTTTTTAGGCTTTAAGTGATTTCGCCCTAGCTGGCAAGTTGTAAGCAGCTCTTCAATCAGACAGCAAAGATTCTTCAGGACAGATGAAAAGACTGATTTGGACTTGGATGTGCTTCCTTACACAAGTACGTCTAGGAGTCGAGCCTTCGCTGGCACCAACCCTTTTAGGACTGCACACACATTTCAATTTTGTTTGTGTTTTTTCCATTTGGAGGATGTTAAGCCTTGCAATACTTGCCCTTACCGTCCTGCGCATGCATAAATCATTTGCACATCAAGTTGCACCAATTTCAAAATCAAAACCATGCCAACACTTTTGGTCAAAACTGCTTTGAAAAATTGCACAAAAAGAATTTTCAAAATTTAATCGCCTCCGGGCGTACATCAAAGTGCCTCAGGGCATACATCAAACCGCCTCCGGGCGTACAGCAAGCCGCCTTCCGAGGTGCAAATTGCTTTCAAAAAAAGAACAGCTTTAAGTGGCCTCTGGGCCTACATCAAAATCGTCTTTCATGACGTACATTTGTGAAGATCTCCCGTGACTCAGGATAAACCATTTTCCATGGTTATATCGGGCCATCACCCTGGAGAAACATCAAATTGCTTTTTTTGGCATACATTCCTTTTCAACCGGGGCAATGCCATTCATGGCATGACATTTGGAACCAATCCCAATGCCCCCCATTTTGCTTCCTCATAGCAATAATTTCAAAATTTGCCAGTCTCGGCACGATTTCGAGTTTTACCGTCAAAACAGCAAAACCTCAAAACAAAAACAAAAAAAAACAAAAAAAAAAAAAAAGATTTCCAAAGAATGTTTTAAGCCAATCTCTCAAAATCCTAAAATTTTCCAAGAATCATCGTGCCATAAACGGCACATTCCTAAAATTTTCAAAAAAAAAAAAAAAAAATCCATTTGCCGTCTACGGCACCGAACCAATAAAAGGTCTTCAAAAAAAAAAAAATCACTTTGCCATTTGCGGCACCAAAACCAAGAGTCCCTGTTAAAAATTTCCAAAGCACAGCTACCCTTCTTGTACGTGAGATAGCACAGCTCATGCCACCCTTCTCATGTGCAAGATAGCACAGCTCTCATACCTTTCAGCTACCCTTCTTGTACGTGAGATAGCACAGCTCAGGCTACCCTTCTCATGTGCAAGATAGCACAGCACTCTTACCTTCCAGCTACCCTTCTTGTGTATGGGATAGCACAGCTCAGGCTACCCTTCTCATACGCAAGATAGCACAGCACTTTCACCTTCCAGCTACCCTTCTTGTATATGGGATAGCACAGCTCAGGCTACCCTTCTCATATGCAAGATAGCACAGCACCCTCACCCTTGGGCTACCCTTCTCGCGTTTGAGATAGCACAGCTTCGGCTACCCTTCTCATACCCGGGATAGCACAGCTTTCAAGAAGGCCATATACGGCATCCACCCTTGGGCTACCCTTCCCATATACGGGATAGCACAGCTTTCAAGAAGGCCATATACGGCATCCACCCTTGGGCTACCCTTCCCATATACGGGATAGCACAGCTTTCAAGAAGGCCATATACGGCATCCACCCTTGGGCTACCCTTCCCATATACGGGATAGCACAGCTTTCAAAATATTTCTTTTTCATGTATAGCCATATACGGCATCCACCCTTGGGCTACCCTTCCCATATACGGGATAGCACAGCTTTCAAAATGTTTCTTTTTCATGTATAGCCATATACGGCATCCACAGCTTTCAAGATATTTCTTTTTCATGTATAGCCATATACGGCATCCACCTTTGGGCTACCCTTCCCACATACGGGATATCACAGCTTTTAAGATGTTTCTTTTTCATATATAGCCATATACGGCATCTCCCCTTAGGCTACCCTTCCCACATACGGGATAGCACAGCTTTCAAGATATTTCTTTTTCGTGTATAGCCATATACGGCGTCCACCCTTGGGCTACCCTTGCCAATCCTTGGCATAGCACAGCTTTCAAGACGTTTCATTTTCATGCATAGCCACATACGGCGTTTGTCACGCACGGTCGCAGCGCTGTCTGCAGTGCAAAGATTCCTTGTCACCACTCACAGCATCAGCACAAAGCAAAGTTTACCTTTTTAAAAGCACCACTTTTCTGCCACACACGGCACTCTAAACCACGGCTGCCCTCGCACAGGAGCAGACCATTTTCGGAAGAAACTAACATATTGCTTGTTTGTCCTTCCTTTTATTTTTATTTTTGTAACCCTCAAGGTTGAAAGCGGTACAACCATTGCCAATCGGAGCCCGTATCTGCTGAGATCCCGTGCAAGGATGAACCCAGAAGAGCCACCTGTACCTCTGCCACCAGTACCACAACCTCCAGCACCGCAACAGCCTCTGCCTCAGCGCCAGATTGAGGATGAGCCTGTGATTATACACTTAACGCAGCAGATGGGGCAAATCACCCAGCTGCTCCAAAGTTTGGTCAGGCAGATGCCGCAACCAATCATCCCTCAACCTCAAGGAGAACCACAAGCATTGCCGCAGGCACCGCCCGGGCCACCACATGCCCCGCCGGGTACCTGTCCATCCCATGCCTCCGCAGGCTTTTCCTCCACAAGTTCCGCCTCCGGCGGTGCCCCAAGGCCAACAGCTGCATCAACCACCTCCGGAAGAAGCATTGCATCTCCCACACATCCCGGAGATAAACCAGGAAGAAGAGGAGGAATGGCATAGACAAAGGGTTGAGGTAAGGGGCATCTCGCCTGAACTTAGTGCCACGATCAAAGACCTCAGGGCAGAATGGCAAGAGATGAAAAGAGGGGCAGTGCCAGGAAGGATGACAGTTGACAATTTTTGTTTCTTCCCTGACATGCGACTCCCGGCAAAGTTTAGGTGTCCTGACTTTGAAAAATTCGACGGGACTGGCTGCCCCACTGCACACTTGAGATCATACTGTGGAGCCATGATGGGGTACAACAGGGATGAGCAGTTGATGATACAGCTATTCCAGAGATCCTTGACCGGGCAAGCACATCGTTGGTTTTCCACCCTGAGCCCTACACAGATCCGAACTTGGTCAGACCTGGCACACCTCTTCACTGAGCAGTTCAGGTTTAACTCTGAGGTTGTACCTACAAGAATGGAACTGATGAGAATGAGCAAGAAGGCAGGCGAGATAATCCGGGATTATGCTCGAAGATGGCGCGAACATGCAATGATGGTGCGCCCACCACTGACAGAGGAAGAGATGGCCAACCTATTCATCTCAACCCTGGGGCAACCATACTACTCCCACATGATTGGCCAGCAAGCTACGAGCTTTAGTGCCCTGGTCCAAATCGCCGATAGGGTTGAGGGCGGCATCAAAGCAGGATTGATAGAGGCAGGGTCACCTGGGGCAATGGCAAGAAGGCCAGTGAATGGAGGCAAGAGGCCTGAAGGGCAAAAGGACGTGGCAAGCGTTGACGCTGCACAGGGGCAGCAGCCACTCCACCTACAAGGAGGGTCACATCCACATGGCACAGGGCCTACCGGGTCCGCGCCGCCACAGGGCGCACGAAGGGAAGATCGGAGACAGAGGGTATTTACACCTATCCCATATACGCTGGCAGAGCTCCTTCCTACATTGTTGAAGGGAGGCTATGTAAGGTTGATAACTCCCAACCCGAATGCGGCGTTGAACAGGAACTATGACCCCAAGGCAATTTGTGAATATCACATGGGGTCACCGGGGCATGCCACTAATCAGTGTTGGGCCCTTCGGCATGCAATCCAAGATCTGATTGATGCCAGAAGAATCACAGTGGACCCTCCTGCTCCTGCCAGAACACCACCAGCCGCCGTATATGTGAACCCTCTCCCGGATCACAGCAAGGGGGCATCCTCCAGTGGCATAGCTGAGAAGTGAGCTGCGGGGCACAACCAACTCCCAAGAATCCAAAATCTGCACCGGACGCGATCCCACGCCAAGTCCGCCGTTCCCAGGCTAAGTTTGAATTTACTTTTTGCATCAACCGTTCCTGGTGATGGGTCATTCTGTACATATTTTTACATGCTTTCGCTTTCATACAAACTTTTGTAAAAAAGCTTTTTGAAAAAAACAACAAAGAAGAAAATACTTTTTGAAAAAAATGGCAAGTGCTTGGGTCGATGATGACATCCTTCTGAGACCGCATTTTTTTTGGCACGACCATGATCATGGAAAAATGCTAAGTCGCTCAAAGGTATCTTCAGCTGGGTGCAACATACTGCTCCTATGAGAACCTTGACTGAGCCAAAGGCAATCTTTCCTGATCCATGCCTTGATTTTCCTCCCAAACCTATCTTTAACCGGGGCAAAATGATCCTTGAGAGAAAGGGAAGGAAAAAAGAAAGAGAAGTGAAAGTGCTAGAACCAGCTAAGGGCCAAGGCCGACTTTAACATCACGTCTTTAAGAAAGGATGAGAGGCCGTCCTTCATGAATCCTGAATCTTAAGAATCACTAGTCAAAACACTTTGGGCTTGATCGTACTATTCAAATACCCGTGTTGTGTCTAGCCACCCCACACCGGGGCAAAGCTAAGAAAGAAAATAAAATGGATGAATAGATTTTTGAATAAATTTGCATGAATATTTCAACCAAGTTGTCACAACTTCTGCAAAAGGATCAAAGGCCATCTTTGCTTTGTTTTTCCAATTTCAAAGTCATATCCCTAGTCAAACCATTTTGAGCCTAACTTTCTTTCTTCTAACCCACTGAGTCATGAGCCCTAAATATGGCGCTTGATAAAGAAGAAAAGAGACAGGGATGAGCAAGAACAAAGAGAAAGAAAGGAGAGCAGAAAATAAACCGGGGCATGCTAGTCAAAGTAAAAAGCTAAGATGACCCCAGAGCAAAGAAAAGGAAAAGCAAAAATGCTAGAGGGAAAAGTGAAAGTCACAAAAGGCCTCCAGAAGAAAAAAATGAAAATCAGTGAACAGGTATTGGCAAAGCCCAAGCAGTCAAGAAAAGGGTAGGACATGACTCGACCCATTTGCGAAAGACTTTGAGCCATATTCCCCTCCTTTCATAAACCAAAAACCTCAGCCTACGTCTCGTCCCATCAGAAAGTCCTCTCTGATTGCAGAGGATGTGACAGTTGAATTCATGCAGATCTATAATGAAGGAATCTAAAAAGAAAAATGAGCTTTGGCGAGACACAAAGTAAAACCTGAAAATGAGAAGATAAGAACTTGAGCCTTATATCCCTTCATTTCTCAGACTTAAAACTAAGCCGATGTTTCGTCCTAATATGAAGACCTCTCTGATCTATGAGACATGATGCACAAAAGTCAGCCAAAGTCCCTAAAGCTGGGGCAAGCACTAACCCAAGGGAAAGGACAAAGGGAAAACCCTCAATAGCAAGATCCTAAAACCACCCTAAATGACTGGGTCAAGGTGAGAGGAACCAAAACTGGGAAAGGGAAAACACTCCTTGAGACATTCCCCACCTTCTAAAACTTTTACAGAACCACTGAGAGCCAAGGACAGGCATAAGTCAAAAATTTCATGGAGATACGTGTCAAGCACACCGTCCCAAAACGCTTTAAGCTAACAGGGCAAATCACCATGGTCATTGGTCCTGGCCATTCCTTTTGAAGCACTTGTACAAAAAAAACAAAAAAAAAGCTTTTGAAAAATATTTCATTTCAGTCATGTGCACTCGCACACACAATAAAATCAAGTAAGCCACAAGTGCTCACAGTGTGAACTTCAGATACCTCACTACCTTGTGAGAATTTTGCAGGCCCAGGCAAGGCAGGAAAAGCCAGATGATATCAAGAAGCATCCTCAAGTTGGAAGGAAAGGAAAGAAAAGAAAGAAGACAAGAAAAGCAAAGCGGAGGAAAGCCAGGCGGTAATCCAACGCACACCAAGATGGGGTTTGAAGAAAGCTCACCTGTCCCCTGCGGGTTCCTTCCCAAATAAAGAATCCCCAGATCCCCAGCGGAGAACCGTCCAAAGGTCAAGCAAGCTCACGATCAAGAAGAGAAGGCGTATTCTGAAGACAAATGGGCAAATTGGCCCCTCATGTAATTTTTGATTTCCCACTTTTGTAAGTAGAGTAGGACAGGTGGGTGAGTCCCCTTGAGGCACCGGACAGCGCCAGGAGCACCTCCTCACCAAGAGCACATCCTCCTTCCTTCCTCCTTCCGTTCCTTGGCCCACCTCCAACCCCCCAAAGTTTGAAAAAAAAAAAAAAAAAGAAAAAAAAGAAGAAAAAAAAAAGAAAAAAGAAAAAATGTTTACATCCTCACTGAAATCTGAAAATTGCATCATCACTGAAATCTGAGAAGCTGAATCATCCAGAAAACCCAAAACCGGAAAGGTGCTAATCACCACCTATTCCAAAGAACCCAAACCCGGAAAGGTGCTAATCACCACCTTTTCCCCAGAACCAGAATCTAGAAAAGGTGCTAATCACCACCTATTTCTAAGAACTAGAACCGGGAAAGGTACCACACGCATGACCAGCTCGCGTTAATGTGCTTTGTCCCACCAACCAAAAATTAAATCCCAGGCTCTCTCAGAAGGAGGTGAGGAATGCAAAATTTGGGTTTCTTTCAACCTTTGTCGTTCATCAACAAGTGACTTCGACAAAGGGGGGCAGCTGTAAGCACCCAAATTTTGATCAAACCAAAAAAAAAAAAAAAAAAAAAGAGGAAAAAAAAAGAAAATAAGAAAACAAAAAAATGTGCTAAAAGACAGCAAAACAGCTCAAAACCCTGGCAGAAAGTCAAACCCCGAGGGGACAAAAAGTTGACTTTTTGATTAAGTGATATTTGGCCACCTTGCTTTATATCATTGGATAGAGAATCTCGACACGATTCCAACGCAACTGAGTTTACAGGAATCGGAGTCCGGATGAAGGTTCTGCGGGCGGTCAAACTTGGGCGAAGCCAAAAGTTGACTTTCTGCCAAAATCAGATCCAGAGGCCTTGCTTTATATCATTGGATAGAGGATCCCGACATGATTCCAGCGCAACTGAGTTTGCAGGAATCGGAGTCCGGATGAAGGTTTTGCGGGCGGTCAAACTTGGGCGAAGCCAAAAGTTGACTTTCTGCTAAAATCCGATCCAGAGGCCTTGCTTTATATCATTGGATAGAGAATCTCGACACGATTCCAACGCAACTGAGTTTGCAGGAATCGAAGTCCGGATGAAGGTTCTGCGGGCGGTCAAACTTGGGCGAAGCCAAAAGTTGACTTTCTGCCAAAATCCGATCTAGAGGCCTTGCTTTATATCATTGGATAGAGGATCCCGACACGATTCCAGCGCAACTGAGTTTGCAGGAATCGGAGTCCGGATGAAGGTTCTGTGGGCAGTCAAACTTGGGCAAAGCCAAAAGTTGACTTTCTGCCAAAATCCGATCCAGGTGCTTACCCCCATGCCATTGGATAGAGGGCTCCGATACGATTCTAACGCAACTGAGTTTGCCCAAATCGGAGCCCGGATGAAGAAGATATGAGCTGACGAAATTCCCGAGCAGCAAAACCAACAAACTGCGCACGTGGCAAAAAGCTGCACACGTGGCGAGTTGCGCAGGAAAATATCTCAGGGATCAAATCCGTAAATATCTAAACATTCAAAATATCCCAGGGACCAATCTGAAAATATTTGAAAATATCTGAATAAAATAATATTAAACCAAAATATCCCAGGTACCATATCTTAATTTTCAGATTTTTAAGACAAACCCGCGGCGGCATTTAATGATTTAATCATTATGTCGCTCGCGCCGAGCGACAGGAGCTCGGCGCGAGCTGGGCGCCGAAGTGGGCGGATGCCCATTTCTCCTTCTATAAAAGCCACAACCCCCTTCATTGCAGGGGGTTCGGATTGTTGGAGTTCGGATTGCTGGAGGTTCTGCATTTTTTGGGTTCGGTAATTTGAAGAAAAGACCAGACACACTCGTTTCCTCCCTTCCTCTTCTTCCTCGTCAAACCCGAAGATAATCTCGTTCTTGGTGCGAGGAGGAGGCCCCGGCTTCAGCTCGTTGGCTCCAAGGGACCCTCCGACCTACTTTACAGAGACCTAGAACCAAGGTGAGCTCTACACTTTCTTTTGTTCAATATATATATAAATCAGGCTTCCCATGCATCTCTGATATCTTGTTTGTCATTGTTTGTTTGATTTGAATTCGAAGGGGAGCATGTTCCCTGTGATCGCACCTCTCTTGTATCCCGATAAAACCCCCCTTTCCCTTCTTCCTTAATCGTGTTTTGTTTTCAAAGTTTTATGCATGTTCTGTAATGTTTGGGTGTTCGGATTTGTAGGTTTGAAAAGAGGTTTGATCCTCACAACTTAGGTTAGATTAATTTCCAAGTATGTTAGAGGTCTGCTGGGGTTCTAAGGATCCCCAGAAACCAGTTACAGAGCTTAAAACCAGTCGGAAATGGAGTTTGGAGAGAAAAAACAGAGAGTCAGGGTCTGCGCTGAGCTCACGCTCACCTCGCGCTGAGCTCGCGCTCACCTCGCGCTCACCTTATGCTCACCTATTTTTGGATGCGCTCATCTCGCGCTCACCTCGTGCTCACCTCGCGCCCACCTAGCTTGGGTCCGCTCACCTCACGCTCACCTCGCGCTCACCTCATGCTCACCTAAATTTGGATGCGCTCATCTCGCGCTCACCTCGCGCTCACCTCGTGCTCACCTCGTGCTCACCTCACGCCCACCTAAATTTGGATGCGCTCACCTCGCGCTCACCTCGTGCTCACCTCGTGCTCACCTCACGCTCACCTCGCGCCCACCTAAATTTGGATGCGCTCACCTCGCGCTCACCTCGTGCTCACCTCGTGCTCACCTCGCGCCCACCTAAATTTGGATGCGCTCACCTCGTGCTCACCTCGTACTCACCTCGCGCCCACCTAAATTTGGATGCGCTCACCTCGCGCTTACCTCGTGCTCACCTCGCGCCCACCTCATTTTGGGTGCGCCCACCTCGTTTTTAGGTGTTTTTTCGCTGTTTTCGGTCCGCCCACTTCGCGCTGACCTCGCGCCTAGCGCCCGGAGGTCGGCGCCTACCCTTTTAAGGCCGAATGGCCTATATTTTTTAAATTCCGAAAATACCCCTTGGACCCAGTGTATGTGATTTTCGTATATTTTGTGTATTTCATGGTTTTTTACTGTGGGGTGACATTCTTAAACCGAACCAAATATGCCAATAGGGTTTCCGGGTCACCCGGGAACCCAACATGGGACCCAGACCACCCGGTCTGACTTGATTTCCAGTGGGCCCTCCAACGGGGCCCACCCAGCCCGAACCATTGAATCGTGCTTAAATAAGATAATCAAAGGAACTGGGCGGGCCGGACCACTTGAGGCCCACCCAAGCCCTATGCGGGGCATGCATGCTTAAATTTGGTCGTGGTTTGGCCGAGACCAAGGGCAGGGCCTATCGGGCCCACCAAGCCCATTAACCAACTAAGGTTAGGGTTTCAAAACCCTAACTCAGGAAGTCTTGGGCTTTCAAGCCCAAGCCCAGGTAAAGGGCCCCAAGCCCAAATCCTGGCCCACTTTGGAAACTTAAGCAAGATAAATCTCAAATCATTTGGCAAACAACTGTGGGGCCCACTCAAGGGCCCACAAACAGTCCCGGCCCACTTGTGCATAGAAATCACTTAAATAACCAAACGGAACTTCAAAGTAAAATCAATTCACTTGAACTAAAGCCCAAAGGGTCTCTCAGGTTTAGACCGAGGCCCACCAAGGGACACGTGGGCTCAACCAAGCCCACCAAGGAACCCGCGGGCCTTCCAACGGGGCCCGCCCCATCAGACTCACACCACTTTAAGCTAAGAAAGATAAAACCAAGTAAAGGGACCCACACCACTTTGGCGGTCCCGCTAGACTTAATCAAAATTACATGCTGGAATAGGAATCGGGTGAGTGAGAGACCAGAGTTGACTCAAACCAGGGAAACTTATGGGACCCGTCATTTGACGGGGTGGACTGGGGTGTCTACGGACTTCCCCAGACCGCAACCGAGAACCTACTTAGAATCTCAAAACCGCAGACCAAGCCTTAGTAGAAGAACTTAGGCACCCAGGTGTCCGCCTGCACCCCATCAGGCGGTGGCGACTCCAACATTCCCGAATTACCCTTTAGGAGGCGTGCCTACCCGTGCGACCACGCGCACACTTGACAGAAGGTGATTAAGAAGAAAAAAAAAAGAAGAAAAAATCCTGAGCCAGTCATGTAGTACAACTTTACCAAGTCTAAAAATTCAATTTTTCTTAAAATGATAAGAGGCCTTTCTTTCTTATATCCCCAAAATTTTTGAAATCCCTAGTTAAACCCTTTGAGCCTGATACATTTTTCCAAGTAACCTAAACTGAGAATTGTAACCCCACACTGGGGCAAATTTATTAAGGCATAAAAAAAAAGGGAATGAAGGGGCAATTATTGAAGTTCAAAAGGGATTTTGAATATGTTTTCAGAAAATGGGGCAAAGAAATGAGAAAAAAAAAAGAAGAAAAAAAAAGAAAAAAAAAGGGAAAAAAAAAGATAATCAAATGCTATTTGGAGAATGTCTTCAAAATTGTGAAGAAAAGAATGGAAAAAAGAAGTTCAATACTGGAGAATAAGTCTCAAATGAAGAAAACAAAGTAGAGGGAAGAACTTCATTACTGGGGGCAATTTTGTATTCATTCCAAGGGAAGAAATGCCTTAAAAATTACAATTTCAGTTAACCCATTTAATCATATGGTATTTGAGCCTTTTATTCCTTTTCTTTCTAAACAAACACCAAGCCTTCGTTTCGTCCCATTCATAAGTCCTCTTTGATTAAGAAATTTTGAATTAAGGTAGCTTTGACTACATGGTTGCTGGTGATGAAGGATTAAAAAAAAAAAAGGAAAAAGAGAAAAAAAAAGAAAAAAAGAAAAAAAAGAAAAAGGAACAAATGGAGAAAATGTAGTGAAAACCCGGAAGGGCGCTACATGGCAAATAATCAACTATTTACAAGAAAGAAATCGTCAGAGAGGAAAGTCCAGAATTGGCATAGATCCAGATGAAGTCCTCATGTTGGTGGTTATTTTAAGATACAGTCACTCTTCAAGTGATTGAGGAAAATTCTCTTTTCAAGACTGAAGCAACATAATCAGAACTATGATATGAATCATCCATGAACAAGTTGATGGCCATCAAAATTGCCATTAGGAAATTATTGCTGAAGTTGAAGTCATAAATTCTCATATCATGGATACAATGGAGAAACAATTGCTCTTCAATTGGATGAAGGAAAATGTCTTTCTAAACTGGGGCAAAATAGTCAGATTGAAAGAGTCGTCATATCTGGAGCATCAATTGACAAGCTGATGGTCATGGGAATGATTCTAAAGGTTCCAAAGGCTTATTTTGGTCTTTCTTCATTTTCTGAAATAATCCTCTCATTATTCAACTTGATTTTAATTCTTTTGGAGTACTATATGCTAATAAGTGATTGGATCAATTTTCAAAAAAAATCAAAACACAAAAAAAGCAAAAAAAAAAAAACAAACTATACTTTGGCCTATGATGAGAATCTATATCTTTTCATAAAACATTAGTTTTGCAAGCATTAGAGAATTCTGAGGCCACTAGTATAAAACCTATTTTCTTATGTTTGCATTTGCATTCTTCTATTAGGGTTTCTTTTTGGCAAAGGTTAAAAAAAAAAAAAAAGAAAAAAACGAAAAAAAGAAAAAAAAAGGAAAAAAAAGAGAAAAAAGAAAAAAGAGGATCATCTCTGCTGAGGGGCAAATACTTATTCAAACAGTCAAAACCGGGGCATGCTCAGTGTCTTTCCTGCTGGGTTTTCATTGGAATGAATTCCAACATCTGGAGGAAGCAATCAAGCTTTAGTCTTCGAACTTGAAAGAAAAAAAAGGGCTTCAAAGCAATGGCATGTTAAACAAGGGTTCCCAATTCTTCAATCATGAAGAAAGATTTTTCTGGGGCAGCAAGAAGGCATGAAAGACAGATCATGGGTTGTAAAGGCATGAGGTTAGATCAACAGATCATGATCCATCAATCAAGATGAGAGCATTCACTTGGGCAATTAAAAAGTATAAAGACAGGTTATGCGCAGTAAGGGCACATACATTGTTATTGAGAGAGCAAGAAGATAAAGAAGCAAAAGCAAGTTGCAGAATATTCAAGCACAGGTTCGGGCATCAAATGGCACCCAGGTATATCAAATTAGAAAATCAATCAGGAAAATTCAAAAAGTGAAAAACATCAAAATCAATTGAGTTTGCAGTGGTCAATCCACATCCATTTCAAAATTTGCTTGTCTTAGATTTCTTTTCATAGCCACGAGAGCTCCAAGAAATCTGAGATAAGGAAGAGACACCACCCCACTTCAAGCAGGGGTTTCATTGGCTATCTTCGAATCCATGTTTTTATCATTTCTTTGTTTGACCAAAGCAAGTTCAATTAATGAGATGTTTTTCAAATATGTAATTTTGAGTTGTGTCTGTTCATTGTGTTACAACTGCAGGCCACCTAGAAAAATTGTCTTTTTTATCATTTTCTCCACACTTTTTAGGAGATTAATGTTTATATTAGTTGTAAGTTGCAAGGATTGCCACCTTACCCTCTTTTGTTTAAAAATTTTTGTTTCAAATCTCACTTCATAGCCCACAAGTGCTCAGTGAGAGGAGAGAGGAGGATTTGGCCCTTAAGCTGAGGGACTTCTTAGCAAATCTTCCACAATCAATTCTTTTTTCCCAACATCATCCATTTAATCCTTGCAAAATGCAATTAGTTAGACAAAGATCTTAAAAAGTGCAATTAGTGGGTCTTTTTACTCTCTGCTGGTAATTGGTTCCAATCACCAGCAAAGAGGGGGCAGCTGTAGACACCCCAAATTGCACTGCCAAATGAGAAAATAATAAAAACATGTAATTAGAGCTTAAAACAGGTCAAAAAAGCCTAAAAATAGAATGAACAGGCTTTGCCCGTATTGGATTCACGGGCCTATCTCGCCCGCAAAATATCTACGGGCAGGCGCGCCCGTAGTACCAATGCGGTCACCATTGGACCGTAAATCATTTACGGGCATTAAAGACACGTGCAAGTTTTGTCCTCCTCTCGATTTCCGAGCTTTATTTGAAGTCCAATATATCTTTAAACGAGCGAATTAAGTATTTTATTCGCTGAAGCCACTATGGATGGGCATTATCTCTATATTTCACTCTATCCTGAGAATCAGGATATATCCTTCTGGACCAACCATGCCCCTGGGTGTGTCTATAAATAGAGGCTCTCTCCTCTAGCTAAAGGCCACGAAATTTTGAGTCCAAGGAATTCTAAGAAGCTACAAGAGAAGGAAAGGAATCCCTGCTGCTCTGCCTGCTCAATCCAGGTAAGTCCCCTATCCATTTTTATTTTCTGTCTACTATTCTAGAAGTAATAGGATCATCTCTATTGCTGTAGAATAAGGCCATATCTGTTTTGTATCCCTAAACTTGTCTCCAAGTACCTCAAGGGTCTCTCTAGCCGAAAAACGTGAAGAGAGAACTAGGGGAAAGGGGAACAGGTGGATCCCTAGAATAGAACCCCATATCTGTTTTTTTCCTTTTTCTAGAATAAAGCCCTTGATTGTGTTTGTGTAACCAAACCTATCTCCAAGTACCTCAAGAGTCTCTCTAGCCGTAAAACGTGAAGAGAGAACTAGGGGAAAAGGGAACAGGTGGATCCATAGGGTAGACCCCCATGTGCTCTAATTTGTGAGATGTGGCTGTTTTAAATATCCTGATCATGTTTTAATGCTTTTTATGATATATCTGAATGAATAACATGAATCCATGATGTTTATAGCATGAGATCCTCTCTTTTTGATAAAATTTGGATTTTCACCACTTTTGCACCTACAGCACTGTTTTCGTGAATTTTGTGGTTTTAGGCTAAGATCTTGGATTTATCATGATCAATATGGTAGATCTGAATCCAGAAGCCTAAAAGTAAATTCTAGGGTTTCATGATATGGTTTTTAAATTGTTTTTCATTATTGAGATAAGACCCTACGGTCTAAGTTCTCCCCTTTTGGTGTTTTTCATCAATGTGGATATTTTTTGTTTTTATTTTCTGATTTAATGTGAAATTTGGGTTTTATCTATGTCCTGGACTATTCAAGTTCAATTTTGAAATATTTTATAAAAATCATATTTTTCTAGATTTCTAGAATTTTGACTTGAAGCCAGATTTTTGGATTTTTCACTTTAAATTGATTTTATTTGATTTTATCTCAATTTTATTTTGATCATGAAACCCTATGAATGGTATGATCATATTTGATAGTTCTGGATCAATCAGAATATTCATATGAAAAAACCATATATTTTTGTCTTCTTTTTTGTGATTTTTGTGATTTTTATAGCAAGCTTTTTCCTTTATTTTAAACATGAACAATACCTGGCAACCACCTTGTGTGGATGAATAGGGGTGCCTAACACCTTCCCCTGTTCATAACTTAATCCCCTTACCCATCTCTGGTTGTTTTTAAAGGAGGGTTATTTTTACCCTAAAATTTGCCTTTTGTGCTTATTTAATATTTTGGTGTCCATTCACACCTAAATTGAATGGTGGCGACTCTTTGTTTAATTTAATCCCGTGTGATGATCGAAGAAAATCATTAGATTTGATTTTTTCCCATGTCTCACAGCTCCACTTGAAGATGTCTACCGAGGAGGATACCACCGACAACGCTGATGATGACGACGGTAGTGGTTTGTGTCTAGTTGGTTCCAGGTGGACTACGAGTTATCACAAACTACTTGCTTGTTCTCGTTTTTGGTTTTTTGTTCGTTTTGTTGGTCAGTCCCCTATATGTGGTTTTTGTGTGGTTTATGTCGGATATGGCGGAGTGATGGCTTGGTTTAGCTTTCATCTCAGGTGCACTCCGGTAGGTGCATGGTCCTGATAGTCTATCCATCTTTTGATTGGTGCCGTATGCTGTTTTGGGTGATATGTACGAATGGATTTTATAACGCTTCCCTTGCCCTGCGACTGATACAAGGCTTTGTTTGGGTTGGTTTCGGTTTGCTGGTAACTACCCTCTCTCCCATCACGTCTTTGACACCGATATTAGTTCTCCCTTTATTGGGACTTTTAATACGCCTTCGAGCGGACCCTCTTCCAAACTCTATCAACGGTTTTCCATTGGATGTTGTGGCTGTGGTCACATGTCTGGGGTTCTTCAGCATTGTATTCAGTCCTGTGGGATATCAAGATGCTCAGTTTCCTTGTCTCTTTTGTGTTATTTCAAGTTTCTACGGATGTAGCTACGTTCTATTCCGGTCTTTAACCGATGATGTTGTAAGTTTGTTTTGGATCAATGAAATTGCATACGTCTGGCCTTTTACCAAAAAAAAAAAAAAAATAGTATAAAACCTAAACCAACCTGAAATTTATTAATACAAACTCAAAAACCAACCCTAATATGTCATACTAACCTTAAAACCAACCGTTTAGTTTTGGTTCGGTTCATCGGTTTTAGCCATCGATATTCACGTTTTCAAACCCTTTGCTACCGTCCCTAACCCCATCCATTGATACTAGGGGCGGTAGTAGAGGATTTGAATAGCGAGGTTTGCTCAGTCGCAGAAGGAAATGGACGCGTGGCAAGCGCCCAACCTATAACCTACTTTTTTTTTTTTATGGAAACCTATAACCTACTTGGTAGGGACGAAAACGTCGAGGAAATGGACTTGGCGCGAGTGTGCATGCGAAACGGAGACGCCACTTGGGGCTTCTGCATTAACGCAAAACCCCCCAAAACCAGTCTGTAGGTCGCCATTGAAACTTTGCTTCTGCTAGGCAACCAAAACCTAGAGAAGGAGAAGAAGAAAGGGAAGAAATCATTATTGGGTTTACGCGCCTTATATGGACAGCAGACTACTTTCCATTGAGGGAATTCTATAACGACGATCACATGCAACGCATTGCCTCCATATCTGATTGCAGCTACTGCTCCTCATTCTCTGATCTCCATCTAACTCTATAAGCAGAAAGAGAGAGAGAGAGAGAGAGAGAGAGAGAGAGAGAGAGAGAGAGAGAGAGAGAGAGAGAGAGGCTAAACCATGCTCCACACACAAGTCTGTTCGTCTTTCTCCTACCCAAAGCCTCCAAATAAAAAGCAGGGCATGTCTTTCATCTTTCTTTTTTTCCCCTTTTCATTTGATAGTAAATCTATATTCTTATGTGTTTGTTGATCGGTTTCCATTTTTCTTTTCTTGATTACCTACAGATGGGCTGATGAGAAAAATAAGATCGTTGAATTCTCAGGAAAATGGTAAGTACAGCACTCGGCCTAATTTCCCTTTTATTTTCTCTGTCTTTTTATGATCTCTCATGATGGTGGTGGAGATTTTCCCCATTTTTTCCTGGTTCTTTCTTATCGTGACGAGGGTTTAGAGCATATACTCCTTGTGAATATAAAGATTTTGCAGTAAACGCGGTGAGGCCGTTTAGCTAGATAGAGGTGTGAGCATTTTAGGCAGCAGAATTTCAGAACAGAAATCGTACGAGGCAACGCGTTGCATTGCAACCCGTTAAAATGGCATAAGGATCAATGCAGATTAATTGAATTGAAGAGAGGGACCTACAGTTCAGATCATCTACTGTCTAACCTGTAAAAGGGGCTCCACATTACCCAACAAGTTCTTGCAACATCAGCAACAAGTTTCAATAAGAAAGTGAATTTTTTTTTTACTTTTCCTTTTTCAAGGAAGGACAGCTATTTGCCATATATCTGCTTTGCTGATATGGCAAGCATCTGTTGGCTACTGATTGCTGTTCTACAGGCTCGGTAGTAGATGATCTGAATCTGGGACCTTAACTTGAATGACGACCTGGTCGGACAAGCAATGACATTGATTTAATAGTCTCTAACTATTTTGTCACACATGAATCCAATGTGGTTAATATTCTTTGGCTACGGTGACTCCCCTTGTACAGGAGGGATCATAGATGACTAAATCTATATTCTTCTGTGGTACCGCTTTACTTTGGGATGAAAATGTTTATTTTATTGCCTATGACATGAATATAAGAATGCCACATTGTATAAAGAACACACCCAGTATGTGTTCTTTTGTTTTCCTAATAGTTACAAGATTTCACCTAATGGTGAGTGGAATGGCACATTGTGCGAATACTCTCCTATTCAATGTATATCACCTAAATAGAAGTAAGACAACTTTTAATCTCTGAATCTATTTGACTAGTTACAATTAGTTATCCAAAAGACTTCTCATCAATGTGTAGGATAATAAGTTGATACTGTGACTTAAATAATTGGGGTATATTACACAACTTCTTTTAGTAACCCATAGAAGCACAACCCAAATGAAAGACCCATGAAAGATATTCCTATCGCACTTCATGTGATATGTAAACTCGTGACACGTGAATTGATTAGTTTCCAAGAGATATAATCAAATGGAGCCAGGCTGCATTTGAGAGCATAGTGGTAATAGCATTATACTGGTTTTGAGCACTTTTAAGTCAAAATGTATTTCTTTATGGTTTCTGATATAAAAAGGGTAATTTTCACAATTGACAACAAAAAAATGCTTACAGCATTAATTCAATGTTTCATGCAAATCACCTTACTATAAGGGGTGTCAATGGGATGTTACTTATTTTAATCACCTTTAAACAGTATAGCTGTTGGATATAATATTTTATTTAATTGAGAAAAGGCACTAAAAATTTTGCATCGCATGGTGTCGACAATTTTATTGTATAACCAGGCATCTAAATAGTTACCATATGTTTCACAATTTGATAGCTAGTGTAGGCTAAGCCTTCAAATCTTCTGCAGAATTTTCCTGCAACTAATTCTGTGATTTGTCCAAAAGTATTTTTGGTGCACAAAAGACTCTGATTCTTTTTCTGTTCACATGAACCAATCATATATTTTGTTGTAGGAAATTTTTGTTGATGATTTGGGCCCCTTATAGGGAAAAATTGGGCATTAGATTAATCATGCACTTAGATTCTTAACCTTGTATAACAATTGGGCTTTTTCTTAATTTATGCAAAAATTACATATGAGTTTCCTATTTAAAAGTAGCCAACACATACATTTGTCTTTCTAAGTTCTGAAAAAATAAACACTTACCTCGTTTTAAGTATGTTAAATGGAAAATCACCCCAATTTTATTTTAAAACAGTGGGGTTTAGTACTTATCCTTGTTTTCCTAGTATCTATTTTGTTCTTAGTGACTAACCAAGAGCTTATATTGCTTCCTATTTGTAATAAACTAGCAGGTAGCAAATGCAATGCTGCACTTAGGCAACTGACAAAACAGAGCTTGAGTAATTGTTTGGTATGTCAAAGGCTTTAAAAAATGTATAGGGGCATCCTTTGTAAAATAAAAAGCATCTCAACAGAATCTGCCTATTCGCTTTATATTGTCGTATCTATGACATTTTCTCAAAATGCTGTATAAGCCATGGTAATGAATTCTCTCTTGCATATATTGAAAGAGAATCTACACTTATGATAATGATTACATGGATAAGGAGTAAACATGAGTCTTAGCCATGGATTAGCACATTTTCTTCATTTATGGGGCTGTAGAAGGCTTTCATAATCTTTTTTTATTATCATGTGTTTATAATTCTATAACATATCAAACTCTGAACTTGTAGGGTCTGTCACGCCATTTCAAGTGCCAGTAAAAAGTATACTTGATACTCTAAACAGATTTGAGGAGAAAAGTCAGTTCAGACGTGATTCACTGAGACATCATCCTTTATTCAACAATCTTGAAAATGTACAAAAGAGACGTTATAGATCATTCAGACGATATTGTTCTCCAATCACATTAGAGCAAGATTATGCATCAAAACTTGGGGGTGATCAGTCGACAAGCTTTTGGAAAACTCTTTTGAAGCACTTAAATGCATTCTATCGATTTTCGAGACCTCATACCATAATCGGAACAGTGAGTTAAAGTCACACCTCTTGGGATGATTTCTCTTGAAAACTATGTAGTAATTTGGAGAAAGAAATGTCACTGTTTTGACTTATCAGGTTGTTGGAATAACATCGATTTCTCTTCTTCCATTGAGTACACTGGATGATATTTCTCCCACATTTATTATGGGACTACTAAAGGTAAGCATCGAGGCAAGAAGTTAGGAGGGGAAAAAAAGAAAAGACAAAAATGGGGAATCTCTTGTAATGGTACAAAAACTAACATACATTTTTGTTGTTTCAGGCTTTAGTGTCAGCAGTGCTAATGAACATTTACGTAGTTGGACTGAATCAGTTGTTTGATGTCAAAATTGACAAGGTATCCACAAGTCATACTTTCAATAAAATTCATGTACTAGGTTGAGTATTGCATTGGCCATGAAGTTGTCAATCCATTTCTATTACTGTTTCAATGTTTCAATTGGATCAAAAAACCTTTAACCTGATTTGACAATCATAAGCACCAAAATTTTGCTACTGGAATGTCATAGATTCAATGACTTCAGTCCTCCAAAATGGTTGAGTTCTTACAACACCATATCTGAACTTCCTAGTTTCTTCTTTTGTTCTCTTACATTGAGCATATGTGCAGGTTAACAAGCCATATCTTCCACTTGCTTCGGGAGAATTCTCGATGGAAATTGGCACACTGATTGTTGTCGTCTTTTCCTTAATGGTATAATCGGGCTATTATAATCTTCTAATCGAAGTTAGATACAATCATCTAAACTGTTAGAGAAGTCTATAGCTTTGAAAAGCATCAATATGTATTTTTGGCCTTGTATTATTTTCCAGAATTTTAGTTTGTCCAGTGGATTAAAAAGTATCTCTGACCTTAAATCACTATTTAATCAATTTTCAGAGCTTTGCAATTGGATTTATGTCTCAATCACCACCACTTTTGTATGCCCTTCTTGCAAGCTTTACACTTGGAAGTGCATATTCCATTGAAGTGAGTATTTCTTTACATGAAAATTTATGTAGTGCTCAAATCAGATTAAAATGAAAATCATTCAAGTATGTTAGTATAACATCAATGATGAATAATTATCGTCACCATTATCATAGTCATAATTATAATTATTCATGAAGTTGGCAAAGAAAAAAATTAGAAAAGAT
This sequence comes from Buxus sempervirens, assembly GCA_947561395.2. Lineage (NCBI taxonomy): Eukaryota > Viridiplantae > Streptophyta > Magnoliopsida > Buxales > Buxaceae > Buxus > Buxus sempervirens. The sequence goes on from OX387189.1 coordinate 37,059,385, forward strand.
GCAACATGAGAAAATATAGACACAGTTACATATGGTAAATGTTTGAAGGGTACCTAAGTAACCCAAAACTAGCCATTTGTAAGGCTTTGTATGGACTTTGGATTGGTACATGTTTGAAGAGTAACTAACCAACCAATGAGAGTCCTGATGCCAAAAATCAAAATAATCGGTTCACTTATAAATGTATGACTTTCATTCACTTCTTTTTTGAACTTGTAAAGTATTTTTCCGTTGTTATAATATGATGAAATGAAAAGGCCAAAAACATTTGAACAACAGATTTTTAATTTACATGATTTTAATTCACAGACAATTAGAAAAGGTAAATTCTTTAATAAATTTTGAGTTACATATTGTAGTTCCTCAAGAAGATGAATATGCTCAAGTTTCACACTTAGACTCAAATAAGGATTTTATTAATGTTATACTTTTTTTCTATCATTATAGCTTCCTCTACTAAGATGGAAAAAGAATGCATTTCTTGCTGCAATGTGCATCCTGTTTGTGAGGGCCCTTGTTGTCCAACTTGCCTTCTTTGTACACATTCAGGTATTTAAAAGTTTTCCATTGTTGCTCTTATGGACCATTTATCTGCTATGTATCTCTTTTATGTGTGATCATGTTACTAATTAACGATTTTCTTCATGAAATATTTTTAGAAAAATAAAAGAAATTAATTAATATTAATTGATAATTTGATGACTCCTCTGTTTTTATTTTTCTTTTGCTACAAGCAAAATGACATCTAATTTACCATATCTACAGAAACATGTACTTGGGAGACCAGTTCTACTTACAAGGCCGTTGGTATTTGCAACAGCTTTTATGTGTTTCTTCTCTACTGTTATTGCACTATTCAAGGTAATTACATGAAAGATGAGGAACATATTTAGTGTCAGCAATAGTTTATTTGACGTTTACATAATTAGCTCTGTACAAATATAACTTCTCACTGATATATTGTTGCTAGAGATTATCACTAGAAAATAAGTGATTTTACTCTGCCTTTTAAGTAGCTTAATTGAAGTAAGGTTAGATTGTGTGCCTCTAATATGAAGTTGGAACATAAATTATCATGTTATAAATTTATTGTATAAGAAGAACAAAAACCCTGAAAATAGACCAAAAGGATATTATAGGATAAATAGCACACATGGCGAGCACATAGGAGCAGAAATCTCAAGGGTACTTCTACTTGAGCCGGAAATGTACAAATTTTGGTGTTGGTTGTGGTTCATATAAATCTATTTTAGAATGGTTTGAGTCAATACATGTACATATCAGCAGTGTGTACCAACTTATGTCAGTTTTAGAGAAGGCCAATTCCTGATCTTCTGCTGGTACTTTTAACAGTGGTTAGGATTCTTCTATTGAAAATATTCATCAGAGCTTTGTGATTCACATCCTAAATACTATCTTTTTTCTCTTATTTTTGACTTCTTCAGCAAAGAAGGGAATTTGTACTGGATTGAATTTAATTATCATCCAATAATGTTAATATTTCTATAAACCAAAGCACATTTCCTTTTTCTTATAATTTTCAATTATGTGGTACACTATCTAACAGGATATACCTGATGTGGATGGGGATAGACATTATGGCATTCAATCATTCAGTGTCAGCCTAGGCCAGGGAAAAGTTAGTGAAACAATTGCTACGCCATGAACCATTCTATTCCTTGTGTGGTTGATTAAAAGAAAATTAAAATTTGCCTCACATATTTATGTTCCTTAATTAGGTATTCTGGCTTTGCATTAGCATGTTATTGATGGTATACGGCACTGCCATGATCGTAGGAGCTTCTTCAAGATTTCTATATGGAAAGCTTGTCACTGTATGTAATTCTTTACACAACAAAATTTCGAGCACCATAATAAATGATATCTTTTGATCCTCATGACAATTTTTTTATTTGGTACAGGTATTAGGTCATTTTATGCTTGCTTCCATTCTTTGGCTTCGTGCTACATCTATTGACCTCTCAAATAAAGCTTCTACAACTTCTTTTTACATGTTCATTTGGAAGGTCAGTAAATCTATATCCACCATAGCTAGCACTTTAGATGAAATTCAGTTGGTTAATAGACAAATGCTTTTCCTGATTTTTAAAAAAAATTTTGAAAAAGGACCATAACCTGGCGTAGGTCCTGCCAAAGCAGGATTTTGGAGGGATGGACTGGGAACAGATTTAATTAACATTTGCTATGCAGGGTGGTTGGTACTTAGACTGGAATTCATTGTACTGATTATTGAATAAGAATCAAAATGTGAGAATAAGTTCATAAAAGATTGATGATTTATAATTGAAGTACCTTGCTTTTGCAGTTATTTTATGTTGAGTACCTCTTAATTCCCTTTATGCGCTGAGAAGAATGCTAAATTCTGAAGTGTCAGTACTCATGACTTCGACTTCCATTTCCATGAAGGATGTTCCTTCATCCAAGCTCTGGTCTTGATTACCTTCTTTTTCAAGGTAGTAATTTCTTGAATGTCTATAGCCCTTTTCATCTTGCAGAGAGAACAGCAAATTTTTTTTCAAAAGAAGTGGTTGTGCATTGAACCATAAAAGTTGATTTTTCCCCAATTTACCAAGCGGAGTTACAACTTGATGTGGTGGGTCTCCTTATTTCTCCATTGCAAATTTTGTACAAAATGAAGATTGAATAAGGGTAGTTTGTCTGCTTTTACCTATAACAAATTGAATGGACATTTTGGTTAAGACCACAAGGTGAGATTCAAATCATTTTAAAATTTGTTTATATATCTTATTGTTATTAATTTTACCATTATATAGCCAACTTTCAGCTACTTCGTGAAAGGATCTGTGCTCATCCTGGTTTTGGAGGAACAGTTCTTGGGGCAGTTACACTGGAAGTCTGGAACAATGGACCATGCAGTAATGCTTTAAAAAATGTTCCTCATGATAAATTAAATTCTCTTCTGGGGGAAGCCTATTTGAAGAAAATTCTTAAATGAGATAGCTAGCTAATCAGGTGTGAAGCAGAGCAAAATGAATGAATAGTTGGGATTGACTTGCCTTCAAAACAAATTTGTAGAAGAGCTGAGAGCATATAAACAGCAACAAATCCTTTGTGATGTATAATATTGCCTTTAGCAGGCACTCTATTGGTCTACCTAAGACTGATCATCTTTTGCTTCTGTATTTGGGCAAAATCTGCTTGAGGGGGCTTATGTTTTCAAATTTTGTCACTAGCTTATAAACCCTGACTGTATGCATAGGACACTTCATTGTTCATGGAGGTACCCATGTCTCAATATGTACCTAACCTAAACTTCCTGAATCCTGAGGCTGCTGGGTGTAACGTGAGTCAATTCAACTAAAAACCAGCTGACTCAGATTTGATTGTATTCTGTTCAGGGTTGGGTTTGTAGAACTTTGTTTGGTTTTAGTTCTGAAATTTCTGAACCTAATCAAATCGGTTAAATTATGAGTTGAAGCCTTAAGTAAACCAATTCAATTCAAAGCAACTACATTCTATATATTTCATATCATACATATTACAAATTATTACCTGTTTCCAAATATAACAGTAACATCAAAGCAGACCAAACGAAACTGCGTTGCAGCTTTGTCACTAGTTTCTATTAGGGATGCAACTTGGTTCGGTTAAAATTGAGAACCAGCTGACCCAAACCAACTTTTGGTTGGTTCCAAAGTCTATGGTCAGGTTTTGGTACTAAAACTCTATTAAATCAAATTAATTTTGGTTCGATTTGGGGTTGATGTTAATCGAATGAAAGCAAACCTGTATATAAATACATGTTAAATTCGGTTTCCAAGTTTTGAGTGATCGGTTCTTAACAGTCACAAACCTCGGTTTGGTTTTGAGTTGATGTCAACCCGGACGAAACTTTTGTTCGTTACGTTTAGGAGCCGAGTTGGCAATCTTAACCCGACCGTAACCCGCCTGAACCCAACCTCGTTGCCAGCTCTAGGACTCAGCCTTGGTTATGGGTTTGCCCGGCCCAATGAACAGGACCTTTGTCTTATTCTATTGAGACTGCCAATTCCTTTCTTTTTAGGGTTTCGCACTTGGTCTTTCAGCCGATCCCTCGTTTCTGAGCTTTGAACGCGAAAATGGTCTCTCTCTTGCACATGCACTCGCGGGGAAACGCTTGTTGGATTTGTTGTCGTTTTTGATTTTGAGACTGATTTGATCTTTACTTTGATATGCAGCCGTCGCACAAAACCTTCAGAATCAAGAAGAAGCTGGCGAAGAAGATGAGGCAGAATAGGCCCATCCCTCACTGGATCCGTATGAGGACGGATAACACCATTAGGTTCGATTTCATATTTTCTTTAATCCACCGTGATAATCATGGTTATGGTATCTAACAAGCACGATTTCTTCTTTCACACCCATTTTCAGGTATAACGCCAAACGCAGGCACTGGCGCCGCACGAAGCTAGGTTTTTGAGATTGAGGCGCTCTTGTTCTTTATCGAATTAGTGTGTTTTTGTTTTTTCGAGGCATCTGTTGCAGAATATCTGCCATGTTTATGTACTTCTCAGCTTAATGATCTGGCTACTCAATAGGATTGTCATAACCACAGATTTTGAGGAGATTAGTTGTCTTTCTTAGTTCTTTCTTATTTGGAGTGATGGGTTCGACTTAATTTTTGGCTTCATAAGTCACAAAATTTGTTATTAATTAGCTTTGCTTTGAATTCTTATTTTTTATTTTTCCTTTTTCTTGCTTTGTCAGTTTTTTTTTTTTTTTGAATTGACTTCTATGGGCGTTTAACCATTTATTTCATGGTAGAAGAAGAAAAAGTGTGGTTGCTCTTTGTTTAATTTTTTAAAATTTTGCGTCAAAATCTTTGGGTTCTGTTAAAATAATTTATTTGTCAACACTGAACATAGATAGTTTTCAGATATATAAATGATATTTTTCTAGAACCTATGGATTGAGATTTTCATTTCTGTACTTACCCATTCCTCTCTATCATTCTCCCTGTTAGGATTCTCATGCGCGCGCGCACACACACACATGTATATATACACATACCAAGTACATTATTTAGCAATTCCTTAATCCCCCTTTACTGCCTGATCACTTTTGCAACAATTCTTGATTTTTCCCCATTTTCTTTTCTTTATGAGGTGGTCTGGTCCTTCTGTGAGTCATGTGCTCTTAAAAGTTCTTGTGATTGCCAACTTATGCTTGACTCTATCAACAATCAAATCATATGTTGCATTTTTATGGTATGACAGTCAGAATTGACACATTTATGAAGTTTCTTGGAATTAGAAAATTCTATGAAATTAGGACTTAGGAAGACTTACAAAATAATTAAATTCATAAATATGATAGATCAAACATTTTTTTTTTCTGTTTTATGACTTGCATTTTCTTTGTATAACCAATGGCTGTATGATTTCATAATTGACACATACTTATCTAAAAACATTTGCAAGAAAGCACAGCACCCATGTTTTATGTTAGATGTTAAAGAATAGGAAATCCTAGAGGTCTCACCTAAATATGCTGCATTGGAATCTTGAAGTTCTTCACTGACATGGATGCTATCATGCATAGCCTATCTTTGCTATTGTTTTACATTAAACTAGTTTTTAATCATTAATAGATATATACATCATTCTGGTGTGACATTTAACCAATTTATGATTACCCTTGAGTGTGTAAACTGTGATTCATATTACCTCTTTTAGTGATTGATATGAGGTTTCTGAATATATTTCTGTGAACCAACCTTTTCTTTACTCCATTCATAATTTTGATAAACTGATCTGACTGCATTTCTTTCATCTTAAGAGCTCGTTTTGAACCAAAATCATAAGAACAAGTAGGCTGCTTAAGGGGTTTGGGGATTTGAGTCCTTATCTGTTTGGTCTTTTAATATAAAATTCGGAATAAATATTGACCATACTCTTAGGCTGTGTTGGTGAAGTGTTTGTTTCACCGGAAATTGGGGGAAAGAAAATATTTTCCCAGAATTTTAAAATTTCTGGTTGTTTGTTTAAGGGAAAATTTATATTGCCGGAAAATATTCTCCTGACTTACCGGAAAATTGAAGGAAAATAAAATGGCGGAAGTTATTTTCCGGGAGCAGAATGAGCCCATTTCTAACCTCGTGTTTGTATTGAAACTCTGTCGATGTCCTCGTTCAAGATGACGATTCCATGTACTCGGAATATGAGAGCCTCGAAGAAGATGAATCCATGGTATCTCTGAGTTCGAGTTGTCACCTGATTAAACAGCCTCAACGTTGTCTCTAACTCCATTGCTGTTCACTGTTATCCAACTGTTGATTGTGGCACTAATAATTAACTATGAACTCTTGCTCGACAAAAGCATACTTGAGCTTTCTCCTCCTCGTTCGCATTTTCTCCTCTCTTCCACTGTTATTAGGAAATTGATGGTGAAATAAGGAGATGAAGGGGAGAGAGTGGAGGAGGGGAGGATGGGCTTACCAATTACTGTTCCTCTCCTCCTTTGTGAGAGATGAGAGGCGAGAGACAACTTCAGTTCAAATCCATGGTTTCAGTCACTTTTGAAGCTTAAACTTCAAACCATGGTCGCTTCAATTGTGAAACCATAGTTTCTCAAACGATAGTTTCTAACCCAAAAAAAAAAAAAAAAAAACTAGCTAACTTACTGTACTGCCTAAATAAATCTAAATCATTCGATTTATTAAATAATTTCCAATAAATTTCTCTTGTTTTAGAATCTTTGGTGCCCAAAACAGTGAATCTGATCAGTCCGAATGCCCCATTTCAGTTGAATAGAGTCATGGGTCGAATTTTGAAATTTTGATAATGTTACATGCCATTTTTAATATAATGAAAAGTGTAGGGATACAAATAAAGATGTAAAATTTCATATGGCCCCTATTTTTAACTTCCATTACAATTCACTCCCATAGGAAAACTTCCAAAAAAAATTATTGATGCACATCCAAACGCTAGGAAAAAAGAAAAACGAAAGAGATTTTCCAAGAAAATTTTCATCCGGAAAATATTCTCTGTTTAAAGCGGGATTCTTGTGTCTGGGTTATTGCATTTATGCTGAGATGGTGTTCTTAGCCCGTCGTTGCTCATAGTTTTCTAGTCGTATGATTTCAATAGAATAGAATCCTAAATTTGGTGCGCCACTGTACTATCGATAGAAACAAATCTTTTAAAAAGGATTTCGAGATATGGATGTTCAAATTTAAATAACTATTAATGTTTATCCCTATGCACGCTAAACTTTTAATATAGAAGATAAGACCTCATATAGATAACACCAAAGTGAAGTTCCTTATGTTTAGGTATGTCATTTTAGGCCTTTCCCTTGATGTTTTATGCCCTTCAATATACATCTTCTCAAAACTGAATTGAGAACCGACCACTCCAACTCAAGACCCGAACCAAATTTATATATATACAAGTTAGTAGGGTCGATTTTGTTTGGTTTAGTTTAGTTTTAACAAAATATATATCTGTACTATAATCGAGAAGGTGCCTAAACCAATTCACTACTTTTCCAAAATGCCCATCCTTTTGTAGTTTGGGTTTCAATAATACAGGGATCTAACGTCTAAACCTATCATTTTCGTTCAAAACTCAATCAATTTGTAAATACTTCCCTCACTTCTCCTCTTCCCATTCCCTCTCTCTACGTGCAGTACTGCACGTGCACCCCTGCTAGTTAATATATGATGCGAGGTGTTCCTTCGAAATCAAGTCAAACAAAATTGGAAACTTTCCAAAAATAACCCTTATATATCATTGTGAAGATTTATTAATAAAAGGATAATATTCAAAACTATTTCAAATTTTTTTTATAAAACTTAATAATCAGCTACTAAACCATTCCCTCTCTCGTTTACTTATTTTTTCATACGTACAATACTGCACGTGCATCTAGATACTATATATTTAAGCCGAGTTTCACATCGGTTTGGTTCGGTTTTAATGAAGGTATCCAGCCAAAACCAAACCAAATTAATCTGGTTCTCAATTTCAACCACATCTTTTCAAACCTAGCCCAAATCGACCGAAGCCGGTTCTCAATTATAACCGAACCAAGTCTCACTTGCACGCATCCCTACTCTTAATCACATGCACACGCATGGTACGTCACGCACTTCATACCTACGACTTCCTACCTAAGACGTTTCTTATTCCATTTTATGGATGAGACGAAACCTAACTGCCATCTTAACTGTCAGATTCACCGTATTTCTAAATTCTAATCTGGAATTTCATGTTTTTTATAAATTCAAACCGAAGGACTCGGGACGCCGGAGCCACAAGGCAGTAACGAACCACCGGGAGAATCGACTACTGTGCACGTCACTGTTCAAAGCAGCTGCAAAATCCACAACCGATCACTGGCCGCTCTTCAAGCTGCTACGGTCGTCTTCCAACCCTTCCTCGCTTCATTCTCGTTCGTTCGCTCGCTCTTCTTCCCTGTTCGTTATAAAGTAGAGGGTGAGACAGAGCCTCGGCTTTTGTCCTCTGCGAGAAAAAAGCTCCAAACTAATAGGGGGAAAAAGAGAATTTTTTCTTTTTTTTCTAGTTTTATTTCTTTTGGGGAGATTAATGTCGATGCAGGAGGCCTAGCTAGCGGTCGAGAGAGAGAGATTTCGAAGAAGGAGAGCGATTGAGCATTGGAGGCCATGTTCCAGTTTTGATCAGTCCAAGGGTCTTCGAATGCAGATACGCAGCTCTCTTCTTCTTCGTCATTAATCCATCGTCTGATCTTCTTCCGTTTTTGATTCCCTTCCGTCAACATGGCCGCCAACAAGTCCATTTCCCTGGAAGAGATCAAGAACGAGAACATCGATCTTGTAAATTCCTCGATGTCGTTTTTCTCCTGTTGATCATTGATTCGCTCATAGCTCTGTTTCGGTTTTTATCATATTTCTTCTCTTATAAATATTGATTTCTCTTTTGGATTTTTATTATTGTGTTCCGAATGGAACATGGATTGCTTGGTCGTGTGTTAGGATCCATGTATATGTTCTCTGTTGATCTTTTGTTTAAAAATCTCGATATCTGTTTGCACAAGCGAGATGATGACTGTAGTTTATTTAGGGTTTCTGTAATTTTTCTTTTCCTATTTTGCATGGCAACGTCACGTCTTATATTAGGGTTTTTCTATTGGATCTGACGTCTTTTAGTCAGCGATTTTTTTTACGGTTTATTGAACCTCCGTCTCTTTGTAGTCTGCATTATTTATTTCCGAAATCCTGTCAATCTGATCTTCCTTCAATTTTTTGCGGATACCAAATCCAGAGAACTCCACGCCTAACTTTTACGAGCTGTTCGTTTCGTTTTAGGCAAAAATTCATCTGTGTTTTGATTATGTGGAACTTTACAGGAGAGGATACCGGTGGATGAAGTATTCGAGCAGCTAAAATGTACCAAAGAGGGTTTATCATCGGAAGAAGGGGAGCAGAGACTCCAGATCTTTGGCCCAAACAAACTAGAGGAAAAAAAGGCAATTCTTTTCTCTTTTCTTTTTTTTTTTCTTTTTGAACTTTCTCTCTCAATTTTTTTTTGCTTTCTTCTGTGAAAAAAAAATGAAAAATTATACTGAAACAGGAAAGTAAGATCCTTAAATTCCTGGGCTTTATGTGGAATCCTCTATCATGGGTCATGGAGATCGCAGCTATAATGGCCATTGGTTTGGCCAATGGAGGGGTAATTTTATTTCCTCTCTCTCTCTCTCTCTCTGCACATTCTTTATCTGTTATGTTCTCAAATCCAGAACAACAAATGCAGGGGAAGCCTCCAGATTGGCAAGATTTTGTTGGTATATTGGTTCTGCTTATTATCAACTCCACCATCAGCTTCATCGAAGAAAACAACGCCGGGAATGCAGCAGCGGCTCTCATGGCCGGTCTTGCTCCCAAGACCAAGGTACTTGCTCCCCTGCAAATCTTAACACGGTCACTCGTAATCCACCTGCGAGATACTCCATTTTAACGTGAACCATCTCTGTATATTTGAAGGTCCTGAGAGACGGAAGATGGAGCGAGCAGGACGCAGCAATCCTTGTACCAGGAGACGTTATAAGTATCAAGCTAGGAGACATCGTCCCTGCAGACGCTCGTCTTCTTCACGGAGACCCTCTCAAGATTGACCAGTCGGCTCTCACTGGCGAGTCCCTGCCTGTAACCAAAAACTCAGGTGACGAAGTCTTCTCTGGCTCCACCTGCAAACAAGGTGAAATCGAGGCTGTTGTCATTGCAACTGGGGTTCACACCTTCTTCGGTAAAGCCGCTCACCTCGTCGACAGCACCAACCAAGTCGGTCATTTCCAAAAGGTAATGGCTATATTTGCTCATTTGAACAAATATGCGGTAGATTGTCTCGTTTGGTATTAAGTAATGGATGGTTGTGGCTTATCAGGTGCTGACAGCCATTGGTAACTTCTGTATATGCTCGATTGCTATTGGGATGGTTATTGAGATAGTGGTGATGTACCCAATTCAACGCCGGAGATATAGGGAAGGGATTGATAATCTGCTTGTGCTTCTCATTGGAGGGATTCCAATTGCCATGCCCACGGTGTTGTCTGTGACCATGGCTATTGGGTCTCACAGGCTATCAGAGCAAGGTGCCATTACCAAGCGGATGACAGCAATTGAGGAGATGGCTGGAATGGACGTCCTGTGCAGTGACAAGACTGGGACCCTGACCCTCAACAAGCTTACTGTGGACAAGTCCATGATCGAGGTTGGTTGCTAATTAAGTCTAAGAATGATTATGAGATTCATCAACCAACGTTATTGATCAAATTTGGTCAATTGGGTATTAATTGGTTGAACTACAGATATTTGTTAAGGACACAGACAAAGATACTGTGATTTTGACAGCAGCCAGAGCTTCAAGGGTCGAGAATCAGGATGCCATTGACGCTTGTATTGTTGGGATGTTAGGTGACCCCAAGGAGGTAAATAATTAAATATTGCTCTGGGGAAATTAGTATTTGCTTCTAATTTCAACTGACTATTGTGTTTATCGTTTTCCTTGAATTTGCATTCTAGGCAAGAGCAGGAATTACTGAGGTCCATTTCCTCCCCTTCAATCCGGTCGAGAAGCGTACAGCCATAACCTACATCGATTCTAATGGCAATTGGCACCGAGCTAGCAAGGGAGCACCTGAGCAGGTACTGAATTGCTCTTTATATATTATTGTATCCTTTTTCAGTTATTCTGCCTTCTTATGCTATTCATGTTTGAATCGCACCCATACCAGATAATTGAGCTTTGCAACCTCAAAGAGGATGTAAAGAGCAAGGTCCACTCTGTCATTGACAAGTTTGCCGATCGTGGCCTTCGCTCCCTTGGTGTTGCTCAACAGGTGAATTAGTTTTTGCCTTTTCGTTTAGACATTTAATTACAATTATTTGGTGCTGAACTGACTTCAATATTTTGTTATTGCTTTACAGACAGTACCTGAGAAGACAAAGGAAAGTGCAGGCGGACCATGGCAGTTCCTGGGTCTCTTGCCTCTCTTTGACCCTCCAAGGCATGATAGTGCAGAGACCATACGCCGGGCCCTTAACCTGGGTGTTAATGTCAAAATGATCACTGGTGACCAGCTTGCCATTGGCAAGGAGACTGGTCGTAGGCTTGGCATGGGTACAAACATGTACCCCTCTTCCACCCTCCTCGGCCAGAGCAAGGATGAGTCTATTGCTTCTATCCCTGTCGATGAACTCATTGAAAAGGCTGACGGCTTTGCCGGCGTCTTCCCAGGTAATTGGACAACATTAAACAAAACCACTTTAACTTTTCATCATTTTCTCTGAAATGCCACCATTAGATAATCTGTAAACCTGATCCTCCATGACTTAGTTATTCGGGAGGAGCAACTGTGGTGATAATTACTTTACATAAACTAACATTATCAAGTCATTACTAAGATTCACGAGGACATTGCAGAACACAAGTACGAGATTGTGAAGAAGCTGCAAGAAAGAAAGCACATTTGTGGAATGACAGGAGATGGTGTAAATGATGCCCCTGCTTTGAAGAAAGCAGACATTGGTATTGCTGTGGCTGATGCAACTGATGCAGCTCGAGGTGCATCAGACATTGTTTTAACAGAACCTGGTTTGAGTGTTATTGTGAGTGCTGTCTTGACAAGCAGAGCCATCTTCCAGAGAATGAAGAACTACACCATCTATGCAGTTTCCATCACAATCCGTATTGTGTTGGGATTCTTGCTCATTGCTCTTATCTGGAAGTTCGATTTCTCACCCTTCATGGTCCTGATCATTGCCATCCTTAATGATGGAACCATAATGACCATATCAAAAGACAGGGTGAAGCCATCTCCAATGCCTGACTCATGGAAGCTGAAGGAGATTTTTGCCACTGGCATTGTCCTCGGCACATATCTTGCTGTGATGACTGTTGTCTTCTTCTGGGCCGCACATAAAACCGATTTCTTCTCAGTAAGAAAATATCATTGAACAATGTAATTGATCCCCATGTGAAATCCTGATAACAATCTCTCCTTATTTTGGCAGGAACGATTTGGTGTAAGATCAATCAAGGACAATAATGATGAGCTCACTGCAGCTCTGTACCTCCAAGTGAGTATAGTGAGTCAGGCTCTTATCTTCGTTACCCGGTCGCGGAGCTGGTCATTCATCGAACGCCCTGGTCTTTTGCTCGTCAGTGCCTTCATTGCTGCTCAGTTGGTGAGTATTTGCAGACTAAATCACTCTGGTGCACATCAATAGAACTCTTTGATCTCATTTTCCTTTGTCTAATGATGAAGGTGGCTACATTCATTGCGGTCTATGCAAACTGGGCCTTTGCAAGGATTCAAGGCATTGGGTGGGGATGGGCAGGAGTTATATGGATCTATAGCATTGTTACCTACTTCCCTCTTGATGTCCTCAAGTTCATCATTCGCTATACACTCAGTGGCAAGGGCTGGGATAATCTGCTTGAGAACAAAGTATTTAGCTCAACCTGATGCCAATCAGACTACACATATTCCATCCAAGCAAAAGGAATTATTCACTTACTGTGTTTGTTTCACTGTGTTGCCTGATTCAGACTGCATTCACCACAAAAAAGGATTACGGGAGGGGAGAAAGGGAGGCACAGTGGGCACTGGCTCAAAGAACACTCCATGGACTCCAACCTCCGGATACATCTGGCCTCTTCAATGACAAGAGCAGCTACAATGAACTGTCAGAGATTGCCGAGCAGGCTAAGAAGCGTGCTGAGGTTGCAAGGTCATAAATTGATTAAGAGAAGCTTAAAATAGTGTAGAACAACTATAGACATTGTTTGATGTTAAAATATTGATATGCATTTTTCAGGCTAAGGGAGCTTCATACACTCAAGGGTCATGTTGAATCAGTGGTGAAGCTGAAGGGACTGGACATCGAGACCATTCAACAGCACTACACAGTATAAGAGAGTAAGAGGATTTGATGGGGAAGAGAGTCAGAGGAAGACAAAAATTCATAGCAAGTTGGAAGGAGATGAAAGAAAGCTGGAAGCTAGGTATTTTTTTTCCCTTTTTTATTTTATTTTTTATCTTGAGTTTGGTAGAGGGTGTTGGAGCATTTACATGTTGGGAACAATCAGATAGATGGTCGAGCTTTTGTCATTGATTGTTCAAGGCTTTAAAAGAAGAAAGCGGTTCTGGGATCTAACAAACCGGATTAAAAGGGGTTATTATCTTAATATGATATTATTTTGTTTTTTTATTATTATGGTAACACCCTTTTATCCTTTTGTATTTTTTTTTAGAAAGATTGTAAATTTAACTCGTTGCTTCTCAGCATCTCTTTCTTTACATGCACCAACTTGCAAATAAAAAAATTATCAGAAACTTGGTGACAATTTGTGGATGGTAAATTAAAGATCCACTAATACCCCAGGGGCCTCCCTCCAGTAATCGTGTATAATCTTCCTTCAAAATTTTAATGGCAGAAATCGTTTCCTCTTGTTTTATGTCCTCTGTCTCTTCATCCTGCCACGACCTTGCCAAGAAATCACATATAAGTGTTCTATCAGTCCATAGATAGAATATATTAATCACTGAATATTCAATTCTTTTTTCAGATTAAGATAAAACTTTTGTTTTCTTCCATGAAATTAAGTCAGACGGGAGTACATCTTCCCTACAAGAAATTACAGCTTGTGCAATCAGTTTCCCTAGCCAAGCATGGTATAGCAGACCCCTCGCACCTAGCCCTCCAAATAACCAATACCTGCATGCACTATTGCCACCAACAATGTCATCCACGCAACCCAAAAGTGGGAGTGATCCAAGAGGAGTAAGCGGCGGCATGGCCCTTAGACCTCCCTTAGCTCCTGTAAAGGTCCAATTACTTATGTCTGGGTAAACTTTAGATGCCTTTGGTAGAAGCTCCTGGAGGGCAGTTGCAGCTTCTTCTGCAGATACAGTTGGTAAATAGTTAATGGAATTCCAGTTCCATGTTGAGCCCATAACCAACTTTCGTGGACCTTGGACGGCAAGCCATGCGTCGGACAGGATTGAGGGACTGTGCTCCCCATATTCTTCTCTGAAAAACAAAATTCTAGAAAATGATTTCCGGAAACTGGAAAATTAAAAGAATGTTTCCTGTCTATCTTTTACCCTGTTTCGCCATCCAACTCTAGATGAGCAACAACACCTCTGCATTTCCTCAAAGGAAGCCTCCCAGTAATCTCTGGAAGCATGTCTGCTTTGGCACCTAAACAAATTATCACAGCATTGTATTCCCCTGCACATCACAGCTGCAGTCACATTTCAGCTTAAAATTTTGAGAATAAGGGTTTCCCCAACTATCTTTCTGGTTATATCACACATCTTTCTGTTAAGGAGAATATTTATTTCCATTTACTAAATAAACAAGAAATTTAGAAAGGAAGGTTCAAGTATAAATTCAAAATGAATAAGACTAAACACGCTATGGCTTCAATGCTGATTACAACGCTAACGTATGCCAACTTGATTGGCCACAGACTTGCATAAACTCCTCCTGTAGTTGGTAACTACCTAGGAAATCTTCTGCAACAACCGCAACAAAATGCTTCATTCCAACTAGTTGAGATCAACACAAATCTTATTCCTTCAACCACAATTAGTCAAAACCCCGGCATTAACATTATAAGGACGTTGTCCATCAATCATTTAGCAACTCTAGCCAACTCATCTGATGTACAAAAATACATTTTTCCAAATCATTTGAATAAATTGAAAATATAATTTTATAAACTAGTCCAAAGACTCCAAACACAATCCATTTCTGCCACACCAGGTTGTGCAAGGTCACCAAGATTAGCAAGTAACATTGACCTGGCAGTCAACCTAAACTATTTAGGATCAATGTCCGAGGTCAACAAATATGGCATATCAAGATTCCAAAGGGGAAAAAATAAAATTAAAATGACAAAAAGAAAGGCTGAACCCAATCGTAAAACAATGGGTACAGTTGAATGAAACTTAAACCAAGGTATGATGACTACCTGATAGTTCCAGGAGTCCCTTGATGGATTTCTTGTGAAAATTAATTTCTTTTCCTCCAAAACCTGATGCTGACATATCTTTTGCTAAACTTTTGCAAGCAAAGAGAAGTGCCTACAATTATTTGCAAAATAACAACTTATTTGTCAAATAAATAAAAATAGACTCCTAATGGAGAAAATGAAACAAAACAGAAGTAAATATTTGGACCTGAAGATAGCGTTGAGGATGGATATTCACAGCTTCAGGCATATAAATTGCGGAATTGAAAGGAATGGATATATTAGGTACAAGATTGTGGGCAGCATCCCTATCTATCGACTCTATTCTGCAACTGCCAAGGCAATTCTGAGCACTCTGACAACATGAAACATTAAATATCCAAGATCACTATGAAGTCAAATTTCAATAAGAAATGATATACACCAAAGATAAATGGTGGCTTACCTCATTCAATATATCTACATTCTTCAAGGTTGTTGCAGGTCTCAAGATACCCCTGAAGGTTGCATTAATCAGTAAGTACAAAGCAATGAACAACATTGATATATCAAGAATACCAAAGATATGGTAAATACTCAATGATCTACAAAGAAATTCACATCCGGGATATAGATCTAGAACCCCCCACCACCACTCCTTCGCCTACCCCCAAAAAAAATAAAATAAAATAGAGTCATCAAACCAACAATAAACTATCTGAGGTACATTTAATGACAAGTACAGTTTCAGATATTTTGTTCAAGTACTTCCAGCAGATAACTAAAAATTTGATTATAATTTCAAGAGAAACCCTTCTGTTTTCTGGAAAGAGCTTCTTAAAAGGTAAAAAATGTGCAGCCAACCAAAATATGGATTTGAAAGCCCCAAAAATGTGTATGGGAAGACCTATTCCTCAAACTTTAATGCGCTCAAAGTATATCCAAGGCATGAAAGGACATAATGATCTGCTCAACTGACCAATTTTTAGATATCCAGCACTTGTCCAACATAACTGAATAACCCCTGGGATGACTTACTTTTTACCACCCCAGAAAAGAAAAGAAAAGAAAAAACCTAGAATTTTCTGTTGCATTCCCTCACTTTTAGCAGTATGCCACCTTTACTCAAAGCTGAAACAAAATTTACTTTCTTTATATTTTAAATAGGTAAAAATAAATCAATGTATCCCCAGACATATTTCATGAGAAATATTAATAAATATCAAACCTATTAATGTACATAGTGTTATATGAAAGAACGAAATTTGAGAAAACCTTCTCCAAACTATTATTCCATTATCTTCATTATCCACATCTTGAGATTCTCCATATGCGCCCCTAGAACGAACAGCAGCCTCTGCAATGTCTAACAGCTTTAAACACTCTTTCCAGCACTCAGCACCTCTCCAGAGAAGCTTAGCTGCTAAAATCTGAACTAATTAGCATAGACAAGCTTAAACACATGCTTGTGTACTAAAAAAATGGATCATGCATGTGCATATAAGATGAGGTAGAAAGGGAGAGCGGCACAAAAATGAGTAAGTAAATGCCATTGTGCCAAAGATTTTCTATCCTACCATATCCTAACTTCGAAAAGCAGGTTGGAAACCTTTAGGTGAATAAGGGTGAAGGAGACCTCCAGCAACCCCAGATGCTCCACCACCAATACCGACTTCATCATAGATATCGATGCATAAATGAGACTCAATTGAAGAATGCTGCAATGTGTAAGGTTACAACAATCAACCAAAGGTGTCTAAAAAGTTTAATCCCTTTAAATACATAATAAATACATGGTTGTGCGTACGTATTTGTTCATATATATATCTTTGTGGTAAGATTGTGTGTGTATAAAGGAGCACAAATGCAACATATAAGAAATGTACATAATTATGAAGAAGCTAACTAAACAAGAACATCTTGCCATAGTTAATCTGTACGAATACGAGCATTTGATACAGAAAAAAAAATTTAGAATATATAAGAAAAATATTTTTCAAATAGTTTAGGATCCTTTCTCTGTTGCAACAAGGAATGGCCAGAGAAAAGTTATGCAATATGTTTTAAATTTTGCAACAAGGAATGCCCGGAGAAAAGTTATGCAATATGTTTTAAATTTCCATATTTTAAACCTTTCTGACAACACAAACAATTCTATGGATCTTGATCGCACAATTCAATGGTTAAAACACAATCAAGTCAAGTTATCTCAAAGAAGTATAAAGTGTCCCAATTGTTGTATATGAGCAGACTGAATATTTGCAAAGACCAATTTCTATTTTATGATGATTCATGATCATATGCAGAGGATAAGGATTGATTTTTCTTTTATGGCTCATCCAAGGTTGAAAAAGGAATGGGAGATACAGACTGATGAATAAGTGTGCAACTGCTTTTTAGATCAACACACGAGCAAAGGCATTCTTAACTCAGGTAAAGGGAATTCACTAATGAACAACATAAACTATGAATATAAGGCAAAAATTATACGTGGCACCAACCATAAACCTCATGAAACCCCAACAACATCCTCAAACCCAGCTAAGACTGTTCCTTCCAGATGCCTTAGCAAACAGAACAGGCAACATCCTCGAAAATATCAAAGCATGACCAGCTAACAGACAAGAATTCCAAGATTACAAGAGCTATTTATGCCCACAGAAAAATACCCAAGAAATCCCAAACTGACAAAGAAAAAAGCAAAAATATCACTGTATGACTCATTATGGATGTGGACGTGGCGAATCAATTACAAGATAGCTTTTGCAAATGAAAGACGTCCTCATCATCATCAACATAAGCCAGTTCTCACCAACAAGACAAATGCGGCTCTTTGCTGAAAATGGAAATAAGGAGTGCTGGCATTTTCAAATTATTCAAACAACCAAACATCACCTTGTGACAATATAGCATCAGGCATACAAACCCACGTTATTCATTCCTGGAAAACTCCAGAGCCATGTCCATGTTTATAAATATGGTAAACAAGCACGAGTTATCAACATTTCAATCTAGAACACAAGTTGACCGGTCACAGACGATAATCACCAAATGGATTAATCTCAAGAGGCAGAATAAAGAAGAACAACAAGACCACATAAATATCTTAATGATCCAAAATTACGAAGGAAAAAAGAAAAAAATATGTGTACCCGTAAAAGATGCCAAGCCACGGACAATCCAGCAAACCCAGCTCCAAGCACTGCGTATCTACCAGACAATCAATGAAAAAGCTTAATATAAAAAGCCCAAAATTTAATTCCCAATTTTAAAATAGACCCAGAAACGAAATAAGAAGATCAAAGAATACCTGAGAGGTGGTTGGGAGAGGGAAGATGAGAAGCGAATAGAAGAACACAACACCAATGAAGAGCTTCGATTGTCAAAACAGAAGCCATGACGAGCAGCTCTCGATGTTCTTCCCCAAAAATTCAATCTAGGACTAGGGTTTCCAATGCTGAGTGGCATCTTCTGCTCTGCAGAGAAGCGCGGACAGTCCACCAGTTTGAAGATTGAAGAACGAGTCGTGGATGACATGTAAACAACTAAACATACTCCTTTTCGTGGACCGGGTTTGGGGTGGAACCACAATCAGACCGATCCCCTTCTTGAATGATAAAGAAAGGATCTAGAGCTAAAAGCCAGAGTCCGGCAATGAAGAACCCAGTTCTCTTATCTTTTTGTATAAACTAACTTTAGGTCACATTAACTCTCGGATTTGAAGTAGCTAATCGTACCAAATCTACGCTCTCTCTCTCTCTCTCTCTCTCTCTCTCTCTCTCTCTCTCTCTCTCTCTCTCTCTCTTCGCCGGGGGAAATCGCTGGGGGCGCATCGCTAAGGACTCACTAAAATTTTGACAATTTGTCACCGAAACGGAATGGTGTGCCGAGCGAAACAGAACGAAACGGGCAAAACAGAAAAAAAATTTATTTTTTATTGATGAAACGGGGCGGCGTGCCACTGAAATTTCCCCAAAATCTAGAAAAATCAATTTTTTGCTCATTTTTTGCCTTTTTATTTTTTCCATCTTCGTGCCACCGAAATTTCATTTTCGCCGGTGGGCGTGCCCACCGGCATCAAAACTAAAAACCTTGGTTATGGGTACTAAAATATAGCCAAGCCCATCTTCACTGAAAAGCTTGAGCACTAGCAATTGTGAGTAAGACCAAAATAAGGTTTGTGACTCAAAATTGAACCGAACCAAATTGGATACCCATTAGGGGTGCAACTCGGTTCGGTTCGGTCTGGGTTGATGTCAACCCAAAGACCAAACCGAAAATATGTATACTTGAACCGAACCGAACCGAACCGAATTGAAAACCGAACCAACTAAACCGAAAACCGAACCGAAAATATATGAAAAAACCGAAACCCAAACCGAACCGAACCGAACTACATGAAAACTATTCGGTTCGGTTCGGTTCAGGTTGGACCAATATATTTTTATCTCAAATAAAGGTTTTTTTGTAATATCATTTAAGTTTAAATATAAACTTTAAAAAGTTTAACATATATTATATTATATATATATATAAAACATAGATATATATTATAATATATATATAATCTTATAATATATATATAAATTCGGTTCGGTTCGGTTCGGTTTAGGGAAATACATGAATTCGGTTCGGGTTCGGTTCGGTTTATCGAACATGAAACCCGAAACCGAACCGACCTAGTTCGGTTTAGGGATTTTTGGACCGAACCGAACCGAACCACTATAAAACCGAACCGAACCGAACCGAAGTCGGTTTGGGTCGGTTCAGGTTCGGTTTTAACCGGACCGAGTTGCACCCCTAATACCCATCACTCCAAACCCAAAAACTAAATTAAACATATTCGGGATAATTAGCTTGTTTGCTTGTATTTATAAAAACAGTTCATAAAGATCTCATTTTACAAAACAAAGTCACTTTTCAAAAAAAGAAAAAGAAAATAGTGTCATTTTATAGGTAAAACAAACTTGTGTCCAGGCATGATGCGTTCGTATCTCATGTAGAATACGCTTGTATCCCATATAAGATGCGCTGGTATCCCACGTAAAGAAGATTGTGTCCACATATGATGCGTGTATCTCACTATTCTCAAATTTAATTATTTTTGAAAAGTGATCTTGTAGTTTAATTATGATGGACTGTTTTTATAATTATAGACGAAAAGTGACCTTTTTCTGTAATTCCCAAGTATGATGGACTATTTTTATAATTATCAACAAAAAGTGACCCTTTTTCATGATTTTCCCAACATTTTTTAATATACATGTTTGGTTCAGCTTGTCTATTTTCAAGTCGGGTTTTGGTTCAATTCGATTCTGTTTTATCAAAATATCAACCCAAGACAAAATCAAAATTAATTTATTTTACAAAATTTTAAAATAAAAGTCAAATCATATGCTTTGAAACTCAACCCAAATTGATCCAAAATGAGTTTGTGTCAATTAGTTCTTGGTTTTAACAAAAACAAGTTGCACCCCAAAGTTTGAGTACAATTTTCCTTCTAAAAAAAATTCAATTTGAAGATTGAATTCGAGGCAAAACTGAGTTTATATAAACTTTGAGTTGATACAATGAATCAACTAGGAACTCACCCATCTACAGGTCTCATTTTCTAGTTTTTCCATTCAGTAAGGCTTAGCCTTTCTTTGGATTTGCTTTCAAAACACTACTAACAACAAGTAAACAAGTAAAATAATATTTTGAAAAGAATAAAAAAAATGGCTCTTTTTTTTTTATTGAGAAGCAATAATTTGTTATTTCTCTTTAAGAGCAAAGGAAAAAAAAATTACTTATTTGTTTAAATTAAGAAAAAAGAAAAAGAAAAAAAAACCTTAAGAAATGATTAACGAAATGCATTTTTGCCTTTTGAAACTATTTGAAGACATCATTCTCACCTTATAATAAAACCGGCGACAGAACCAGGTCGGTTCAAAACTTCAAATACATTTCATAGCTGAAAAAAGGTAACAGAGGCGTCGCCGTTGGTTTTATCGCCAAAGCGTGACTTTTTAACACGAAATCCGTCTCCGTACTTCGAAAGCTACGTTGCCACAAGCTTCTTCTCTTCTAAATTGTACGGTTACCTTTTCTTAAATTGTTCCGTCTTTACCTGTAAGTTCTCTTTATATCTTACTCCTTTACTTGGATTTGATCTCATCATTTGAAGGAAATTCTAAGATTTTGAGGTTGCTTTAGTCTTCAATTACAAATTCCAGGCCCGAATTTGTTAGGTCTGCTTGTTTTCTTCCCAATTTGTTGTATCATTTATCAAATTTCTCAGATATCACACGGATTATTCATTTGATCTGTTACTTATCTTAGTTGCTTAAATTTAGATTGATATTTTTTGTTGATTTTATCTCGATTCAGATGGCTTCGTCAATGCTTTCAATTGCTTCGATTTCTTCGTCTGCTTCACTGTCGATGCGGGAGAATTTCAAGGTATCACTGCCTCCTGTTATTAATTTCCAATTGCTCCGTTTGATGTTAAGATTCTGTTTACGGTTTAATGTTGGAATGTGTTTTTGTTTTTTTGTTTGAACAGGAAAAAGTGAAGCTTGGTAGCTCCAACAAATATGACGTGTTTCAGAAGGAGAAAGGAAATCCGTTTGCAAAGACAAAGGTACTCTTTTGGATGTTACTGGTTATGTCATTGTTAATTCATTGTGCAAATTATGCAGTTTAAAGGATGGACATCATTTTTTAGACAGGGAATTCCAATTGAAAATAGTCTGAATTTGATCATTTAGGAACTCAGTGTTAGAATTGTGTTTTTGGTTGGCCATTGGAGATCCTATTTCCGAGTTTTGTGCACAAAGTTGTACCAATATCACTTTTTATTTCATTTGACAGTGCATTATTGTTCATATTTTTGAATGATTAACATGCACTCCAGGAAAATTCCTTCTATTAAACATATCAACACTAAAGTGCACGGATACTGATATGCTTATTGGATTAGTACTCAATGCTTCAAAAACTAGATTTTAGTTGAATCCTGTTGATTTTTAGTATTTTGTGCCTGGACACTCAAGGGTAGAGTTCTGTGGAAAAGCAATGATGGTGTGGATTGGGATTTCTACAATTGTTGGTATTTTCTTCAATTGTATATGAAGATTTATCTCTATAATTGTGAAGCCTTGCAATGATAAAATACGTTCTTATTGCTGTGGAGAAAAGAAAATAAGCAATATAGGACAAAAGAGTGAAGAAATACTTTCAGAGCACATGTCCCTGTAACATTAATTGATGCACCAAAGCAATTGGGTGATAATTTTCATTACTCAAACAAATGCATAAAGTGGTCAGATAATGCTTAAATAGCATAAGAATGTTACGGTGATATAATTTAGCAATTATTAATTGGAAAGAGATGAATTAAGGGCTTGAATTCATAAAATGCAGTATGCCCCGGATGATTATGCATGAAATCACGTACTGTTATTTGTGGTTTGTACGATATTGGCAAGTTGATATCCTTGAACCATAATAGGTACTACAACCTTAAAAAATAATAGAGTAGCTAATGATACCTACTTTCTTGTTCTGCATCCCATATCACCATCAAAAGACTATCTAAAACAGAGGTATGAGACTATTGAAAGCTGCTAGAGCTGTTGATCATTAACATGTTCATCATATGTTCCACATTCTTTATTCTTAATTAAAGAGGACATACACAATAACTCTGGAGGATATTTGGTGTAGCATATTTAGTCTTGCTATGGTTTGATCCAGAATTACTGTAACTCTCAACTATCATTTGTCTTTGTTGCGTCTTGTTAACGTCATGTAAAATTAGGAGACTGTTTGTAGCAAGTCCAGTTGTGTCTGAATCTCTTTGGTTTAAAAGATTTCTGTGGTTGGTTCCAATCAAATAAAGAAGCCATTTATTTATTTTTTGATTTTTACTCTTCTAATCCATATACATCCGGGTGCCATCACAGATGGGACTTTCAAGGACTCATGGTGAAGTCCCCACTGGCTACTATCATTAAAGTGAAAGCAAACTACTCTACCTTCCTGTGCAGTTATCTCAATTCAAACTCTGGATTTACCTATTTATATCACCATTCAAGCTTACAAGGGAAAATTGGAAGGAAAGAAGAGGAGGAATCTAAGAACCCATTTAAATTCAAATGTTATATATCCTTCAACTACCGTTTACGTCTGGCTGTTATAGGTCCTGTGTCAACACATGAATGCCTCTTTTCTTTTTACCTCAAGATCTCACTTCTGGTTATTTCTGGTTCTGCAGTCTTTTGGTCGGATAAGTATGGCTGTTTCGGTTAATGTCTCTCGTTTTGAGGGCATCACAATGGCTCCGCCTGACCCAATTCTTGGAGTGTCTGAAGCATTCAAAGCAGACACAAATGACATGAAACTCAACCTTGGAGTTGGAGCCTATCGAACTGAAGAACTCCAGCCTTATGTGCTTCATGTGGTTAAAAAAGTCAGTTTTCCTTCTCAGTTTATTGGAAATTTATTTTATTTTAATTTTACCCGATTTTTGTCATGGACATCCTCTCAAATTTAATTTGTCTGTCACTCTGAAAAATAGATAAGATGTTTTTGTATTCACTGGTATTTGACTAAAGGGAACTTTTTTTTTTCTTTTACTGATAAATTTCAATAAATAATATATTATGTGGAATTATTCATTCTCCAGGCAGAGAATCTTATGCTGGAGAGAGGAGAAAACAAAGAGGTATATCAAAATTCTCAATTTGAGTGAAACACAGCGTGGTGTCACTTTTTATTGCTTTAGATCACTTATGGCCTTTAAAATTACAATTGATTTTGCAGTATCTGCCAATCGAAGGTTTAGCTGCATTTAATAAAGTTACTGCAGAGTTGTTATTTGGAGCTGACAATCCTGTCATCCAGCAAGGAAGAGTACGGGAGATTTTTAAATCTTGTGTTTCAGAGGAATTGCTCTCAGCCTTATGCAACCCCCCTCTATGAGAGTTCATTTTTATAGTCCTTAAATTCTTTTTCCAGGTTGCAACTGTTCAAGGTCTTTCAGGAACTGGTTCACTTCGCCTTGCAGGAGCACTAATTGAACGATATTTTCCAGGTGCAAAAGTTCTGATATCATCTCCAACTTGGGGTCTGTATTACTATTACCACGGTCTTGAACAATTTTACTTCTTCTTAGCATCAAAGCTGATGATTTCTCATGGTTAAGTATTCTCCATGCAGGTAATCACAAAAACATTTTCAACGATTCCAGAGTTCCTTGGTCTGAATACAGATACTATGATCCGAAGACTGTTGGCTTGGATTTTGATGGGATGATAGCAGATATAAAGGTAACATGAAAACTATATCTTTTTGTTTACCAGAAATGTTGAAAAATGTTATTCGCTGTTGATTTTATGTCTCCTGGTTGCACTTTTATTCATAATTACAAGTATGCATGCTATACTTTTCTAGTATTCCATAATACTTAATATTTATTCAATTTTGACCATTTGATCCTTGTCTGAATCAGTTTCGTATAACTTTCTACATTTCTAAAGCAAATACATGATAACAAAAATGCTATTGTATGTCATGTGGTAATTTTATTGGTGGCAATATGTACCCCAAACTACTATCTTTAATCTTTGGCATTAGTAGGTGCCATATTTTTCCTAGTCTTAACAATTGTGAAACATGGGCTTCTTTCATTTGTCATCTGAAGCTCAGCAATAAATTTACCCCTTCAGTCCAAAAAACAAGAGCAATGATCTCAACGTAATTACCCAACTACTTTTTCTCCACATAATTGGTTTGTATTTTTCTTTTCAGGCTGCACCAGATGGATCTTTTGTGTTGCTTCATGGTTGTGCTCATAACCCAACTGGCATTGATCCAACCCCTGAACAGTGGGAGAAAATTGCTGATGTCATTCAGGAAAAGAACCATATTCCCTTTTTTGATGTTGCATATCAGGTAAAGCTTTTTTAGTTTTCCCTTTTGGAGTTGACAACTAGTTTCTTGCAATTATGGTGACTTGTGAGTGCTTGAACGATGAAAAACACTGCAGGGATTTGCTAGTGGAAGCCTTGATGCAGATGCCTCTTCTGTGAGGTTGTTTGCTGCACGCGGTATGGAGCTTCTGGTTGCTCAGTCATACAGTAAGAACCTCGGCCTTTATGCAGAAAGGATTGGAGCAATCAATGTTGTATGCTCATCATCAGATGCAGCAGCAAGGTGCAAGGAGATAGCTCTCCTGTTTTTATTTATTTATTTTGGAAGTAATTAGACCTAGAAGTTGATTGAGGATCTATTTCTTAATATGCTTTTTGTGTTTAGGGTGAAGAGCCAACTGAAAAGGATTGCTCGACCGATGTACTCAAATCCTCCTGTTCATGGGGCCAGGATTGTTGCCAATGTTGTTGGGAACTTAACTCTGTTCAATGAATGGAAACAGGAAATGGAATTGATGGCTGGAAGGATAAAGAATGTGAGACAGAAATTATATGATTCCCTCTCTTCCAAAGATAAGAGTGGCAAGGATTGGTCATTTATTCTCAGGCAGATTGGCATGTTCTCCTTTACAGGCCTGAATAAGGCACAGGTAAAAACTATTCCAAGTTTTGGAAATCTGACCAAATTTTATGAACATTTACACACATACACAAACACATTGGATTCATTTCATATTTAGCTTTAGCAGAAATTTTACACCGCTGCCAAGCTGATGCAACCCTCCTTTTTCTAAGCTTGGGTACGGCAGTGCATAAAAGATATAGCAATACAAGCAAACATTGGCAGAGTTCCATGTATATTTGGTTCTATAACTAGGTTGTTTTCCCACTTTGGTGGGAACTAGCTTTTGATGATGGGAACTAGGTTGTTCCTTTTCTGTAGAACCTGTTACCAATTACTTTAATAAAACTATTATTTTGGGCCTAAATGTGGTGTTCCAGGTCTCAGGCAACTGATTGATTTCCTCTCTTTTTTGTGTCTGACAGAGCGACAATATGACAAACAAATGGCATGTGTACATGACAAAGGATGGAAGGATATCTTTGGCTGGATTATCATTGGCCAAATGTGAATATCTTGCAGACGCCATCATTGATTCTTTTCACAATGTTAACTGAACTAGAGACCCTAAGTTATCATTCTTGCATGGTATATTAGACTGAGAGTACCTTTCGTGATTTTTCCAGTCTATATACTGTAAGCTTCCTACCTGCAATTTTGGTAAGAAATAGTATGCCATTAGGAGGTGAGCACTTAATATTGAAATCTCGAGATGTAGGTTAACTGAGACATTGTTGTGAACACCTTGTAATTCAGATTTAAATAATGGCTCTCGTATCCACCAGTACTTTTCTCTCATGGAATGAGGACTTGTTGGCTTTAGTTTTATAACTATTGATGGTTTCTGAGCATTATTTCTTGAAGGGGAAGCCACATTTACTTCACTGTTACAGGTTGCAGAAATTAGGTTACCATGCTGTCCCCTCCATGCTGATGATCCAAAGAGTTCTGGATCTCCTTATGCTACCTCTAAACTTTGTGAAATGAACCATGATATTGGGGCAATTACAGTATCTAGATTACAGTAACTCTTGGATCTCCACATCCCCTTAGAGATATTAAGGATACACAACTTATATGCAACCATTACAGAATGATAACCCTATAAATTATGATATAATTAAGCCCTCAAACAATACAAACACAGTCACTCACTATTATCACCTGACTAATTTTATATTGGTTGATGGTCCTCATGATATTTATATGAGAACGACAATTCTAATTATGGTTTAAACTTTAAAATCACTTGTCCCTTTTTTCTGAGGCTTCAACCCAGATAGAAGCTTTAATACCTCTTCCATGGAGGGCCTATCAGATGGCCTATTCCTAGTGCAGAGCAAAGCAACTTCAAGAACCGATTTTATCTCCTCTATTGAGACATCGGTGGGGCCAACTTCATTCGCATCATAAATTTCTTTCAAAATAGCTTCTCTTGGTTTATTTTGCATCCTCCTTACTGCATTTTCCTGTGAGCCATTTGCTAAAACTTCCAGAAGTACCTCACCAAAGTTGTAGATATCCGTATACAGTTCCTCTTTCATGGTACTGTTGAGTTCATCTGCCAGAAAAAAAAAATTAGAAAGATATCTTGAGAAATGCCCCTGATACCAAAAGACAAGAACAAAAGAAAATATGCAGTCTCATGTGGGAGAAAATTCTTTAATGATAATATGATGACATCTTCGAAGTTCAAACTACAGACTTTTTACAGCTTTGGTTAGCAGGAGAAGAAAGATGTTTCCATCTGTTATAGTTTTGGAATGCAGTATAGATTCATTAACTTAAAGAGTTAGCATTCACTACTTTTCTCAATTGGAAAGCTTTAGTTTTACCAAAAAGCTGTACCTGTGTGGGTGAATCAGACCTTTTCTTTACTGTAACTTTGATGTTATAACTTTAAAAAGGTCTGACTTGTTTGTTTTTTGTCAAGGGTGGTTCAATCTTTTCTGAAGCTGCACAAACTTTCCAAAAAGAAAAATGGAAACAGAAACAAAGAAAACATACCTGTGCCAGATAGAGAAACTTTACCGGACATCCTTCCTGAAAGTGAACCTTTGTTCATATGTTCCAGAGATTTCAACCCAAATTCTGCCAGATGGGGCTCCATATTTTCATCGAACAATATATTGCTTGTCTTCATATCTCCATGGGGAATTGCTGGATAACAGTGATGGTGTAGGTAGCACAGACCCCTTGCAGTCCCAATCAAAAATTTGTATTTTGTTTCCCAGTTTCTAATTATTGGCTCCCTTTTCGATATCATCTTTTCAGCCAGATTTCCATTAGGCAAGTAATCATACAGAAGATAGGCCATCTGCTTGTTGGAGCAGAATCCCATTAATCTAATCAGATTCTTATGCCTGGCATTGCCCAAATGTGTTATAAATTCTGAAATTGTTTCTCTATTCTTGGCTTCCCATTCAATCTTCTTCACTGAAACTGTTATTCCTGTGGGCAGAACTGCTTTGCAATCTGATGCTGATGACGGCAGCTTTGTTTCTATGGGTTCTATAGAACTGAAGCTCCTCAGGACATCATTTGCAGTGAACCTAGGGAGACCATCAAATGAGACCATTTTCCACTGGCTTTTCCTTCCTCTGCGAAGGTAGAAAATTCCCAGGACAGACATCAACATGAATGACACTACTCCTGCGCATAGCAGCAGAACCCATGTAAGAGTTCTTTTCCTCCCAAATCCCAAACCAGCTACTCTTGGAATTTCCTCAGAACATGGTTGTAGAGGTGCTCCACATAGCTGAGGGTTTCCAACAAAAGCACTTGTACCCATCAATGTGAAAATCTTTTCTGAAGGGATGGAGCCAGAAATATCATTGAAAGACACATTCAAAAGTATCAAGCTTGTAGAATTCCCAAGCTTGGCTGGTATTGAACCTTTGAAATCATTTTGTGATAAATCTAGGACTCTGAGGTTAGGAATACTGGCAAGCTTCTCAGGTATAAAACCTGTGAAGGCATTATTAGCAAGATCAATTCTTTCAAGAGAGTGACAATTGGCAATGCTGTCTGGTATTGTCCCTGATATATTGTTACTCTTCAGTTCAATAGAAGAAATTGCACCGCAGAATTCGAACACAGGCAGATCACCTGAGATATTACAGAAGGATGCTGAGAAGTTCTGAAGATGTGGTAGAGACCATGTCCTTCCAGGTACCATGCCCGCCAGCTCTGGATTCTGACAGACATTGAAGTACTGAAGTTTGGAAGCTTGATGTATGTCTGTTGGGATACCTCCTGTTAACCTGTTTCTGGATAGGTCCACATAGGTTATATCAGGAAGAAATCCGAATTTCAGAGGGATCCCCCCTGAGAAGAAGTTGTCCTCGACCCGAAGACGGACTAGGGAAGAGCAATTTGAGAGAGCAGGAGCAAGGCTGCCTGTAAAATCATTTGAGAACAGCATCAGCTTCTGTAATACACCTCCTGCACAGATATCAGGTGGGATGCTCCCATTGAAGGTATTTGTAGATACATCAACCCATTTGAGTTTAGATCTCCTGCCCAGGTTCTGTGGTAAAGGTCCAGAGAAGAAATTGTTCCATATGAGAAGGGTCTCCAGAAGTGGAAGGTCAGCAATTGCCTCAGGAACAGAACCGCTCATTGTGTTGTACATGAGACTGAGTAAACGGAGGCTTTTCAAGTTGGCAAAGCTCTCTGGTATGGGTCCAGAAATCTGGTTATCAGAGAGATCTAAGCTTGCGAGAGGTGTGATGTTGCTGAACCCCTGTGGAATCAATCCAGTGAGATGGTTCCTGAACAGGAACATGGAATGAAGCTTGGTGAGATTGCTGAAACTGCTAGGGATTGGACCAGAGAGATTGGCAGCAGCGATGTCGAGGTACTGGAGCTCACTCATGTTACCCAATTGCCATGGGATGTTGCCCTGGTAAGAGTTGTAGCCAATCTCCATGTGAGTCACTGTTTGGAGCTTCCCCAGTTCAGGGGGGATCTCTCCATTAAGTAAATTCCCTGCAAGATGAAGAAACTCCAGACTCCTGAAGGACCCATACTCTGATGGTATAGGACCCTCAAAGTAACTCCCAGCCAAGTTCAGAACCTTGAGATTCTCCAGCTGTGAAACTTCCACTGGTAATGAGCCTGCAAAGCTGTTGCTGAAGGCATCTAGCACTGTCAAATGCTGAACTGCGGAGATCCCAGGAGGGAATTGCTCTCTAAAGTCATTTCTACTGATATCCAAGCTTCTTAGATTGGTGAGATTGAATATTTCGGGAGGTAGTCGGCCAGAAAACGAATTGTAACTGAGGTTGAGATCCAGAAGGTGACCTAAGACCTTGATGTGCTGTCCAGATAGTGCACCAGCGAGATGCTTCTGAGACAGGTCTAAACCAACAATCATGCTTGAGTTTTCTGTACAGGTGATCCCTGACCAGGAACAAGCATAGATTGTTTCAGACAAGTTTCCCCCAGAAGGAACATTCCAATCTTGCAAACTTTTTGAACGATCGACGAGCTGGGATTTCAACCCCAGAAGTGCCTGTGAGAAGGGATCTGTAACTGAAACTGCTGTGACAAAAACGGAAGCAACGACGATCGTTGTGGCCAATCTCCCTAGTATCTCCATTGGAACTTGCATTGCTAGAAGAGATAATCGATCAAAACAGAAACATATGCAAGCTGCCCCAGTTGAAGATTTCTATATGAGTTTCTTTCTCTGTCATTGTGGTGATGCATAGGAACTTGAGAATGCTTTGAATAAAGGAGGAAGGACGCTGTTGGGTTGTTGATATGGGAATAAAATTGGGTTGCTTTAGGGAGCAAGCGGGTCCAGTGAGGCTCTAGTTTATTTTAATGGTGTTTGCCACTTGAGAAGGATAAAGCTCAAAACCTATTCCTTTTTGAACATCTTTTACCTCCTTTTTGCACTGAAACAGTGAAGAGAATCCAATAATTCTAGCCATGACCGGTTTGAACGGGGAACAAGAACAATGGATTATCCATCTTCTTCATATATATATATATATATATATATATGTAAATTGAAGAAGATTGAAGGTGTAGGTTTAAGTTTGTAGAGGTCAGTGTAGGACATCGGAGAGCGTCGGAGCGACAGGAGATGATTCCTTTTTCTTGTTGCTTGTGTCAATATATTTTCTGTGTGATTGAACGATGAGCCATACACTTGGCATTGATTGATGGTGGGGTGTTTAATGTTGTGGTTGTTGGTTCCAGGAGAAGTTCCCTTTGGCGTTGACAACACGGAAGCAGTTGTGATGCATTAGATGTTGAGGGGAGGGAAATGGTAGAGCTGGGGTTGCTTATCGCGCCGGGCGTACGTGTACGGTACGACCCAACACGCTTTAAGCGTGCCCATCCCGGCCAGGCACTTTAGTGGGCCGGTACGGCACGGCCTGCGTCAATCGCGCATGCTAGGATGCTGGGCCGTGCCGCGTGCCAGCCCGCAAGGCACGAAAAACAGCTAGCTAGCTAGCCGTTTCCCTCCCAAAAAAGTGGTAAAAGTTATTTTTTTTTACAATTTTAAACTCCCCCCCCCCCCCCCCCCCCCCCCCAACAGCCATATTAGGGGGGTTTACGTATAATTAACTGTAAATGACAATTTCTATCCTTCCAACAGCCAAATAACAGTCATATTTGAAGGTAGAGGTGTTAAAAAGTCACTTTTAGTTTTCTATAAATAAGCCTAACCCTTTCCACTCTAAACCACACCTCTTCTCATTTCTTTTCTTTTCTTCTTACTTTCTTAGGGTCTTGTTAAAGATTTGGCCAATGGCCGACAGACTTGGCAGAGTGCTCACATGGGGGCGTCCCTAGGCCGATCATTGGCAAATCTTTTCTAAGACTCTAAGAAAGTTATAATTTTTTTTTTGTTTCCTTCAGTTTCTTCTTAGAGTCATGTTTTAGTGATTTTGCTAATGGCCGACAAAGTCACAATGATCCTTGAGCCTAATTGTTAGCAAATCACTAAACAAAGTTCTTAAAAAGTTATCAATTTTTTTTTCTTTCTTCATTTCTGCCTCTTCACGTCTACATAAGAGTTGCAAAAGTGTTACTTGCGTCGATTACTGCTTGACTTGAACAGTCAAGCAGTAATCGACGCAAGTAACACTTTTGCAACTCCTCATCTCAGCACGGTTCAAGAGGTGAATAACTTTTTTTTACTATTTTTTTCTATTTTCTCTATTTTTTTTTGTAGAAAACTATTCCGGGCAAGGGCTGGCAATGGGTTGGATATATATCTGAATCTGACCCAAATCTGATCCGAAAATCTCGAATTCGGATATGAGATATAGATTCGTAGTTCGAATATGAATATCAGATTTCGGATTTGACTGAATTTGTCCATATTCAATCCGAATAGGATCCAAACCGAAATCAACATATACTTTTCATTAAACCATTGGTAAATTTTGTATAAACCATGGTTGAACCATCCTTACTCATGTCTTGCTTTAATATTTATATGGTTCATTAGTTTTGATAGTTAAAATTTGCTTTAATAGTTAAACTTGACTTTTGAGTTTTAAGTTCAAATTAGATCTAATTCGGATTGAATTCAGATTTTGGTTATTTATTCGATCAAATTTCGAATTCGGATACAGTATATAAATTCGGTTTCGAATTTGGATTCACGTATAAAAGATTCATCAGATTTCGGATCGAATTTGGATATCGGATTTTTATTTTCTGTTCGGATTCGGATCATGGTAGATCCATACCGTATTCGACCCATTGCCAGCCCTACTCTGGGCCTGACACAGCCCAGCCCTAGCTGTTAGGGGTGCAACTCGGGTCGGTTTGGTTCGGGTTGAAGGCAACCCAAGACCAAACCAAAAATATATATAGTCAAACCGAATCGAAAACCGAACTAAAAATATATAGAAAAACCCAAACCCAAACCGAACTACATGAAAATTATTCGGATCGGGTTAGACCAATATATTCTAATGCTCAAACAAGGGTTTTTTCGTAATATCCTTAAAGTTTAAAGGTAAACTTTGAAAGTTTAACATATATTATATTATATATATATAAAATATAGATTATATGTTATAATATATATGAATTCGGTTCGGTTTAGTTTAGGGAAATACATGAATTCGGTTCAATTCAGTTTAATTGAACATGCAACTCAAAACCGAATTGACTTAGTTCTGTTTAGGAATTTTTGGACCGAAATTGAACCGAACCACTATAAAAACCGAATCGAAGTTGGTTTGGGTCGGTTCGGGTTTGATTTTATTCGAACTGAGTTACACCCCTACTAGCTGTGCCGTGGGTTAGGCTATGCCTGGGTTTTCCTTGATAGGCCGGGCACGGCACGACCCATCAAAGAAGTGGGCCATGCCTCGGCTGGCTTGTGGCCCGTCAGGCACGAACTAATCGCGTTCATGCCGTGCCGGGCCAATCCGTTAATCACCCTAGGTAGAGCTAGTCTGTTTATGCCTACTCGTATGGAGTCACCGGAGCTTCTTCTGCAAATATTTAAATGTGGGATCGGCGTAAAGGAACGAGGGTGACGTGATGAAGGTCGTGAAGGATACCTGGGGTTAAAATGAGAGGGCATAGACCATAGAGATCGGAAAACACGGTTTAAGCGATGAAATGAAACTAAAGACTCACTGAAGTGACTGACGTTACGAGTTAGGAATAAATAAAGGCACGGATGATAATTGGTTGACAGGGACGTTGAGGGCATGTAAGAAATGACTCACGGTCTTAAAGTGCTTCGGCCCTCGTTTGCCAATTTTTTTTGTGGAAACTCATTCCAGGGCTTGGAATTAGTTCAATGCTTAGAGTAAGTTCTTAGTAATGAAATGGTAGTTTTGTTGTAATTTGGGAATAAATTTTCTTCAAAATGAGTTTTAAAAAATGCATTGAAAGGAGGAATTACTCATTATACCCGTTTCTGCATTTTGAAAGCTCATTTTGCAAAAATATGGTAACAAGGTTGGTTTTGGAATATCATTTTATGGCTTGGAATTAGTTCCAAGGTTTAGAATGAGTTTGTGACAAAATAGGTGTTTAGTTTTGAGAATGAGTTTTCCGGAATGATTTTCAAAAAATACACTGAAAAGAGGAATTATCCCCAGAACCGTTTAGATTTTGAAAATTCATTTTGCAAAAATATGCTAACAAAGGAGGGACTTGTCATTTATGAAAAGTGTTTAGTAAGTTAACAATGAAAAATTTGTAATATTTATAATTTTTACGGAAACAAAAAGTGGCTTACCAGACAATCAAACTAAGCTTCTCTCAAATTTTGCAAATCCATTCAAGAAATTAATGAGTTCATGGAACTCATTTGGCTCATTGAGGTTGAACTCAATGGGGGCATTTGTCCATGATAGTAATAAATTATTCGTTATGAAAATATTATCGAGAGTACAGTGTTTAGCAGGTGGCACATACATATGAGGGTGCCACTTGCTCTAACGGTAAGTTCATAGCCTAGACCAAGGATCTACTCCTACCTTCAGCATAATAAAGAGAGTTTGCTCAAGAGCTTGTGTTTGAGCTAGAGGATATTAGCTTCTTATTAATAGATGTTTGGTGATGCTTTGTGAGTAAGACCAAATTTTTTCCTTTTTGTAAAGAAGCAAACTGAACCTTCCTAAATGAAGCCAATTCTGGAAAAGAACTTTCAAATGTATGGATGTGGTGGTGTCCCCTTTCTTTTAGTAAAATCTAGCAAATTTAAAGAAAGTGTCCCTTTCTATCTCTCTACAACTCTCTTTGCTTTTTTTTTTGGCTTTTATGCTTTGATTGATTGCTGCTTTTAGATGGCCTTACTGATAATGGAGCTTTTATTTCTCTCAATATTGTAGGAATTAGCACCGTTGTTACATTGTTATGATTAGATTAAGATATCAAATTAAGCTGGCCTTCCTTTCTTCAGTTTCTTTTTGACTGCTTCAATGCCAGTCCAATTAAGATGACATCCCCCAAAGCCCTAAAAAGAAGTGCTCTTCACCTAAACAGTCCCCACACCCACACGGTCGGTGAATTCATGCATGTCCTTTTCGACCCTTTTCAACATCTCTTTCTCCATATGAGCAGTTTATATGTACAGAGGATTCATCATACAACACGTCAAAAGTTGAGAGGAGATGTGAAAGCCATGGCCATGATCTCCTTTTTTGCACCATGGGAGCTGTAATCTGTAACACGACCTGCCAATTATGTTCACACGTCCATATGGATTGGGCAAAGCTGTTTTATAATATATATTGAATTGATTTCATGTTGAAAAACAAAAAAGGAAAATTTAAGTACCAGATCATTGTTCTTTACTAAAGAACCCATTATCATCAAATGTGATAAAAGCCTCATCAAGTCCAACTCCTTAGCAATAGGAAAAAGGGAATTGAATCAGGTTGTGTTAAACGATTTCACATTGTCAAATATATATATATATCTATATATTATAAAACAGAGTAGGCGGCACCCTCATTCACATTGTCAAATATGGAATGTGGTATCTTTAGGAAAAAAAAATCTATTAGAGGAAAAAATAGATTCACAAAAACAAAGACGACAAAGAAGAAAACAATTTGAAGGTGTCATCTGCTCTAGCCATTAAATTCTCAAGATATCACTCATGAGACTTGGGTTCAAGCCTTCCTTCACCCTACCATTAATACCTCTAGTAGGGTGTTTCCCTTACCGACAAAAAATAAAAATAAAAAAAATAAAAAATGAAAAAAAAAAATAAAAAGAAAAAGAGAAAAAAAAAGACATGGAACAAAAGAAAAAGTATAATTGTAATCATTAGAGATGATTACTAAAGAAAAAGGATATTGGTTTGATGAATATCATTCATTAGTAGTTATATTAGTAGCTGTCACACAGTCTATTCTAGTGCTTTCCCTAACATTTTCTTTATCTTTAAATTTCTTCACCTTGTGTGTACTAGTATTAGCTAGCAAAAAAGAAACCACTTGAGTGTTGAACTTCTCCAATCTCTATGTTGCTTGGAACATAAGTTTTTTTAGAAAAAAAAAAAAAAATTTGTTGGAGAAAACGCAAATGGTAGAGTAGGGTTGCTTGGCACGGCCCAGCACGCTTTTCGCATGCCCAGACCGGCCAACACGGCACGGCCCACTCCCATAGTTGTGCAGTGCCGGGTCTTGATATTAGGGCACGGCCCGCCAGGCACGTCGGCCCAACGGCCGTGGCCCGTTCGGCAAGCGGGCTGATGGGCCCCACCCCCGTGCTGACCAATTGGGCCCGATTGGGTTGGCCTATCGTGCCGACCCGTAAGGCACAAAACGACTAGCCTTTTTTTTTTTCCTCTTAAAGTGGTTTTTACCACTTTTTTTGGATTGTTTTATCTCCCAACAGCCATATAATAGAGATATTAGAGGGGTATGTTTATAATTGACTGTAAATGACCATTTCCACCCTTCCAACTGCCAAATAACAGTCATATTTGAGGATAGAGGTGTTAAAAAGCTACTTTTGATTTTCTATAAATAAGCCTAACCCTTCCCACTCCAAACCACACATTTTCTACAATCTTTTCTCTTCTTACTTTATTAGAGTCTTGTTCAAAGTTTTGGCCAATGGCAGGTAGACTCAGCAGAGTGCTCACATGGGGGGTGGGTGTGGTTCCCTAGGCCGACTATTGGCCAAACTTTTAACAAGAGTTTAAGAAAGTTATAAATTAGATTACTATTGTTGTATTTGCAAAGTTGTACTTGTACTTGTAATAATTAATTTATTTAAATTTTGTGAGCAAAATCTATCCCAATATGTGTAAGACAATTTTGTGAATAATAAACATATTTTTCAAAAAATTTTATGGTTTTTTTTACTATTTTTCCCATTTTTCCTTTGTTTTGCAAAAAAAAATACCTAGGCTCGCCGGCTCATCACGGCCCAGCCCTAGGCGTGCCACAGGCCGGGGGTTTTGGCTAATGGGCCCGCTAGGCACGCACTAAACGGGCCTGGGCTGTGCTGGGCCGGCCCGTTTAGCACCCCTTCGGTAGAGGTTTTGAAAGAAAATAGAGAATGATAATATAACTTTCTTCAATATATACTTTAGCTTAATTCACTATTTTCCTTATCTCCTATTCGCATCAACTAACCTTTTTTTTTTTGGAAAGTAAGTATATATTCATATGTGAGATGTAGAATCTACAAATATACATCTCAGCATGGTATACGCTGCTGTTACTCACCGAATATCCCAAAATACCACAAAAAAACTACCCTGGTATGCTATATTAATATATGAAATTTTGCTGCAAAATTATTTAAAATCATGAAACTTCACCTTCTTTTCCTTATTAGATATAATCCCATCAATGACTACCACTGTCTAGATAAAAGAAAATCAATTGATGACCAAGCCTCACAAAGATTGCCCATGAATCAACATATTTTGGAATTTGGGTAAGATATGGTCAAACAAACTCTGATCGAACGAACGATCGTGAGAATCTATCAAGATCATTTACATTCTTTTCTTTTATTTCCATTGGTTTATTTTTCACCTACTTTCTCTATCCTAGTCTATATTAAGTTCAAAGTGGAAGACAGTTGTGTAACTATTTTAGAGAGAGAATCGAAACGCTATACTATATTCATTTCCTGGTCAATGCCAAAATACTTCAAATAGAGATTCTTGTTGGCATGTCTAAGGAGTGCTTCCCCATATAGACACACGCACACACTTGAAGATGATATATGTCATATGAATATAGAACTTTGCACAAAGCCTCTAAAAATTGAAAACCCTAATGGTAAACTATGTCATATGAATATAGAACTTTGCACAAAGCCTCTAAAGGGTAAACACCCTCTTGGGCTTTCCCTCCCATCAGGAGGTGTGGTTACCATCAGCGGCACTGTTCCATCTACTACATAGATACAAATAATCTGTGGCTAAATGATCCTGGGTAATAATTCAGGCATCTAGGATTCCTCACTAATGCTTTGTAAACTTGGCTTCCAATGACGCAAGGATGTGTATCTCCTGAGAGAATTTCTTAGCCCCTTTATTGCAAAATCCTCGGTTCCATTACTAGTCAGTCTCCTAGTTTTAGACGATTCGGTCGAACCGATCAATCCCTCTTCGCTTCTCGATTCATCTCCATTAGACTTCAGCTTGACTCTTGAAGCCAAGTGCATGCAACAGTTATGATCAAAGAAACACCCATTTTTCTCCATGATCTTCCTTCTTGTATCTGAACCAGTAGAGTTTGGTTGGTGACCCTCATGGCAGGACTTTCTCAAACAAGAACATGGTGGTGCCCTTGAACTGCCTTCATTCAAAGACCAGCGACAGGGTGAAAACATACTTTTTTCTTCCTTGGTATGGTTTTGGAAGCCTATGCTAACTTGTTGGGAAGGTGACAGAGCTCTAGTAGGCGACGGAGAATATCTCATCGAGTGGCGTTGGAGCTTCCTAATTGTGCTTCTGGGTATAACATAGAACTTCTGGCCAAGCATTAGTATGGTGTCCGGTGCAACGATAGCCCACGGTTGCTGGAATACATGCGGGTATGCGACACAACATTTGGGGTTCCGGCGCAAGATCTCCACCGCGACTACAGGTCGATCATGGAGCTCAACCTGGCCTCCTGGATGAACTATCTTCAGAAGCATGTTTTTGGGGCTGCTGGTACAAAGCCACCTTGTAAAGGCCATGGTCTTACCTGGTTTGGGTGAGATGACAGGGAGGAGAATAAGTGATAAAAGTTTAGTACTTGTGAGAATTCCCTAGGAATGGACGAGAATATGCCATGACAAGCTAGTTTTTGTTTTAATCTTCTCCATTAATCATCGATATTATCTTACAAACACTATCTTACAAACACACACTGTAGCAGTACATATAATATAGTAAAGAATGAACGTATCTAATGAATAAAGGATGGCTCTCAGCTTCTTTGTGTGTACGTCTTTATGAATAAAGGATGGCTTGTATCTATCGATAGAAGCAACTCTTTACAATGGAAAACTCCTACTACAAGCTTAGGAATTCATACGAAGCATCGACCAGTTAAGTCGTGCCAATAAAAAATGATTTCATAAATTGCATTCTCTATTATTATTTCTTTGTATATAACCCCCTTAACACATGCATAGGACTTGTTTTTGTAAAAATGATTTCCGCTATGTTGCCAGAAAAAAGTGATTTTTCGACACCGTAGAAGGACTTTTAGGATTATTTATCTTATCTCCACATTCGAACGAAAACTACCTTCTTTATCTTCTCCAACTTTCAAACTAAAACTGCCCACTTCCCCCTCCACTCAAATTTTCCACTTCACTAACAAACCAACCCATATATACATACAGTAATGCACGTGTCACCCCTAATAAAGAATGAATGTATCTAAAGAGTGGCTAGGTATTGTCCAAATATGTTATAAAATAAAAGAAAATAAGTTAAGATGGCTTAAACATGTAATGTGAAAGCATACTGAGCTTGTGAATGTATACATCCTGAAGGATCTAATAGGGCCAATGGAAGCCCAAGGAAAAGAGTTAATAAGAAATATTTTAGATACTCATGATCCAATTTAAGATATAATTTGACACATTGGGATAGAGGAATAAAAATTCCTATTGTTGACATTAGGAGTGCAACTCGGATCGGTTTGATTCGGGTTGACCTCAACCCAAGACCAAACCAAAAATATATATAGTTAAACCGAACAAAACCGAACTGAATTGAAAACCAAAACTACTAAACCGAAAACCGAACAAAAAGTATATAGAAAAACCGAAACGCGAACCGAACTACATGAAAACTATTCGGTTCGGTTCGGGTTAGATCAATATATTCTTATGCTCAAACAAGGGTTTTTTTTTTGTAATATCCTTAAAGTTTAAAGGTAAAATTTGAAAGTTTAACATATATTATATTTTATATTTTATAGATTATATGTTATAATATATATATGAATTCGGTTCGGTTCGGTTTGGTTTAGGGAAATACATGAATTCAGTTCAGTTCGATTTAACCGAACATGCAACCCACAACCGAACCGACTTAGTTCGGTTTAAGAATTTTTGGACCGAAATCGAACCAAACCACTATAAAAACTGAACCAAACCGAACCGAATTAGGTCTGGGTTGGTTCGGGTTTAACCAAACCAAATTGCACCCCTAGTTGACACCAGTATTTCATTGTGATGGTCCTTGTTCAAAAAGTTCCGTATTACATAGATGGTCTTACTTGTCCACATCGTCACTTTATGGGAACAGAAAGCAAAGTCTC
This sequence comes from Buxus sempervirens, assembly GCA_947561395.2. Classification (NCBI taxonomy): domain Eukaryota; kingdom Viridiplantae; phylum Streptophyta; class Magnoliopsida; order Buxales; family Buxaceae; genus Buxus; species Buxus sempervirens. The sequence continues at coordinate 37,099,616 of OX387189.1, forward strand.
AACCATGAAAATGCAATACAAGGGTTTCATTCAAATGGAAGTCACAAACAACTATAACCGCTTTATCAAATCAATGACACCCCACCATTCTAATCCGAAGACATGGTGGCAGGGAATAAACTTTAGTGCATAGCTCATTGTCAGAGAAAATATACACACACACGTTTGCATACATGCATAAATATGCATACGCACACACACACATACACTCAAATGTACACGACGCAAGTGACCAAAGATCCTTGTCCGGTTATGACTTATTCGTCAATAACGCATACCAACCAAAACCAGATGTAACTTCTCAGTACTGACAAGGTCATTTGAAGCTACTATTATGAGTTGCCATTTGAATGGAAAGACCAATCTTCTAAAAAAAATGAATAATGGAAAAACAGTATTCTGTGATATTCAAGAAAATGCATAAAGAAAACAAGTACACACTGCCATCCCCAGAATGTATTACAATATTACAACAGTAAGAAAAATAAAACGACAATTACAGTATGCAAAAATGATTTCGGTGAGGTGGAAGGGCAGTTAAACTACTTATTCTACAGAAGATTGTCATCGGTTGAACCATTCAATCACATAAGATATTTGACATACAATTGATTGAATCACCAGAACAAAAATGAACCCTTTGCTTTAATATCAATATACCTGGTGAACAAGGGAAGAAACAATGGATGTCAAGATGTGAGAACTTCAAAAGGAACAGCAGAATCAACCTTCACACGGTTCAGGCGAACAGTTCCCAGAATGTACTCAGGCAGCTCGGCTTCCTCCTTGGCCTGCATATGGAATGAACTGATGAGATCAATTTTAGATGTGGCATGCAACTCTTGATGGAATACAAACAAATCATAATTCATTCTAAGAAAATAACGCAGTAACAGCTATTAGGAATTTGTTCCACCAAGGTTCTATTTTCCTTGACACTTCATTATTCCTCTTCTAGAACTTACTATGATATTCTTCATTTGCAATTTATTACGAGTTTACCACATTTAACATTTAAGTTTCTTTGCTTCCCCCTCTGCAATTGGATAGTCACAAATAAATAAAAAACTTAATTTTTTTTATTTTTTTGAAGTCCTTGCCCATCTATGGAGAAACTTGGATCCTTTTGATTGTTTCTCACAATGTACTTACATACCCTGAATGATTCGGAACTTAAGACAAGAAAGAGCCCAACTTTATATAACATTCAATCGGATTGTTCTCCCCATCTTTAGTTATAACTTATAATTGGGTGTTGGTTGAGTAATGGTTGCCTTTCAGCTATACTTTTCTGTTTTGGTGGAGCTTTATTTCAATTAATTTGGTATAAAGTTGAAAAGAAGGTTTATGAGCGACGATATGGTTCTCAAAATACATTTTCCCCCTTTTAGCATATAGGCTGTTTCAAGTGGTTGAAAACCCAATATAATTAAAGTGAAATAGATGTGACACTTATGTTGGATGTGTTGATTTACTTTGCTATGTTCTCAATATCAGTATACCTTTAGAGTTTGTTTGTCTGAAAGTAAATCATTTTCGTGCTTTATCGTGTGGGCATATCCTAAAGGATGAGAGACCTATTTATGCATTATAAATGTTCCCTGCACAGAAAATAATTGATATTCTACTGATCATGTGATTTGGACCAGATGCTTTCACATCAAAGAGGTATGAGCTTTCACAGCGAATCTGTGATAACATTTATGATGCAATCTTAATTTCATGTCTACAGTTTAAAACTTTATACATTTGGAAGATTCTACAGATGCATAGAAAGAAAATTGCATGGTAATTGGTAATTACAAGTTGCTGCACAACACTCAGTCATGAAACAGGGGATAAGCTATGACTGCATACACTTTGTCTGCTTTTGCTCCATCTTTTGTTAATGCATAGATAATCTCATTATGGTGATAGCAAAAGCCTAGAAAGCAAATATTATTAAAAACAAAATCTTAAGCTCTAGAAACAAGGCTTGTCACAGCCCAAAGATATATGTCCCCTAGAAAATTTCATTGGACACACTTAAATCTTTTTTATCCTAAAAGGGAAGCAATGTGGTAATTGATGAAGGAAGCCCAATTAAGAAGATATCAGCTTGTATGAACTTATGAATAAATTAATCAATGGAAATATGTCCAAATGGGGGAAAATTTGGCTTTGTAACCCCGAAGGAACTCAGGAACAGGAGTAAATGAAATTTGCTCCTATTTTTTGAGATTCTCTCTCTTATTTTCTACCCCTTTTTTTGTACCCATGATGAATTGCACTTTCCTTCAATATAAGTGGTAGTTAAGTCAAAAGATCGTTATTGTGTTTGAAAATGCCTACGATCCAAAAATTTATTTGAATAAAATTTGAAACAGAAACAACAAAAGTATATTAGGAATATTAGAGCATCCTAATTGAAATCTGCCATGTTTCCAAAAAAAAGGAAAATTCACTTAATCAATTAACGGCAAAAAAGCATTCACTCTCAACTCCACATTAGAAGAAGAAACATAATTCACAACATACACATGCAAAAAGATCTTTTTTGCATTCTGGGTGGGGGAGAGATCTAAGGCACAAACCTCAATTAGAATTGCAAGATCGACAACAATGCTTGTGACATATCCGAGGACCAAACCAATTATACCCCTTGCAACAGATGACGAGCCAATATCCACATCTACCTGAAAATAGAAAGTTTTCTTTACTACTTTAGAAAATCAAAAGAACATGGTAAAATAAGCAATGAGTATGACCATGCCCCTTTAACTTTGTAACAAACTGCCATGGAATGACGAGCTAAACACAAGAAACATAAGCATATGCAGCTGGATTCCATGCTTAGTTAAGTAAGGAAGCAAATTCAAGATTTCCACTTTGATCATGATAGCTGACATATAAATAATCCAATAAATACTGAAAGTACTTATAGAAAAGTGCAACATCAGGCTTAGGGTCATATCACAAGTAATCCTAATTATCTTCAAAGAATTGTCCCTTCTCCCATAAAATCATAAATTATGCTTACATGTCCAAAATTGTAGCAATTATTTTGGAGTCATACTTGTGAGCCAAAACATGAAATTATGGGAAAAAGTGATAGTCTAGATTAAGAAAAAAATCTGAGAGAGAGAATTAGTTTGCTTTGTGCTAAGAAGGTCTATCATTGAGCCTATCCCTTTACCAAGACAAATGGTCAAGCAGATTAAAAAGAATAGGAGAGACCTTCATATGGCTTTCCCTGATCTAAAGAAAGCATATAACAAAGTAATTTACGCATTTATTTTGCTAGGAAAGAAGTTTTAATCAAATAGATTGATATTGTTAATGGCATGCATAAGGAAGCAATAACTATGGTGAGACCAATTATCAAGGAACTGAAAGACTTTTTAGGCATGTCTAAATTGGGAGTCAATAATATGCATTTATCAATTATTTCTTTGTTTGTGGATAAATTTAAAGATCATATTCAAAAAAGGTCCTTTATTTTATGTTATTTGGACATGATGTGGTTATGGTGGCCAAACTAAGAAACAAGAAATACAAGGGGACAACTTGGAATCAAAAGATTTTAGAATAGATCACGTTAATACTAGAATATATGGAGTAGAGCTTCAGCACAAATGGAAAAAGAGATGAAGCAATGGTAAACATTGAGAAATAGGTGACCCAAGCAATGTTAGGGAAGTTGCTGCGGCTGTTTGAGAAAGAGAAGGGTCATTGTGGCAAAAGATTACCATTATCAAATATGGATATCATAGAATGCGCGAGATGTCAATCCTCAGATCAGAATTCGTTGTAAATTTCTTGTATTAATCCTTCAAAAGCTTTTTCTGACCTTGCACCTGTTTTCCAATTGCTGGTCTCTTTTAAAATCCATGATGGTCTTCTTTATTCTTTTGGTCAAACCAATTGTGGGGTGTTTCTCTTTTTTCCCTCCGTTTCCTCAAAATTTTTCGTATTAGATTACTTGTGGATCCACTCATTTTGGATATCCTTTCTTGGAGTCCTATTGGTCTCTTTTAGAACCTTAAGCTTCGATGGGACCTTAGGCCAGCGGGAAATGAAGCAATTGGTTTCCCTTCTTGAGGATCTTAGTTTGGTAACTCTTGAGCTTGACTTTGCAAATCGTCACATTTGGTCCCTCTCACAGCATGGTCTATTTTCGTCCAGCTCCTTTGAGTTCTTGTGTACCTCTGTTATTCCCCTTCCCCCTATTTTCCCCCATATTTTCTTTGGAAGTCTTTGGCCCCTTTGGACTGCTCTCTACAATGGCGAACACTCTTGATAACCTTCAAAGGAGAAAGAAGTGGTTATCTATCTCACCTCATGTGTATGTATTGTGCTTTAGAGATGGGGAATCTGCGGACTATTTGATGATACATTGCAGGATGGCAAGGTTCATTTGGTATTCTCTCTTAAAAGGTATTGGACTAAGCTGGGTTTTTCAACATACACTGGCTGATCTTGTTCATCAATGGTCCTTTTCATTCTTATGCAAGAAAGGAAGGATGTTTTTTCAAGCATTTTTCCTCTCTACTACATGGGCAATTTGGTTGGCTAAACTGAAGCATTTTCATTTTTTATAGAGGCAGATTATTTGAGGACATGTAAGTGTCTACCTTCTTGGGTGTGTCTACATAAGGAGCTTAAATCTGTAACTCTTTCTGACTTGCTTCGTGACAAGTCTATTGTGGTATATATAGATTAGATTTAGGTTTTGATGTCTTTTTGTGCATTTCACGTGTCCTTTGTCATTTATGTCCTGTTTGTTTCTTGCTCATATCTCATGGGAATCTCCTACTTTGATCTTAATGAAGCTAAATTAACCATTTAAAAATTTTTTTTTTACTACTTTTGCTATCTCTGATCAATCCCCCATAAAAGGATGTTGCATAGACAGTCTTTTAATAGGTGCTTCTAGAGTGCTACATGATTGATATATTCCAATAGGTTCTAAGATCAAATTTAATGTGGAATTGACCTTGTATTAGTTATTACATAGGTCTCATTATGCTTTACTAGTTGGTTGGCTACTATATTTAATTTTTCCTCAAAATTTCTTTGAAAACTTTGGAATTTAGTATAATATCAGAGTTGCAATCTAATGACAATGACCACGCAACACTGTGGACTTTTAAGAAACTTAAACTCATTATTGTCCAATATTTTCTTTTTATAGGTTTTCTGTTGGGAATAGTTATCATTTGATTATGTAAGTTGTACTTTTATTCCAAAAAATTAGATTCCTTATAAAAAGTCCCAAGTTTTTTTGATGATTAAAGCACCATTTGCAACATCTTCCAGGAACAATGTAGGGGCTAGTTCTCTCACTGCATCATAAATCACTAAAATATGGAAGTGGGCTTAGCATTGTGTTCTTGTCTACAAGCTAGATTTTCTAGTTGATTAGGAATAGAAAAACCTTTTTAAAATATTTTACTTAAAGTTCTAGAAGGAAGAAAACTTGTAACCAGATTCTAATACAAATGAGAATGCAATCCGACATTATATTGCAACCCTCAAGATCCAAAGAATTAGAGAAAAACCCTTGTCTACAAAAAAAGAGATTTGTATATTTTAGTATAAAGAAAGCTACCAAGAGAAAATACAGATTTATTTACCCATTCACAAGAGAAAATATGCTATTGAAATACTTAATAAATGAAAACTAAATCCATATTTAATGCCAGACTTTTGTTTCATAGGTTTTATAAGTACATGGATAAAATATTTAATAATCATTTAAAGTGGCCTATGATTCAATATCAAAATTTTATGGAATATAAAATTGGGATAGCAAGTAGAGAATTTTGATAGGTAGGTAAATAACAAGAATATGCTGAATCAGATTAGCCAATATGTTACCTCTAGAAAATTATCTTGCCTGATGTATTTGCATGTCACTGCTTTACCCAATAAGCAAGCTTTAGTCCCTACTGCGCGTTTGACCATCCAATATCCCTATATGGTCCAACAACAAGCATTGGTCAAATATCATGGAAGACAAATAAAAGAGATAGATGCCAAAATTTGACATGTTCTTTACAAAAGGCATAATCAAAATATTTCGTACCTCTGTGATACTAGGAATCAGCTTTAATCTTGAATCCCGAAACATGTCAGTTCCATACACAAATCTGCCTAAAAGAGATTCTTTGTTTACGGGCCTGTCAGCACCATAGTAGAGGACCATACTATAGTTTGGTTTCCCTGGAACCTGAAATGATAAAGCCTGAGCACAGTTCTCTGTTGGAATGATCATATTGAAAATTATAGCATGGCATAATCCATGTGCATGGGAAAGTGATGAGCATTCTGATTTCGATTTTGAAAAGGATAACAGGAGAACATCTGAATAGAGTTTAGTATCAATCCTAGTTTCTGTGGAAACTTTAATCAATAACAAAAGAAAATGTCTTTTCAATGATAAAACTATAAGATAGTTGATCAAAATGAGACTCTAGAGTATGTGCACAAAAATGAATTGTCTAGTTAGTACCATGGCTTTCACTATGAATTTCAGATGTTTTTTTTTTTATTGGTAAGTAAGATATTATATATATGTAGATAAAGAGAAGCATGGTTCATAAGTACACAAACCGTGTGCCGATGATACATGTTTAGGATCTAAGACACATAACATAGGGGCTGTTTTACATATTCAGTTGCACCCTCTCCCATCCCCATTCCCCCAATCTTTGATGACCCGAAATACCTCCCATACCTAATGCTGGGCTACAATCCCTATTCTGGAAACAAGTTACAGTGGATCAAATCTTGAATCTGCACCTTATCCATCATGCCATAAGCTGCCAACCAATATGCATGAGTGAGATAATTTTCCTTTCTAGATTTGGTAGGCCCGTCTATACATTCTTAAAGATTCTATTGTTCCTTTCTCCCCAAATTACCCAAGATATGGAAGCAGGAGCAGCATTCCACAACAGAATTCTTAGAGAACTACCCACAAAATCAGGGACTCTTCCCCTCGCCTCTGAATGGCAAAATTTTAGTCGTAGCCATTTCGCGCTTCCACTACTCTGAAGCCATTTCGTGCTTCCCTTAATTTGAAGCCATTTCGTGCTTCCACTAATCTGAAATCACTTCGTGTTTCCAAATTGAAACCACTTTGTGTTTCCCAAAATCTTAGTCGAAGCCATTTCGTGCTTTCGCTAATTTGAAGCCATTTCATGCTTCCATTAATCTGAAACCATTTCGTGTTTCCAAAATTGAAACCATTTCGTGTTTCCTAAATCCGAAGTCATTTCGTGCTTCCTCTAAATTGAAACCATTTCGTGTTTCCAAATCCGAAGCCATTTCGTGCTTCCCCCAAATTGAAAGCATTTCGTGTTTCCAAAATTGAAACCATTTCGTGTTTCCTAAATCCGAAGTCATTTCGTGCTTCCTCTAAATTGAAACCATTTCGTGTTTCCAAATCCGAAGCCATTTCGTGCTTCCCCCAAATTGAAACCATTTCGTGTTTCCAAAATTGAAACCATTTCGTGTTTCCCAAAATCTTAGTCGAAGCCATTTCGCACTCCCACTAATCTGAAACCACTTCGTGTTTCCAAATTGAAACCATTTCGTGTTTCCCAAAATCTTAGTTGAGGCCATTTCGCGCTTCCAAACCCTTTCTTTACACTCCAAGCCTGTAGCACCTTGTCAAAGTTCTTTTGCCGAGTCCACCTTACTCCAAATCTTCCGATAATTCTATTCCATAGGCTATTAGCTTCCTTGCAGTGGATGAGTAGATGGTACACAGTTTCCTCGTTCTTCTTGCACATAATACATCTATTAGGCATCTGCCACCCCCTATTTTTTAGGTGATTGACAGTTAGGATCTTGTCCAACCTTGCTGCCCAAATAAAGAAAGATACCTTACTTGGTATATACTTTGCCCAAATCTGTTTCTTCTCGTGAATCTTTGACCCTATGGAGTGCAAGCTTGTAAAAGCCTCCTTGACCGAGAAAAGGCCTGATTTACCTTTTGTCCATACTCTACTGTCTCCTCCTGAATCAACTGAATGCTGTACACCTGTTGCAGCAGCTATTCAAACCTTTCCACCTCCCAATCCTGCAGATCTCTTCTAAACCTTATATTCCACACCCTTCCAGCAGTTTAATCTCCATAAATTCATTCACTGCAGCTTCTCTGTCTCTAGAAATGGTATATAAGTCGTTATACTTGTCTTTCAACGGACCGTTACCACACCAATTGTCCTCCCAAAAACGGATTCTCCTACCATGACCCAATGAATCTGCAATCCTTCTCCACAGAGTCAAGTACTTTTTCTATTGGTTTCCATAAGCTCACCCCAAAAGAGGCTTTCGATTGGCGTGGGAACCACCCACCAAACGATGATCCGTATTTTTTATGAATGACCTTTCTCCATAGGCTATCAGTCTCATTTCCAAACCTCCAAATCCACTTTTGAAGCAAGGCTTTGTTAAAGACGTTTAGAGGTCTCAATCCAAGCCCTCCTTCTTCTTTCAACTTGCACACTGATTTCCAGCATACTAAGTGGTATTTATCCGTCCCCCTTGGACCCTCCCACAGGAATTTTCTTTGGATTTGCTCCAACTTCCCTACAATAGACATAGGCATCTTTTTTTTTTTTTTTTTTGATAAGTAATGATATTGTATTAAAAGAGAAGAAAAGCACATGGTACATTAGTAAATAGTACCTGTGAGTATGAAAATACAAGTATGAGGATCCCTTTTTAGAAACAAAAAACATCAAAAAGAGGTATGAACTATAACCTATCCATATGAGCTATCCAGGACGAAGGGAGACTTGCCAGTCCAGTGCATAGGCATCTTTAGCACTGACATATAGAACGAAGGGAGACTTGCCAGCACACTAGAAACCAAAGTCAGTTTCCTCCTTTGGACAAAACACAACTCTTCCAGGAATCTAGTTTTTTCTCCATTCTTTCAATAAGTGGGTTTTAAATTGAAGTGCTCTTATACCTTGCTCCCAAAGGGATCCCCAAATAGGTCATAGGCAGCTTGTTCACCTTGCAACCTAGGGAGTGGCTTAGGTCCTCTAAACTTTCCACTTCCCCAATTCCAAACATTTCACTCTTGGCTAGGTTTACTTTCAACCCCGAGCATGCTTGAAAGCATAAGAGAACACCTTCCAGCCAAGAAATGGAGTGGTGAGTTGGGTCACAAAAGGTGAGAATGTCATCTGCAAAAAGTAGGTGATTTACTATTGTACCTCCTCAAAAATTTACTCCTTGTAAATGCCCAATGTCTGAAGCTCGAGCCATCATTTTAATGATGCCTCCATTACTAGAGTGAACAACAAAGGCGAGAGCGGATCCCCTTGTCTAAGGCCTTTTTGAGTATTGAAGAAACTAGCGCATGAACCATTAATCAACAAAGAAATACGAGCTGATGATATACAGAAGCGAATCCACCTCCTCCATATTTCTCCAAATCCCATTCTCCTCATGATGTATAACAGAAACTCCCAATTCACACTATCATATGCCTTTTGGATGTCTAATTTGCACATTACCATCTGTTTTTTTTCTTCTTAAGGCATGTATCAATACATTCACTTGCTATTAGGATACCATCTTGCAACTGCCTACCCCCCACGAATGCTCCTTGGGTTTGAGAAATCAATGAACTCAAGACCGTTCTCATTTTGTTTGCAAGCAATTTTGCTATGATCTTGTACACGCTTCCCACAAGACTTATAGGCCGTAGTTACTCCAACTTGTATGCTCTTTCTTTCTTAGGAATCAAAACCACAAAAGTAGCATTAAAACTCTTTTTGAAGCTCCCTGATTTGTAGAATTCCTCTATCGTATCCATCAAGTCCCCCTTAACTATTGTCCAACAAGCTTTAAAGAATGCTAACGTGAAACCATCCGGGCCCGGTGCTTTGTCTCCGTTTAGTTGATTGATGACACCCTTTACCTCCTCCTCTAGGAAAGGTCTCTCTATATTGAGACTATCCTCATGGGTTAGCTTCTCAAATTGTAGACCATCGACCTTGGGTCTAAAGTGATTATCTTCCTTGAAATGCCCACAATAGGAATCTGAAATTTTCTTCTTTATGCTCTCTTCATCTTTATACATTATCTCATCAATCTCTACTTTGCTGAGATGATTGTTTTGCCATCTCGCACTTGCAAGTTTGTGGAAGAATTTTGTATTGTTATCACCCGCTTTCAACCAAAGTGCCTTTGCTTTTTGTCTCCAACTAACCTCCTCCAAGTAAGCCCATCTTCTAAACTCCGTTTTCAATCTTTCCCTGTTGAGCCATTCCAAAATGCTTAGCTGGTCCCTGTCTGCCTTTCTATCAATCTCCTCTATTTGGGCCAAAGTTTTAACCACTTGCTGATCCACCTTTCCAAGTTCCTCATAGTTTCACTTCTTCAGAATTATTTTTAACTTCCTCATTTTTTGACTTAGAACATAGCTCGGAGTCCCTTTAAATTTCAATTCTCCCCACCACTTCTCCACTTTGCTAACAAACTCCGGGGTCTCCAACCACATATTTTCAAATCGAAAGGGAGCGGCCTTTTTTATAGCGTTCTTACACGATAATAGCAACGGGTTATGATCAGAAACAACTCTTGGCATAGCTTCACTTACCAGTTTTGGGAACTTTGATTCCCACTTTAATGACACAAGAAATCTATCTAACTTTGAAGAGGAGTGCTTATTAGACCAGGTGTAACTTGAACTAGTTGTTTGGATATCTAACAACGCCAACTTGTTAATGAAGTCTGAAAAATTCTGCATCGCTCTTGACCAGCTTTTGCAACCTTTCCTCTCCAAAGGGTATCTTATAGCATTGAAATCTCCCCCCAAACACCAAGGAAGTTGAGCATTCTCCCTCACCTCCTCCAACTCTTCCCACATCCTACTTTGCGCTGATTCGTCATTTGGGCCATAGACGCCACTCACTAAGATAGATTTCGAAGAACTTAGATCCTAAAATTGGGCAGATACAGAGAATTCCTTTAACCAAGTCTGCTGTAGCTGAAATAGAGTACTTTTCCAGGCAAGAATGACTCCACCAGCACTCCCTATTGATGGCAAGAATATCCAATTCACCCTTTTGCACTCCCATATCTCCCCTATATCCCTAGTGTCTACTACTTGCAATTTTGATTCCTGGATGATCAAAATGTCTGGTTTCCAAATCCTTAGCAGCGATTTCACCGAGTCCCTCTTATCCTTTGCGTTCAACCCTCTGGTGTTCCAGCTTAACACTTTCATCTTCATTGGGAACCTCTGAGTCCTGAGTTACACCTTTTCGGTGTCTCTTCTTTCCTCCTCCCGAGCTCAGAGCGTCATCACTGACCATGATAACTTTTGAAGCTCTCTCGCGACCTTCTTGTTCGCTCCTTTTTCTTTCACGTGCTGAGCCTCTATGGCCGAGAAAAGTGCCATTACTTCCGTCTCAAATCCTTCAAAGGAAACACCCAATTCTTGGCTCATCGTCATTATCCTGTTCAGGAACCTTTTAGATGGCTCCTCCCACAGAATTTGCTTTGGATCTGACTGCAAGGGCTCTGAGGCAGGTAGCTTTACAGCTAAGGGAGTGACAAACTCGCCTGAGTTATCTACAATTCTCTCAACAATCAGCCGCTGGTTCTCCTGATCGAGAACAGGGGCTGAATCGGATTTGCTAAGCCGCTGGTTCTCCTGGTCAAGACAGCGGGTTGAATCTGATTTGCTAAGCCGCTGATTCTCCTGGTTGCCACTACCCTTCCAACACCCTCATTCTTCCATCTCGCGCAAGCCACGAACCACTCCTGCCGGTTGAGGCAATAACAGAGACTCCTCCACCAACGACTGATCAGTCGATTCACCTTAGGAAGGCGAATGATTGCCAACAAGATCCTGGGAACAGTCTTGCGGAACCAGCTGCCCCTCCCATGCTCTTGAATATTGGATCTCCTTTGGTAATGATGCCTTCGCCAGATGCGCGACGCTCCCTGCTTCACTCCTCAAATCATCTGGTAGATCACTCAACTGAGCACCACCGTCGACGGCACTTGGCGATGGAATTCTTACTCTCGCTAGGACATCGCCATCCTTTATCGTAACTCCTTGAGAGATAGTGTTGGAGATGGGAGATGAACTTAAATCCAAAGAAGGAACAGGCGAGCAAGCAAACCCACCTTTCTCCCGACCCATGGGTTCCTGCTCGACAGGGTCAAGACAACCCCCCTCCGACCCCTCATCATCGGTGTGTGCTCGATTTGGGCCTTCCACATCAAAAGCAGGCCCAGTGTAGCCCCCTTTGGACCCGGCGATAGCGTCTTGCTCATGCAATCGAACATGGGCCACCCTAGAAACGGCCTGACTCCATTGCCAAGATCCAAATGAACCGACTTGGGCCGAAGGACCATCAATTTGAAACTCGACGTTCTCTGGACCAGCATTGATTATGCGGTCAGAGCTCCTGCGTACGTTTCCGCCTGGTTCCCTGGTCTGCCACCGTGGCTGGGCCCCACCATGCATGGTCTCTCTATCCAGATCATCATCTTCTACCTCTAGCAACAAACTCCATGGCTGACAAGAAACAGAGAAGTTATCCGGCAAAATTGAGATTGCCGTTTCAAATGTGTCTAATCCATCCCATATGCAAACTGATGCAGGTATTCTTCTCGCCAAGCCCTCTTTGACCTTCATAGAAATCTTGCACAGGTCATTTTGCATCAGTTCAATACTCCCTAACCTTTCTACTCCGCCACACAAGCGACCCACCAATTTCAGGGTAGTCGGAGCAAGGAGATGAAGGGGAATTCCCACTATGGAAATCCAGAAACCTGCAGCTGAAAAGAGACCCACACTTTGCCCACCATGCAACATCGGACAGTAAAAACATACCTTCGATCTCTCTACCAACCAAATCTCCTTCTTTCGGATAAGCTTCCCAACCTCCTCCTCAGAATGGGCAAATATGATCGCCTTCATGGCAGACAATTCAACAATTGAACAGCTCGGGTCGTGATTACGTCTCATAATTTCTTGAACTCTTTCCCATCTGGTTGTAATAAATGGCTGGTGGCATATTACTGCCAGACTCCATTTATTATTTGTTGGGCATATTCCCACTACTGGGCTCCACCCCAAATTCTGAACCTGACCGCAAACCTCGTTTTGTTTGACAACATCGAATAATTTCAACGTGTGGGATTTGGTTCTCAAACCAGAGTCCCTCACATGATGGTTGTAAGTGCTGAAATTGAAAGCACCTCTCCTTTTCAACACGTCTTTGACAGCCTTGCTGATGTAAGTCCAACCATTTTTCTAAGATTGCAGAGGAAAACATAAACTCCAAGACGCCCTCTGCTCAAATACAGACAGCTGCAGAAATTGACCCCAGCAATTCCTTCTCCTTTCCAGGACAAGTTTTCTTACTGACGACCGGGTAACTCCAATTACTTCATAATCGCTAGATTGGTCCAATCTTGCTTTGGTGTTTGCCACTAACCATCTCCACTCATCTTCCTGCATAATTATCCAGCGGGATCTCCTTCTGCTTTTTTCTATTATGCAAATATTCTGGCAAGAATTGCCAACATACCCTTCGAACATGAGTACCTTTCGCTGAACTTTGATTTGGACCTTCTGAACCGAGCGGTTTAAGGGTGGTCCTTCTCTTCCATCCGATGCCCGTCTCGTTGAGATTGAGCCAGACGAAGTCGACCTCCACCATCTCTCTGCCTTTGTCTAGGTAGCTGATTGTTTCTAGATGCCATGCTACGACACCTACAGACACATCGACGACGACCTTCACTCCCACCTTCAGACGACCTACAAGGTCCTTCAGACTCACCGACGAAGGCCTTCGAACGCCTTCGCTCGGTCCGAGCACCGTCAGAGATCTTCGAACTCCTTCACTCACTCTGAACTCCTTCGTACACCTCCGACGAGAACTTTCGAAGGGAGAGGAAGGAAGGATGGGAAAAGGGGAAGGATGGGAAAACTTTCGAAAGGAGAGGAATTTCAGATGTTGTAAACATTCTATTTAAACTTTTTCTAAGTGATAACTATCGAGGTAGTTTATTAGAGCCATAACTTCTTTGCTCAATTGTCCACTTTTGGTGTTTTGGGATTTGTTTGAAGATACTTTCTGAGCTACAATGTATTTTCAATTTTTCGTTCAAATTTTATAATTTTAGGCATTGAAAACTAGTCTCAGAATTGATGATAAAAGTAGTTATGAAATTTATGGGTACTTTGGCCATTTTGGAATTTTATATAAATTGCTTAAAACAGATGGCTGAGACTAGCTACTTAGATCTTACAGTTTCTTTTCATTAAAAATTGATGTTATGAAGAACAATAACCTTTTGAATTATATGATGAAAATTATGACATTTCCTTCAAGTCCTTTCTCTTTTGGTTGGCTTGGATTAGCCCCATGCAGTATCATTTCTGCTTGCTTTTCAACTAAGAAATATATCCTCCCACAATGACTGAAGTTATTTTGTCCTTCATCATTCAGCTGCATGGCACGGGTGTTTCCAGATGGCATAGGGAGTATCAAGCAGTTAGAGAGATGTGAAACATTTGGTTCCAAAACAACCATAGGAATTGAGCTATGAACTGCATGCACAATCTTGTGGAAAATTAATGGTATTGCGATTGATGGAACTAATCACTAAATCTACATGTTCAAGAAAAAAATGCTTGATCATTTAATAAGGTTAGATGAAATAATGTAAGTTAATAAAACTTGTTATAACAAATTATGAATAGATATTTTAGGTTCACATGATTGCAATTTAAATAAAGTGCTTGATCATTTAGGATGTGATTGCAATTTCCACCTTGTATGAGAATTAAGCAAGCATGTGAACCTACACTACTGCATCAATTTAAAGATAGAGAAATAAATTCTATTTAAATCATGTGAGGAACATTTATTTATATGGTGACCAATATGATTTTTTTCTTTTTAACAGATAGTGATCAATAAAATCTTCCTCACCACCTTTTAAATGTATAAGCAAGTTCTGACTTCCAATTATATCAGCTACACTCAAGGCTACTTGGGCTTGAAATTATTAAAATGTAGTAAGATGACAATACAATCTTTGAAAGACTTTGCAGCATACTATTTGCATAGTCATATATGCATTGTAAAGATATTAATCCAGTGTGCAATACTTGGGAATTAAGCTCAGTTCCAACCACATTAAATATCCATTTAGCAGTTGGATGCTTTCTTCTAGTATATAGTCTTACTTAGTGAGTATATATACAAACAAAAAATTGAGACCAAGAGACACCGCTTTACATACCTCCAGGTTAATGACAAGAATGAATGGGAGCTTTTTTCCAGCCTCTGACTGAAATTAATAAGAAAAATGTAAAAGAAAAAGTGTCAATATAATACAAAAAAAGTTCAAAGATTATTAAACACACCCCCACCTCCACGAAAGAAAAAATATATGAATATATTTTAAAATCTGATAGACAAATGTTCCCTACAATTATAGACACCTTGTTAACATTTCAATAACAACCCTGTTTCAACATTGTACTTGACTGATAGACTTAAGATACTGAAAATAAACAGCATTTAAAAAATAAACGATGACTAAATATAACCTCTAATCATATGAAGATGACACTAAATTCCCATCTGAGACATTCTTTATAGTAGCACTTAAGCATCCCATAAT
Source organism: Buxus sempervirens (assembly GCA_947561395.2). NCBI lineage: Eukaryota > Viridiplantae > Streptophyta > Magnoliopsida > Buxales > Buxaceae > Buxus > Buxus sempervirens. Next base: position 37,115,279 of record OX387189.1, read on the forward strand.
AATAAAGTATCTGATATTAGTATTGTAAACTATCCCATTATTTCTCCACCCTACACCAAACAACTATTTGATGTAATGTTAATAATTAAAAAATGTTGATTCAGTCCAAATATGTGGATAACATAAATTAAGTAGATGGAGTTTAGCCATTAATGTATTGCTGGAGTCACAACAAATACATGCCAAAAAAAAAAAAAGAGGCCTCACATCTCCAAATTCAAAAGAAGGGATAGACAGTCAAATTTTGGAGGTTATAACTTTCTGCTCAGATATGGGATTGAGAAAGTCATAGATGCTTTGGAAAGTGCTTTCAGTATATCAAATGCAGCTATCTCATAAATTTTTATAGATTCGAAATTTTTGGGCAATAAATCAAAGTTAAATTGGCTACACATAGATTGACAACTTCTAGGATTGTTTCATCATTAGGGTTTTATTTTCAATTTCAAAGTCATATAAAATTTTAAAATCCAATCTTGCCACCCTGATTTTGCAGGAACTACACTGGGTTATGGTCCTTTATATGAATTTTTAAAATAGAAATGTGAGTTAAAGACTGATTTCTGTCATTTAATTTATTTTTACTCAAATTACATTTGTGTGGCTCAGATTAGTTAGCACTTCAATTAGGTTTCATGGTTTCCTTTTTTGTAAACATATTTTACAATAAAGTTGTACTGACTTATTTTTGAAAAATCAGATTTAGGCTTTTTAGCTCTCCTTTGGCTTTCTCAAATTAGCATCTTGAAAGAGGTTTTTCCTTCATTTCCCTCTTAAGAATCCTAGGCTCCAATAGTGGTCAAAGTATCCATGCTCACAATCTTCATCTTCTTGATGCATAGCAGGTTGCGGATTCCCCATTGCATCAAATGTGAAGTGGCAAGCATAGGTGTGGGGGCTACCAATGAGCAACATCAATAGATATAATATCATGATATAACATCAATTATTCATCAGCATTAAATTTTATATTTGCCTTGGTACAACAGTACAAGTGCCTCACAAGAAAAATTTCTTCACCTGAACAAGAAAATTGGGATGCAATGCTACCCCTTCAATCTTTTTGTCAGCTTTCAACCAGTCAACAGCTAAAAGCTTCAAAAGAGGATCTCCTCCAATTACCTGGAAAAGATAACATTAATAAAATGTGATATTTCTCCAAAAACCAAAGAAAATTTAGATTATAACTAAGTGAATGAGATTAGGATCAAGTATTCAATGCCATTGAAGACTAAATCTAACAATAAGTACTCATCACGCATGCCCTCAACACATCCTTTTACTTGCATAAGAAACAATATCGAATGAAGCAAATAATGGAGTTAAACAGCATATAAGATTGATAAGATACGTACTTAAATGCCTTATACTAGACAAAGTTAATTGGCCAATAACATTGAAAGCAAAAAGAATAACTTTTTGCATCAATTTAAATGTGCCAAATTAACTTCGTTATGAACCCATATAATATATTGCCTTCTTCTGTCTTATTTTCAATAGACTTCATAATCACTAACATCAAATGGAAAGTAACCAACACCCCCTGCCACTTTAATTTGTCTGTGGACTTTCCTTTTTTCCATTTTTATGAATCAATCCATTCTAGAATGCCTTGAAGGATTGTTTGAGGTTGTATTTTGTATAGGAAATAAATCAGTTGAAATAGAAGTTTTCTATGGTGGGAGATATTGATGTAAACAGTTAACGAAAAATCTTCAAAGTAAAATCAGTAGTGCTTCATTGAAAGATTTGAGTCACCCTTTGGGACTTTCTTTCAAGTTGACAACTGAAAGATAAATAAAAGAGAGGAGTTGTGGTCATTTGGTTGGTAAATAATGAAATTCGAATATGCAGATTAGTTTTCTTATCCTCCTTGTTTTTTTCTTAGTTATAATAACGAGACTCATTTATATCAATAAAAATAACCTCTGTGATAGTTAATTTAAGAACAAAATCAAATAAAGTGGTGGAAAAATGAGACACGCTAAAGAGTAAGAATCATGGTGTGAAATGATTTTCATAATGGTTTTAAAATTTCAAAATATTTCCCCTTTTGAATGACATCAAAATTTGCTTTACCTAAAAAAAATTTTATAATATTTTTAAGAAATATCAAGGAGGAGAAAAATTCCAATGAAAATTCCTTATTGGGAAGGCGTGAAATTTCCTTGAAATCGATATTTAAAACCACAATTTTCAGATGGTAGCTTAGTTCCAATTCCAAAGACCCCATTCTATGATGTGCTCTTCCACATATCTCGTCTTCACGTAAGACATAATTGTTTCATAATTTCATTCATACATTATTGTGTATTCACATGTTCAAGAATCCAAATTTCTCGAATTTGCAAAACCCGGACTCCATACCTGTGTCAGATTCTGAAACCTGTAACCATAATAACACATCATTGTTTGATCATCATAGAGAGATAGATATTCCATTTTAATCAGCTTTCTATTTTTTAAGAATGCCCTTTATTCAATTTATACTCATTGGTGGGCTCTGGGTTTTGTATCTTGTCTGTCCCATTCTCATTATTTTTGAATAGATTTTACTGCAAATAAGAATTGAGAGGAGTTCTTTAAAGAGTTCCTTATTTTATTTTCTTCATTATTCCATTGATTAAAGTGCTATCATCATTATCTGACAGTTAAACATCAACTACACCAGAATTGATGGCTTCATTTACAAGAATGTGGTACAAAAATACCACACAACCTCAATTAGACATGTCTAATGAAAGCAAATTATGGGGAGAAGAACCACCTTAGTGTTGTCCTCCAAATATGTCTTTCCTCTGATCATAAAACCTTGACCTCCAGGGGAAGTCCAACAGTTCGTGTCGGTATCAAATTTTCCTTGTTGCATAGAACCATGAAATAGACTTGCATCAAAACTGACAGCAGACGTACAAGAGTCTAATTCTTTACTTGCATATTGAGCTGCATCGATGGTTTAAATTAAAAAAGGGCTTTTGTCAGCAAGAATGATCCAAAAAAAAAAGGAGAAAAAACCAAGTCTCGAAAAAAAAAGTCAAAAGATTATTAATTCAGGCTTCAAGTCAGATAGTAGTGTAGTTGATGTCAGTCACTACAATGCCCAGGAACGGAATTAAATATAATCTAAGTGATGTGTAGCATGATTAAGTTGCGAACAACTTCATTGAATACTGTTAGTGGATCTTACATACCCTTTGTTAAAGCTAAGGTCAACAGAATCATCACTGGAAGCATAAGAAGCAGACACTAAAAGCCATATGATTATATTCTTTCAAAATCGACAAAATGTAACAATGAAGTTTCTCAGTGAAATAGAAGCAGGAAAAAATAAGCAAACAGTATGCAGCATTGACTTATTGGAAAGCTAATCCCTTGGGCTATGATTTTGTTCTCAGGTTTTACATATTATCCAAGCTCTAAAAGTTTGGAGCCTCAATTAACAGCTTGTTTATTACCATGTGATTCGACTTGCAAGCTGAATAGGACAATTGCTGAGGTCATGGTAATTTTACAATGGACTAAATAAAAGGGAACAAGTTTTCATTTACGATAAAAAAAAAGATGCAAAAGAAGAGTTGTGAGAGCTGAATTACAAACCTGCACTGTGCCTAAAAGCTAACCTTACAATGGCCCATGAAACATTCTTCAGTTTCACTTTTCCAACCTGGTACAATGGATGGAATGGGTTGTAAAATTCTAAAATTCCATATACAATGATAATATCTCTCAAAGAGCCAACTTGAGTTATCAATAAATCAAACATCTCTGGTATCTAAAATTTGATATAATCAATATTTGTAGAAATATCATACCATCTTTGTAGTATCGACATGTTTATCATTATCTTCGTCTTCTGATGATGATCCAGAATCAATTGCATCATAGAACTCATCAGTCACTTCTGTATCCTCCAATTCACTAGTTGAACCAGAAAAATCAGAGATTTTTGAGTGGACAATAGTGGTTGGAGAATCAAATGTAAGGGCCGGATTTGCTCTAAGATAATCTTTCAAGCCTGAACAAGCCCACAACAAGGAAATAAGAAAAGAAATAATGAGTGAGTTTAACAAATTTATGGATGCCTACTGGATCAGAATTTAACATATTTTACAAAATTACATCATATGACTACACTGAACATCAAATATAGAAAGCTGAGGGGGAAAAAAGGAAAAAGAAAAGGAAACTTTAAGGATGTAGCTTGGGCCTATGTAATTGGGATGAATGTGCCCTAAATATTTTAGTTTAAGCTATTCTTACTGCTTGTTACATAATTAATCATATACCTTTGAATGTGCTGGACTTTAACACTCCATATTCTATATGAGATCCTCTGTCCTAAATTTCCATTGTTTCCTAACCTTCTCAAAGCCTTTAGCTTTTGCTTGTGCGTTGGATCCTGTGCATACCAACTGGATAAAAAAGCTCTCAACAGTGTTTTCCTTTGGAAGTCTGGGTCTCATAAAGGATGTAAATGTCATCAAGTACTCACTCAAATCGTTGGTAAGTATTGATGGATGTCTCTCTTTTTCAGCATCAAACTTTATATTTTGGTTCCCATCTCTTCAATTCTAGTTTAGTATAGACAGAAAATAGAATTGATTGAAGAAAAGAAAGGCCTTGTTTCTTCCCTTTTCTGCAGCCTTACATTCTGTTCTTCTTGACACTATGTTACTTGAAGATGGTAATACACCAGCAGAGGAGTGGAAAGTTTTACCAACGACATAAACAAGCCATCATTGATCCACCATGCCATGTCTCACGCTAGTGCAATTGTTAATGGTCTTGGTTTTGAAGTTGCTGTTTGGAAAGATCATAGTTGTTCGTACCACACACCCACTTCCTCATTTTTTCATATCAGTCTATATCTTCTTCAAACTTTCTAACATCCTTGTCTTCTATATCTATTACTTCTAGTGATTCTGAAGCATTATCTTATCCTAAGTAGGGGGAGGTCATGAGAAAGGAAATTACAGCTCTGGATAAGGACAAGATCTATGACCTCCTGCCATTTTTCATGCTGTTGCCACTTGTTGCAAACAAATCAACTTCACCAAATGATAAAGGAAATGCCCTTCTATATGCGAATTTTATAATGAAGTCTACCTGGAAATCACCTGGCTTCAGTTTCAAAAAGACTTGTATACACTCAAACCTGAATAGCTTTAAATGCAGCCCATTCAGGAAATAAAGGGTATTTTGATAATAGTACTTAATAAAGAAGTTATTCAGGTAGAATTTAAATAAATAGTGTAATTAGATGCTTAAATTACTAAATAAAATTGGACTAAAATTGGAAAAATGGTGGACGTCGGAGGCTTTGGAGGATTAGGGGGTATTTTAATGATCCTAATCAAATTAGGAAACACTAAAGCTAATATATATATGGACTATAGTCTTATTTTGTTATTATTAATCAATTCAGAAGCCAGACCTATGTGAGAGAGAGAATTTCTGGATGTGTGGGAGATTCTGGAGGCGTAAATGAAGGTGCCTTGCAAGTTTAAGGAAGAAGGAAAGAAGAAAAAATTTCCAGGAATTTCGGAAGCAACCGCACTTGATAGGATTAGTTTATATAGGAGGTTTGATTAAATTTTTTTTGCATGTACACAACATGTCCTTTTGCATCATTATAGTTTGTTTAACTTAAGAAAACCAAAATTATTATAAATATTCCACTGGGATCCTTAAAAGGTTAATATACAACCTGTAAGGTTTTATTGAATACTCATGTTTAAGGAAAGCTTTTTATTTTGCCTTCTTTTTTTCAGTTGCACATTAAAGATTTTCCAGCATTATGATGTGCATAACTGCATCTATTCTTGTAATCTTGTATGCATGACGATACATTCAAGCATAGATTTTCAACAAGAATAAAAATTTTAAAATACATGTAACATTTATTCATATCCACAAGTACAATCTATTGGCTATCATTGTAAGTGTTTACTTCTACCAATTGCCAATAAACATCACATAAATCTCCTATATTTTTTAATATTCTTAAATGTGATGAGTCTGAACAAAAAATGGTGAAGTTCGTCAAATTTCAAGTACAAAAAGTATATACAGACAAAACCCATACTCATAAAAAGGTTTCAAATTTTCCAAGCACATTCAGTTTAGCAGAGGAGATAAATTGCAACTGAATGCAACAGCAATGGAAAGATATCTCTTCTCTTTCAAAACTCTGATTACTGAAGCATTGCAAACCATAACCAAGATAAACCCTTTATTGAAGGATCAAATATAATGGAAAATATTTTTTTATGGAAGATAGCGAGTTAATGTGCCAAACCTGCCACTTGGCACAACATTGCATATGGGATCGTCCTTTCAAACTTCGAACAATGATTTCTCTTCCATCTAAACCATCCAATGGATTTTATCTCTAACATTTGTGTCACAAGGCATCTTGTTGATTTTAATTCCGGATATGAGCTTAAACTTCTTATCTCCCAAGTGGAAGCTACAGCACAAAACCAAAAAAGGTAAAAGGAGAGAAAAAGAAATATCCATTCAAGAAAAGACCTTCTATTTAAATTTATATCAATGACAAGTGCATAAGAACCTTGAAAAGGATATTAAAAAGGAACATAATCTGCATAAAACCTAGAAAATAATATTAAAAGGTAAAAGTGGCAGTCTACAATGAATACAACATTACCACCAACAAAAAGAATACCTTTAACTAACTAGCTGGGTTCACCAAGCAGCCTATAAAGAATAGTCAAGAAAAAAAAAACATGCTAGTAACTGTACCCACGTAACTTCAAATGATATCTTTTAACTAATGAATATGTGAAGATATAATTGAAAATTTAGAAAAGAAGCCATAAGAGGCCCCTAACATGGAACATTTCTAACATCAGCAGTAATATTTAAGATGGCATGAGTAACTAAAAAGTAAGATCCTGTAAAGATGATTAGTAATATTTTATTTTTGTGACATGTTAAGTAGCTTTACAAGACAGCTTTTCATAATTCTGGATGTGCAGTCGATACTCAGATCCAAAAATTGATATCTTTGATGAGCTAAATATCTGGCATCTGGATTGAATACTTCATTCAACCAGGTTTTGGGATCAGCAAAAGCCAAAGCTGCTAGATTGGAAAAGAAAGGGGCTACAAAATCAGATATTTTTTGTTGGCACCCCCTCTTAGCAGTGCCCCTCTTTAGATAGGTTTTGTTTTTGTTTATAGGCAGTTGGCTGTGGGATCTGGGTGCATGGCAAGTTATGCAGATGCTGTAATCTGGTGAGAAGGTTTCAGCTTGCCCATTCTGTTGCACTTTTGCCCTCTTAGTATTTATAAAATCTCAACACTTATCCATCAAATAAATAAAAACTGTATTTATTTATTTTTTGATATCTTATATGACAGGAATGCAATTGGAAAATAGTGAATAGGCACCATAATTGCTATAGAAGTCAAATTAAAATGTTAGTTTGTAAGCGGTGGGATTTCAAATATATTCAAATTGCAACTTTGTGAGATCCACAAGTTTTCTTAATAAGTTAAAGGAAGTGATGGTTTGAGGGATTTGTGTTATATATTCACTATATGGATGGCAGCGAGCCAGGCAGCTGATTGGTCTGGTATTTAGGCCTTGGTCAAGATATATTGGTCTGTAGCTTTAACTCATAATTCTAGCTTGGCCTTGTCAAATTGTGGTCCAAGCCTTCACCTGGTCAAATTGTGATCTAGGCTTGGGCAAGGCAACTATAAAGTCGATCTTACCCAATAATATCACATTTATGAATCTAACATTTATAAATATGATCTTCTTGCTTTTCATTATTATAAATAAATATAAATAATTTTATTATATATAACACATAGATACTTCAAACCTTTATTTCTTTTATAAGTATATTGTGAAATATCCCTCAAGGCTATCAATTTTTAATTTCAAATATGAAAGAAATTGAGTTTGAGTTTTACCTGGACCTGCATGTCTAAGCCCAAAGGTTCAGCCAAGCTGGGCTGAAAACACATAAACCTGTTATGATACTGTCCATGCTCAGACCATTGCCTTCCACACAAGCACATGTTGTGTAGGTAGACTTTTGACATTCCAAACATGGTAGTGGTTCCCTTAGGAAAAAAACAACTCCAAGGGACCCACCACATGCAAAAGGTAAGAATATATTATTTCTCCATAAAAAATACAGCATATATTATTTCAACTATGAAGAATTTATGAAAAGACTATCCTTTCTAGTCTAAGCCAACAAAGGGATGTGGAAGGTTATTTGTATTCTCTGGGGGTAGTATGCTGTTTAGAGATATAATCCTTTTGGTACACTGTCTGTGTACCACAAATCTGTATCTAGTTTCTCTACTATTAATATATTGCTACTTTTACTGATAAAAATAAAATAAAATAAAATACAGCATATAGCTGCCAAAATCTAATTCATGCAGGGCTCGCTTCCCGATTTGTGCAAAAAATATCCCCGACAAAGCTATTACATGATGGGTTTAGTGGACTACAACCCAAAACTTATTTTGGAACTGAAAAAAGAAAAAACACCCTTTGGTATAAATTGTAATTCTCATTGATGATGGGAATTGGACTTCCTTTACCTCTATGAACTTCAACTCTTGTGAAAGCTACCATCCAACTAAGGAAAATGAGATTCACACCTACAAAATTTACAATTCTCAATTCCTGTGATCCGAAAGTAATCCAATGTAGATGGCTGTTCTTTGGGGAATCCAGGATTCAGAGTAAGCGGATTTTTTGGAGATAGTCTCGGAGTCATAATCAAAGCTTTCACTAGTCCGATGGACAATGACAACTTGATATTGACAAGGATATTTGCCTATTTGACTGCTGTGAAGGAAGGATATGCTAATATGATACTTGAAGGAGACTAATCAACATCAATTCAATGGATGATCAAGGAAGAACATTGTTCTTGGCCGATGCAACACCTTTTATTAAGAGCTCGATCACTGCCACTTGAATTGAACACTTCAATCCAGAAATTGCCAGGATAGGCTGATGCTTTAGCAGATAGGGTTGCCAAGCTATGAGCAAGAAGAAATGATCTGTATGTGCGTATACTGACAGCTGGAATGTTAGAATAGGTGTTATAAGTGCTGATAAGAAGTGAGACCTTCAGGTTTGTCTTCGAGCAAAAGTTTTTTTTATTGCAGGCATTTTTTATGAACTCTTCTAGAGTTAACATCATCTCTTCTTGTCTGGGTTTAACAAGGAAGTTTTTACCTATCACTTAAAATGGGCTCTTCCTTTTATTGAGGAAGATTGAAAGCATGTTCTTTTTTTCATGGTCTTCTTTTGAAATTTCTAAAGAAAATTGCTGGATAGAAAGGAAGGCTTCTTTCTCATACTGCAAAGTTAATCCTTCTTAGGTATGTCCTTTCTGGCATGCCTTTATATTCCTGCCTTACATGTTCCATAATTCACTTGTTTTGATTGGTTTTCTTCCAATTATTTTTGTAGTGAATGTGATGACATGTCTAAAAGAAATTGGGTCAGTTGGAACAAAATCTGTAAATCTTGTTGCGAAGGAGTCTTGGAGGTAAGGAAACTTAATAAAGTTCTCTTGAGTTTTCAGCTTAAACAAGCTTGGAGAGAGAGAGAGATAGTGAGAGAAATAAATCTCCTTGGCTACCTTTTTGATAAGTAAGTGTGTTTGATCAAAGAAAATTTTCCATCTAGAACCTTCTTCTAGTGAAACAAAAATTTGGTGCCAGAAATCTAAACATTTTAACCTAATTAAATCTCATTCTATTTGGTTGGGTGGTAAATGGGACCCTTGGCTCTGTGACTTGGTTTTTCCAAAACAATCTCAAATGATATTTCGGTTGGAGATCCTATATCTCACGAATTCAATCTTGTGGACTTTCTCCTAATTTAGGTGATCATTTTAAAGCTGCAATTCAACAAATGGGCCTTCAGCTTTCTTCAAATGAGGATCGCCTAGTGCGGAAGCCATCTACTTCTATCCATTTTACTTTGAAATCTACCTATGAGATTAATGTTGCTCATCTCTCTACCCATCGCATATGGAGATTTATTTGGAATAAGTTCATTCCAAAGAAGATTTCTGTTCCTGCCTGGAAAATTTTACATAAAGCCATCCCTATGGAGAGCCTCCTACAAGGTGTAGGCATTCCTTTAGCCTCTAAATGTACTTGTTGTTCTGGATCCAAAATTTAATTGCTAGATCATGTTCGAGGAGATTTAGTGTCAGACCTTTTGGTTTCATTTCAGCAATATCATGAGCGTTCATACTCAAGATGCTACTATTCTTGGCTGATTGCTCAGCTGGTCTAATCATTTTTCTTCAAAGTCTTAAATTGGGATTCTCTAAAGAGTCTAAACTCTAATCCCTTGCTTTTGGTGAGTCTAAAACGTGACATACAAACCAATCAAATATGTAAAGTATGGGCAGAAAAGTACAATAATCATTCAAGAAAGAGACTAAAGATTTGATGAGCTATTTAACAAAGAGACTTTCTTACGATTAAGCTCTATACGCTGATATCCAGATCTTGGAGGCCGCTTCTTGTGGATAGCTGGAATTTGTAAGATGGCTGCAGGAATAAATGGAAAACATAACAATTGCAATTTTAACAGGCAAACTGTACGTTTTACGAAATAAACAACATTCATTTATTTCCCTATAAGTGATTGGGTGAGAAAATTGAAAGAATCATTATTAATTGTATGAAATGTAAAGAGTGTTGTGACTAGAAAATATTATGATTTTGTGTCCATAGAGACCAACGACGAAGGCAATGAAAGGTAGTACTGTTGAATTTTTCCGGGATTGCCTAGACCCAAGTCTCTTTATATTTCAAACAATTAACTACTGGCAAATGCCATTGAACTATATTTCAAAAATCATATCCAAACATTCAAAAGCCATATCATCAGTTATCTTTCACAGCCATCCTCGTCATAGCCTACCTGTGCCTATATTTCCAGTGTTTTAAAACCTGGACCAAAGACTGGGCTAAAAACATGGCAGACAGGTCAAATCATAAATAAACTTCAACACTTTGCTTTCAAACACAAAGAGCTCATAATTTTGGATCAACATAAAAGAAAAAAGAAATGGAAGTCTCCAGAGCAACTCAAAGTAGGCACCTAAATGTAAATTTAAGTATTATATGTGTATAGTGGGGAAGTATCCATAGCAAGAGACCTTTAAATATGCATTCTATTATGGAAGAACCAATTCAAATTGCCAAGATCCAACACAATGCTTTTATAGTTCTATTCAAGGTTGCAAATAATCAAGAAAAATCCTCAAGAGACCAAAGAACACCGCTAAGATTAGACAACTTATCAATAGAGCCAATTAAAAAGACCACAGTATCATCAAGTAAGAAACTTTTGGACCCCCTCATCCACATGGCCATCCTGGTTAACCCTTTGCCAAACCATAGTTAATTTAGCTTTCATTTTATTTTTTGGACAGACAAAATGGAAATAACATAAATCATTAGACAATTATTGCAACTCTCGAGTTCTCAGTGAGACCTCTTACTATATGCTCCATCTTGTGTACGAAACCATTGCCTGGAGAAAACAAAATCTCTCTTTGATTGCCACCTGGAGCATTGAATATAAGGAACAAATAAATTAAATGAATTAAAAAAGTAACTTTTAACCATTATGAAGATGTAAACAAAATCCAGGTCCACAAAACTATCAACCTAACTTCAAAGAATTGCTGATAATTGAAGAAAAGGCAGAAGCAAAAATGAAATAAAATGAAACTCCTATATGTTCAAACCTTGAAGGGAATTTATGTGATAAAAAAATTGATTAGCAGCTAAAAGCAGAAAAACATGCAATTGTCATGTGCTTGGATTGGAAAATATATGACAATTTTAGATCCGAAAACCTCAAATCTATTTTGCATCACACAATTATTTCTAATTGTGATTGATCTTGCAGGTTTTTGAAAGACAATAGTGCTTTGGCATCTTAGTACAGTTTACTACACCAGTATTGGCATGCATTTCAAACTTCAAAATTATCTTCAGGAAAAGATGAGCCAAAAGACACAGAGCATACCAATATATAACATAACACAACAAGATGTATAATATAATATGTAAATATGATATTGTGCATAAAGAAACTCGTTATCTAAAAATGCACAATTGAGAATCATATACACTACTGCAAAATATACAAAGAGCATCCTAAGCAAGTTGATACATCATTTAGTGATATTACAGAATATAGATAATTAAAAATCCAAAACAGAGGCCTACATCTTGCCTAACATGAAGACGATATTATGATACATAAATGTTAGAGATAGTAGGAGAAGAGAAACTTTAACATTGCAATATTTTTGATACTTTATTCAAGGTAGGAAACCTCTATATATAGAGGAGAATACAAGGAAGTATGTTTCCAATTAGAGATAGAATTTAATCCCTTAAAATCAGGAACAAAATTCCTCTAAATTAGGAACAAACTAAATAGGAAAACATAAAATTAGGATTCCTCTAAATTAGGAACAAACTAAATAAGAAAACATAAAATTAGGAACCCATTGACAACCTTAAATTACTGCCAGCTTGCTCCCTATTATTACATTCTCTGACACTCCCCCTCAAGCTGGGTGTATATAGATTGAACATTCCCAACTTGTCAACCAGTTTCTCGAACATTGGTCTAGCTATCCCCTTGGTAAGTAAGTTTGCTACTTGTTCCCCGGTTGGGACATACACCATGCAAATAATTCCTTGCTCAATTTTCTCTTTTATAAAATGACAATCCACCTCCACATGCTTTGTTCTATCATGGTGTACTGGGTTGTGAGCAATATTAATTGCAGCCTTATTGTCACAATACAACTTCATAGGTCCAGAGGTCTCTATTTTTAGTTCCTCAAGTAATATTTTCAACCAAAATAATTCACATATCCCTTGAGCAACTGCTCTAAATTCAGCTTCTGCGTTGCTTCTTGCTACCACTTGCTGCTTTTTGCTTCTCCATGTGACTAGGTTTCCCCATACTGATGTACAATAACCTGAGGTTGAACGTCTATCAGTAACAAAACCAGCCCAGTCAGCGTCTGTATAAGCCTCAACACTTCTCTTGCCAGTATTTTTAAAGAAAAGACCTTTACCTAGAGTACCCTTCAAATACCTCAAAATGCGAAACACAGCCTCCATATGTTCTTCATGAGGTGAGTGCATGAACTGACTTACACAACTAACAGCAAATGCTATATCAGGCCTAGTGTGAGATAGATAGATTAATCTACCAACTAGACGCTGATATCTTTCTCTTTCTACCGGGCCTGTAGAAGAACTATCTCCAAGTTTCATTATAGGATCCATTGGCGTTTCTGCTGGTTTGCAGCCTAGCATTCCAGTCTCCTTCAATAAATCAAGAATGTATTTTCTTTGGGAAATAGAGATTCCGTCCTTTTTCCTTGAAACCTCCATTCCTAGAAAGTATCTTAACTTTCCTAGGTCTTTTATTTCGAATTCTGTAGCTAGAATTTTATTCAATCTTTCCATCTCTTCTCCATCATCACCTGTTAAAATGATATTGTCAACATAAACAATAAGAATAGTTAACTTCCCAAGTCTATGTTGGTAAAAGAGTGTATGATCGGATTGAGCCTGTTTATATCCTTGAACCTTAATGACTTTGGTAAATCTATCAAACCAAGCTCAAGGTGACTGTTTTAAGCCATACAATGACTTCCTCAATCTGCACACCTTCCTTCTTTCTTTCCTTCCTCGAATCCGGATGGGAGCTCCGTATACACTTCTTCCTCTAAATCGCCATTTAAAAAGGCATTTTTCACATCTAATTGAATCAGGGGCCAATCCTTATTAGCTGCAAGAGATAATAGAACCTGGATTGTGTTTAATTTGGCAACTGGTGCGAAGGTTTCCTGATAGTCAATCTCGTAAGTCTGAGTGTATCCTTTTGCAACCAATTTGGCTTTATACCTGTCAACCGAGCCATCTGTCTTGAACTTCACAGTGAACACCCATTTACATCCAACTGGATTCTTCCCTTCAGGTCGTTGAACTATATCCCAAGTATGATTTTTCTTCAAGGCTTCCATTTCTTCTGATATAGCCTTTCTCCATCTCGGATCAGCCCAAGAACCTTCGATTGTTCTCGGTACCTCTTCTTTGTTTAGTTTGTTATTAACTTCTGACATGATTCTGACAAGTGAGCATATGAAACAAATTGCCCCAAAGGATGCTGTGTACATGATCTAACACCTTTTCGTAATGCTATTGGAACATCAAGTTCAGAAGTTTCAAAATTATGAGGTTTAGGTTTCGAGAGTTGCATACCTGAATCTGGTTCAGAAGGTTGGTTATGCTGAGTGTGAGATTTCCCTATTCCTTCGACAGTGTTTTTCCGAGAATAGACAAGTATCTCTGGCTCCAACCTTTTATGCTCTTCTCCCCCTAACTTAAGCAAGTCATTCAACTTGTGAACTTCACTTGATTCCTGGACAGGTGAATCATTATCACTTGTTGGAATCTGCAATGGGTTGATTGTTGCAGACTGATCAACATCTATGCCAAGAGACGGAGACATTGGAGACCACCACATACTAACATTATCACCAGGACTTTCTTCTTCCAATTTATCCATCTCTCCCTGAAGAAGACTTGTGGAAAAGAATGGTTGTTTTTCAAAGAATGTGACATCCATAGACACAAAATATTTGTTGAGATCAGGAGAATAACAACGATACCCCTTTTAAGTAGAATAATAACCTAGAAAAACGCATTTATGAGCCTTGGGGTCTAATTTGTTTCGATCAATATCAAGGTTGTGAACAAAAGCAGTACATCCAAAAACTTTGAGCTCTAAGGTTGAAGAAATTTGACACTAAGGATAGGACTTGAGCAAAGTATTGAGTGGAGTTTCAAAGTTGAGAACCTTAGATGGCATTCTATTAATAAGATAGCATGTAGATAAAATTGCATCTCCCCAGAATTTCTTAGGAACATTACTAGTAAACATCAAGGCTCTAGCAACTTCTAATAGGTGACCATTTTTCCTTTCAGCAATGCCATTTTGCTGAGGGGTTTTGACACAAGAGCTTGTATGAATAATCCCATGAGTTTTCAAAAAATCTCCCAGAATAGAATTAAAATACTCCTTTCCATTATCAGTACGGAAAACCTGAATTTTAGCATCAAATTGAGTTTGAACCATAGAATAGAATTCTTTAAAAATACGAGCAGCATCAAATTTATCTTTCAAAAGGTACACCCAACATACTCTGGTATGGTCATCAGTAAGTGTAATGAACCAACGTTTGTTAAACATATTAGGAATCCTAGAAGGTCCCCAAAGATCACCATGAATCATTGAAAACGGCTTGGATGATTTATAAATATTGGGAGAATAAGACTTTCTTTTATGCTTTGCCAACTGGCAAACTTCACATTGCAAAAGACTATTACTTTTGGCAATCAACAAAGGAAATAGGTGTTTCAAATAAGGAAAACTAGGATGTCCCATTCGGTAGTGCCACAACATAATCTCTTCTTCCTTTAGCTGCAACTTCGTGTCACTCACAGCTAATGCTTCGGCTGCAGAATTCTCGGGACTGTCAAAGAAATAGAGTCCTCCTCGTTCACTAGCACTGCCAATCTTCTTCCCTAATTTCTGGTCCTGAAACACACATCCTTTATCAAAAAAACTCACAATACATTGAAGGTCTTTCACAAGCTTATTAACAGATAACAAACTAGAGGATAGTTTAGGGACATGTAACACAGATTGCAAAGATCAGGGCTAATTTTTATGGATCCAAGCCCAACAACAGGAGCGAGTGTACCATCTGCAATTTTTACTTTGCAATTTCCAGGACAAGAACTATAAGAACTAAACAGCTCTCCATGACTTGTCATATGATCACTTGCACCTGAATCAACAATCCAAGTTTCTTCCTTTTCAGTCCTACCATAAAAAGCAGTTAAGAAGGTACCTTTCTGCGCAAGGAAAGAAGAACCTGATTCTCGGCTGTTGGCCGACTGTGCTCCCAACAACTTGTATAGTTGTTCAACCTGATCTTTAGTTAGAGCCAGACCATGTCCACCCAAATTTGGTGGCTCAGCTACAACTTGTGATGCTTGGTGTCCTTTATTTTATCTGTTTTTAAACTTATTAGGGACCCAACCACTTGGCTTGCCATGTAGCTTCCAGCAATTCTCCCTTGAGTGATTCGGCTTGTGGCAATGATCACACCACAGTTTATTTCTGTTGTCCCTTTTGATCTCTATTCTATAGGCAGCGAGAGCTGATCCTTCAACAACTGGTGTAATCATTGATTCGCCCAACATCACCTGCCTTCGGCTCTCTTCACGACGGACCTCAGCAAAGATTTCTCCTATGGCTGGCAATGGCTTAACTCTGAGTAGCCTCCCGCGAACCTCATCCAGTTCCTTGTTAAGTCCATCCAAAAAATCGTAGATTCGTTCTTCATCTCTCACCCTTTTATATTGGAGTGCATCTTCAGGGCACTTCCACTTGTATTGCTGGAATAAATCCAGTTCTTGCCAAAGTTTGGATAACTTATTGTAATATTGAGTGACATCCAAATCTCCTTGCTTCAAGTTTTTGGCCTGATTTAGAAGTTCGAATTTCTGGGCTGAATTTTCGAAATCAGAGAAAGCTAAGGTAACAGCATCCCACAATTCCTTTGCTGTAGAATAATAGAGATATGCCTCTCCAATACTTTCCTCCATAGAGTTGACTAGCCATGCCATAACTATTTAATTTTGTGCATCCCACACCAAATAAGTTGGATCATCTTCGTTCGGTTGCTTTGCCGAACCATCAATATATCCAAGCCTTCCTTTTCCTCTAATGACCATCTGAACCGCCCTAGACCATTGTAGAAAATTCTTTCCATTGAGTTTGTGGGCTGTGATTTGGAGAGATGAAGAGGAATCAGACATTGCAATGGGGGCAATTATAGAAGCAGTCGACTGTGAGACATCTGATGACACCTCAACAGTCTCACCTCTGCTTGCCCCAGTAAAGGCCGTTTTGACCATATTCTCTCCTCAACTACAACCTCTGTTTCTGCTCCGATACCATGTTAGAGATAGTAGGAGAAGAGAAACTAAAACACTGCAATATTTTTTATACTTTATTCAAGGTAGGAAACCTCTATATATAGAGGAGAATACAAGGAAGTATGTTTCCAATTAGAGATAGAATTTAATCCCTTAAAATCAGGAACAAAATTCCTCTAAATTAGGAACAAACTAAATAGGAAAACATAAAATTAGGAACCCATTGACAGCCTTAAATTACTGCTAGCTTGCTCCCTATTATTACATTCGCTGACAATAAATGTAGTTCAAAATGACTAATGTGACACTCATACAAAAAAAAAAAAAAAAACTGATGTGATATGCACATGGTTTTACGTTTCGGTACTGAAGAAATGTCAATGATTCACTGGAAAAGACACTTTTCAGCGAATCAAGCGGCATTTTTGACATTTTGCCCGTTTATATTTTTTTTGAGCATAAATAGCATTGAAATGCATGTATTTGATATAAAAAATGCATATACATAATATTATATGTAAAATTAGATCAAACTCACTCGAATTTGATAGTAATTATCACTTATACACTTCAAAGGTTATAAAATTGCAATATAGATAGGTTGATAAATCATAAATCATGGGATATGAAATGAAAGTTATGAAACTGAAACATGACATGTCACATGTAATGATGCAAAGCAAAATAGCAAATAGCATTCAAATCTCAAATTCAAATGAAATAATAATACAAAAAGTCAAAAACATATAATTGTAGTGAAGTGAAGTGAGTCTGGAGAAACTGATAAATGATGATGCTAAATCAGTACTGAAATACGTGGCAAGGCTCAAAACCCTTCTCTCTCACCAATAAAATGGCAGTAAAATAATATTGTTGATTAAAAAAAACTAGCAACACCCATCGATAGATCGGGTATCATTCTAACACATCCAAAATTCATTACAATCTATTATGCTTAGATCAACAAAAAAAAAAGACATTTACATTCACTTCAAGTAATTTAGGATGTCAACGAAAGCTTCAATCCGCTGAAAATCACCACTATACGTGTTCTATTACGTAGATTAGAGAGAATCAGAGAGATTTGAGAGAGAGTTTGAGATTTGGGAGAAAACTGGAGACTTGGCACTCCATTTGGGTGAAATTTCGCCCAAATTGAGCTAACACCCTCTTTTATTTCGAGCACCCACGTGTGTGCAAAAAAAAAAGGAACTAAAAAAAAAAATTTGCCTGTTAACACAAATTTCATTTCCGAAACAAAAGACAAGAAATAATATAAACAAATTAGAATTTATATTTGAAAAGAAAAAATGGGAACAGTCCTTGTGATTCTCCTCTAATTCGATGTCCTTGAGAAGTCTTTAATCTAAGGGCTGCACGAGCTTGATCTTGAACAAACTTCAATATTCAATTCAAGGGCTGAAAGGGCTTGATCTGGGACTGGATTTCGATATTTGATTCGGGTGCCGTAAAGCTTGATCTCTAATCGGAAGACTTTCCTTCGTTGTGACGGTGATTTGTCTTCTCTTTTCTTAAAGTATGGGTAAGAAAAAGAGAAAACAATATGGATTTGATGTAGACTTGAATGAATTTCTTCCAGCCTTTGAATTTCAGCAGAGTTTCTCCAAGCTTTAGGTAGAACTTCCAGAGCTTGAATTCTCCTTTTGATTTCTGCAAAGTTTTCTCAGGCTTTAGGTAAATCTTCTAGAACTTGGATTTCTTCTCCTTTTATTTTTATTGAGACCCTCTATTTATAGGCAAAAATTATGAGCACTTGCCTTGATATGGAGATCTCCTTTGATTGAAAGTTTCATTGTGAGTGTGTCTCTCATAAGGCAGAAATTTGAATTAAATGGAGCATACCATACTAAGAGATCCCTATGTTTTTATTTTGGCATTTATTTGAATATTAAAATATTCTATGCCATTTGTGAGGTTGCGACTTTCCTTATTTGGATTGTCACAACTTGTTACCAAAAGACTCATTTATTTTTGTTTTGATAACAAATATAACCCATATCTTGCTTTGTGAGCCCATGTATGGTAAATGGGCCAAATTTTTGGGCCATTTGTTTTGATCCGTATTTTATAACCTATGGGTCGAACCACCATTTTGCTTAACCCGGACTTATTTGTTTGTAGTTTGATTAAGCTCTGGCCTTGGATTTGATCTCATTTACCAAAGTCAATTTTTTTTATTTGGCCAACTTTTTCACTTGATAACACAAAAAATTTTAGTGCCTACAGTGCCATGAAATTTCGCCATGTTTCATCGGTATGTTGCGAAAAGCCGCCAGACGAAGTAGCCTAGTGATTTCCCCCAGCGAAACACATCGCTAGGGGAAAAACATCAAAATTTCGGCGGCACGCAGTGCTAGATATGCACAAATCATAGATGAGGCTTTTAACGTTTCTGATTGTTTAGATGACCAAACAATATCATTCTCTTCCATCGAGCTCGCGATACCTAGAGATATACTCACAAACCATCCCACTGAAAATATGGATAATAAAGGTTCAATAGGAAACAGATGATTGCAGCAAAGCATCATACTCCAATCAGCTCTCATATCCATCCTGAGAAAGAACTTGAAAAGATCCATCATAATGATCTGAAGCTATGCCAGAATTGTTGCTTTAATCATTCAAACCCATTATACAATAAACAAACAAGCTTTATAGTTTTCTAAGAGGAGATTGTTACTAAAAATATATTAATCATGTTTGAGTATTTAGAAAGCATTCGAGAGCCACACACATATGGCAAGTCCTGAACAACACGTGAAACCACTTCATTAAAATTCTAAAAATATTAGGACTTTGACAATATAATCAATTTCAATTCCAAAATATTCGAAACTCTTTACATTACCATCTAATGTAGTTGAAACCATGATCAAACATGAATATTTGTTTTTTTGGTTTAACTTTGATGTTAAAACTTAACAGCAAATAGATTTAAGATTTATAATATTAATTAAGATGTTTTAATGCCGAAGTTTATAACAAAAAATTTCCATATATAAAATTCTGGATCCCAGGCAAATTATACATCAAATTGAAACTGTTGAAGAACAGTGGCATAATTTCTTACAATAAAACAAGAGTAATGTGTTTAATCTCCAATCTTCGTTTTCCTTCATTTAAAGCAACCAAAACTCTCATCCCAATGTCGAAATTGACAGTTTTTAGTAATATTAGACTTGAATTCCCAGGCATACAGTGTTTTTTGGGTTGAATCTAAGTGGTACTTAAGGGTAGAGAGGCACACAAGGAGCTCATCTCCTTGCTTCATCAAGAGGCCATTGAAGATACAGAGGCTAAGAATGAATTCATAGGCACTCCCTCCTCACTTCCACTCCTGATTTCATTCTCTTAATGATTCAGCAAATCCTCCATAAATCATCAAGTTCTACTGATTTTGCTAGGCTTCATAAAGGGGAACAAAGGTAATGGAAATCAAATTTCAACAAATCATTCAACCAATTTTGTTTATAGTTCTACCCAATCAATAGAACCAACCATAACATTACAGACCATGGCTAAACTCCATTAGTGAAGCTTTTGTTCTCAGAAGTGAGACTGATGTTACTGGAATTTCATCCACCTTTTGAATCACTGAGCTGACAATATCCTTGAGAGCTCTCCAGTAATCAGCGATTCCAATAATGGAGAAGATTGAATTAAAGAGAAAAAGAGGACATGGCCCATGTAATCTCAGTATCAATATGGCAGCTATGACAAGAAACTGGCTAGTTGGGAATTGTACATGCGTACCACATAGACACAAGGATCGAATAATTCCATTTATATAAGAAAACAAATGTCCAACCCCTTGAACCCCTCAAACATCTGAGAACAATTAAAAAAAAAAGGCAAGAAATTCTAACTAAGTACACTTCTTTATTATCAAGCACCCTTCCATTGCTCTTTCTACATGGAAAAAACAAAATACAGGCACAAGCTCCTCAAAGAAACAAGGAAAATTGGAAAGAAAAAGGAAAAAAGGAAAGTAAGAGAGAGGACTTTGGCATAGTCCCATAAATGCCAAACCTTAACAAGAATCTCCACAATGTCAACCTTACATTTAACAAGCTCCAGCAGGTAGACATACCCAAGAAGGTAATTGAATTTTTTCTAGGATCAATCACCTTAGCAATGGTGCCATTAATAGTTCTCTAGGCCTTCAACTTGGCCATTCAATGAACGAACACTTGTAAGGCATAGAATGCAAGATATATTCACTGGGGGTTCCTCAAGGACTCTGCCTTTTCTGCAGTACATACTAGTGGCCCGTCCAAAGTCCTCAGGAAGAACATTTTGCCCACTTTCATCTACAGAATTAATCTAGACATTCCAGATTTATGGAGTTTCTTTCTCAGGATTTTTTTTCTCATGTTTTGACAATCCAATGCCACTGGTAATCTCGTGCTTGATGTTTTTCATTGCGATTAAGAAGATTCTATGTTCCTAGGGTCCATGAGCAATCTCCCAATGCTGAAGTTGATGAATTACTGCAATTATTTCACACTAGCTAATTTCATGATTGGTCAATCCCATCACTGCCCCTTTCCAGAGCGTGTTAATGCAATATAATTTTCCATTTCATGATGTCTCAGTTAAAATGTTTCAGTGGCCAATAATGATGATATGAGAGGTCCAAACATGACTCTTTTCTTCATGTAGTTTTGATAATTCAATTAAGCTAAGTCATGGTATAAGAAATTTAAACATGGTCCCATTTATTGAGAAATCTGGATCAATAAGGACACCTACCATGGTTCAATTGGATCACAATTTCCATAATCAAAGCAGAGATTAGGACTATCATTTTAGGAACAAAAAAGATTGCTTGAATAAATGCAGAAAAACAGTTTTATTTCAATTTTAGGAACTATAACATTACTGAAAATTTTAAGTGGTAAAATCTCTGAAGTAATGTACTGAGAGTTATGCAATATTCAAAAGAGAAAAGGCACTCAAACAGCTTTACCTAGTTAAGTATTTTGGATCATAAGTCCCATAAACAACATCATAGTGCCCATTTACAGAATCTACCATCTCTAAGTCACCAGTCAACATATCCCACCTGCAAAAATCATTCTTAGAGAGATTATATGTGGTATAATCAATGTAGCAAAAAAATTGAATGAGCAACTCACTCATATCTCTGATGTCTATTGAGGTTGAGAACCACTTCAAAAACTGTATCTGCACTAGCGTCAACAACACCAACAGACTTCACAAGGATGCTTTTGCCATTCTACAGATTTCAAAAAAAAGAAAAGATATTTGAAATTAAGAAAGACGGGCAATGGGGTAAAATAGTAAAACTCACTCAAGACCAATGAATTACTTGAATGGGAAATAATATACAGAAAAAAGATTGCACAATAAACATGCCTACCTTTGAAACAGCCCTAAAAGTAATGACTATTAATATAACTTAAGGAGATTTAAATGGTAAAGGTTAACTATCTACATGTATGATGAAACATAGATTATGCATCAAACAGAGACAGATAGATTTTACGCTTGTATTACCATGTTTATTGTCTTTAATAAGCCTATGCCTATGCATACATATATACATACATATGTGATGCATGAGAAGTTGTCAATTTCATTGACATTTCATGCAAAATATGGGAAAAGGCTCTTCTCCTATCACTTTCTTCCAAAAATAACTTTTCTAGTACCATATTTCATCTTTTTCACTTGAATTGGCTTCCCAGTCATCTTAAACTAGATTTATAGACTTTTCTAGATGTGGGCCATGTGGCCCACGACTTTTTGAAGCAAACACTTATTTTTCAATTTTTTCTTCAAAATCCCAGCCAAATACATGTAAATAATATATGTTAAGTACCTCCATCAAACCTATCAATGAGTCAATGTTTTCAAATTTTGTTGAATAGCTTTAATTAGTTTTTAATTCCAAATGTCAAATTCATGTATAATTATGAAAGCAGCAATATATTAAGTTTTAACGCCTTAAACCTAAATTAAACAGTTAAGAATAAAAACCCAATCAATTGGGCCAATTACCTAATTAACTTCCTATAAAGTAAGTCTACAATCAATTTTGGAAAATATTAAACATAAGAAAATTTAAAAAAAAAAAAAAAAAAGAAACTTGAGAAAAGTTAATCAATTCTTGGCTAAAATAATAATAAAATTGTTGGATTGCATTTGTAATTTTTGTGCATATTTTCTTTCTTCATGTCTTTATTTTGTGACAAACGATAGCAAGAAATAGATGGGAAATTGTGTGGAATCACGGGATTCCATTTCAAGGAGATAATAATAAGTCTGCCAACAATTATTGTTGCAAGATCATAAGAATATGGTTGACTACCCTAGGGTAACTACCCCAGGGTACCTCCAGAGATCAAAGAAGAAGATGCAAGGGCATCTTGAGTCGAAAAGCTTTGATAAGCATGACAAGAATAAGAAGTGGGAGGGATTAAGGAGAGCCTTGCATGAACAAGAAGACAGAAACCAATACTAGCGCAGAAGAGGATGAGGAGTACGTTTTTCCCCTCTTGATTGAGTGTTAGATTGCAGGACATGCTAGCTTTTAGAGCAGGATGGTGGCCCTCCATGCAGGCCAAGAGGGAGTGGAGAGCAGTCTAGAGGTGTTTAAGTCCTAGCTCTTCTGGTGCTTGCTGTTTTGGTGCTGATGGGAAATTAGATTTTCAGAGTGAGGATACCAAAAATACACTTGGATCCATCATTTTACAGGTCCAAGGATTCAAGCAAAATGAGACTAAATCATGTATGGAGTAAAAAAAAAAAACCAAGAATAAGATGGAAAAACTCAACTCCAAGTATCTCGCTTCGATCAACAAATGCAGCAGCATTGGCTCACTTCAAAAACATCAATGTCATCCAAGAGGCTGAGCGAGAAGTTTTCTCCCCCTTACTCCATACAAGTACAATTATATGATGGGACTTGGATGTAGGCTTGAGTTATTGAATGTTATCCATGAAGCCTACATGAAATTGGACAAAAGTTCAAGTTTCATGTAGCAACTCAAAAATTACCCTTTTTTTTTGGTTTATTATTGTATAGTTAAATTATTTTCATTAACCTCAAAAAGAAAATTATAGAATCCCAAGGAAGTTTATTTGGTAGGTGTTGGAAACGGTGGTTCATATTCTGGGTCCAAGGCCCGTGCTGAGGAATGAGTTGGATGGATGGTGAACAATGGAATTACGGTACGCCCCCCGTGGTACAGTAAAGGGTATTTTTGGGATTTCAAAAATACCAAGTTTAGGGTTGGTATAATCAGCATTTTCTGTTTCACACTTGGGTAACACGAAATGAAGGGGGAAAACGAGATTTCCCCCTTTTTCTTGTGTCGCGACATTTCACCACTTAAGTCGCCACGTGACCTACGTCACGTGGCAAAAGTGATCGAAATGTCCATTCAACCTCTTCGTTCCCTCATTTTTTTTTTTTGTTGTTTCCCTTATTTTTGCTCTAAATCATTGTGCATCTGGTGATTTAGCATGGTTTTGTGAAGAATCTGAAGATTGAACAAAGGTTTTGTGGTTACATGCGCTATGGTGAAGGTTGTTGAAGATTTGGGGTTCTTTTTACAAGGTAAATATGTGATTTTTTATTTTTAAGAGTCAAAACTTAGTAGATTAGAATGATATTTGAAATTTTGAATATGTTGTTAACTAACACCCGATCTATTGATGGGTGTGATTATTTTCTTTTCGCTGAAAAAATATTTTTTATAATTATTTAGAACGAAAATTAATGAAATAAATATATTTTTAATTCTTTTATTCTAGTAAATGAATAATATGATTAAAAATCTTTTAAATGTCATTATTAATCATAAGTAAATAAAATGCAATGAATTTTTTTAGTAATTTGAATTATTGCATAATTAGTAATTACAATTAATAAATATGAAAAATATAAGGATAAATTAGTTAGTGCAATAGGAAATAAAAAAGAACTTTGAATTTAGAAATGCTTTTGTTTTTAATTCTTTAATCAATATTTCTAAATTCTAGTAAAAAATAATTAAAAAATAGGAAAAAAATAGAAATTGCAGAAAATTATATGAATATGTTTCGAAATGTAGTAGCATTTATTCCTCAATAATTGATGTGATTTGCTTGTTTTTAATCAGTATTTATGCAAATTGCAAGTGTTAGTGTGATTTGGATTTATGAGTTGTTTGATTCTTCTTATGGCCAGTGGTAGTGGTAGTGGGGACCCTAGTGCTATTTCTAGACGTGGCAGTAGGAGACAGGACATTGGATGGAGTCATGGGACTCCACTTGAGGGTGATAAGAGAGGAGCAGTTTGTAACTATTGTAAGCAGGCACTCAAGGGTGGTGGAGTATCTAGGCTTAAGCAGCATTTGGCAAACGGGTTCAAAAATGTTGTAAACTGTCCCAATGTGCCCCCTGAGGTGAAAAAGCTAATGAATCAACATTTGGACGATGGTGCAACAGGGAGAGTAGAGAGAAGGGAGAGAGAGGATGATGTCAGGAGGAAGTTGGCAGATTCTAGTCGATGGGATGGTGATGGTGTTGGGGATGAGGATGAGGATGATGATACTCCATACCCTGCAAACTATCAAACTAGGGAAGAGAGGATTCATTTTAGAGATCAATGGCAGTTTCACATGCAATCAGAGAAAGAGAGGATTGATTCTGAGAGACATGGACATTATAGAGGGGCTGGGACCTCTGGTGGTGGAGGATTGAGGCGTGCATAGATTACACGGATGCCGGATCCTCCCATTATGCCATCCTTATGGAAGAGCAAGTAGGCAAAGCAAAGGCGTTTGGCAGATGTATTTAGTGGTGGTAATGTCAGGGAAAAGATGGGTAAGTTTATTTCTAAATTCTTTATATTCAACAACGTCCCAGCACATGTAGCTTCCTCTCCCCACTACAAGAACATGATTGAGGCAATTCAGGTAGCAGGTAGAGGTGTTCAACCCCCCAATCCCAAAGAGATTATGGGGAAGTATCTTGATGAAGAGGCAGAGATGAGAGATTATATTGATCAGCTTAGACCATACTGGGAGGAGTTTGGGTGGAATATCATGTGTGATGGGTGGATAGGACCCACCAGATTGTCAATCATTAATTTCATGATGTACTGGAAAGGTCGAGCTGTATTTTTGAAGTCAGTTGATGCATCTGATAAAATCAAGGATGGAGATTACATATTTGGGTTGCTTAAGGAGGTAGTTAAAGAAGTTGGCAAGCAGAATGTGGTGCAGATTGTTACTGATAATAGATCTGCGTACAAGAAGGCTGGGTTGTTGATGCAGAGAAAGTATAGCTTGTATTGGACTCCTTGTGTTGCACACTGTATAGACCTTATGTTAGAGGCGATTGCGCAAAGATAGAGTGTGCAAGCTACCCTTGTGGATGCTAGGACGATGACCACATTTATATACAATCATTCTTATGTCCTATCATTGATGAGGGAGGCCTGTAAGGGCGAGATTGTCAAGCCCGGTATCACACGATTTGCTACAAATTTTATAGCCTTGGAGAGTATACTATACCACAAAGCAGGCCTGTGAGCTCTTTTTACTTCTGATGATTGGAATTGCTATCCGCTGAGCAAAGGTACTATGAATAGGAAAGTGGAGGACATAGTACTCTTTAGAAGTTTCTGGAAGAGGGTTGGGCAATTAGTATCCATGCTGAAACCCATTTATATAGTGTTGAGGGCTATGGATAGTGATGCATACCCCACTATGGGGAGTATTTATTAGTCCATGACATTGATGAAGGAGGAGATACAGGCTGCATCTCCCTCGTCATATCAATGGGTTCATCGGATTATTGATACACGTTGGACTAATACATTGGAACATTCTCTTCACAGTGCAGGTTAGTATTCTTTTTTTAGTTGATGAGTTATTAATTCATGAAAGTTTTGAAGTTTAGGTCTTTAATATCTTTCTAATAACTGTTTACAGCATTCTACCTAAATCCAAAGTATTTTTATTCACAACAGTTGTGGAACCAAAGAGACTTGCGTGATGCAGTTGATCAAGTCTACTTGAAGTTGGACCCCAAGTCAAAGGCTAAAGGTATATTTGGTAATGAGGTAAGAAAGGATTCAATAATTCTGTAATCATTTAAAAATTAAAACTTCAAATATATAACTACATTGAAATGATGTACATGTGATCATTTGACATGTGTAGCTTATCATGTATCGAGATGCATTAGGGTCTTTTGGCCGACAAACAGCTGATGAGTCAAGGGGTAGGATGATGCCATGTAAGTCATTAAATTGGATGTGAATAATAACTTAATTTCATATTTATTCAAAGTTCTAAATTAAATTAATTAATTATTGTATAGGTGAAATGTGGACCATGTACGGGGGGATGC
Organism: Buxus sempervirens; assembly: GCA_947561395.2. NCBI lineage: Eukaryota > Viridiplantae > Streptophyta > Magnoliopsida > Buxales > Buxaceae > Buxus > Buxus sempervirens. Next base: position 37,142,744 of record OX387189.1, read on the forward strand.
TCCTACACTTAGAAAGTTAGCGTGCCAGATTCTTGCGCAGACAGCATCCTCTTCAGCATGTGAGAGGAACTGGAGCACGTTTGCTCTGGTTCATACAAAGCAAAGGAACCGCCTAGCATATGAAAAGTTGCAGAAACTTGTTTTCTACCGCTATAACATGCGATTGAGGCAGAAACAGCTTGAGATTGAGTCACAAAACATTACACCAAAGGACCCTTTAGATTCTATGAACAGTGATGATTTCGAGGATGATGAACCCTTAACAGAATGGGTCAAGGGTGGTGAGTTGGATGGGCCAGATGGTCGGCCCAATGAAGAGATTGCCAGAGCTGCCATAGAGTTAGGGATCGATGTTGATGCGGTGATGGAGGAGGAGGTTGGACATGAGAGCAATCTAGATTATGCCCTTATTAGGGTTGCTCCTCGATCTGCGTCAGCAGGTAGGCCGAATCAGCAGCAGGGGGAGTAGGGATAAGGGGCAGCGAGTTGCACAGTCGCAGGCACAAACTAGTAGAGGACGTGGCAACAGAAATGAGAGTGGTGATTCTGCTTCATCAGATAGTGATGAGCCTGATGACGATGATGGTGGTGCTCAGGATGGTGGTGATAGTGATGATGGCGATGGCGATGATAATGGTGACAGCAATGACGATGGTGATGGTGATGGTGGTTTGCAGGGGGAGGAGATGGTGGATATATAGGGTCCCATATGCCCCCTATTCATTCTACTAGGGAATCTCGATTCGATTATGCTACTCAAGATCAGGATCACACTACTAGGTATGGGGGTTCTTCTCAGACGGATCCATCACAGACACAACCACGTAGACAGTATCAAGAAAGAGGATGGGTCAGAGGGGCATGGCTGTTGAGAATGACATGTCCATATCTCATACCTTCGGAGCGTTAGATGGTGGACATGGAAGACCTGGGGATGGAGGTGGACATGATTCTTCGTCCACAGCTTCATATGGTTATGGGCCCTATGGGGGATATCATCATCAGTATTATTATAGTCCTAGCGGAGGAGATTACTTACCCACATAGTCGTCTTCTCATAGTCACAGTACAGAAGAGGGCACATAGTTATGGTCTTTTCTCTTATCCCTACCAACCACCACCATCAGCATATTACCCTCGTTATCCACATATGGGGATGTTCGTGCACATCAGTGATAAGCAGTATGAGGGATTTGTGAGGGACTTCCAGGCATTATACCAGTACACCATGAGCTGGGAGCAATATTATTACTATGTGGAGCGTTCACTTCATGTTCACAGTAGTGGGGGTGGTGATGACACTAAGCCTAGTAGACATTCCATGTGGATGTGATGACCTTTTGAGTTTTTACTTAGTCATTTGAGCTCTTTTGTATGTGTTCAGTTGTTTGTTGACTTGATTAGTAGTTTAGTGCTATGATATTATGATTATTATCTCATTTCCCTTCATTTTCTATATGTCGTGTGTATGGATTTACTTAATCATCACATTTCTTTTTGTTTTTGTGGATGTTTAGGATGCATATGATACTAATGTAAGCATTATAGGTGTAATAAACTAAAAAAACAAAAAACCATTATTTCCCCCATTTCCCTTGACTAGGGAAATGTGGGGAATTTTTCCCCCATTTCGCCGACACACGAAATTTAAGTCCTCGGTATATATACATTGATGTAACCCTAATTGAAGTTTTTTTATGGTGGAAAATTTTGTCGTACACAGTGGATGTAGGAACGTTGCCGAACCACTTAAATCTATGTGTTCTTGTTCTTCCTCTCTCTATTTTTTCTTTTACTATTCGGATTACACGATTCTCCACAGTAGGGTTTTAAACAAAAAAGAAACACTAATAAAGTATATTGAAGTTATTAAAAACATCTGGATGAGCTTATGTGTATACTGAAGTTAGAAAGGTTTCGAATTCCCACAAGTTTATATCCATTTTACAAATCATATGCTTCAAATCTTTGGGATATCTATATCTATAGTATTAAATATACATGAATTTTTGAATGTTATTTATTATTAATGTTTATTTAATAACATGATTTTTCCCATTAGTTTATAAGAAATTTCGTTTTTTTTTTAATTATGTGATGCGTTTCACAAGAGGAAAACCGCCAATTTGCATTTTTGGAGATTTTTCTTGGCCGCCAGCAAAATGAGTCAGTGTGCCAAGCGAAATGGGGGAAACACAAATATCTTTCATTTTAATTGGAGATTTTTGGCGGTGTCTACGAAGCAGGGCAGCATGCCAACGAAATTTGGCGAAATTTCCCAAAAAAAAAAAAAACTCCCAATTTTGTTTCTTTGTTATTTTTCCAGCGGTTCAGAATGCCCATCGAGACCAAAACAATAAACCTTGCATTATTTAATAATTTTAATTGTGTGATAAGCATGTTTCACTTGAAGTAAAAGATAAGTTTTACAAGAAAATACTTAGACCAATTATGTTGTATTGTATAGAATCTCGGGTGGCAAAGAAACAATAAAAAAGGCTAGCCTAGTGAACGAGGCTCCCGCCACTACACGGGGTCAGAGGAGGGCTTGATGTATACAGCCTGACCTCCACAAGTGGGGAGGTTGTTTCCTGTGACTCGAACCTGCAACCTTTATACTGCAATGGAACAACCTTACCAAGTTGAGGATGTTAAGATGAACGTATAGGAAAACTAGAAAAGACAAAATACGAAATGAAGACATTCGAAAGTAGGTAGGCATGGTGTGCAATAGGGATAAAATTACTAAGAGTAGATTAAGGTGGTTTGCACATAGACGCCTAGAGATGCACCTGTAAGAAGGTGTGGCACAATGCATATTAAAGGGCCTAAGAGATCAAGAAGAAGACCTAAAAAAGACATGGATATAATTAATAAAACAATCCTTATATAAACATAAATTAAATGCGGACAAGATTTTTGATATAATGTATGGAGAGACAACAGACAAGATTCATGTCGCCAACCCCACTTTGGGGGGAACTGGCTTATGTTGATGATTATCAACTGTGGCATACCTTTTTTTTTTTTATTGTTCACGGATGCTATTGAATCGTTCTTGATAGTTCCTGGATCTTTATTTGATATTCTTGAATTGTTTTGATGCTCTAAAAATCATTCTTAAATGTTATTGGATAATTTTTTTTAATGCTTTTTTGGTAATCCATTGATTACTTTCATATGAGAAGCCATACCCTTAGGAAAGGATTATAAGATACTAGCGGAATGCACGTGCTATGCACGTGTTGAAATGGAAAAGAAAAATGACATTTTTTATTATTATTTTTTAGATAATATATGACTTGCTAAACAAAGCACCTTCGATTAAATTTTTTAAAATTTTAATTCAATAGAAAATAATATCATTATATTTTAAAAAATAATTTTACTAAATTTCAGAAAATGAAATATAATTATAAATAGATTAAGAGTGCAATCTATCCATAAAAATTTAAAATACTTATCTATTTTAAAGATATTTAATTACATGATATAAATGAGATTGGGGAAATACTTATCCATTTTAAAGATATTTAATTACATAATATAAATGAGATTGGGGAAATTGGAAAGTATCTAATCGTTCTCGGTTTTAGGTTTGCCTTCTAATATCTTATCTAAATCTGCACTGTAAATGAGTTGGGATCCATTGTTTCCTTCATCGCCGAGATTGGGGAAATTGGTTTCTAGTGGGGGTAGTTTCAGCACAAAATATCAGGCCAAAATCAAGCGAATTCGCTTTATAAGTAGTACAGATAAAAAGAAACAACTAAAAATTGGGGCTGCGTATCTCATTTTTCTAAAATTCTTAAATATGGGAGTTCTATTTTTAACTAGGGGTGCAACTCAGTCCCGCTAAAACCGAGCCCAAACCGACTTCGGTTAGGTTCGGTTTGGGTTGGGTTTCAAATTATTTGGTTCGGTTTTGGTCCTGAATCATACTTGAACCGAGTTATTTCGGTTCGATTTTGGGTTGAAGGCATAATTTAATCGAACCGAACCGAAACCAGATTTTATATTTATATTTGTATGCACATGCTACTTGACACAACACACAAGAGCCAAAAGGGGTAGAGATGTCTTTAGGCAATCGGCTATGATTAAAAGTAATGGGGGTGGGGCCCTGGGGGAGAGGTGCCTTTATAGCAATCGACTGGGGAAGCCAATCTTCCCCAGCCGATTGCTATAAAACAAATGAGCAAGACTCCCTTGCAAAACGGGTCAGCTGTTCCAACCCAATACGGCAAGCCAGCCCACCTGGTTTAAAACTATTTTGTTAAAATAATAATTTAATTACTTTGAACTAGACCAAAACTGAACCGATTCAAGATTTGGTTCGGTTCGGTCTGGGTTTAGGATTTTTCATTTTCAATAGGTTTGGTCTTCGGTTTTATCAGTTTTATTTTCGGTTCGATTCGATTTTGGGTTGGTTTCTAGTAATTTCAATTTGGGCTTGGATTGAGCTCAATCCAGACCGAAATGAACCAAGTTGCATCCATATTTTTAACCACTTAAAACATTTAGGGTACGTTTGGATGACAAGAATTCAAATATACATGTGAATTGAAATGCATATGAATTATAAATCTTATGATTTTCAATTCCTATGTATTAAAATTCTATTGTTTGGTTGGTATTAGGGAATTCAAAATTTTTTCTTTATATCTTACGTAATGCTTACATATATCAAAACATATATAATTTGAGCTAACATTGTATTAATTTTATTTATTTCTTATCTTTGAGTTTCTTTCAAGATGATTTTCTATCTCTAGGATCTTCTCTCTTTAATTCTATTTCTATAATTTTTTCTCTCTAAAATTCTACAAAAAGAGAATTTTCACTCTAGAAAAGATTCTCTATATATGTTTTCTCTCTATAATTCTCTTTTTTATCTCTTTAAAAAGGATTTCTTGAGGATTCTCTTTCTAGAGTATTTTCAATTCCTATGTATTAAAATCTCTTTCTAAAAAGAGTTCCTTTAGGATTCTCTTTCACTCCAGAAAGGATTTTTTCTATTTATGTCTTCTCTATGTATAATTCTTTGTCTAGAAGATTTTATTTCTCTAGGATTCTCTGTCTAGAGTATTTTCTCTCTCTAAAATTCTCTCTTTAAAGAATTTTTACTATAGAAATCATTTTCTCAATATAAGTTTGTCTCTATAAGATTCTCTTTCTAGAATGTTTTCTCTCTCTAAAATTCTCTAGAGAATTTTCACTCTAGAACAGATTTTTTTACTAGTTTTCACTCTATATCTCTCTGTAAGATTTTATCTCTCTAGGATTCTCTTTCAAGAGTGTTCTCTCCCTAAAATTCTCTCTTCAGAGAATTTTCACTCTAGAATTTTCTCCAGATATTCGTTCTTTAAAGCATTTTCTTCTTTCTATAGTTATCTATTTTCTCTCTCTAGAACCCTTCTCTTTCTAGAGTTTCTCTCTCTAGAACCTTTTCTCTAGACTTTCTTTTAAGTCATTCCTTTCTCTAAAATTCTCTCTTTCGAGAATTTTCTCTCTATAATTCTCTTTCTAGAAATTTTTCTCTCTAGGATTCTCTTTTTAGAGTATTATCTCTCTCTAAAATTCTCTCTTTAGAATTTTCACTCTAGAATTTCCTATAGATTTAATTTCTCTAAAGCATTCTCTTGTTTCTATAGTTCTCTATTTTCTCTCTCTAGATCATTTTCCTTCTCTTTCTAGAGTTTTCTCTCTAGAATCTTCTCTCTAGATCTGCCCTTTAAAGTATTGCTCACTCTAAAATTCTCTCTAGAACCTTCTTTTTCTCTATCTAGAGTCCCCCTCTCTAGAGTTTTCTTTCAAGGTTTTCTTACTCTAGAGCATTCCACTCTTTTTCGAGAGTTTTCTCTTTATAAATTTAAATATTAAATTATACTTTGATCAGCTACATTTCTTATGTTACAGAAAAAAATAAAATGAGCCCTCTTGCAAAAAATCAATGATAATAAAATTCTTATGTTTAATGAGAATTGTAAAAAACACCTCATAGGTATAAATTGTAATTCTCATGAACCATGAGAATTGGGTGTCTTTTTTTTCCTGCGTGAATTTTAATTCTCATGGGAATTGGTCAACCAAACACAAGAATTGAAATTCTTAGCTGCGAATTCCAATTCCTACCCTCCAATTCCCGTGATCCAAACGTACCCTTAGGGTTACATAAATGATAAAACTAAACATCACAAATCCCATGAATGAGACTTTGAAGATCTTAGTTATTATAAAATTTTCAAATCTCTATAAATTTGAAAACATCACCAAACCCTTCAAAACCCCCAAAAAAATTCCATCGTGTATGTTAATAAGGATAACAATAACTGAATTTTTTTAATAAATATGTTTTAAAATCTAATTTTAGTATAATAAATTTTGCGATGTATTAAGTAAAGTTTTTGCAGATTTTCATATTTTCACATGCATAACCATATATATATTTTCCACTGATGATTAGAATTTATTTGGGTCAGTTTATTATGTCAAATGATATTCCTAACTGACTTGAATGGATTGACTATGAACTTTGTTTGTGGATTCAAAATCATTTACAGGTTTCCAAAGTATTCTTTGTTTTTTCTGTTTTTTTTTTTGGAATAAGGAACGATATATTAAACACCAAAAACAAAAACAAAAGTATAACCCGCTATCTAGACTACTCCATGCACCCCATCCCCCATCCAAAGCATTCTCACACTAGTTGAACGTCACAAAACCATTAATGTATATGCAATATGCCTATAAAATCTAACTCTTGCTAGTGGGCCACAAAATGAATTCAATTGAAAGAAAGACCAATTAGATTTCAGTCAGTAGGGAAAAGAAAGACCAATTAGATTTCAGTTGAAAATTTTAAAATATACACCATTAATATTGGAGGTGTAATTCAGTCAAAACCGGACCAAAATAGGATCTAAAGTGCTTAACCAAGAACATTTTTTGTTTAATTATAAACCAAACTGAATTTGCAGGTTTCCTTTGACGAGATAGAGATGAACTCTTTGACAACATCTCAGCAAACAAAAAAAAAAAGGAGGGGCTGGGCACTAACTCAAGCTCTATAGAAGAATGGCGAACAAACTGCCTCATTCTTCGGCTTCCTTGGCTCTGCAGCAATCTAGTTTTTACATGTATGCAATGCATTAATTTAGCAATCAATTGATTAATTTCCTCAAGATTTCTTTTCTTCTTTTTATTTTGCTTCAACCTATGTGGGACCTTGACCTGGATCCAGAGATTTTGTTCATGTTCAAGTACTGGAGCTGCTTATAGAATGGCAAAGATTGGCGTCAAGAAGGCGAGAGAGAGATGGGAGCTGCTTATGGAATGGGTTAAATGCTCTCTCGTCCTTTGACAAGACCACAGAGAGAGAGAGAGAGAGAGCGAGAGAGAGAGAGAGAGAGAGAGATAGAGAGATCATGGTAGCCATTCATTGGAGATGGAGAAGCTCTTACAGGTGGTCGTCGAGATTATCAGTGAAAATTTGGTGGGGGCTGCTATTAGAGCTTCCTGTTTCCTTCTCTATTATTCTAGGGTTTCTTCAAAAGAGACCGGGATTCAGAATCTCTCATCATTCGATGGTTCAACTATTATAGACAAGTTGTTTCAACCAACTTGTTTTAAAATTGGATGAAAATGGACACAGCCCATAGGTTACATAAATTCGGTTTAATTCAGTTCAGTTTTGTTTAACATGCATTTAAGTTATTTCTGTTCGGTTCAGTTTAACAGACTTTCTAATCGTAAACTGAACAGAAACAGCCTGTCATGATTTTTAATAGAGCGGGATGGAGAGACAAGATTTGTGTCACTGACCCCACTGTGGTGAGAATTGCTGATGATGATGGAACCACAACCAAACCAAACCCAACCAAGTTGTTATTTAGTTTGGTTTGTCTGGTTTTCAAAACTAGACCAGTTAATAACCATAATTGATTTCTTCTGTACGTTTATTTTATAGATGTAAAAGACTGCTTAGAGATGAGTTCTAGTGATATCAGGGTGTCAAAATGGATATTTGGAAAGATTAGAAGAAAAAGAGGAATGAACAATCTATGGTTGGTTAGGTGTCACTCAAAAAAGTGATCAGATAAAGGAATTAGGTTAAGATAGTTTGCACATGTAAAGCAAAGACCTAAAGAGGTAGTTATGACAAGATGTGAACAGGTACTCATTAACAAGGTTTTACATTTCAATTTCCCCGGACATTTCACTAGGCAAATGTGCAAAATTTTGTCAATGCATGGAAATTGTGAGAGAATTTTGTTTAAGAACTTGAATTTTCAAGTAAAAGTTTTATGGAATACAATAGGGTGCATCACTAAACCCAGAAAAGAAAAAAGGAAATATGCACATATAGCCACTTAAATATGAATAATCATGTATGACTATGTAGCATGAGGAAGAAATAAATAGGCAATCATATCAAGAAAATGATTGAATTATAGTATGAAATTTTATAAATGTTTAAATCAAGGTTTACCGTTTCGGTGCCGATGGACGGTAGGAAGAAATAAATAGGCAATCATATCAAGAAAATGATTGAATTATAGTATGAAATTTTATAAATGTCTAAATCAAGGTTTACCGTTTCGGTGCCGATGGGCGGTAAATGGACAAAAAACTGGATTTTTTGGATTCTAGGGAAATTTCGCCGGCACGCTGCACCATTTTTTTTTTTTTTTTTGATAAGTAATGATATTTGATTAAAAGAAAGTCGGTACATGGTACCTCCTAGTGTGAAAATACAAATGTGTATGAGGATCCCCTTTCCAAAAACAAAAAAACATCGAAAAGGGCTTAGAACTATAACCTATCTCTGAAGCTATCCACAACACATGTACAAATAACCCATGACCCATGTACAAATATGTCAACAAAAGTAAAACATCATACTATACTGAACACATCCCAAAAAACTCATCTGTAACTGGGCCACAATAGAAATTCGATCTTTGGACTCCCTGCTTTGTTAGTCTACCCGCAATTGCATTTGCCTCTCTTGGTACATGACTGAACGAGGCATTCAGATCACGTGCCAAGAATCTTGCGCAATTTATGATATTTGATAACCTCCATGATCCAAGGATATTGTTGCGCATCCATCTCATGATCGTAACTAAGTCTCCTTCAATAATGCAATGTGTATAACCCTTTTTTTTGGCCTTCGATAGGCCAAACAGAAGGGCCAACATCTCCGCCCGGTAGAATCACCAACAACCACCGGACCACTAAAAATGAAGGAAATCAGACCCATACTATCCCTCCTAACCCCTCTAATACTCGAGAGTCCAAGATTGCCGAAAGAACTCCCATCAACATTTATCTTCATAATACCAAACATAGGCGCTTTCCAGAAAACCCCCTTGTCCCAAGTGAAGAAAAACAACACACCATCCAATCTCTCATGACTTGGGAGCAACTCCAACCTCGGAATTCCGGACTAACAGATGCCCAGAAAGCTACATCCAATAGAACCTTATCAATCACCTGCTCCCTACTCATGATAACATCGTGGAAGATCCTCTGATTACGCTCCATCCAAATATGACATGTCACTGCATGGAAAATCCACCCATATAGAATGTGACCCCTGCTCCCAAGTCTCGGAATCCTCCACTGCTGGAAACAATCTCCAAAAGACGTGGGCAATACCCACAAAATATCAATCATCTGAAGAAGGCCACTCCCCAAGTAAAATGGCAATGAAGAAAAATATGGTCAATACTTTCCCCTGTCTCCTTGCACAGAAAACACATATTGGGAGATAAAACATACCTTTTCCACCTTCTCTGTAACATATTTGCAGTACTTATCCTGTACGAAAGAGCAGTCCAGAAAAACGCCTTTATTTTTGGGGGCACCCTAGGTTTCCATAATTTTGAAGCTGGAAAAGCAGCAAATGGGGAAGAGAGATCCGGGCGGTGAGTGGAAAAAAAGGATTTGCAAAAAAAAAGCCCAGAGGGATACGGGGTCCAAATGACCCTATCCTTGGAAGCAGAGTGAATAAAGCAATCTTTGAGGGAATCAACTAGAGAGGCTAAATCCTCAACTTCATGGGATCGTAGCTCTCTTCTAAATAACAGATTCCACGATAGGCCCTCACTAGACCAAGCCAAGATGTCGGAAACAACAGCATTAGGAAAGTTGGCCACATAGAATAAAGATGGAAATGAAATAGCTAAAGGAGAATCCCCCCACCATAGATCATGCCAAAACAGAACAGAAGATCCAGAGCCAATACAGAGACGAATGTGGGAATAGAAGGAGTCTCCCAGTTTGATCACAGCCTTCCATGGGCATGTACCCGTAGGCCGGTCCCTTATATTAATAGTCCACCAATTAACCCCTCTTCCATATTTGCTAGTTATCACTTGGTACCATAGGCTTTCCTGATCAAAGCTATACCGCCACAACCACTTAGCTAAAAGAGATGAGTTACGAGAGGCTAAATTTCCAATATCCACCCCACCCCTTACCTTTTCCTTGCAAACTGTTTTCCACTCAATCAAATGCGACTTCCTTTCCCCCCAACTTCCCATAAAAAATCCCTCTGAATTTTCTCAAGTATATCTACTACTCTTTTAGGCATCCTAAAAAGAGACATGTAATACACAGGTAGGTTGGCCAAAATAGCTTTTATTAATGTGATTCTACCCCCCAAAGATAAGTAGTTAGCCTTCCACCTAGCCAATCTCTTTTCCACTCTTTCAATGACCAAGTCCCAAAAACTCATAGATCTAGGAGATGCACCAAAAGGCAAACCAAGGTAAGATATAGGAAGGGCATCTACCTGACAACCGAGCACTCTACTAAGGTCTAGAGTAATTGGTTCCTCAATGTTGAGGCCAACCAGCAATGACAGTGCACGCTGCACCATTTTGCCAATAAAAAATGAATAAATTTTCATTTCCCTCCTCTACTTCGCCTGTTTCGCTCGGCATGCCGCCCCGATTCGTCGGCACACCGCCAAAAATCACTAGCGATGCAATTAAGCGATTTTCTCCCTTAGAAACGCATCATTACCTCCAAAAAAACGTAATTTCGGCGCCATGCCGCGAAACTGTAAACACTGGTCTAAATAAGAGGGAATTTACCATAATATGACAAAATGAATATACATAAATAGCATATATCTAGGCCAATACGACAAGATATCATTAAAATAAATCAAAGAAAATAAAATGAGAATAAGGATAAAAAACTTAACTTCACAAAACCAGCTATCCAAATTCACCTCAAACCCAAGCTTCTGAGATGCTTCAAATTCTCAATAAACACGAGTAAGTATTCTAAATTCACGAAACATTTATAAATGAGTATTATGGTGGAAAAAAGAGCTGTTGGGCTTTTTTAGCTCAAGAAACGAAGAAGAATAAGGGAAATATCGAGTGACCTTTCCCATAAAGTTGTGCTAAAATGGGGCAATCTCAAGTGGCTGGCACAAAAATCCCTTGTATTGTAAGAAAGTTCTATTCATGGTGCAGAATTTCATGGCATTCTTATGAAATTTCAATGAGATGAGAGAATTTTTCATGATAGAACCATTTCTCTTAAATTGTGTGCCATTGGGGGGAGCTGGTGACATTTTGCCGGCATGCTACCAAAATCTTAAATGCTATTCATTAAAGGATCTAAAAGACTGAAACGAAGACAAAAAGAGAACCAAGACAGAATTAGTTAGAAAGGATCTAGATGCTGATTATCTAATTAAAGAGAATGGTCTTTAAAAAGTTGCAATGGAAGAATGGGATTGTCAGCCCCAACTAGATAAGATAAGGAATTTAGTTATTATAAATTAGTGTTTGGATGTGTATATTTGTATATTTGTTTCTTATGGTTTGAGACAATGTAAGTTGATATTTATTATTGACTTAGATGCATAATAGCTCTTTAAAAAATAAAAAGAAAAAAAGTTACTGTTGCTTCGGTAAACAGCAATTAGTTTTATGGCAAATAGACTCATGGTAACGCATGGTCATATATTGAGATTCATGATTGCACATGAAGTAATATGCAACAAATTTTGGATTATGACCTTTGTAATGAGGTAATAAAGCAAATACACATTGAAAATTTCTTAATCCAAAATCTTAAGGTCTCATATCTCAACCTAATACTTGGGATGACCTTTGTAATGAGGTATAAAGCAAATACACATTGAAAATTTCTTAATTCAAAGTCTTAAGGTCTCATATCTCAACCTAATACTTGGGATTCTATTCCATATATTATAATATTTACAGATTAGCATTGCTGGCAAATAGACTCAAGGTAATCTACGTCCATACCTTGAGATTCAAGACAGCACATTGAGGCTTAAGGTACTATCAAAGAATGAGATGGGATTCTCATTGTCACAAGATCCTTTACAAATGTTCTATTTGTGTTTCAAATGATGAGAAGGACCCACTTTTTGAGTGGATCAAGCTTTCTTAGCTCAATCAACCTACAAGTAGCCTCAAACTTGAGATTTTCGGAGATGCTTTTGAGGTAGGGATTGAAATCAATAGTCACAGAGATAGACGTGAGAAGTGAGGGGAGAGAGTGAAGATTATTTTGATATGCCCATTAGTATCACACCTAAACAAGCCAAGTGCATCACAACAACTCAAGAATGGACATTAACTCAAATAACAGTACAAGTGTGGTGATGCTGGTGATGAATATGGTGATAACGATGAATTGATGATAGCCAGGTACAGAAGGTGACGCCAAAGGTAATGATGATAATGACAATGTTGACAGCATGCTAATGGTGGTGTAGATAGTCAAAGGACATTAAGCTTATTTACCATGCTGTTAAAATCTAGGTATGCCAAGAAAGACTTAGACCACGCTAACTATGGAGTGTGGATCATACCCCCATAGTAAACCTAGGCTACATTTCCCATTAATAGGGAAGGGCAGAGGGCTACACTTCCCATTAAGAGGGAAGGGCAGAGGGAAGTAATACATGAATCCATAAAATAAGGCTTTCATATCCCACCACCTTGGATTAATGAATGTTGTCGTGCAGCTTACTCATCAACTACTTCATCATGTGGTCATTTTGGAGGAAATGTTCACATTGTAAGGGCATTATCCACCATCTGAGATCAAAATATACAGTTCAAAGCAATGTTGTCAGAGGCGCTTGCCTGAGTGTCTAGGTGGTCGCCTAGGCAAGTAGGCGGTTCTTCTAGGGCTAAGGTGACACTAGCCCAGCTAGAGCATGTCTAGGTGAGTGCTTGGGCCAAAAGGCATAATTGCCTATTCTGGCCAAGGGCTCAACTATTTTATTATATACACATACACACAAATGCACATTCACATGCATATAACAAATTACTAGTACCTTGTTTTAATTTTATGCAAGTAGAAATCATTTTATGTTATTTTTTTTTTAACTAATGTATAAAGTACTTTGGTATATGTCCTAAATGTGACATACACACACATACACACACACACACACACACACACACACATATATATGTATGCATATACATATATATATATACACACACACATATATATGTATGTATGTACGTATATGTATGTGTCTATTTATGTATGTATATATACATACATATGGGTGTGTGTGTGTGTGTGTGTGTACATATGTGTGCTTAAGAACATATTAATATTTTGTTTTAATTTTACTCATTTAGAAATCATGTCTTGTTAGTTTTTTTTTTTTTCCAGTTAATGCATGGTGCTTTGTAATCTGTCGTAAATGGGATCTATTTAGTATAGGATAATTTCTTGAAGAAGAAAAAAATTTGTCACCTAAATGAAACTAATCTCCTAGGCTATTTGACAATGTTGGTAGAGGGGCCAAAATCATATGGATATGGTTATAATAAGCTATAATAAGGAGAGTATGGATACAAGATTTGTAGGCAAACACATGCCCTCAAGATGTGAATCATGTGATGTATAAGTATATCCACATGTGTCCTACCTACCTTCCTTCACCAAAGATTTTGGAGTTTCACACTACTGTTATCACCATCTCTTTTATCCTCAATGTCCACTTATGGACATGATGTTGACCATTGGTCTAATGAGTAACAAAGATATCAAAGAGATGACATGGAGTGTTACCATCATGCCATGAGTTAGGCCAAATATTAACACTTAATAGAGAAAATGTAGTATGGTCACTATATGGTTGGGATGATGAGAATTATATTGAACCGGCTATCTACTCTTTATGGATGTGATGTATTGATGTCTCTTTCCTATGTTTGCTCTTTTTTCTATTTATATCATTCCATTTGGGCAAATTTATTGCTTTAGTGTATTTAGATATTTTTAGATTTATTTTGGCTACCATTACAGATGATTTTTCTACTTTTCCTGGTACCATTATGGATACTCTCCATCTCTATCATTTGCTATGTGTATTTTTTGTCATTTTGGGATATTAAAATGTGTTCAGCTTGAAATCAGGTCCCCTAAATTTTTCATTAAAAAAAATTTATTTTCATCCTTTTTGACTTTATTTTTCTTTTCACCTTTCTATATTTTCCACCTCAACAGTGAAATATTTTGTAACTGTGACAATAAAACATTGACCATGTCTTCAACCTTTAGGTCAACTAATACTGAAAGGAAAATTTTGAAAATCATGCGAGGCCCGCCAAATAAATAACAAGAACTCACTAGTTACCTTGAGAAGAAAAATTTTCACTTTTTAACTTGACTAAAAAAAATAATTTTGGTCCCACAAAATGTCATGCATGAACTTGCATGAGTGAAGACATGCAAAGGTAGTTGCTTAATTAATACGTATCTGTTTTCATAATTGAAAGAATATATAATATAACTTTACACATGCATGGATTTATACGTGCACACACACACAATTCATATTTGGATGTAACAGTTATGATATAACATGAAAATAAATAAGTTGGATAAAATGGCAAGTACCTTTGATTTAGCCACGTCTTCAAAAATTCTAATACCTAAAAATACAAAGCAGAAGGGATTTTAGTAGAAAAGAATCAAACATTTTATAATACTACAATAACCTTATTTATCTTCCATCAACAATTTCTAGGAAGAAATTGGTTATGATGAGCATCATTAGGTCTCATCAAACATTTTATAATACTACAATAACCTTATTTATCTTCCATCAACAATTTCTAGGATGAAATAGGTTATGATGAGCATCATTAGGTCTCATCAGGATATATTCATGAGGCCAAGACAAATTTCTAAATGGAGCTCTCATTGCCAAGGAAAGTATCAATTGACGAAATAGAAGAAAAGAAAGTGCCATAGTTTGGAGAATAGACATGGAGAAGCCCTATGACCATGTGTATGGGGATTCTCTTGATGATATAGATTACTATCTCTTGGGTTTGAAGGATAAAAGGTTGGATTATAGGATGTGTCCAGCATCCATTTTTAGTGTCTATAAATGGTCTCTCAAAGGAACACTTCAAGAAGTTCCAAGGATCTTGGGCAAGGTGATTGCTTTATCTTTGTC
This sequence comes from Buxus sempervirens, assembly GCA_947561395.2. Lineage (NCBI taxonomy): Eukaryota > Viridiplantae > Streptophyta > Magnoliopsida > Buxales > Buxaceae > Buxus > Buxus sempervirens. The sequence goes on from OX387189.1 coordinate 37,158,237, forward strand.
CATAGAGGATTAGTTTGGTACAATGCTGTGAACAGCTGTCAATGAATGCCTTAGAGGGAAGGGGAACTTCATAGACCATTATTGTGACTAATGGTGTTATAAAGTGATGTTGTCATTCCACAATTGTTCTTCAGCTACCTAAAGAGAAGAAAGGATTTCAATCCAAGATAAGAAGAATGTTTTCACTGTATCTCCCTTAGAAGAAGTCAAAATATGACGATAATTTGTTAAGGAACCTGTAATCTAAGCCAGTCCCTCCCAGAGTATAGCTTTTTCCTTTGGGTAGCCCTTCCCAAAAGTGCTTAAATTGAATCATTTTAGTAACAGAGGTTGGCAGAATCCTCATAACTATCATGTGTAAGAAAAAGCACGAGGGTGTGAATGTCTGTTAATTCGTCGTTCCACATTTTGTGGAACTTATCCCCAATATTTTGTGTTGGAGCTTAAGTAGAAAACAAAATGGAAAAATCTTCGAACAGTTTACAGAAGAAATTGCTTTCACTTGTAAACATGGTTTCTTTGTATCATTGGGGAAGCATTTTGCTGGAATTCACAAAAATAAGAAGACTTTATGTTTATTTAGGGTCTTCAATCAATGATAGACCAGAGGTGCATAATGCTTCTTTTGTTATTCTATCTCTTACCTTTCCCATATATATTTGTTCTATGAGTAAAATTGTGCTTCCTAGTAAAGAATAGTTTATTTTTTCATGTTAAACAACATTAGGAATTAATGATAACTTTCTTCATTTTTTTCTGACTTTCCATGCTTTTTCATTTCAAGTATCTGTATATAAAATCACTATCCACTACAAGGATGGAGTGAGTTTGCAGATTCTTTCTCCTTTTGCTTGGGATGGCTCGGGCCTTTCCAAGAGGGATTTTGGAAATCTCTCATTATTGGCCCCTGGGTAACTTTGCAGGTAAAGCAATGATTCTTTTTTCCAGATTGTCCAAATCATCTAAGAAGCTACATCACTAGCTGGTGTATGCAATTTTGACCATAGGATTATTGAAAATCATGGACCAACAATGGACAGAAACATAGGCATGATTCCTCTTCGTAGGTATGTATTAGTCTTATGTTCTTCTATTTTGTGAATTATAAATTTATGGCTGATATTAGAACATATTAAAGATTCAGAATTCTCTTAAGAGTTTATTCAAATGAAGTGGCCAAGAATTCTCTTAAGAGTTTATTAAAATGAAGAGGCCAATACTGTAAGCAGTTTTCCTATAGCCTAATAAAAGAAATCTTTATTGTGGTCAACAAGCCCTTTTTCCCATGGTTTTACCACAGGATGTGATATGTTCCTTGCCCCCTCTCTTTTCTAAATTCTGATCTTTTCCTACTGCCAACCAACAGGTGCTGACCACTGGATGGAGAATTGACACCCTATGAATAGTACTCGTGAATGGTATCACGTGAACAATAACCCGTGTGAATAGTAATTTGAAACTAGGCATCACAACAAGGATCCCTCGATGTTGTACAGATCCATTTTTCATGCAGTTATATGGCATATTTGGCTTGAGCGGAATAACAGGATTTTCAACGACTCTCGGGTGTCTGTGGACCAAGTTTTTGATTCTATTACTCTTGCAACAGCATCTTGGTTGGCAGTTCATCCAGAGTTTTGAGATACCCACGTTGTGGAGATTGTGAAAGACTGGCACAGGTAGTGCTTTTCTTCTTCATTGTTGGGGGATGGAAGGGAGTGAAAGTGGCCTTAGTCGAGTCTTAAGTGGAAAGTATTTTTGTAGAGGCATCATTACATTTTTGGCTTCGGAGTTGAATGCCTTATTCAGCTTCGATTCTATTTCATGTCTGTTATAGTTGCTCACTGGAAGCTTTTGATGGGGGCCGGTCTTTTAGTTTTGTTTATCTTTGACTGGATTATGTTTTGTGGTGGAGTTTTTTCATTAGGCTAGGCAGTCCATGTAAAAATTGATGTACATTTCATCTTTTATATTTATAAAATTTATACTATCATTACTCATCAAAAAAACAAGGATCCCTTGGCATCATGCCTCGAAGATGGTTGCATCACACAACCCTGGAGCAGAAGTTGCTGGAAAATTTTATTAATGTTGCTCAAAATCCCTAAAAAGAACCATTACATCCTTATTTGTAGGCATATAATGCCTAACACTAATGGCTTGGACAGTTGGACCCCAGGGCTTTTTAACTAATAAACCTAAACTAAATGACTATAGAATGTGGAAACCCATAAACAAAAACCCAACATTAATAATAAGTCAAAACATAAAAAATAAAACCCAAACTAGAGTCTAGACTCAATATTAAATTACACAAGTTCTCGAGTAGACCCTAAATCATCTTACATATGCCAAATTAGGGTTTGAGCCTTAAAAGACACTTTTCCACGCCTCGTTATCATCATCATCCTCAGCCAATTCCCACCACAGTGGGGTCAGCGACACAAATCTTGTCTCTCTATCCCGCTCTATTAAAAATCATATCTTCAATTAATCTACGTTTAGATTCATATCATGTTTAGATTCAGCGAAATTTTACACCGGCTGCTAACGTAGCACAATCCTCATCCTTTATCTGGGCATGGGATCAGCAGCGCATAAAAGATATAGAAATAAAGCAAACTCTCACGGAGTTTATAAAAATACTGCCACTTGTTTCCAGCTATTCTCCCCAACTTGAAAGAACTCAACCCTGACGAGTTAAAACTTAAAAGTGTGGAATTCTTCAGATAGCTAGGATTAAGAAGTTGACACTCATCATCCATAACCCAAGTAATCAAAAAGTGGACGCCCCTTCCATTTGATAAGATAACTCCGATGGACACCTCTATTTGTGGACATGAGCTTTATGCTTGATAGCAAAAGTATACTCTTGCAACAACGAATTCAATTTTCCATGTCGATGATTCAATTTCTTTTGGGAATTTATATATATTAGTGTTTCATTACCAGAGTACAACACTAATTCCTCGAAAATGAGATAATGGTGCCAATAACAAAGCACTTGAACCAATCAATAATCTGATGGCTAATGTATCAATTCAAGAATTCCTATTAGGAGATGCATTTCCAGATTAGTGGGGTGGCCAGATATGTTGAGACTAGCCTTCACTAGTTTTCTATTCTGTTTTGTAGTCTTTGGTATACCATTTGTGTACCAAGACATATCTTATTTCTTCCTTCTTCTATCATATATAAAACATCTTAATTACTGATAGAAAAAAACAAAGCGCTTGAACCATAGTACAAAATTATTTGTCATAGGTAAAGGACTTCAGTTTGGCTGCATTTAGCATTTCACTAAACTAATTCACAAGAAAACCTTCTTGACTAAGTACCCCCTCCAATTCCAACATGCGGTGCATCACAGGCTACCTGAAGTACATCAGAGTAGTTAAAGTCTCAAAACTGGACCTTCACCGATACTGTTTTTTACCTCTTCAGAAGAATGTGAAGCTTCCTTGGTAAAAATAATTTTTCCTCCATTCATACATTTAAAGATGCTATCATGATGCCACTGAAATTTCTTATAAAGCGCCTAGAGAATGTAACCAACCTGTGAATATTACAAACTTCATTCAAAGTAAAGAGAACTAGAGAAGAAGTAAATACTAAACTAGAAATGTGGAGAGATACCTAAGAATAAAAGGGTTTTAAAGTAAGCCATGCGAAGACTGAATATATGAAATGCCATTTTAATACAAATAATAACATAACTAATGAAACTATTAGAATTGAGAGTTAAATATGCCAAAATGAAGAGGGTGACTGGCGATCGGCGATTGTGAGAGGGTGACTGGCGAACGGCGATTGTGAGAGGGTGACTGGCGATCGGCGATTGTGAGAGGGTGACTGGCGAACGGCGACGGTGAACAGCGTTTGAGTATCAGTCGAGTTGCGTTTGTGATGCCTTTCGGCGTTTGTGAACCAGACGAGGGCCATTGTCTATCGGCGTCTGTGAACCAGACTAGTGCCGTTTGTGAGGGCGTTCGGCGACCAACATGTCTGAACCAGGCGACCAGCTACTTGCGAATCGAAGCGCGAAGTTGAGTCGGTGAGTCTGTGCGGCGACGGGTTGTCTTCGTGTCGTCTGAAGTGGTTCGGAGGGCAGAGGTTCAATGGTAATGGAGGCCAACAAAGGGGATGATGACGGATGTAGCTCTAACCACTACTCCGTATTCCGTGAAGAGCCTCGTTATCTCTCTCAGGCCATAGCGAGGGGAAGGTCAAATAGGATGGTGCGTTATGTCAAGCTTTATAACAAGGTGTTTGTATTCGCCTTTGCAAATCTTTCGAACCGGCTGGCATTGAAAATCTTCGAAAGGAGTCAATGGTTTTCGGAGAATATTTTGCTAAGTGATGAAGGGGTGAAATGGTTATGTTCCAAGTTTGAAGGTCTACAGGTGAGTGAGAGGGCTAGGTTGCTGGGTTCGTTTCGCGAAGGTAGTTCTTCATTCGTTTTGGAGCTGAGGATGAATGCTAGGGGAAAATTTGTGCAGCTCTAGGCTTTGTCTTGAGCTAGGAGAAATGCTAGAATCATTTTCCCCAAAGAGAATGAACTGGCTGGTTGGGAGTATGTTCTATAGGGACGTGGATTATTTCAGTCGCGATCATGCTCGGTATCTACAGAGTGTATCGAGACATCTTGGTTTAAGGCCAATCGTACCAGCTGTTTATCCCACTCTATGGGTGTGTCACCAGAAGTTTACATGAGGCAAGATGGTTTCCAGGATGATAATCGGTGGAATTACCCACTTCTCTGCTCTTCCTCTGTTGAAGTTTCCAATTGGGAGAAGGTACTGTTGGAAGTGGGTAAGAAGGAGGGTTTCGCGTTGAATTTTATTCCAATCTCTTGTCGTGCGACCATAGTGTGCCCGGAGTCGGTGGAGGTGTCCGATGCTCTAATGAAGAATAAGCTCTTTTTTGCTGCTGGGATGAAAGTCTGCTTCTCCATTGGGAAGGAAGAGTGGGTAATGCTGCTAGTATTGGAAGTTCAGGTGGAACATGGGTTTTGTTGATGGGTATTCCTATTCACTTATGGGCAAAATCATCGTTGAAGGCAATTGGAGAGGCATGCGGAACTGTTAGTCAGATGGGTTCATTCAGGTCTTCAGGAAGGTTTGCAGGTGGCTTTTCAATTAAATTAAAGGAGGAAGTGCATATGAAGATTCCTCGGGTTGTGAATGTTAGGGAGGGAAATGTGAAATATGGGGTTTTGATTCATATTCTAAGTGAAGGGCGCCCTCTATCAGAAGAGAGTTCGGGTAGTAATTGGTCAGAAGAAGGAAGGCATGGTAGCAAGAGTTTTAGAGATGCAGTGATAAATGGAAGGTTGGGTTCGTTAATTGGCAGGGAGAACAGGCGTTTGGGAATGGGTTCTAATTTGAATTGTGGAGCAACCAATCATGGGGGAAATGAAGGTAATTGGAGTGGGCCTTGCATTGGGTTAAGAGAAGATGGTGTAAGGTCGGGTGGTGTTAATACCAGGGGAGAGGGGGTTAGCAGATGCGGGCTTGGCGTGGGTTCAAGTGGGAATGGGGTTTCATTAAGCGGTAGTGGTACCTCGGGTGGGCCTGATGGGTTTAAGTGAGAATGGGTTACATGCGAATGATCACGTGATTGGGGTTAGTGGAATCGGAGGTGGGGCTCGGGTCCAGGGTGGGCCAGGTGTTTTGGGCTCATTTCCAGGAGCTGTTTCGAACCAGCAGGGAAGCGGTCCTGTGGGAGAAGACAACACGAGGTTCGCGGTTGCCGGTACTATCAGAGAGGATGGTCGGAAGTCTCAGAGGGCTTTTCGAAGGTCTAGATCGTCGGAGGATGTTGTTGGGGCATGTCGTTTAGCCTCGGAAAGGGGAAGAGTCTTCAAAGACCAAGAGGATGGTGTTCAAAAAAGGCGAGAGTATGCGTCGGAGATGGAAGAGCCTTCGCCTTTTGTTGCAAAGGAGGTGAGTAAAATCTGCTCTTTAAATCAGTGCGAAATTGATTTGGCTCAAGAGAAGTGGAAGGGCCATATTGAACAATGGGTGGAGGATATCATGGCAAAATTTCTTCAGAAGTCTGCTGGCTCACGATCTTGTGATGATGGGGTAATGCAAGAGGCGTCGAATCCACGTTACTCTAAACATTCTCCTAGAATTTTGGAAGGAGGCAAGCCTTCGTCAGGTGGTGAAGCTTGCAGTGAGGAGGTGTTGAGAAAGGAGGAGGTTCGTTTAGAGCCTGCAGGCGAAGGAAGACATGATGTTGTTGACTTCTCTCCTATGTTCTCGCTCCAGAAGGTATACTCAAGGAGGTCGAAGATGTTGGGGAAGGACCTTGTTCCATCGACTTTGGAAAGGATTAGTCAGAGTATTTCCTGGGCAGAGGCGGAGATCTCTAGAGGTGACCAACGGGCTTCCTTGTCTTCGGTTCCCCTTCTTCATTCTTCTTCTCCTTCTCGGTCAGTGCCACACTCTCCGGTGGCTTCCTCCAGCCATCATGATGGTTCCAAAACAGGTATGGTTTCTGGTGGCTGCTCTTTGTGGAATAGACATGTACATCTCTTCCAATGCTTGATTCTACAAGGTGTTACAGAAATTTGAATGCAAGTACTGAAATGCCACAAGCTTCGAGTAATGAAGAGGGAAGTTTTGTGGATGATCATGCCCAAATAAGTGGGGGGGAACAGGGAGTTAGAAAGAGGGGTGGTAGCGGGGGGATGGAATCTAATGTTATGTGGGACAGAGTATCATCTTTCTCTGAGTTGGTTCTTAAGGAAGTAGTTCCTTTGAGCGGGAGCTGTTGCCTATATGTATGGCAGTTGAAGAGTTCAAAGGTAAGTGTGGGGATGGGGGCTTGTCTAGTGTGCCATGAAGATCTTATGTTGGAATATTAGAGGGTTGGGGGGAAGTGATAAACATCGGGCAATAAGGGAGTTGTGTAATCTTAGGAAGCCAGAGGTGGTCGTATTAATTAAGTCTAAGTTAGAACAGGTGGACCAAAGATTGGTTAGAGGCCCGTGGCATTTAGGAGGTGTAGAGTGGGTGTTTCTACCTTCATCAGGTAGATCTGGTGGGATTGTGGTTATGTGGGATTCTCTGTGTCTTACCAAGGTGGTTAGTCAGGTGGGAGTTTTCTCGGTTATCGTGGGGTTTGAGTCGGTTAGTGATAAGTTCAAGTGGACTCTTTCTGCTGTTTATGGTCCCTGTAGGGCTAGGGGTAGGGAGCTTTTTTGGCAAGATTTGGATGGCCTGAAACCCTACGGATGCCTCCCCATGGTTGGTTGTGGGAGACTTCAATGTGTATAGATTTTCCTATGAGTCAAATAATGGGAGGAATCGAGTCACTAGAAGTATGAGAGATTTTTTGAATTGGATTCAGCAAAATGAGCTTATTGACTATCCTTTGCAAGGAGTGCAGTTCACATGGTCTAATCTCCAATTTCCTCCGTTATGTTCTAGATTAGATAAATGTCTTGCTTCGGGCTCGTGGGATAATCATTTTATGCCAGTTGCTCAATCGGTCCTTCCTAGACCAGTTTCTGACCATTCTCCTCTCTTTTTATCTAATGAGTCCATGTTTGGAGGTCCTACTCCTTTCCGTTTTGAAAATATGTGGCTTCTCCACCCCTCTTTCCAGAATCTTATTCAGGGATGGTGGAATGATGGGAGAAATGCGGTCTCTAGGTGGGCTGGGTTTAGATTTATGGGGTGTCTTCATGAGGTCAAGAATAAGATAAAGGGATGGAATATTCAAACTTTTCGGAGGATGGGGATTCAGAAAAAGGAGGCTTTGGATGAAATAGCTGCATTGGATTCTAAGGAAGGAAGTGGGGTGTGGGAACCCCAGGACAGGGAAAGAAGAATGGAGATTAAGGCCTCCCTGGAAAGAATTCTGAAATACGAGGAAATGCATTAGAGACAAAAATCTAGGATAATGTGGTTAAAGGAGGGAGATGGGAATACGGCTTTCTTCCATAGGATGGTGAAGGGAAGAAGAATTAATAACTCAATTGTGCGATTGGAAGTGGATGGTAGAGTTGTTGAGGATAGCGAGGAAATTGGGGAGTCACTGTGTCAATTCTATGCCAATCTTTACAAGTCCGAGCAAGATTTGTACTTCAAATTAAAGGAGAATGATCAATCAAAATTGTGTGAGGAGATGAGTGGTTGGATTGAAAGAGGGTTTGAGTTGGAGGAGATCAAGGAAGCTATTTGGGAGGTGGAAGGGGATAAGGCTCCCGGGCCTGATGGTTTTACAATTGGATTTTTTTTAAAATAACTGGGAGATTGTCAAGGATGATGTGTTTAAGGTGTTTCAAGAGTTTTTCAGGAATGACGTGATTCATAAGGCAACAAATGCGACCTTCCTTGTTCTTATTCCCAAGAAAGTAGGGGCAATAGGTATTAAAGAGTTCAGGCCTATAAGCTTAACCACTAGTGTTTATAAAATCATAGCAAAGGTTCTCTCAATTAGGCTGAAGAAGGTATTGCCAAAGATAATATCCTTGAATCACAGTGCTTTTGTGGAGGGTCGCCAGATCATGGATTGTGCATTAATTGCAAATGAGTGTGTGGAAAGTAGGAAGAGGGCTCGGGAGCTAGGGGTAGTGTGTAAATTGGATATTGAAAAAGCATATGATAAGGTAGAGTGGGGATTCATAGATTCTATGTTGAAATGGAAAGGGTTTGGGGAGAGGTGGAGGATGTGGATTCGGGGGTGTCTGAGAAATCTGCACTTTTCTATTTTGGTAAATGGAGTGGTGAGAGGGTTTTTTCCTTCTTCTAGGGGTATAAGGCAGGGGAATCCATTATCGCCCTTTTTATTCACTTTGTTAGCTGAGGTGTTGCATAGCTTCATCATGATTGGCAGGAGTCAGGGATTGATCAAAGGGTTTAAGGTCGGAAGGGATGAGGTAACATATCCCACCTGCAGTTTGCGGATGATACCTTGGTATTCTTGGAAGCCTCTAAGGACCAAATGATCTGGTTGAAGAGCATATTGTACACTTTCCATATGATATCAAGTCTAAAGGTGAATTGGGAGAAAAGCTTAATAGTTGGTTTGAACGTTGATGAGGATGAGGCTCGATCTTTTAGTCGGATTTTGGGGTGTCAGGTGGGTAGCTGGCCGATGTCATACCTTGGTCTTCCTCTTGGGGCTTCCCCTCGTAATCTTAGCTTTTGGGAGCAAGTCATTGAAAGAGTGGAGAAGCGTTTGGCATTATGGAAGAGGAACTATTTATCTTTCGGGGGGAGAATAGTCCTTATCAAGGCCGTGCTTGCAAATCTTCCAGTTTATTTCATGTCTCTGTTTAGGATGCCAAGGAGGGTTGTGGCCATTATTGATAAAGCCCAAAGGGACTTTCTCTGGGAAGGTGGGGGTAATAGGAAGAGCCACTTAGTCAGGTGGGATAAGGTTTGTCTTGATAAGAAGATGGGAGGGATTGTGGTGGGAATGATAGCCCATCGTAACTCCTCTCTTCTTGCTAAATGATTGTAGCATTTCAATACTAAAAAGGAGAGTTTGTGGCACCGAGTGATTACAATTAAATATGGAAGTGATGATAATGGATGGTTTATTAACTTAAGGGCACGTCCTTCAGGAAAATGCCTGTGGAAGGCCATTATGAAACTGGCACCTCTGTTTTACCCTCATATTAGGTTTAGCCTTGTATCTGGAGCTTCGATCCGTTTTTGGCACGATCTGTGGCGGGGCAATCAGAAGTTATCTACCCAATTTCCTCGATTATTTTCTCTTGCCCTTCTTCCTAATGCTTCTGTGGCTGATACCCTGCATTGGTCTTCTTCTAGATCCTCTTGGAATCTTCCATTTCGGAGAAATCTCCGCCCTCTTGAAATGGATGAGATCTCTTCACTCATTGATAGGTTAAAGGATGTGGTTCTTGACCCCTAGGTTCTGATAAGGTTTCTTGGCCCCTTTCACCTAATAGATTGTTTTCTTGTAAATCCTTCTTCAATTTGATTTCAATTGACTTTTCACATCCTAGTGCATCCTTCCCAGTTATCAGCTTTGGAAGCCTACGGTCCCTCTAAAGATTAAGGCCTTCTTATGGACTGCCCTTCTATACAGGATAAACACAGCGAATCTAATCCAAAGAAGATGGAAAGGGATCGCCTTATCCCCGCATATTTGCTTCATGTGTATGCACTATGGAGAGAGCATTGATCATCTTTTCCTTCATTGTCTGTTTTCCAGTACTATGTGGATGCAGGTGTTTGACATGATCGGAGTTTCTTGGGTGTTGCCAGATACTCTTGAGCCATGGGTGCCTCAATGGCAAGTTACGGGCCTGGAAAGGAGGGGCAAATTGTTATACGACATGTTATTCCATGCAGTTGTCTGATTCATTTGGTTGGAGCGTAATAGTAGGATCTTTAGGGACGTCAGGGCATCGGTGGACCAGGTGTTTGATTCTATGTTGGTTGTTATGGCATCATGGGCGTCGGTTCTTCCAGAATTCCAAGGGTTATGGCCTACAGAGATTGTGAAGGATTGGAGAGAGTTGTGTTTTTCATCTCTCATTGTGTAGGATTGCATAACGTGAGGGAGAAGCCCAGTTATGTCCTAGGTGTTGTTGGGGTTGGTACTGCGAAGGGTTGGTGGTCTTAAGTTGAATGGCTTGTTCAGCTTGGATCTTAGATGTTTGTGTGGTGTCTATTAGGTTTTATCATATATAGGGGCTCAGTTGGGGCAGATTGGGGGACCATGTGGTCCTTGTAGAGCGGTCTTTTCTTTTTGTTTACACTTGTATACCCCATACTCCATACTCCATACTTTATACTTTTTCCTTTCCATATAATATATATACTCACTTCATTAATTATCAAAAAAAAAAAACTATTAGAATTGACAATCAGGATATCCCTTTAAGTAATAAGTTCAAATATCTTGGATCAAAAGCACAAAAAGATGGAAAAATTGATGAAGATGTTGCACATAAGATTTAAGCTGGTTGGCTTAAGTGGAGGGGTGCTCCTAGGGTTTTGTGTGATAAGCGTGTTCCACTTAAATTAAAGGGCCAGTTCTATACGACACCAATTAGACTTGCTATACGATAGCAATCAGACTTGCTATGTTGTATGAAACAAAATGTTGTGTAGCAAAGAGCCAACATGTTCAGAAGATAAGTGTTACCGAGATGAGGATACTATGATGGACTTGTGGCAAAACTAAGAAAGAAAAAATAAGAAATGAAGACATTCTAAAGTGGTTTGGCATAGCATGCATTAGGGATAAAATGGAGGATAGGTTAAGGTGGTTTGGTCATGTGAAGTAGAGACCAAGAGATGCACCTATAAGAAGGTATGCGAATATGCATATTGAAAGGCCTAAGCAAGTAAGAGGCAAACCTAAAAAGACGTGGATGGAATTTATAAAAAAAAACTTATAAAAACGAAGATTAACTGAAAATATTATTTTTGATAGAGCAGGGTGGAGAGACAAGATTCGTGTCGCCGACCCCACTGTGGTGGGAACTGGTTGATGATGATAATGATTCAAAGTAGAGAGAACTGACCATTCCCAAATAGCTGTAACATAGGCTAGATCAACCTCCACACACCCTAAAAGAAATTACAACCCAAGAATACCATAAGAACTAATGAAGGAAAACTTCTTCATATTTATGTAGAGCTTTTCTTGACCGAGAACTCTCATTACTAGTTGAAGATCAAAGTGATTCGTTCGCTTTTATTGTAGATAAAGATATCATCAAAATAAACAACAAAGAAGTGACCAATAAAAGATTGAATTACCTAAGTCATAAAGTACATGAATGTGCTAGGAGTATTGGAAAGACCAAATGGCATAAATAGCCACACGTAAAGCCCATATTTTGTCTTAAAAGCTGTCTTCCATTCATCTCCAAGCCTTATGCATATTTGATTATATATGCTCTTCAAATCTATCTTCCAAATGATTATTGAACTAGCCATCATATCTATCATATCATCGAGCCATAGGATAGGAAACCAATATTTGATGGTAATTTGGCTGGTAACGCAACTATCAACACACATATGCTGAGTACCATCTTTTTTTGGTGTAAGCAAAGTAGTCACAGGCTTAATCTATTGATAATAAAGCCTTTGGAAAGCAGATCTTCAATTTGATTTCTAGCTCAGCATGCTTACTTGAGTTCCATCGATATGCAGTAAGATTAGACAATTGAGATCCTACCATAAGATCAATTACGTGTTGGATACTACAAATAGAAGGAAGTTCACAAGGCAACTTTTCTAGAGCTATATCAGAAAATCTAGACACCAACTTCCGCATCTACAAAGACATAGAAGATCGGTAACCAACATTAAAATTCTTCACTTCTTTAGTCACAAGGGCATAAATAAAACTAGGTTACTTTCCTTCAATTTCAAACTTATTCTTTGAAAGTATACGGAGAGGCTTCTTCTTATTTTCAACATTCTTTAGCCTTAGTCCTCATACTTCTCTATCTTAACATTATACAAAGGCTTCAAGACAATCATTTTCTTCCCAAACACAAAAGTATAGGTGTTTTCTCTTCCACAATGTTGTACATCTCAATCACAGAGCCAAGGTCACCCAAGAAGGATGCGTGTGACTTTTATAGGAATCACATCAAATGGTATGGAATCACTGTAAGTATCACAAAAGAAAGATACAAGACAACATTGACCTACCAGAAGAAAGGTGCTATAAATCCATGCAACTTTGTACAGTTCCGGGTGGTTCAGTCGGAAGCTTAAGGTAATCAATCGTGGATTCTAAGTTTCTAACACCATGTTCATGCAACTCCGCAATCAATAATAAGCCTTTTAGCTTGATCTCCACATCAAACCAGCATCTGAAGAATAGAAGTATGTCCCCAGTCTTCTTGTTCCACCTTAGGAGTTGCTAGAATGCATCTAAAAACAAAAAGAAAAGAAGCATACCTCTTTTCCTTCCTCCAAATTATCAGCAGCATATAGTCCATAATTAAATGAGGTCTCTTCATTGTTCTCATCCTAGGGTTGCTCAACTCCCTTCATCCACTATAATATGCAAATTTTTTTTTTTTGGACATTGATGAATCATATGCCCTAGATCGCTGCACTTAGAGCAAATCTCCTTTTGCCACCCATTGGATTTTGAACAAGTAATACCCTTACCCTTAGAATCAGCCACGTTAGAAGAAACCTATGATCAATTGGAGTGCTACCAAGGTGCTCTCTTTGCAACAGGATTCGCGTTATTAAGCTTCTTCATTGCTGTCTTCCCAACTTCTTCTAACCAATGGATATCTCAAGTACCCTTCCATGTCGAGCACCACTTGGAATTCATCTTCCATATTGAATACTGGCTGCCTAAGTAATTTGGGTCTTAAGCTCATCAAATTTCAGCATATATTCCACCAGAGACATGCTGCTCTGTTTTAGATTAACTAATTGCTCGCACAACTTATCATCATAATTGGTGAGCATATAAATATCACAAAGCTTTGTTTTCATCTCTTGCCATGTGCATGCAGGTGGTTGCCCCAATCTCCTTACACCCCCTTCAACATCAGTCCACCAAACTTTCGCCAAACCTTTAAGTTTCAACTTGACAAATCTTACTCTTCATTCATCCATCATGTCATATGATTAATTCCAATCAAAATAGTCTTTAATAGAAATAAAATAAAATAAAAAAAGGTTGATCGTTAAATAACGAAGGATTCACCTTTCCTTCAAAATCAGGGATCACCGTCTGGACTTTCTTTGTGATATCTCCTGCCAAATCATATGCCATATATGGTACCACCCGGTCCATCTCTAACCCAACCAAACATGCGATCTTCGGGTAACCCACGGCCTTGAGGAGCCCCAATTTGCTACATGGAAGGAGGGTATGCTTACTGTCCACCGTGTCCTCCTTGATTTTCATTTTTCTCACTACTTATGTCTCTCACCATTGATAACTTGAGTGACTCAACCTTCTAGGATGCTTAATCAACTTGTAATGTCATTGAGTCGCTGCATCATGCAAAAAAATGAATCATCGCATTCATAACCCGTCAATATTCCTCCATATGATTTTTTGAAACATTTCAACATGTTTAACATGCTCTGATAAAAAAGTTGTTGAACAAACATCCCATGAATGGTACCCATGAATAGTATCACATGAACTGTAACCCACATGAATAATTTTTTGAACAGTAACTCGAAACTAGGCATCACACTAGGATTCCTCAACATCACGCCTTGGAGATGGTTGCATCACACAATCCTAGAGCAAAAGTAGTTGGAAAATTTTCTTGCTGCTGTTCAAAATCCAAGAAATAAAAAATAAAAAACCATTACATCCTTATTTATAGGCATATATGCCTAATACCAATGGCTTAGAACCCTTGAGCTTTTTAACTAAATATCTAAAGAACACCATAAACAAAACCCAACACCAATAATAAGTCAAAGCACATAAAATAAACCCAAATAGACTCAATATTAAATTACAAAAGCTCCAAAGTAGGCCCCAAATTATCTAACATATGCCAAATTAGGGTTTGAACCTCAGAAGATTCCTTTCCACGCCTCTTACAAACGTTAGAAGAACGATGTCACTTGTCTCTGTCAAATTGATGTTCCATGATGCACATCGGTCATACCATCAAAATCCCACAAAGCAAATATTTCTGTGGAGTAAGTGTAACCCAATTGATCCAAAAAGTAACTGAAAATGAATTATCAACAGCTACCGCATGGTCCATTGGGAAGACTGAAGAAGAGGCTATGCCAAGAATTATCTACAGCTTACTAAAATTTGTGCAGGAAACGATGGGCTGCAATTTGGGTGGTCTATCCAACTGAAGAGTCTAGGGACTTAAAATTAAACAATAATTCAGGAGGGCATCCTATTCTTCTTGCAAATATTACATAACTTTTGCTTCTTCTATTTTCTTTTTTTTTTTTTTTTCCTTCCTTTGAATTGAAAATGGAAAAAAAGTAACAGTAGAGAGCAGAACTTTCGAAGGAATGAATACAGTTGAGATTACAATACCAGAGATGGATGAATGAACACCTGAGAAAGATAAGTCTATAAATGAGAACAATGGAAGAGGCCTCGGTAGGGGAATAATGTAACACCACAATGATTTAGGCACGTGAAGCGAAGAACAATAGTACAGTTACTGTAATGTGAGTTTCTGCAATTTGAAACAAAGGGGAGACAAAGAGAACAAGGATATAATCACAGCAACTGAAAATGTGTGTGTGTGTGTGTTTGTTGAAGCCTAAAATCTTTAGTATTTGATTTGAGGGGTAATCATGATCTTCCAAGTATATGTGAAAAAAGAGTGATCTGTAGTATGAAATCGTAACAACACACTGTAAACAACATTAATCAAAAAAAGATATGTTAGACAGATAGAAGAAATACCATTGATTGTTCGAACACATTTCCATTCATTTGCTTCAACGGCATCCCCAACATCCGCCTCAAAATGTCCTTCCGACTTAACATTAAACCCCAACTCTGAGGATTGGCGCAAAAGTGTCTCCGGACCTATTATTCAAAAAGGTAAAACATCAAATACGAGTTGAAATAACACCAAAACAGACAAAACATGATGCAATTGTAAGAATATGTCTTTCAGCATACGTATGAATAGTTTATGAACATAATTCATTGCAATTAGGTAATTAAGCAAAGAACTCAAGAACCAGCTGATGAATTTTACCAGGTTATTTATCTGCTTAGAAAGAACCAACCCAACTGGATGACAAGCATCATATCATAAAACTCAAATGCCTAATAATTGTGTGGATCAAAAAAGATTAATTGAGGTATGCAACTATGCATACAATCATAGTGTCTGTCACTCCCCTAGTAAATCCAGCCAGTTACTAACCATATGATGAGAGGATAACCAACCAAAGGATTATTAGTACAGACATGAAGTTCTGGGGTAGAACTAATCATCAAAGTTCCTCTAGTATCATTCCTTTGAAATTCATTAATATACTACAAACACCATCAGGGTGGCCCTGTTTGGGGCATGGAACAAGCTAGTGATGCATGAGAGTGGCAGTATAGGTGATCTGCATGCTATCCCTGGTTTGAGCAGTGAAAGCCTGAAAATAGTGGAGGGAATTATTCCCTTAGGTTGAAAAAACCTAAAACCATGGATGGCCATATAGGGAGATGGTAGCTCTAGATATGAACCGTATATTCAGTCCGGTCCAACTGGCCTGATGGAGGAGAATGAGACCGATTTGATTCTAGCCTTTAAGTTAGATCATTCCAGCCAGTACAACTGCGGGTCAGTAATCCCATCTGGATTTGAGTGGACATATCTGGTATGAAATCAAATTAACTTGACGGTCTGGATTTTTATGCTGCATTGTATGTCATGATGCCAGCTTGGATGTTGCATTTATGTATAGCATAAGGAGTTGAGCAAAGGGGTGTATTGCACTAATGAATGTGAATGTGCACTTGTGGTTGTGGTGGTGGATTGACAAGGATTGTATGCGAACAAATTATAAATGATTTATGAGTTTATATTAGAAATTGAATATAATGAGGAAATTTATAATGGTAAAAAGGTGATCTAGTGTAAATTACATTTGAAATACTCACATACTAATTAGAGAAATTATCACCGAGTTCTGTTGGCTAACCCTCTAATTTTATTAGTTTTTTCAGGTATATTGGAAATGACAGAATGGACCATTGGAGACGGATTATTATAATTACCTTGGGTTTTCCATGAATGGAAAAATGGTAATCATGTCCCAACCCAACTATTATAAATTTATATTACCTAGTAATTAAAAATTGATCATGGCAGTATTAAGATTAATTTTAACATAAATAAATATAATATAAGGTTGGAATGTGGCATATTAACTTCATGAATAACTGCCTAATTGCTTGATCAAATAGTACAGTAAGGCTCAACTTGGTCTAGCCATTCATTTGAATCACGGGTTTGATTTTAAAATGTTAGGCATTTTGCCTTTTTACTGAATGCACTAAAGAGACTAAATAGATCAGTTGGAAACTCTTCCGTTTAGATTAGGAGGATGTATTTTTTAGCCTTCGAGTTTATGGCCTTCTAGGCACTTTGATCAAATATTTTCTCTGCACATATAAGGAGTTTCTCACAAACTTTAAATCCAGTATACATATAATGGTAGCAAATGTCACTGAATGTTGAAGAAAGCTCTGTGATGATACTGACCCATTAAGTTAGAAAAGAAAAATCTACCAATTCACAATGGAAAAACATTAAATATAAACCAGGAATCATCCATGGGAATTCAGCAGCAGTGACAACCATCAATTAAGAATAAAAGCTACCATTCCATGATAAGAAAACACTACATATGCAATGCGGCACTATACCAAGTTATTCATATAGAATAAAAACCTTGTATCCCCAGATTTTTAATGCAGTATTGGGCCTTGCAGCCTTTTGATCTTCAGTATCCCCAGAGTTTTGTGGCTGTAGGGTGGGGAAATTGTAAAAAACTGAAAGTTGATGGATGGTTAGAAGTAAGAACAGGTAATATGATGAGTCTAACCGAGTGATAGGTGTTACTGATTTGGCACATCCCATCCTCACGGGGTGATGTGCCTTCTGTTTTGCTGTTTTCTTTGACCATCTTTATCTCTTTAATGAAATCTATCATAACTGATAAAAGAAAAAAACTCTAAACCTTGTATCATGTAAATATAAGTAGTTCAATTCAAAACCACAAAAGAAAAAAAAGGAGACCTTATAACAATTAAAATACTTTCTTCATGTCAAACTATTTCTAAGTATTCTAATTGTTCAAATAACTTACTACCGATGGCTGTATGCTCCCCACTTTTTAGTCAATCTCTCGAATTTGTAACTTTGATTGCATAGTCAATAAAAATTAGTCCACTATCAGATTCTAAGACATTTGCAATGGCATATTTCACTAACTAATGATCATGCTTTTCTATATGGAAAATGAGTGTTAGATTCCTATCCAAGAATTTCCTTCTTCTTTTCATCTCCTTTTTTTTTTCTTTTTTCTTTTTTTGGAGAAATTTACACTTACCCCACTTATGGTTTCTGACAACTACAAATACCTCCCCTGAGGTTTCTGAAATGACACTTACCTCCTTTCTTTTTTTGTTGTCTACTTCATATCCCTCCATTTCGAACAAAAGTTATTAAATTTTGAATATGTTTTAACGAATTTACCCTTCTTTAAGTACAAAAAGTTTAAGATTTTGAGATTCCTATAATAAAAATAATTTTTTTAAGGTTTAAAAATCTTAATAATCAATTTAGAATCATGGGTGATTTTATTTTTTAAATTTTTATTATTTCAAATAAATAAATTCATAAGGGATAAAATAGTCAAATTACATTTTATTAGTCTGACAAGGGAGGTAAGGTCATTTCAGAAACCTGAAGTGAGGTATTTGCAGTTGCTAGAAGCCATAAGGGAGGTAAGTGTAATTTACTCTTTTTTTTTTTGGTGAGTTGTGGATGATTTGGGGGTGGTGTGTGGTTTCATTTCTCAAACCACCATATCATACTTTCCGCTATATCCATAATGTTTTCAGCAACTGGAATCCCCAGATTTTCCGCACTATTTTACAATATTTCCATACATCAACAAACCAACTCAGAAACTTGATAATAACTTACAGAAAATCAAAAGCATTCAGTTGTCTCCAAAAATATACAAAAGGAAGCATCTAGAATCAGGAGCTTAATTTTTCTTTTGATAAGTGATGAAATTTTATAGAAGAAAAGGAGGATACAAAGCTAAAAGCAATACAAAAGTGCCAAAAGAAAGGGCACCCCTCAAATTAAAGTCTACTAACTAGGCATACAAACACCAATATCCCCAAATGCTAAAGATTGACTTCTAGCCCCAGCCTTTGCTAGACTGTCAGCTATATCATTAGCATCCCTCAGTACATATTTGAATGAGACATTCAAGCCTCGCACCAAAGATCTAGCAACTCTAATCATCTCCAAATATCTCCACGGCCCTGAGTCATCGCTATTCATCCGTCGTATAATGTTAGCCGCATCCCCTTCAATGACAAACTCGCTTAGCCCCCAAAGTATGTGCATAGCGTAAGCCTGTGATAAGTGCCATAAGCTCGACTCTAGTGGAGTCTGTCACTCCAATAGGCCTACAAAAAGCAGTAACAATCTCACCCATATGACTCTTGAAGACTCCTCCAACACCCGCTTGGCCCGGATTCCCCAAAGAGCATCCATCAAAATTTAGCTTTATGCTTCTAACAGGAGGAGGTATCCATAAACATGGAGGTGCTACACGAACGAAGATGAGAAGCATACAATATTCCAAATTGAATTTAGCATATCTCATAGCCCACGATGCTACCGATAACCTGATAGATTCTATCACTTCAATAACAGGGGAATGTTTATCATCAAAACTTCTGCTGTTTCTTTCCTTCCAAAGGAACCATAAAATCGCATGAAACACCAACATATGCAAAATCTTTCCTCTCCTCCTCAACCCAAGAAATCTCCACTGATGTAGCAAATCTATCACCTTATTAGGCAAAACCCAAAATAAACCACTGTCAGAAAGAAAGCAATTCCATATCTTTCTAGCAAACACACAGTGAAGGAAAAGATGGTCTACACTCTCCCCCTACCTCATGCATAAGATACATACATTCAAAGATAAAGATAGCCACTTTCTTCTATTTTGGAGATGATCTGCAGTATTAATTTTGTAAAGTAGACCAATCCATACAAAAGCCTTGATCTTGGGAGGGACAAAAGGTTTCCAAAGAGAGGAACTGGGGAAAGGAGAGGGAATGGAACCAGAAGTGGGCCTACAATTAGTTATCCTCCTCCTCAAAAGGTCTTTCAACCCATTCAGCTGATTCGTTATCCAACCTAAAAGCATTACCAATTTTCAAAAAAAATTTAAACTCTTGATCAGCTTTGTAAAGAGAAGAGTAAAAATCTGTTAGGCCATGAAGGATCTCATTCACATTATCTGTTTCCCTCCCATTAATCGCCAGCTTCGAAATATTATTCTTCCCTCTCCTACCGGAAGCAATCTTATGGAAAAAATGTGTATTTTGGTCCCCTTCTTTGAGCCATAAGACCCTAGACTTTTGCTTCCAAGAAATCTCTTCTTTCTTAAGAACTTCCAAGAACTCCATTTTTAGGGCCTGCCTCCGCTGTCTATCATCTTCCTTGAAAGTCCCTCCTCCTTCCATCATATCCAATTCTCCAATTTCTTTTGACAATTTATTTTTCTTCTCAACTATACAGCCAAAAACCTCCTTGTTCCATTGCTTCATTCTAACCTTTAATCCATGGAGGGTTCTCATAAATCTAAAACCCGCCCACCCCTGAATTCCCTCAACTACCTCCTCCCGAGTCCCACCACACTTTCACCAATTTATCAAAATCCGGGTGCTCAAACCACATATTCTCAAATCTAAACGGAGCTGGACCTCTAGGTTCTAGGTGACAAGACACCAATATTAGGTTGTGGTCAGAAATAGGCCTTGGAAGCAGAGATTGCCTAACATATTGGAAATATGAGTCCCACTCCGTTGAAGCAAAGACTCTATCAATTCTAGAACATAAAGTGGGGTCCTAAAAATTTGACCAAGTGAATTGACCACCACTAAGGGGGTAGTCAATCAGATCACACTCCTGTATCCATCTTGAGAATGCCCTCATACTTCTGGAAACCCTTAGGTTCCCTCTACTCTTCTCATGAGAATAACAGATCACATTAAAATCCCCCAACACTAGCTACAGTACCCCAAGACTAGTATAAAAGTCAGAAAGTTCACTCCAAAACGCCTCCCTAGCCCTAGGACAAGATGAGCCATAAACCCCTGAAAGCCACCAAGAAAACTGATCACTGTAATATGAAAATTTAATGGAAAGGGTAAAGACCCCTATTCTCAGCTCTTCTTTTTTGACAATTAATGAATCCTACATGATCAGAATTCCCCCAGCCGACCCAACTGCAGGGAGGAAGTCCCACTCCCTATCTCTATCTCCCCACAACTGCCTCACTAACCTTCTATCAATGACTTCTTTCTTTGTTTCTATTACGACCATAATATCAGGACTGATTCTATAACAGATATCCTTAATTGCTCTCTTCATACAATCACTCCCCAACCCCCAAATATTCCAAGATATTATCTTCATTAAAAACCACTTCTAATTTTCCCCAGCCTCTCCCTAGTTTTACTAACAGCACTTTGGAGAGATATATTCCCTCCGTTTAAATAACAAACTTAGCAAAACTCTGAACCCCTCCCCACAGGTCCTCATCCTCTTCCCACAACTTAGAAAACTCCCCCATCTCCCTTGTTTCCTTACCACCCAAAGTACCACCCATACTCAGCATAGCATTTGGAGTTTCAGCACTGATAGGCGAACCAAAAGGGGTCTCATTCTCAAATCTGGAATGGTCAGTAAATAATGGAAAGGAAGATAAGGGGGGATCTCTCACACGACAACATACCTGTATGAAAACGTAGCTTAGAGGAAGGAGAGGAACATTGGAATTGGTTGAAAGAATACTCAGCAATAAGGTTTCCCAAGATTTGAGCTTGATGAGTACTTTCCAGAGAACATCGATCACTGCGTCCAATCTCTGCACCAAAAGAAGGGCCACCAGCATCACCTCTCGCAGCATCAAATGATGGCATGAAAGGGAGGAGACCGTCAGACCTGTTCACCTGCTAGAGATCTGTATCCTGACTTGTTTTCACTCCAATCTTGCCACGACGCCTTGAATAGCATACCAATTTTTTCTGATCATCCCCTAAAGAAACCTTCGATCTCACTATCTGATCTTCATCGACCATCGCAAGGGGCTTCTTGTCCATTCGTAAGGCCTCCTCATCGCCATAAAGAGCCAAACGCCATTCAGGAGCTTAATGACTTCTATAATGTCCTTGAGCACTAGTATCTACCCACATGATAGGATTTCATCCCATCAAGACATATCAATTAAAGGCCCAAAAATGTGTCCCATAGCATAAAATTGTTAAGAATAAATCGATTTTAGTCTGTTGAATTATATAACTCCTTTTTTTTCTCCTTGACTTTTACAACCGTTTTCCCCCATAAGAAAATACAAATAAAGTCACATGGATGGTATTTGAAAAATCAGATTTTTCAGACTTCATCTCTTTAGCAGGACCCATAAGATGTTGGTTCCTCATCCTTTACAACAAGTAACAAAAAGCCATCTAGCTAATGTAGCGCTTAACAATATATTGTGATATACACCACAGATTTTCTCCATATATTATGGATTGAAAAGATATTCATTAAACAAAAAAAAAAAAAAAATGAACTATTCACCTTTTCCAATTCTGATAAGCTTTCTTAAACCATGTGCATAACGCCTCACATGAGGTCGATGTCCATCAAGATTGAGCCTTGCACAATAAATCATGAAAGTACATTAGATACCAGTCAATAATTGAGACATGTTAAAAGTCATACAAGATTATGTTCTTATTATTTTACATACATATATACATACATAAGCAAATCCATAATTCAGGTGGAAGTGGCAGCGTCAAGCAGGCAGTCCCACCCAGTACAGGACAGCAAATATATTGTCTAATAGGTTATATGCTTGTCAGCCTGAATAGGTCAAATTGTCATCCAGGCTTGGGGAGGGCAGGTGAAACCGTGAAAGACCAGCCATCCTTTTAATGTGATATTTGTCCAGCAGAAGTGCAAGAACTCTGTCTGTTATTGGAGGAACTTGAACTTGTGACCTTTGTACCTTCCCAACCTGACCTTCGGTTTTAGTCTTTTTGACTTTATCTCCTCATGTTTCCTTCACCACTAGTCCTTTCTTTCTATATCTTTTTACTTCTTTTAGGCTGTGTTTGACATTCTGGATTCTGGGAGAAAAGAAAAAAAAATGCTAAAATTTTCTTTTCACCCATTTGGTTGGAATGAAATAAAGTGATTGGAAAAGAAAATTTGTCAAAAATATTCCCTTCCTTTCTCTTTTGAGGTAAAAAAAATTCTCTCCTAAAAGCTAGAGATTCTGAAATAAAAGGAAAAAAAACTCCACCACCATCGCCGCCGCCACCCCACCACCACAGTTGCAGCCTCAGCCCCACCAACATCTGCCACCGCCGCCACCACCTCCACCCATCCCCCCACCACTTCCAACCCCCTCACTACTACTCACCCACCACCATACCTCCACCCACAATCCACTATCTTACTAAAATATATTTTCTGTTCTTCCTATTTCTCATCTCATCCAAACATTGAAAAAGACAAGAAAATCACTATTTTTTTTCCTCTTTCTTTCCTTTTTTAAGTTTCTTTTCTTCTCTCCCCAATTCCAAGGTTCCGAACACAGCCTCAGGAGCATGCAGCCATCCCTTTCTCGTGGTTTCCTCTGGCATGCCCCAGCTCCTCCTGAAGTCAAAGCTTTCCTTTGGTCTGCACTATGATGACATTGATGCTCTTGAAAACCATAAAAGAGGGAGAAGATTTCCAGCAATCTCTTCTAATGGGTGTGCTCTCTATCTCAAGGATAGAAAATCTGTAGATCATTCATTGATTCACTGTGAGCTAGTGAGATTTCTATGGTCTTCTCTCTTGAGTTTGGTTCGACCGAGTTGGGTTCTCTGAACAAGCTAATGTATTATGCTGATCTCCTCAATCAGTGGCGATTTCCTTTTCTTAAGAAAGGCAAGTTAATGTATTATGCTGAATTGTTTGCTATTGTTTGACTGATATGAAGAGCTCTCAACTGTCTTATCTTTGGGGGACAATCATCCAAAAGCAGAAGATCCTAGAAGATATCCTGATTCTTGCTTCATCTTGGATGTGTGTTATGGGTGAGTTCAGATCTTTCACTATGACGTACTGCAGAACTGGTCATTAAGGGCATTGCTGGACTAGTTTCTGTTTTTCCCCGTTTTGTTCCATGTTTTCTGTTTTTTCTGCTTTGCCTTTTTGTTGTTGAGCTTTCAACCATATCTCATAGGTCCTTTATACTCTTCCCCCCTCTTGATTTTAACATACTTTCTTCATTAACCATTAAAAATACAAAAAAGTGAAAATCCAGCACGGTGTCATTAAGTCTTATATTTGTACATTTGCATATTTGAATGTGATATTATAAAACTATTTTTGCTTTCCATTTAGAAATTCACAAACTTTTACTTTAGTACTATACTACTATAGATACTTTTGAACTTAGCTCTTCTGGAGATATATTTTGAAATTTCCATAAAAACAATTGACTTGTAGTTCTAAATAGGAAAATCCAGGTAAGCCAGGCTTGGACTCAAATAGGAGCTGTATATTAGCATGTAAACATATATATATGCAACTTATATAAGAACTAAAAATTGGTAATGGTCCCTATATTGACTGGTAATGATCCCAAAACCAGCCAGGGATATCAACCAGTATCTGCTGTACAGATTCATTACCAATTTGACGATCTTTTGGACCCGTTAAATGATTAAAGTAAAAAATGAGTCATAAAATTTCAAAATATATAATATACACAACCAAAAAATTTAGTGAACTGTAAAGTTTGCATTTTTTTTTTATTTATAAAATACTGATATATTTAGATAAATTAGCAGCATTCTACCAAAAAAAATGCCTGCATATTTAGAGAAACTAGCAACTTAAGTAAAGATCCTAACAAGATGCCGCATATTATTGATTGCAAACATAAATTTCATCATCATCATCATAGGCCAGTTTCCACAAAAGTGAGGTCGGTGACACAATTCTTGTCTCTCCATCCCGCTCTATCAAAAACCATATCTTCAGTTAATCTACGTTTGTGTAAGTTTTGTTTTACATACTCCATCAATATCTTTTTAGGTCTTCCCTTGCTCATTTAGGCCCCTCAATATGCGTACTCTCACACCTTACAGGTGCATCTCTAGGTCTCCACTTTACATGACCAAACCATCTTAACCTACTCCCCTCCATTTTATCCCTAACGCATGCCAGGCCTAACCACTTTCGAATGTCTTCATTTCTTATTTTGTCTTTCTTAATTTTGCCACAAGTCCACCTTAACATCCTCATCTCATAAACACTCATCTTTTGTACATTTTGATTCTTTATCGCCAACATTCTACACCATAAAACATAGCTGGTCTAATTACTATCTTATAAAACTTACCCTTTAATTTAAGTGGAACTCGCTTATGACACAAGACCCTAAAAGCACACACCAACACCCCCCATCCCCCCGCGAGCCAACCAGCTCTAATTCTATATGCAACATCTTCATCAATTTCTCCATCTTTTTGTACCATTGATCCAAGATATTTGAACTTATTACTCGAAGGGATATCCTGATTGCCAATTCTAATAGTTATATTATTATTTGTATTAAAATGGCATTTCATATACTCAGTCTTCACACGACTTATTTTAAAAGCCTTGGATTCTAAGGTGTCTCTCCATTATTCTAGCTTAATATTTACTTATTTCTAATGTGACCCACCAATCAACGTTTTAAAACTCGGCCGATACCGAGTAGTATCGGCCGAGTCAACTCGGTATCGGCTCTTGGCGAGTCGATACCGAGTCCCGATGTAAAAATAATTGGGAACTCGGCGAGAACTCGCCGAGACCGAGAAGTCTCGGCCGATACCGAGACGTCTCGGTCTCGCCGAGACTTCTCGGCGAGAACTCGAGACAGGGGCTTAAAAAGCCCCTGTCGAACTCGGGACGGCCAAAAATGGCCTCCCGAGCTCGTTTCTCTCTCTAGAAATCCCTATTCTACAAATCCTTACACCCCCCTCCATTTTTTGACTTCTTCTACGATCCTATAACAACCAAAACGCGAATCAAGCCTCCATTGTTGCAGATCTGAAGATTTGGAGGAAAGTTGACAGATTTTTGGAGATTTGCGAGAAAGGTGATTTCTTCTTCTATGATTCGTTTTAATTCATTCTTTTTGTCTTAAAATCATCTTAGAAGCTAGTAGAGACTATTAGATTCAAAATTTTTGCGAGAAACACTTGGATTGGTGACAAATCAGAGGGTGAAAATTGGGGGTTTTTTACTATTCCGAAATTTTTTTAAAATTTTTTTTTTTTTGTTTTCCTCTACATGTATTCACTTCATAGACACGTAAATAACTTCATATGAACTTGTATGTCATTCCGTTAATTTTGCAAAAATAAAATTATATTATTTATTATATTAATTGATTTAATAAGAATAAATTATACTTATATTTAACATATTTGTGTAATTATATTATTGATTTTTCACAAACAACTATAGTTTGTTTATTAAGTATGTATTTATATTTTTTAAGTTATTTCTGGTTTTAAAAATCCATACTTTGTTTGATAAAGTATATTTTATATTTTATTTTTAAGTTAATTGTTAGCTATTGTATTATCTTATTTAATAATTAATGTCTAATTATCTATAAACTATATATTGTTTGTAACTTTGTATGATTGATTTTATATTCTAATATGTATCATTTTTATTAGGTATAATCATGCCACGTGATCGTGATGTTGGGTGGCAACATGGCACGATTATTGGAGGTAATGCGAGACATGTTATGTGCAACTATTGTGAACGAGATATGTGGGGAGGTGTGACTAGATTGAAGGAGCACTTAGCACATAAAAAGGGTGACGTAGCTGGGTGTGCAAAAGTCTCAGATGAGATAATGCGGGGGATGCAACAACATTTGAGGACTGGGAAAAGTAAGAAGGAGAAGACATTGAGGGATAAGGAGAATTTGTTAGATACTTTAAATGAAGAAGCTATATTCGGCCGTGGGTCCAGTATTGGTATGAGTGGTGACATTGATAGTGATGATGACATGGAGCAGTGGGAGAGAGAGCAGATAGAGTTTGCTCGACGTCAGAGTATGGAAACTATGCAGACGGATGACTTGAGGCGTCATTCTGTATCAGTACGGCCTTCTCAGTTTGATGTAGGGGAGGGATCTGGGACTGGACGTAAACGAGGAGGAGTTGAGTTCGGTCATGCACGTAGTAGTAGCACGAGGGAGGGAGGGGGAGGCTCCCAGAGGCAGAGAGAAAGTACCATGCCATCTATGCCTGCACCAAGAGGAGATCAGTTGAGGAGCATAGATCCTTATTTGTATCCATCACGTGATGGAAAGCAAAAAAGACTAAAAGACGTATTTAGCACAAAATGGATACAAAGGGTTGGGAGAGCGTGTACGAAGTTCTTTACATATAATGCCATCCCTTTCAATGCCGCTAGCACTCCATATTTTCAGAGTATGCTTGATGTTGTTGCACAAGCAGGGCCTGGTGTTAGGGGGCCCACACCAGCACAGATGAGTGGAAAGTATCTGAAGGAGGAGGTTGGTGAAATCAACGAATATATAAATGACCAGAAAAGAAAATGGAAGACTTGGGGAGTTACAATTATGTGTGATGGTTGGTCATCACGTACTCGAGCGAACATAATAAATTTTCTCGTGTATTGTGATCGACACATGATGTTTCTGAAGAGTATAGACGTGTCAAACCAGAAAAAGACAAAAGAATTTATATTTCAGTTAATGGATAACATGGTTGAAGAAGTAGGGGAGGAGAATGTTGTTCAGGTATATTTCATTTAATTGTCTTTACAATTCATTACAAATTGTTAAATTGATATTTTGATAACATAATAAATGTGTATTTCGCTCCTGATTTCTAATAGGTTGTCAGTGATAATGAATCTTCCTATAAAGCAGCTGGAACATTATTGATGGAGAAGAGGAAGCATTTGTATTGGACTCCATGTGCTGCCCATACCATTGACTTGATGTTAGAGGACATTGCAAAAGTGGACAAGGTTGCAGATGGACTTATGCTAGGGAAGAAGATAACCTCCTTCATCTACAATAGTGCAAGGTTGGTTAATTTAATGAAAGCAAAGTTCACTGAGGGCCGAGAGTTGTTGAGACCTGGGATTACAAGATTTTGTACAGAGTACATAGCTATGGAGTCTCTTTATCGGTATCGAAAGAATTTGAAGCAGTTATTTGTATCTGATGAATGGCATGATGTTGAGAAATCTGTGTGCCCAACAAAGGCGAAAAGGGCTGAGGCAAAGGAAGTTGTTGACATTGTCTTACAGAAGGACAGTTGGAAGAAGATTGAATTTGCAGTTCACGTCATGGAGCCATTAGCAAAAGTTTTGAAATTAGTGGATCAAGACAAGAAGCCAACCATGCCCATCTTATACGAAGCGATCGATAGAGCCAAATTGGCATTGCAAAATTCAGTGAAACATTATAAAACTTTTTGGAAGATCATTGATAACAGATGGGACAATCAATTGCATCAGGATATCCACGCTGCAGGTATTATTTGTTGTTAACTTTGTTCCAATATTTAATAAGACATTATATTACTATAATGTCTAATAATAATAGTCTAATACTGTATTCATATGCAATATGAATTTTTTGTATACGCAGCATACTTCCTTAATCCGGCTTTTCAGTATAAATACGACATGACTGCACACCAAGAGATTAGGGAAGGCTTAATGCGCGTGATTGAGATATTGGAGCCAGACATGAATCGAGCAGCAAAAGCCGAGAATGAGGTATTATTTGTTGTTAACATCTTATCAAAAGATTACAAATTTGCATGATGGTCACAACATTCAATTAAATAAATGTTTCTTTCTTGATTTAATAGATTAGAGATTATGAAGATGCAGTCGGACGCTTTGGGGATGCCATAGTTATCAACCAACGAGAAAGAGACCTTCCATGTAAGTGCGGGGAGTGGGGGACTCTAATGAATCCAATGAATCTTATTGTATTTACTATCACTTATATTTATAATTTATATGTGTATTTTGATATTTGTAGGTTCTTGGTGGAATAACTACGGCTCACAAGCACCCCACTTGAGATCAATTGCATTAAAAGTATTAAGTGCGGTGTGCTCTTCATCTGGATGTGAGCGTAATTGGAAGACGTTTCAAACAATCCACACTAAAGCTCGAAACCGGTTGAAGGCGAAGAAATTACATGAACTAGTGTTTGTGCACTATAATTTGAGATTGAAAGTGCGAAATCTACAGATGAGAGATCATGATGACGCATACTACAATCCAGTAGACCTGAATGTGATTTTTGAGGAGGATGATGTGCTTGATGAGTGGACAAGGGAACAAGAAGTTGCACTGTTGGATAATGTACAAAATGATTGGATCCAGTCAGATGATGAGGAAACAGAGATCGGCGTCGATCTGATGCCATTTCAGTTGATAGCGATGCTGAGGAGCATGAGGATGCAGCACGTACTAGACAGATAGATGACGAGCATGACTCAGGCTCTGGTACCAGTAGTGGCAGTGCTGCTAGTGCAGGAGGAGGATCCACATCTCCATCTGATGATGGTAATGGAGGTGGTGGTGGTGATGGTGGTGCTAGTGAGCGTGTACCTTTGACTGTGGAGGAGGCAGATGCATATCGAGCGGCACAGCACCACGTGCCATATCAACGACGCGGACGTGATTCTAGTTCACATAGTCAGAGTCAAAGGGATAAGGGGAAGTCTGTATGGCGTGATAGTGATGAGACCTTGCCACCTGACAGTTATCTTCATGATGAGTTACAACATAGGTTTGGCAGCTTGGGCTTTGGAGATTATCCAGGGTTGGCACATCATCCTCCATATGCACATGACTATCCACAGTTTTATCCGTATGGACCAGGACCGTATCCTCCATTGCAGGCTTTGCAGCCGCAACCATCGTTAGACTCCAGTGGTAGTGCAGTTGGATATCATGATCATCAGGGAGGAGATTATCCATATGGATCAGGGTCACATCATCCTCATTCTAGCAGTAGTTCCGGGGTCCGCACTTCAGGATATTATGATTATACAGAGTCGGTCGAGTCTGGACATCCACAGGGAGAGGAGTTTGTGTCATTTTTTTTCCCAGAGAGTGGGTCAAATCCAATTCATTATACATATCAACAAAAGGATGCTGATAAAAGTGGAGAAGGGGGTGGTGACTCAGCCAGTAGTTGGTGGGGATGGTGATGAGGTTAGTCATAACTTTTTTTGGATATGTTGTTTAGTATGTTTACATGTTTATTCCAAGTTTCCAACATTATGTTAAATGTTGACAACTTAAAAATATAAGTCTTAGATTTTTATATGACATTTAATAATTAAATAGTTCATCAGTGATTCGTTTTGTATTTTATATGTCATTTCTTAAGCCTATGTTGATAATTTTAACTCCTATTACCCATGTATAGTTTTAGATTAATTTTTAATATTTTTCTGCATTTTTTCAGATTTTTTAATTAATTTTCTCGAATTAATTGGGCAACTCGCCCTAACTCGGGCGATACCACTCGGTATCGCCCGAGTCCGAGTCCGAGATTTAAAAGCTTGCCACCAATACTATATCATTTAAAAATAGCATACACCAAGGCACCTCATCTTGAATATGATTCGTCAATTCATCCATAACCAAAGCGAAAAGATAAGGGCTAATAACTAACCCTTGATGCAAACCTATCTTAACCAAGAAATCAGTTGTCTCACCTCTAACATTTTCACTTTAGTTAAGGCTCCCCCATACATATCATTTATTATATCAATATATTTCATTGGTACATCTTTTTTATACAAAGTCCACCAAATTAATTCTCTTGGAACCCTATCATATGCTTTTTCCAAATCAATAAAAATGATATTCAAATCTTTTTTCCTTTCTTTAGACTTTTCTATCAACTATCTAAGTGACAATATAGGTTCAGTAGTGAATTTTACAGGCATAAATCCAAATTGGTTTTCTGTAATTCTAATTATTAACCTTAATTTATGTGTAACCACTGTTTCCCACAATGTCATAATGTGACTCATAAGTTTAATGCCACAGTAATTTGCACGCTCCTGTACATCTCCCTTATTCTTATATACTAGACTTATTGTACTAGTCCTCCAAGCATTTGACACTTTCCTAGTGCCTAAAATTTCATTAAATAATTTAATTAACCCATCCAAAATATACCAATATCTCTCATACACTTCCACACCTCTATAGGGATATCATGTAGGCTTGAGGCTTTTCCTATTCTCATTTTGACTATAGCATCTTTAACTTCTACAACTTGAACTCTACGAATATAGGTTTGTTCTCTAATTCCATTACTACTATCATCCATACAAAATTCATAGTTATGTGCACCATCCCCATTTAATAATTTCATACAATATTCTTTTCACCTTTCTTTAATCACCTCATCTTTTACCAAAATTCTTGAATGTTCACTTTTAATTCATCTAACCTAATATGGGTCCCTCATTTTCCTTTCTCTAAATCATGCTAATTTATAAATAAATTTTCCACCTTCTTTAGTACCTAACTTATCATATAAGTTGTCATAGGCGTGTATTTAGCTCCCCTAATTTTCTTCGTAGTTTCCTTTTTAATATTTTTTTATCTTTCTAAGTTTTCTTGGGTTTTACCTTTTTTCCAAATTTTAAAATAAAGTCTTTTCTCTTTGATAGCTTCTTGAACTACATTACTTCACCACTAAGTTTCCCTAAGAACTAAAATACTAGCTTGGGATTCTCCTAAAACTTCTTTTCTAAGTCTTATGATGCAATTGGCCATGTCATTCGACATTCTAGTCGGATCACCCATAAGGTCCCAACTAACCTCTTTCATTAACTTATTCTTAAATATTACTAAATTCTCTCATTTTAACTTCCACCATTCTATTTTTTAGTTTATTTTAATGTATTTGTTTTTCTCTCACTTTTTAAGACAAATATCCATCACCATAAGAAGAAAAAAGTCAATTTGACTCCAATTTGATCCAATCTTATAAGTCATCAAATGTTCAATTCTCTTTTGGGAAAAAGTGTTTGCTAAAGCAAGGCCATAAGCCACTGCAAACTCAAGGACTGATCTTCCCATCTCATTCTTTTGACCAAAGCCTCTTCCTCCATGAACCCCACCAATGTTTGCTTTTATTGTTATATCTTTTTGCGCTGCCAATCCCAAGCCCGGATAAAGGAGGAGGGTTGCATCAGGTTAGCAGCCGGTGCAAAACTCTTGCTAAATCTAAACATGAAATGAATCTTGAATTAGAATCCCATTTACATGCACATATAAATTTAATAAAAGGGAAACACCACCAACCCCCCCCCCCCCCCCCCCCCCCCCCCCCCCCCCCCAAAGTTCTATTAAATTTCAAAAGATAAATGATAAGAACAGACCATTATAACTAACCAAAAAAAATGTACAAAGTGAAGAAAGAGCACCACAAGATTTCAATTGGGCTTTGAAAATCATACGAAATGGACTCTTTTGGAATAAATTTTGAGCTCACGAAAGCAAAAAATAGTGTCCATAAGTTTAAGTGCTGCTTTTATTTATTGATAATGAATCACATCAGACGATACTACTTGATTTTTCAACTAGATGAAGCATAGTGAGGAGCTATATCAGCTCAGTCTAGGCTGATCCAATACATATCAAGCAATATGTATCAAGATCAAAAAAAAAAAATATATATATATATATATATATATATATATATATATATATATATATATGTATCAAGATCAAACATTTTCTGAACCATACACTTAGGTACCTGACAAGTGGCAAACACTAAAACCCTGTTAAAAGAATACAATGTCAGATATGTCACACAATTGATGAGTCCCACCATCGAAATACCACTACACCCTAGATTAGATAAAAACCAAAAAGTAAGGGAAAGTTGGAAACAAACCAATCACAAGCTTTGTCCTATAATATTCAAGTTTGTGACTGGTTATCTATTGAAGGTGATGGATCAATCAATAATAATGGTAGAATCAGGAAGATATTTGATAAACATCTCCAAATTGAGATTTAAAAATATTGGCTTCATCACTATTCATATATTTGGCATTCAGACCCCTAAAATATATCCAACCAGTACCACAGATCTTTTATAAAAGCAATTTAAAGAACAGTACTATCATGTAGAATTTCTTTCCACCACATATGAGAAACCAAGCATACTCATTCTCCATGTTCAAATTTAGTCCACTGCTACTTCCTCTTGAAATCTCATACTCAGCCTGTTCACAAAACAGTGTGGCAGTGAGACAAAAGTTGACAGTGTAATAAGAAAAAAAAAAAGGGAAAAAGCAATATTAGTTGTTTCAGACAGAACATAAAATTTTGACACTAGATTAACAAAGTCGTTTCATATGATATCTGTCACAACATAATTACTGTGAATTATGTTGGAACAAGAAAGATAAACAACCATAAATTTACCATATTTTTAGCAATAAGCCTGCTTTATAAATAAGTAAAAGGTAGTGGTCCTTAGGTCTAGGTTATGTTTTTCCATTTTTTGTTGTTGATGTTTAATGTTGATTTTGGAAGCTTATCCACATCTTGTGGATGTGTACTCTCTCCTTTTGATATTAATGGAACTTCATTACTTATCAATAAATAAATAAATAAATAGGTAAAAGGCTGCTGATGCAAAAATCATCAAGGTAACTTTGGAGACAAAGAAACTAGATTTGAATTGAGAAGAAGACCCCGCTGTCATCTATATTAATTGATTTAAACTATCATACCTGTTGCTGTGCATGTTCAAAAGCCTCCATCCATTTCCGGGCCTCTCCAGCCGTAGCACAGGCAATCTTTCAAAAGGAGATCCCATCAGTTAACATAACCTAATTGAAAAGAGATAAATAGAAAAACCGAAATTTCTATTGCAAAATAAAAACTCACATCAAATAACACAATCATAAATAAGAAAATTCATAGAGGAATCGTTCAATAAACACAAGGATTTGAAACTCTGCCATAGAAGCCAAATACTAATTGGTTCAATAAACACAAGGACTTGAAACTCTACCATACAAGCCAAATATTGATTGTGCGTTATTCGCAAGGAAAATAAAAAAAAATTCAAATAATGATTGCATACTAACGTATCCAAAAGACATGAAGCATGAAAATAACAAAAAACAACAATATCAAAGAGATACAATTTAAAATGTAAATTATATCTTGATCATTTAAGCTGTTGCAATGAGCAAGTAAAAGCATGGTTTATTGTTTCAGTGCTGCCCAGGGCACGAAACGAAACTTCAGGAAATGCTAGAAAATCGAAAGACAAAAAAGGGGGCGTGTTTTGGATTTGAGGGGAGTTTTGCCCAAATCGAGCGGAATTTCCCTCGATTTGGGAGAAATTTCGCTACATTTCGCCAATTTAAATGGCAAAAAATTATTTTTTGTTAAAAAAATAGTGTTTCCCCCTGTTTCACCCATGCCACCAGTTTCACTCGGCATGCCGCCCCTGTTTCACCTATACAGCTCAAAATTCCGCTCGATTTGTAAAAAAGTAAAATAACCCCACAAAACGCATCGTTGGGATGTTTTGGAGTAAAATTTCACCGCCAAAACGGTAAACACTGAATAAAAGTAAAGAAAGATCAAAGGATTCTGCATATAGATTTTAAATGATCCAGTATTGTGCCAACATCCTTGGAAGTGAAGATTTTCCACTATATCAGGAAAAAAAAACCATAGGATCACAACCTCAATCTCCAACCTCTGCCTCTGCCCAAG
The DNA here is from genome assembly GCA_947561395.2 of Buxus sempervirens. Taxonomy (NCBI): domain Eukaryota; kingdom Viridiplantae; phylum Streptophyta; class Magnoliopsida; order Buxales; family Buxaceae; genus Buxus; species Buxus sempervirens. Next base: position 37,192,828 of record OX387189.1, read on the forward strand.
GGGCCCCTTAGGTCCCATTCACTCTAGACCCAAATAAAATATGAGCCACACTCCAACATTATGCCATGCAAAATCCAAGATCATTAGATTGAAATTTTTTTTCAAAAAAGTGAAAAAAAAAAAAAAAAACCATTTTGTCTTGTGTATTATAATTTTCTAGGATGCTTTTTGAAGAAAAAAGATATATAAAACCAAAGAACAAAACTCCTAAGACGCCCCTGCACAATAATTTCTGGAAGATGTTGATGCAAGAGGATTTTAACAATGTGAGAGTTATGGTGTTGATGCATGGGAGAATGATTGCCATGGTTTGAGAATAATTAAACTAACAACCATGGCAGATTAGGCTAGAATCTTGCCGTTTCACTTTATCCAGATTTTCAGGTATCAATTAATGTCCAAAGTAATTGCTTTTTTTGTTTCTTGATAAATTATCCAGTTACATATAAAACAAGCCCAATATTGAGTAATCAGAATATAATTTGAGCAAGTTACAGGTTGCTTTATGCACATGGTGCAAAACCCCTATGGGATTTCTGTTTTGAAGATTATCTTCTTGTTGGACCCCACAAGGAATCAACATTTAGTAGCTTTGAAGTTGCTTGACACTTTTAGTAGCAATATTAATTGGGTCTTACTGGTAGTTTCTACTTCTATTAGAGAGTTTCAAGGTTTTAAATAGCAAGACTATTAGATATGTCACAACCTAAAGAAAAAGAAAAATATCACTCATTATATCTAGGAAATAACAATGTCCTCCAAAGGTATAACATTTTATCTTTGAGAATTTTGGGATTCTCATTCAAAATCTGATTTTGTAATAAAAAACTCATTTCACAATAACCCTCTGCGTGCATGCAAGCATGCTGTGCAATCTGACAGATTGCATCCCTGCTATATAATTCATTCCTTTTCTCTTCACACTTGGGCAGCCCTATCAAAAGGACATAAAGAAATAGGTGTCTGGTTACCTTATATGTTATGTTGACTCAAAGACATGTGAGACATGCAAGTGTGTCTAGGAGAAGGATCTATCAAACCAGTGACCCCTAACAAAAAAGACATTCGACTCCGTTGAGAAGTATCCAAAATTAGGGTGTGGATACACAGATTTGGCTAAAAAGTGTCCAAATAAATGTCAACAAGGCAGGTCAGAGCAAAGCTCCCTATTTGTTTGTTTTGTTTTTATTTTTTTCCTTTCACATTTTTCTTTTTGATTCATTGCTTGTGATTTCTAAGACTGAGAATATCTACCTTTTTTTTATCAGTAAGACTGAGAATATCTACTCTTTCTACAAAAACTATTATCTCTTTTTTATTCAAAGCTTGCAAGCTGATAACTTGCTATTTCTACTGTTTCTTTTCCTATCAATATTGAATTTTCATGTCAAAGAGAACGGGTGTAGGATCGAACACCTATCCTATATGCATAACCATGTTATGACGTGTCAACACAACCATCTAGGTTCCTTTTCCTATCTACAATCTTGACAGACCAGGAATGTCAATTTGGAAGAGCAAGCCCATGGTTCAAACTGAATAAGGACAGAAATTAACTCCTAAAATAAAAAATATTGCCAAAATAAAGAAAGAGAGATTGCACGGTCATCTAACTAACAAGAAAACATATTTCTTCATCATTTCTTTTACATTATTATGTGGGCCCATGCACGTTTCGGATCCTCTATTTTAAGTTTGCCTAACTATTAATTAACTGTTGCTCAGTGCCTACTTGCAGAATTATTTGAATGTAATAACATAATATGAATATTACAATTACATATTTCAAATTATTAATTAACTGAAGATATGATTTTTGATAGAGCGGGATGGAGACAACAAGATTCATGTCGCCGACCCCACTTTGGTGGGAACTGGCCTATGATGATGATGTTCGGACTTTCTCTAGTTATCTTGTTTTTCCATGAAGTGTAGCTTTTCAAAGTGTGCTCATTTTAAAAGTTGCGAATCTGTGTTTCAGGAACAACTTTTCAGCAAAAGCTATAGCTAAAACAGTAACCTTTAATTAAACAGATTTCTTCTTATTAATAAAAAATTACACTAATAATTGCATCGCAGTTACAACTTTCCCTTGTCCATAATCAAGCATTTCTTTTATTTCCTACAAACAGCTTCTTTTCTAATGTACAAATAATGAAAGAAGTACAAATTTTGTTTGAATATAGCAGCTATATCAGGCACAATACATAAAAAGATCATACGCCCAAGAAACCATATGAAACACAGTGAGTTATACCACAACAGATTTGATATGCCCATAAATACCACCAGCTGTTATCAAAGTGTCCGTAGAAGATATCCTGGAGGTTACACAATCCGTGTTCACCTCCTTTTTTCTGTAATATCATTATATTAATAAACTAATTTTTACCTATAAAAAAAAAAAATAGGTCTACAATATATGCAGGTATTTTAATTAGTGTTGAACATTTTTTTTTCTTTTCTCATTTGACATATAGATACAGACAGCTATTTTCCATGTAAAGTTAAGCTCATTTTTTTCTAGCAATGATGAACAAAATAAAGGTTGAACTGTTACTTACTTCTCCCTTTTTTGTTTCATCCAACCGATTGCAAAATCCCAAAACGTAAACATCCTAAACAGAGGTATGAAAAATAAGTTTCCATCAGCTTCTAACAGTAAAAATAAATAGTCAATATTCTAACAGAAAATGGTATGGGACCCAAGCCATACTTGATGATGAAATTACTTTTGAAGGAGAATTTGGATCAATTTTATAGCAGACAGATTCAACTTGAAGCCAAATATTTAAGATAAAGGAGAAAGAAGACAGAAGGAAGAGGCAAAAAAAGAAAAGAAAAAAGGAAAAAAGAAATCAGCATGTCCTCTAGAATAGACATTACACAGATTACCAAGTCTTACCCCTTGATTAACCTTCCTCCGCCCTAGCTCCTCCACCATAAGTGTATGTGCAACCACACCCTTCCTAATGGGTTTCTGCATGAAAAGAATGCTAGAAGCTATGATCGACTATTTCAAAATAAATAAATCAATAAAAACTTTATCAAAGTGATGGGAGTTAAACACCTATTCAATCAAGAGCAAATATTTAATGCCACTTAATGTAGAAAGGTCATTTAAAATGTCTAAAAAAGCATGTAGTCATCACTAAAAGCCCATTTTGCAGCTTTCATAAAAAGGATGACATTGTAGTGCATGTATGCATTAACATTTTCTTTCTCAAGCTAATAGCCACCAAGAATAACATTGAGAAAAAGAGCTGAACAGATCTATGTGAGCAAAAATAATCTACAATCCTAAAGTCACATTTGATCCATCCTAAAATTACAGTTTGTCAATTGTCGAAGAGAAACTTGTACCTGAGAATTTCAATTTTTTACCATAGCAAATGTGACAATTCCCAAATTACTTGCCAATTTCTTTCTATCTATCCCACTTATCATCCCTGATTTCCAACAATTTCCACCTAACCAATAACAATATTAAAGAGAGAGCACCGAACAGATTTTCATGAAACCAATTGATCAAAATTAAGCCTCTTCACTTATAAGGGAAAAAAAAAAGAGGTAACAAAATTATTAGGAGAAAAAAAGTCTGAATGCAACTTTCTTCTATAAACTGCAGAGATTCAAACTGAACTACCCACCATCTACAAGAATTCTGCAATAATTAAGTTCACAACCTCCCGGGGTTCTCGTGATCGATACAGATGCAACACCAGAATCAAAAAAAGACTAAAACAAAAGCTCTATAACAGAAATTAGAGAGATAGAGAGGAGCACTTACGATGCCGGGATTCTCGTGAGGGTCTCGCTTATACATTCGGATGTGTCTCCCTCTTAAGAACAAGAAACGAAGATGGCAATACTCGTGACCTATAGAGTTAACGCCCAGATGATAAACCCATCCAAAAAACTCAAACCTCCCGTTCTCTTCCGAAGCGTTCTCCGGCACTTTCCTGTCCGATCCTTCGTGATTCACCCTTTTCAACGGCGACGACGACGACATCTCTAAGCAATAACCACAACTCCAGTCCTCTGCAGGCCCCTTTTCTCTTAAATCTTCTGTAAAGAAGAACGATCACAGATCTTCCAGGACTGTGTTGCGTTGAGTTGCGCTTTGTTTCGAGATGCCAGTCAGACAAAATGGAAAAACCGAGAAACCGACGGTAGGAGAGGCAGGCCTTTTACCAGTTATACTCACATCCCATCCAGCAGATGCTGTATATACCCCTTACATTGATTGACGGATTGAGGGACCATCATTCATTTGAGGACCGCATACCAAATCTGAGGGGTTGTCTCATGCCGACACGATGTCCATCTTACCATAAATCCGATTTTACCGTTTTCTGCTGAAATTTAAAGGGTAAACTTACTGAAATACCATCATAAAGCGCGTAATGAAATCAATGCGTCGATCATTCTCTTATTCATCAACCATATTCGTGAACATCATCATCATTACCCAAAAAAAAAAAAACCATCTTCGTGAACATCATTATTACCGTAAAAGTGACCCTTAGACATAATTTTCCCTTTCTTTTATGGGGTTATTCTTCATTCGACTTGAAAGCTTTTTAAGTACTTTCGGACCTTAGATGTACCGAATATTTTGTTTAATGCATGGTTTAATACCCTCATTTCTAATTGAATGTAGGAGATTAAGAACCCTTGGTCTCAGCCACAAAAATTTCACTAGTCTTCTTCTAATTGGATTTGGAACCAGTTTGGGTGAGTTTTAAAAGCTTAATCCTTCTTTCATTCAATATATTAAATGGTTCAACTAGGGTTTTTGACAAAATCTCTAGTTGCTCTTTTTGCTCATATCTATTAATTTTAAATATCCAAATAATAAATTTATCAATGGGGTATTTTCATAAAAATATAAAAATGCTAGTTTTAGTAATGGAATCGTTCTCACACCGCGAAAAGTGTTATTTCAAAAACATAAAAGGAGTTACCCATTATTTGTGCAAAAGTTAATGTAGGTTTGTATGACTTGCCTTATCTTTTAATGGAGGAGGTGACGTTTTTGTCATGTCTAGCACAAACTCCCCCTCTTTTGTTGCGATTCAACGATCCTGTACCTTTTCTAGATGATAACGACTAGGGGTTATTTCTTGTATTCATATCCCGAAGATCAAATCAACCATGGGTGGCAAAGTTTGTGCCGACATGCCACTTTTTCTACACCTACAAAACAAATTACCAAGTCCACCTACACCAGTTGAATAGTAAATACTAAATAGGGCGGTAGTTGGCTTTAGATGGTGAATTTAGGAAGCATATGAGCTACACATAAATTTGCATCAATGCACTTAATTTTAAAAATCAATTTAAAGATATGGAAATTGATTTTTGAAATTGAATACACCAATCATAATCCCCCGTTCATGGCAGTGTATCATTTTTGGTGCGGTTTAATTATAGGGCTGTTTGCATCTATATCATTTACATTATAATATACTAGCAAAAACCCCGTACGATGCACGGGCAATTCAAGAAAGTGAGGCATTAAATAGATATTTTGAAAATAATATCAAGAAAATAAAGACTATCATATGTTGTTACACGGAGACAGTCTGGAAGCCAAATATTATTGGGAAAATTACTGTACACACTATCTTTTAAAACGTTATTTCAAAATACACTACCTTCATAACTAATTGCCAAGTTTACACTTATTTTATAAACAAAATGACATAATGCCCTATTGCATATATCAGAAGACAAAAAATACCCCTTTTACCCCAGGTTACAACTCACAAACCAGTCTAAACAATAAAACTGTTGAACCTTACTCCTTTATTTTGGTTGTTCCAAACCAAAAAAAAAAAAAAAAATTCAATCAAAACCTTTCGTCTACCTTCTTCTATGGCTAAAAGATTAACAGAACATGGAAAAGCACATTTGGCGAAGGTGATTGGTTGTAAACTGGGGGCAAAATGGGCATTTTTTGTCTTTTGACACATTCATGAGGGCATTCCGTCATTTTATTTATAAAACTAGTGTAAATTTGGCAATTAGTTGTGAAGGTAGTGCATTTTGGAATAAAGTTTTAAAAGACAGGGTGGACAGTAATTTTCCCAATATTTTTTGAAACTTTTACATTACAATCACATTCGGAATACAAATGTTAAATTATTTATAGTTATAGAATCGTTAATAAAAAAAAAATGATTATTTAGCTTATTGAGTGAAAGAAGAAAGAATCACTAATCAAAAAATCATTAGTGATTGATAATTTATATATTTCAAGGCTACAGGTATCCATTTTTTCATTCATCTTGTGGCAGTAAGATTGTATGCATATAAATGTCAGTATGGTTGAAGAATCCAATATTGTTACAAAGCTTGAAAGATTTGCATACAATATTAGAGATCTCAATATTTCACAATCTTCGGGTAGAAAGCTTGAAATGGTAGACTTATCATACTTCTTCAACCTTCATATGACAAAGGGGTTTCCCATGGTTGTTGTAGTAATTCCCAAAAATATTCTTAGTACATAATTTCACCAGAAATAGTAGTAGTAATCAATTCCCAAAATTTAGTATAATAGAAATGTAAGACGTAATTGATTTATCATTAGTTTTTAGTTTTTAGTTTTTAGTATTTTTCCCTTCTTTATTATTTTTTTCGGATGATAGATCCATGCAAGTGCTTTAATAAAAGGTGAAAATAAAGCTATCTGTGGGTTATGATTGTTTTAATTTTCACTTTATTATAATGGACATGTTTCTTCTTCCATTGGGTGCCTAATAATCTTTTCTCATTCAAGTTCCTTAACACACATCTATTCAGACCAGAAACTATCTTTTAAGATTTAATAAGTGAAAAAAGTTAAGGCAACACGAACCATTTAAATTGAAGAAACCTCAATCTAATCTTATGTTCTTGATACTATATCGTTTAATGTTGCAAGTGAAAAGATATCCAGAAACCCCATGTCCATGAAATTCAATTCTTCAACAAAATATCAAAAATTCAAAAATTGACAAATTCCATTTAAACTTCCACCTATATTTTCACCAACTGAGAAAATTTAATAATAGAAATCAGCAAAGTTAATTGATGGAGAATCCTTCCTTCAAGCAAAATATGGGTTTTCAATGATTTTCCTCCACGTAGGACATATACCCTCTATATGCCATCTTACTTGAAGCCAAATTTTTGAGAGGGTTTTTTGAAGAGTTTAGTCTTTATCATGTATACAAGGAAGCTAATAGAGCTGCTAATAGATTAGCAAATTTTTGTCTAGATGAATTTTCACCGTTCTAATCAACAGAGTTTTCAGCAAGTATTTCAAATCAAAAGTAGGTAAGAAAGGGACCCCCCAATCCCAGATCAAGGAAAGGGAGTAGGAAACTAAAATACTGATGATTCATTAGTCAAGTAAGCAATAATCAAACGTTTTATTCAAAAAATCAAATAATAACTAAATTCCCTATATCAGTTAGTTGGAGAGTGACGACTCATGCAATATTAAATAAGCAATAATCATGATATATTACAGGAATATATTGTGACTGTTCCCAACAGTGGTGAATAAAAGGTAACAAAGATTTCACTTTCTTTTGATTGAACGGTCTCAATTTTTTTATCATGACTGTTCCCAAGCGGTGAATAAAAGGGACAGGTTCGTTGAGATTTGGTTTTAGTAGGAGGGTCTTTTAGGAAGATAAAAGTCGACAAACAATAAGGGCGTTCGTACTTTTTATAATAGTAAAGATAAACATTTCTTAGAATCTTGGGTTTTTGGGAGTGAAATTGCTTCAAGGGGCACATGGCACAATCTTGTGAAGGATCCACATAAGGAGTCTAGATAAAAGGATCCACAGGATTTCAATTGGGTTTTTTCATTACAAGCACAATTATCAAGCTTTCGTTTTTATCAACAGCCAAACTACAATCACCACCTCGCACGCATAGTTCAACGCTGCCACCACTACCTTTGACATTGTCTTTTGCCACTATCCATCACCACTACCACCATTGCCATTTACCAGTATACCCACCAATATAATATCATGACCGCCCATAATCTAATGTCACCACATCACCTGCGTCTCCATCAGTTCACACCATCACCCACTTACCATTTCTGCCCGATCAATATCCATGACCCAACACCAAAGCCACCACCCACAACCACCATAACTCTTTAGTTGCTATCAAACACCACCATTATCACCTCTACCAGTGCCCAAAGCCACCATCATTGTCCACCACTATCACCCATCACTATCATCCAGGCAACTAAGCATACCTTTCTACTTCTCGTTTAAGAATCACTTCAGAATGTTACGTTAAGTAGAATTTTGTTTGTTCAAAAAGTTAAAAAGTTGATAACAAAAGGTAACATTAGATTGCTACTTCTTTTAATTCCAAAATCTTACTTTGCAAAAGTTTTACAAAATGAGTTCTAGAAGTGATGAAATAAGCTTTTCCATGCTTTGAGTCATAGGACCAATGCCATTCTACAAGAAGGGGGGGGGGGGGGGGGGGGGGGGGGGGGGGGGGGGGGGGGAGGGAATCTCGTTAATTCAAAAACCACAAATTACAGAACCCGCATAGGCGTTGAGGTATTCTATCATGCCAGCCAGATAGACAAGCGCTCCAGCAGCGACCCGATATGGCTACTACTTGCCAACCTCCATAAACCCAATCCGCTTCTTGTAAACCCTTTATCTGCACCCCTTATATGGATCCTTCATAAGATTGTGCCATGTATCCCTTGAAGTACTTAAAAAAATTACAATTACACCATTCAAGGGCACATGGCACAATCTTGTGCAGGATCCACATAAGGGGTGTAGATAAAGGATCTACAGGATTTTAATTGCCATAAACCTAGCAATCTAGGGACCAAAAACTGCGGACCAGCCTTGTTGCTCCGGGACATCACCTTCCTCACCTTCTTCAAAAGTTATGCGAACGGATGAGATATAGGAGAGAGGAGACAATTTTGCCAATCAATAAGATAACTGAGGAGACATGGGAGAGGAACGGTTGTGATGATTATTAAAGTAGATGCAGAAACATCGGTTGAATGATTTCTTTATTTACTGAGCGTTTTTAAATTCAATGAAAGAAGAGACGTGAGTGTTTTAGTTTAACGGTTTCTTCTATTCGAGTGACAAATAAGCTGCCATGTCAACAGTGATGTGGAGCTACCACGATTGAGGGATGGAGGTTTGGTGCTTTCTGAAGAAAAACTGATTCCTATATATTATATACAGATTTACATCTTTATCCTCTTGTTTTTAGTATTTGTATTTATAACTATCTGTTTAACATAATGGTTGTAACTGTACCCCGATGTTAGAGGTCGTTAACTTATATTATTTTTTTTTTATTAAATGATGAAAATAACCTTCTATAAGATTTAAAAAAATATATTAACTAGTAAAATTACTAAATGGTTAGCCTAAGTTTCAACAAATAATTATGAATTGGGCAAATTAATATGATTTAAGGTTATATGCAATAAACATAAAAATACAAGAACATAAGTGAAAATTTTAGATAATACCAGAGGAAAAATGTAAAATACTTTTTTATTTTATAGAAGGTTACTTTCATCATCTAATAAAAAATAAACAATAAATGTTAACGGACTTTAACGTAGAGGGTACAGTTGCAACAATTTGCTAAATATAGGATATAAATACAAATATTAAAAACAAGAGGATATATATGTAAATATATTATAATGTAAAGGCATAGATACAAAAAGCTTTTAATTATTTGAGGCAGTTCAGTTGACAATCTTTTGGCCCTACCTACCCATGTGAGTCACAACCCATGGTTTAAAATTTGGATAAATGGGATGGCTCATAAGTCTATTGATTCCCGTATCTCTAAAAATGAGATAAGTATAGTAATTCAAATCACTTGAAACCTCTTGCAATTGAATATATGTTTAGGACATTACAAAAATTAATATTTACTTTTAAAAGTACTTTATCATTTCAAAGTACTTTATCATTTCATAGGTTAGAATCATTTTTTTTTTCTTTTTTAAACTTTTTTTAATGCTACAAAGATTATCACATTGTGCATTTTAAAATTTTGTACGTTGGTTTTTTCAAATAGTCAAAATTGATTAAATCAATTCTCTTGAAACCAATTTTTTTAATCATTTTGTTGCGTTAAAGTCATGAACATTGTGTGAGGGTGAAGCGAGGAAATTCCTGCTGGGACAATTAGGTCGAGCTGGTTTGACCAACAAGTCATGCATGACCATCAAGAAAGCTGTTATGATTCAACAAGAAGGTAGTAGAAGACCTAGTTAATAATATATTAAGAACAATAAGTTCAAATTTCTTTTCTTGTTAGCGAAGTTTCCTTTTTCTGGACATAAGTATTTGGCGACTCAATCAAGATTATTTTTAAAAAGCATCACTAAAAACTAATTTCCCAAAACAAAAAGGGAATTTAGTCAAGGGGCCTTCACTAGAGTTGTCAATGGGTTGGATAAAGATTCGAATCTGACTTAATACTTGAATATGGATCTTAGTTTAGATCCGATTATTCGAATACAAATTCAATTATTCGAATTCGATTATATTCGGATCCAACTATGAAACCATATATATTCGACCCGATAAAAATCCGATTGTTTATTTTGTATATATGCTATGTTTTTTTTTTGGCCTTTTAAGTCTTTTCATATATCAGTATAAAAGGAATGAAGGTTCTGTATAGTATTTATTGGTTTAAGGTCATAATATGGGACACATTTGAATTAATACATCCTTATTTGATCCTCTAACTCGAGGTTTATAATATCTTAATTTTTTTTTCAAATATTATTTGATCGGATTTCGATATTGAATAATTGGTCGAATTCGAATTCAAATTGAATTTGGAATCATATATAAAAGATCCGTTAGATAATCGGTTCGAATTTGGATATTGGTATTTTCTTATCGGATTGAATTCGTAAGATCCGTACCAAATTCAACCCGTTTACAACCCTAGACTTCACCACTTTTTATAGAAATTTGGAAAGCCTTTCCAATTGACAAGGGACATGACCCACTAACAACATAGCACGGCCTAGGCATTGTACCCATGTTGTATTGGGCTATCGGCCAGATTAGGCACGGCCAATGTAACCTTCTTGCCGTTGCGACATGGCTCGCTGACACAACCTTGGGCTGGCATGTCAACCCACAAGCCGATACGCTAGGCACGGCAAGCCAACTGTTTTTTCATTTCTTTTTTAAAATTAAACCGCAAATAAAAGATAAATGAGTGTGTATCAATCTTATTGGGATGTGCTCATATTATTGTAATGCAGTACCTAAAATTTATTCAATTTGAATAAATATAAAGTTATCATTCTTATTAATAAAAGTTGTTTTATATGTTTTGTGTAAAAAAAAAAAGTATAATATGTAACTTAAAAATGTATAAAATAAAAAGAAAATTTTATTGATTTTTTGTGTGAGTGGTTTTTTTTATTTTTTTAGTTAACTTATTTGTTTGGAGACTCCGGACGACCAGCCGGGCTGGCACGGCTAGGCCCGCAACGACTGGAAAGAAAAATTTGTTAGTTGTTAGAGCTTGCGATGGTTTGAGAAGCAGATTCTATTCAGATGCATGGGCAAGATCCATGCTCAAATTGGGCCTGATTTAGTTCCAGCCTGTGCCCGTCGCTGTTTTGTTGTAATTTACATGGAATGTCACTGGACCAAGTACCCTGGTAAGGACGAGGACAGAAGACTTAGAAGTTACTTTGATTAACCAAAATTACCCCTCGTACCGCGGAAGAATTACGAAGATTTAAAGAAACATCTGGGGTTTAAAGCATGTTTCACATTTCAAAGAGCTTGTTTTTGACAAGCCAATATAAGACAATTTAACCAATCAGATTTAGAATCACTGTTACAAGATGAATCCCTTTGTTATTAGACATTACAGATTTTGTTAGAATCATCCAATCAGTCAACTTCTGTAACAGAATTTTCAAGTTGGCACCAAACCATCTTCACTCTCTAAAACAAAAGGGCTATCCTACTGAATTACCAAGTTCCCTGAATGGTTTTTGTTCTAAATACACTTGCTATGCACAAATAATTTTAAGAATTCTGTAGAACAACAACTCCCATTCATTTCCTCACCCAACAGAACTAATTATCCTCCCCCAAATTTCCAATGAAAGCAATCATACAAGGAAACGATACACAAAAATGTGGGAGGAGCAACCTTGGACAGATCTCAGCATTGAAGATCCGGACATGGTCCAGGCCTAGAAGCACATGGAAGTGATGGAACTACACATTCCCAGCTTGTACAATCACTGACCTCAAGACCTGGGGACCACGGATTCTGCAACTCTTAGAGCCCCTCCAAGCTCGACGGGTACAAGAGGAACAAGGGAGTGCAGCACATCCGTTATCAAAGGCCGATAACTTGGTTCCGGTTGTACACATAGTACAGCTACAGCAGCAACCTATACAATCACATTGCAGAGCAAATTTAACATACTAAAACCATAGATCACAAGGAGAAAGGTAAAGTTTTGCCAGGTCAACACACTTGGTATAAGTGCTTCAGATCCATGGTGTTTCTAATCACAGGATCCACAATGCTAGGAAGCTTTGACCTGTCAGTGAGCTGGGGCATGGCCTGCATATCATAAATGAAAACATGGTATCAAGCCACAAGAAGTTAAAGCCTGATTGATACTTTCACAAGAAGTGTCTGAATAGCTGGAGATTAAAAGCAGCCCATCCATACCCACGTGACAATTGATTGGCAATGAGCGTGTGCCATTTTTTCTACAGGCTTTCTTCCCATAAGAAGCTCCAACAGAACAACCCCAAATGCATACACATCACTTTTATCAGTCAGTTTACCTGAAAATTTCCCAATCATGGATGTCAAAAAATTTTGTTCAATAAGATTCTCACTGATTAGGCTAGTAACAGGTCAATATTGCAAAGGGCATAATTTGCAATCTAATTTTTGACATATGGCACAAATCACAATAGCATGGGGCATGAACTTCCACCCAATCACATGGTCACAGCTTCAAGTTTTATCATAAATATTATGTTGAGGCCAAGCTAGACAGATAGCATGTCTAGTACCATTTTTCGGCATTTGCAGTAGTCCTACAGCTGTGTTTGACATAACATATATCAGCTCTACTGTATCACATAATACGCTTAAGTGTCCTTTATGGAGGAAAGAAGAGAAGTCATTAAAAGGGAGGAAACAACAGGATAATACTAACAGTTTTTATGGAAGACACGTACAATAGACCAACAGATTCTCACTGATTAGGCTAGTAACAGGTCAACATTGCAAAGGGCCTAATTTAAAATTTAATTTTTGGCATATGGAGCAAATCACAATAGCAGGGGGCATGAACTTCCACCCAATCACATGGTCACAGCTTCAAGGTTTATCATAAATATTATGTTGAGGCCAAGCTAGACAGATAGCATGTCTAGTACCATTTTTCTGCATTTGCAGTAGTCCTACAACTGTGTTTGACGTAACATATATCAGCTCTTCTGTATCACATAATACGCTTAAGTGTCCTTTATGGAGGAAAGAAGAGAAGTCATTAAAAGGGAGGAAACAACAGGATAATACTAACAGTTCTTATGGAAGACACGTTCAATAGACCAACAGATTTAGCAATATGAGGCATACCATCTAAAAGATACTCAGGGGCAACATAACCCAAAGTGCCTGAAAGTTTGATGTTCTTGTTTTGAGCCCCAGAAGTTACAGCAAGACCAAAATCGGAAAGCTGAATGAGGGGAAAAAAAGAAAGAAAGAAAAACAGCAACATTTTAATAAATTTCATAAAGGATGACAAATGAATATATTATGTAAGCTCTGAAAATCAATATGAAAAATTCAAGTAAAGGTAGAGGATTTTACCTTTGCATTGAAGTTGGAATCCAGAAGAATGTTTGATGATTTTAGATCTCTATGGATCACAGGGGGATCACAATACTCATGGAGATATTCTAATCCCCTGGTCAACAAGAATAAAGTCAAAATAAAATATGCTAATATCAGAATAAGAAAGAGGTAAATGGTGTTATAGTTCAACCAATTCAGCAACCCACCTTGCTGCATCAAGTGCAATTTTCATTCTTAGATGCCAAGTTAAAGCTGATCCATGAGAAGATCCTACCAAATCAATCAAATTTGAAAAGATTTAGTCTTCCATTGTATCTTGTGCTTCTTAATAAATTTTGGCGGGTGGGAAATGAGAGACGTTTTACCATGCAATTGAGTTTCTAGAGATCCATTCTGCATCAACTCATATACAAGAAGCCTCGACTCGCCATGGATGCTGTAGCCCAAAAGAGAAACTATATTCTGATGCCGGAATTTACTCAACAAATCCACCTCATTCTGCAATCAACATTTATAAGTGGAGAAGAAAATACATAAGACCATCAAATCCTAAAACATGTAAATCCAGCAGAATTTCACTGTTCGCACCTCGAATTCTCTTTCTACATCTGGTCCTCCACCATCTAGTTTCTTCACAGCAGCAAGGACGTTGTTATCAAAACGAGCCATGTAAACACATCCAAATCCACCCACTCCCAAAATGTTACTTTCACTGAACTTTTTTGTCGCAGATTCTAAAAGCTGATACTCCATCATGGAGACAGATCCCTTTTTGCCATTCATCTTCAAGGAATTGAATTTACCCAAAATGGGACCTAAAGTGATCCCTTTGGAACCATCTTCAGAAATCAAATCAAACCAGACGAAGCAAAAGTGATCACACGAACCAAAAGCACAATTGCTGCTACAAACACGAAAAGGGAAGTGGGTCTGATGAATAGGAATGTACCTGAGTTCTGTGAGCCTTTCGGATCACAGTTTCGTGAGTTCTTCTGTCGATATATGCAGAAACAAAACAGACCAAAAAGTATTGCCCCAAGGGTAGCGGAAGCCACAATGATGGCTGCTAACATTTTCTTATTTGGATCACGATCCTGCTCTACTCTGTCCCCTGGCATCACTGCTTTCAGAAGAAATTTAAGGATGGAGCTTTAGCAGTGGAACTAATGTGGGACAGAAAATTGCCAAAAGCCCACGAATCAAACAGAGAAAATTAGACTAAACAGGGGAAACGAGAGAGAAAGGAAAGCCTTGTTCAATTTGGTACTAAATAAATGCAGCAAAGGTAAAGATTAGTAGGAGATAGTGATCTCAATGATCTGAGGAGTCAAAAGAAAAGTCCCAAAAATAGGAAATATTAAAAATCCAAGGAAATGAATAAACTTTCTAGATTCAGAAGAAGATAATTTCATTAAGAAAAAGAAATTCAAGATAAAATATTTTATCTGTAATTTTCTGTCATGCAATAAATGTATGAACCCCATGATTCAGAAATTCAAATTTGAAATTTGAAACAAAGCAAACCCATTACCCTTCTAAGAAAGCAAGTTTCAGAGTTTCACCGAAGAAATAAATCATAACAGGAAAATCTCAGAAACCCATGAAGTAAAATAAAATAAAATGCAAGGGGAAAAATACAAACAATGAAAGCCATTGCTTGAGTACCCGGAGAAACCGCCGCCATTGTTGCAGAGATCTGAGGAATGGGTGTCTCTGAAGGGGAAATGACGGGCCCATAAGTGAACGAAAGAAGAGGCTGTAGCCTGGCGTCAGTAAACGCGAAGAACAGAGAGAACCAACAACCCCAACTCGATAAAAGAAGACGACGAACAAGCAGCTTCATCCCTCTCTCAAAATGTTCGCGTGTTACCGAGAGACAATCAGAAAGAAAGGGGTTGCGACTCGCCCGAAATCTGTGATGCTTACGGAGGTATAGATGTTTGGATATTACTAAGACTTTTGAATTTTTTCAGTATTTAGTGCACATCTCACTCGCTCTGTCCCTTGGAAAAAGCCGACAAAATACTGTTGCAGGGAAAAGAAGAAAGTTTCTTGGCTCTTTAGTGGGCCAAATTCACATCTATCATGTGGCAGTTATCAAAAGGTCACGTCCAAAAGTTAAAGACTTCAGATGCAGAAAGAAGGGATGGAGGCGAAGGAACACAAAGAAGACTTGAAAGGGCATCCTTAAAATGACTAAATTGACATCCTCTCTCAAGGGACCAAACAAGCTGACCTGAAATAAATTCTACCAAAAATAAATAAATAAATAAATAAAAGTTTTACCAAGGAACTATTTACATGACAGACAGATTTTTTTTAATGTAACAATAATTAAAACAATCAAATGGTACCAATCAATCACAAATAACAAAAAGGTTGCATTTTGCCTTGGCCACATGAAATTTTAGGGTTGAAATCTGTTGCAATTTGTTTTCTGCTTTTGTTTTTCTTTTTGTGTGAGATGCTACCACGTAGAGAATTTCCTAATTAATGTTTTTCTAAATTCACGTGAAACATATATGATAAGTAAAAAAAAAAAAATACTAATCGTGAAATGTTCTACAGTCCACGCTAACATATTGTAGAATCCAATGCTAAAAAGAATTGCAACAATTTTCAACCCCAAATTTTGCATTGGTAAATTCTTCATGCTAACATAAAGGTTAAATTAGTTTAATAATATAAATAAATTTAAAATTACATGCTTCATAGTGTTATAGTTGCAACTTGATGCTGAAATCCTTTAAACTTCAAGACGGCATAGTGAGAAACCAAATGTCAGCAAATATTTTCCACTTCCTATTTAGAATAATAATATCAAATCATCCAAACTATCTTAAAAAGAAAGCGCTGTAGACAATATAAGCTTTGTAACTTGTAATATGGTGCCTAAACACTTTATCTGGATATAGTAGAAGAAGAAAGTATTGATTAAAAGAATTTCATCTAATCATATGACAAATACATCAATTTATGTTATAAGCATGACATGATGGGTCACTTTCAGAAGGAACCTATCCACAAGATCATTATAAATACTGGTTTATACTTTATATCGTTCGTGTGTAAAATGAGAACTTTCATTATATATAGCACTTATAATTAAGATTGTCAATGTCTTCTTTGTGGAATGATCATTGTTGGCTCATGTATGGCCTCATAGCCATAATCGAAGAAACCAAACAGCGTGACTTATCATTAAGAAGAAATGGCCTTTTCAACAAATAAATTAAAGTTGTCTAAGCATTCTCTTTCGCCAATTAAAAGTTTTTAAATTGCCTCTTAATTTACCAATTTCTATCAGGTTCTGCTTACAATTGCTGCTATTTTTTATTTTTAAAACCACAATCATTATGGAAATTGTAGACCCAATAAAAAAAAACTATTAATACTAATTATTGAGATATAATCTGGCGTTCTTATATTTTCTTTTTTCAGATTTTTTTCCTTTTTTTTTTTGGAGTTTGTGAAATAAAAGGTAGCGAAATCAAATTTTGTAAGATGGAATTCGATTGAAAGGAGAGGGGTATTTTGGTCAATTAATGTGCGTTGACCAACAATTGAATATTTCAGGTTTTTTAAGATGAAAATAGCGGTTCGGCAACGTGAAAGGTGGCAAGAAGGAGATGCCTCCGCCAATTACTGCGGTCACGTATATTTCGGATTTTCTGTTCGTGTTCTCATTTCTCACCACTTCACTAAATCTCAACTCCGTGAAAGGTTTGAAGATGTCTCGCTTAGGCTTCTCGTCCACCGTACCAAACACAACCCCATCGCTTTAAGATAGTAAAGGGTAGACTCCATTTTTTAAAAGACTTTTCCAGGTTTTTGGTTTTAGGGTCAGTTTAAGATACTTGGAAATTTGGTTTTTAGTAATGCTTTTTAAAAATAACTCAGATTCAGTTACTAAAATTCTTGGAAATTGTAAAACAATGGTAATTTTAGGATCAGTATACTGGGAAATTTGGTTTTTAGTAATGCTTTTTAAAAATAACTGAGATTTAGTTACTAAAATTCTTGGAAATTGTAAAACAAAGGTAATTTTTTTAAAATAATTGACAATAAATGTTATTTTACTGTTTACGGAGGATTTCTTCCAAAAATGCCTTTGAAAGACAATAAATAATTTATTTGATACTTTTTAAAACAATTGAGAATGTGTGTCATTTTACTGTTAGCAAAGGGTTTCTTCTGAAAATTCCTTTGAAATATTCTAAATAATGGAATGAAATCGTCTGCAATTATTACTTGAATTGCAGATTGATGTTGAGGTTGGATGCTTCCACATCTCCCACAGCTAGTGATTTTCTAAATAGGCCTCACACAAAACACTTATAAAAAATGAAAAACACTAATCATAGGATGTTTCACGAGGAAACATTTCACTTAAATAGCAGTCTACAATTCAGGCAAGGATTGCAGACGATTTCATCTTATTTGTTATCATCTTTTAATGAATATTATAAGGGCATCTTTAGAAGAAACTCTTTGCAAATTGCAAATAGTGAAATAACACTCATTTCTCAATTATTTTTAAAAAGTATCATTGCTTTATAATTACCAAGAATTTGGTGATTGAAACTAGGTTATTTTAAAAAATATCATAAAAATCAATCTCCCTATATTTATTGGGGAAAATTACTGTTCACCCCTACTTTTAACAATGACCAAAAAGTATACCTTTTCTTTAAAAAAGAAAAAAAGATGAATATAATTCTTCAAAAAAACTAATGATGGAATGGTCCTCTATGTATATATGTAAGAGGACCATTAAATCATTAATGATCATGTTTTTAACTTTCATATTTCCCATACCGTTTTTTTTGCTATTTCTTTAGTTGGTTCACACAAACCCCTCACCAAAAAAGCAATTTAAAATTTTACAAGATAGGGTTTTTTGGGTGGGTGGTTAAAAAGTTTTTTGTTTGCAGGGGATATAGAAGACAATATATTGGGGGTATTTCCTAGATTTTGACCCGCTGTTTTTCATTGTCACATACAATGCGGCAAAATCTCTAAAAAGATTCTACTATCCCAGAAAAAACTACCTCTTATGTCATCAATAACTATTTTATAAATAACCATCCAAATGTCTCACGTCAACTACTGAACATTCGTAAGAGTGCATGTGCTTGCTCTAGTAACCAAGAAAAGGTGACATGTTCATTCTCGCTGGACGGAGTCAGTACTTATAATGGTTAGGGTGGTGTAACCATTTGACGGACTTGGTGAAAGCAAGATTCACCACCTAACAGCCAAATTTTTATTCATTCGGCCAATTTGTCACGTGTTAGGTTGCTGAGAAGCTTGAAAATTGAGGCACACGGCAGTTGCCAGTACAGCTGAAGGATCAACGTCATACACGGAAGCAGCACTTTAAGTCAACGGAAGAAGGCCGGTTGGATGTCTCAGTCAGATCTTCTGTTGCATTCGCGTGTCTCATTTTGATGCTAAATCCTTGTGCTTCCAAACTGGTTTCCAGAAGATGACAAAACTTGCTTCTCGGTTTCCTCTGAAAAGCTTTGAGTTTATGGTTTTAAATTGCTTGTTTTGTAATGTTTAATAGCAATCTTGAAATAAAATACAAAGGCTACATGCTGTAGAGTGTCACCGAATATCTTTATTTGGAGTACTCCATGATCAATCTTAGTTAACTTGTTTACAATAATGTAGTGATTTTTAAGAAATTGTTTGCGATGTGAGTTTGCAATTAATGTTTCCTATTGCAAAAGTCATATCCATACTATCTATAAAGTGTTCTACCAAAAAAAAACTACTATCTATAAAGTGAACTTGCTTAATTCGAGCCTAATGTTTATAGTTGAAAGTACTGTCACCTGGTACTTCTAATTACGTCTTTAATAACTAGAAGAGGTAGTTTGTTGAAAGCCTAACAACACATAAGAGGGGGGGCCTCAACCTTAAAACCCAAGCATTAATGTGAGGGAAATCCATCTTTTATATAGTGGGTGAAACAATGGTGAATTCCCAATGTGTGACAAATTCCAACAGCCCCCCTCACGTTGGACAGCACAGCATGGAAATGGGTTAGGCTCTGATATCATGTTGAAAGCCCAACAACACATAAGAGGGGGGGCCTCAACCTTAAAACCCAAGCATTAATGTGAGGGAAGTCCATCTTTTATATAGTGGGTGAAACAATGGTAAATTCCCAATGTGTGACAAATTCCAACAGCCCCTCTCACGTTGGACAGCACAACGTGGAAATGGGTTAGGCTCTGATATCATATTGAAAGCCCAACAACACATAAGAGGGGGGCCTCAACCTTAAAACCCAAGCATTATTGTGAGGAAAGTCCATCTTTTATATAGTGGGTAAAATAATGGTAAATTCCCAATGTGTGACAAATTCCAACAGCCCCCCTCACGTTGGACAGTACAGCGTGGAAATGGGTTAGGCTCTGATATCATGTTGAAAGCCCAACAACACATAAGAGGAGGGGCCTCAATCTTAAAACCCAAGCATTAATGTGAGGGAAGTCCATCTTTTATATAGTGGGTGAAACAATGGTAAATTCCCAATGTGTGACAAATTCCAACAGCCCCTCTCACGTTGGACAGCACAACGTGGAAATGGGTTAGGCTCTGATATCATATTGAAAGCCCAACAACACATAAGAGGGGGGCCTCAACCTTAAAACCCAAGCATTATTGTGAGGAAAGTCCATCTTTTATATAGTGGGTAAAATAATGGTAAATTCCCAATGTGTGACAAATTCCAACAGCCCCCCTCACGTTGGACAGTACAGCGTGGAAATGGGTTAGGCTCTGATATCATGTTGAAAGCCCAACAACACATAAGAGGAGGGGCCTCAATCTTAAAACCCAGGCATTAAGGTTCGTAACTGCCTATGCAATACCCTTCTTTATTTTTGCAACGTGAATTACGCGTGCTTCCCCTAGTGGAGTAAAAAGTCACGCATATACAACATTTATTCTACTATTTTGATTTCTCACCAATCAAAACATTTCATGTGACATACTCTCATAGATCATATTACAAATGGGCCTACCAAAGCATCCTACATGAGATAAGGATAATTTTTATTGGCGACGGACCAAAGTGGCAAGAGAAATTAGGTATAGAATTCCAATACAAGAATTTTGTCTTGCGGAGGAATTTGATTGCTTGAGTAAGTTTTAAGCGTTGGATGCTTCATTGAGAGCAGTTCTTTCCAAGTGCACGGATGGTACTGCAAGAGAGAAAAGTACAAAAGTATGTGTTTGATCAATTTTTGGAAAATTAAGTTTTTTGAGAGCAGTTCTTTCCAAGTGCAAGGATGGTACTGCAAGAGAGAAAAGTACAAAAGTATGCGTTTGATCAATTTTTGGAAAATTAATTTTTAGTAATATTTTTTCAAAATAAGTAAGATTCAATCAGCAAAGTTTTAAATTTTAATAAACTTTTATCAAAATAATTAATTTTTAGTGATATTTTATTATTACAAATAAACTATTCCAAGAATATCCTTACATCACCCATTTAAATGACTTGTACAAATCACTCACTCAAGGTACAAGTCATTTTATTGACTTGTAGAAGCCAATTTATTGCTTGTACAAATTTAAAATGACTTGTACAAGTCTTGAAAGCGAGTCGTATAAGGGTATTTTTAGAAGAATTTATTTGTAACAATGAAATATGATTAAAAATTAATTATGTTGATAAAAATTTATTAAAAATTAAAACTCAAAACTTTGTTTACTGAATATTAATTATTTTGAAAAAATATCACTAAAAATTAATTTACCCATTTGTTTTTTTTGTTACATACGGTGGAGTTGCGTTGCAAGTCGAAATTCCCATTTTCTAAATAGAGTGAGATGAGGTGGCAAAGGGCATTGGTGCCTTTTTTTATTTTAGTGAGGGTAGAGCCGAAGCTCACATACTTATAGACTATTTATTATTATTAGCGTTAATTCTTTTGAGTTTATTTGTTTTTAAGATTGCATTATTTAGGAGTTACGTCCTCATTGTTCAGTGTATTGGTTAGCTTGATTTTAGTAGTTGTTTTTGTGTTTGAGGTTCCCTAAGGTCATATAGATGAGTTATTATGGGAAAATTTATTCCTTTTTTTATTTTACAAAAGGGTAGTAATAATAATAATAACAAAATTGATAATAATACATGTTCCGAACATAGCTTTCCATTAGCTACTTTATAATTAAAATTATGATAAAAGAAGCACAACTAAGGATTAGAGCCGACAAAATGCCACCCGACCCGACAGGTCAATCCAATTATAAACATTTTGGGTTGACCCGTTTATTAATTACCCGGCAATAATCAGATCAACCCGATTATGACCCACCAACCCGACAGGTAACTCGATTTAAAAAAAGATGGCAAAAGTGTCATGCTTCGACCCGATTAACCCAAAAACCCGACTCGAATATGGTACAACCCGATCCAATTAAACTCCAACCCTATTTTAATAATATTTTTTGAAAAATAAAAAATAAAAAAAATTTAGTCCAACCAATTATGACCCGATTAGCCCTCAACCCGATTATGACCCGACCCGTTGCCAGTTCTACTAAGGATGGCAATGAGCCGGTTAAACGCATAACGCACCCCCACACCACCCCTAATGCATGGTTAGGGTTTTGTATCGCATAAATTGGGTTTGGTTGGGTTTGGTTTTAGCTCAACCCGCACCGAATCTAACCTTATTACGCTCCTTACCATTAAACTATGAATTATTTAATTATCTGTATTACTTGATATTCATTCAATTCCCCCAAAAAAAGGAATTCACATCCTGGGAGAGAGTGAGGGGGGAAGATGATGCGGAATCAATCAATATATTAAATGAGAGAGAAAGAAAGCCCCAAGAATATGAAGTGGGATTCGGTGATTGTGCCTCGTATTGTTCTGTGTGTCTTTGCTGGAGTCTTGACTTCTTTTTTGTTTTAAATTCTACTGTGCTACCCAAAAAACACTCCGAAAAACTGGATTCAATTCTTTCTTGGTGCAGGACTGGGCCTTTTATTATTTCTTTGAGAAACCAAAGGTGCGAGAGAGAGAGTATATAATATGTTTCAAAATAAAAAAGTTACAGTAAATGCCAAATGAGAGATTCTGATCCTTTTAACGTTTTGTTACAGACAACAAGATCTTAACGTCCAATCCTTAAGGGCCATATCCTTTTAAACCAGGTGGAAGACCTTATCTTCCGATACCATAAGTCTACCCCCAGAAGCACGTGCATTGGAGTGTCAAAGTAGTTTCGTGTTTCTTTGGGAAGCGTAAAATATGGTTCATCCCATAGTGGCCCCCGGGGGGGGGGGGGGGGGGGAATCCAAGATCAAACATAAAAGGTCATTCAAGTGTAGGCACAGCTCGGGCTGAGACGTGCCGTGCCGGCCTGGCAGGCTTAGGGTAGTTTTCTCTCCCCAAAAAATATATATATATATAGAAAAAATAGTAAAAAAGTTACTTACTTCTTGAACCACACCGAAATGAAGAGTTGAAAAAGTATTACTTGCATCTATTATCGCTTGACTGTCCAAGTAGTAATCAACGCAAGTAACATTTTTGTAACTTCTATATAGACGTGAAGAGGGTTGTTCAGTGATTTGCTAATGGTCGGGCTCAAGGAGCACCGTGAATTTGTCGGCAATTAGCAAAATCACTAAACATGACTCTACGAAGAAAATTTGCCAATGGTAAACATGACTCTACGAAGAAACAAAAAAAAAAAATTTATAACTTTCTTAGAGTCTTATTAAAAGATTTGCCAATGGTAAGCCTAGGCCAACCCCCCCCCCCCCCCCCCCCAATGTAAGCACTCTGCTGAGTCTACCGACCATTAGCTAAATCTTTAAACAAGACTCTAAGAAAGTAAGAAGAGGTGTGGTTTGGAGTGGGAAGAGTTAAGCCTATTTATAGAAAGCAAAAAGTGGTTTTTTACCAATTCTAACCTCAAATATGATTGTTATTTAGCTGTTGGAAGGGTTGAAATGGTCATTTACAATCAATTACAAGTATATCGCACGCGTGCTGGCCGGGCCATGGGCCCGGCCCCGGCACGATCAGGGGCGACAGGCCATGCCCATGCCGGCCTGGCCCGATGGCCCGGCCCCGGCACGATCAGGGGCGACAGGCCATGCCCATGCC
Source organism: Buxus sempervirens (assembly GCA_947561395.2). Taxonomy (NCBI): domain Eukaryota; kingdom Viridiplantae; phylum Streptophyta; class Magnoliopsida; order Buxales; family Buxaceae; genus Buxus; species Buxus sempervirens. The sequence continues at coordinate 37,216,871 of OX387189.1, forward strand.
GGCCTGGCCCGATAAGCAACCCTATTCAAGTGTTACATCCCAATCTAAGGCAATAGAAAGTGAGAAGGTCGATATATGTATACTTACGACAAACAATAATATTGCTAGCTAGTGAGATCGGAGGATTACAGAATGATATAAGAGTTGGACCTTAATTGGAGCTTGTGAGGCCTTGATGTTGCCTGGTACATGTGGTCATGCTCAAAGTAATGGGTTGGTAAGCTATCAGGGCTAGTAGGTGTAATCATGGAATCCCACATTGCTTGAAGAGGAGGGAGTGAAGGTCCATGTATGTAGCCTTGTGACTTTCTCGAGCAACGAAGTCTTTTTGAGATAAAACTAGAACAAAATCATAAGGCCAATGGACCAAAGTGTACGACAATAATATTGTTGCGGAGACTATTAAGTATAATCCAAAAGAAACTCTAATATATCTTTGGGTTTGGTTTGATTTCTTTTATTGATTTTAACCGAACCACTGCCATCCCTATGTGCATGCAAATTCTATCAAATCTAAAGAGAGGTTTGTGTATTTTACCCAAAAAGGAAACATATCTAGTAACCAAATGCTTGGAAAAGATGGTGCACGCTGTGAAGAGCTAGTCCATGATGAGATAGACCGGGCACTAAAAAACTAAAAGCCCAAAACCAAAGAGTCTGCCCACTTTCATCATGTCCAATCCCTTGTTAATCATTTTGATCCATGGTCAATTAAATCGGGCTTCAATCATAGCCTGTATGATGATGAACAAGTAAGGCGCAATGTGTATTTATCCACGCATACGGTTTTCTTAGGTTCTGTTCGCTTTCAATGACACGCTGCCACGTGGAGCACTTCCCCTTTCACGACACCAAGCCATAACCTATAAATAGAGAGCAAGTCAGCAAGCCAAGGCTTTGGTAGACTGTTTCGATATTTTCTTTCTTTCTTCATGGCCTCGGCAGTTCTCCGCTCTCAAGACTGCCTGAAAGGCGTGCTTCCTCCTGAAACCCTAACCTCTTCTCCTCTCAGACGACGACGGAGCTCAAACCCTCGTCAGTCATCTTCTCGATCCAGCCGGAGAAAGCGAAGTCTGGTTGGTTTACCTGATAAGGACAAAGTTAGGGATCGACGTCCGGCGATGGTCGTGAGCTGTCCTAGAAAAGAATTCGTCATGGGAGAGGTTACGATTTTGAAACACGGAGAGGAACTGAAACCGACGATGAATCGAGAATCTTTAGCGGACGAGGATGTAATCGAGAGGAAGATCGTGGCCGATGAGGATTTGGTACCTTCTTTTAGTGATCGGTTGGTTCAGGAGCGTGAAACGATTCGGAAGCAGATAAGATTCGAAGATGAAAAGTGCGTTCGCGAATTTTATGCTGGATCGAGTTTTGCCATCTCGCCTCCTCCAAGTTCTCTTCCTTTTCCTGCGTTTTGCACTAAAGAAGGCGTTTGGAGTAAGACCGACGCTGCATCGACTGCTGATCTCCGGCGGCTGCTGTTCTCTTCCTTGGGTGGAATTATGCTGAATGTAATTGTAAATTCCTTTTTGGATAGGATAGAAATTGCCATAGTAAAAGAATCCAATGAAGAAGGCATTATCGACGAATAACTGACCGCTATTTTCATGAATTGAAGGTTATGAAAAATATTTAGAGAAGCAAACGTTGCTATTGAATTTCTGTCAAATTTTCGTCGACGAATTGTAGGAGCTCTCTTCGTTGGTTATCTGCACTTTGGAGCATCACAGGATCGTGCCACGTTATTGAGTGGTTTAACCGTAATTTTTTTTGCGTGCCTTTCCATATTTGCCGGCAAGTGTTTCAAATGAGATTGATTTGAAAGAACACTGACGGTGAGATACTATATATGATAGCGTCTCACAAGCACAGTTAAGAACAAACCAGATAAAAAAGATTTCAACCCATACATATACTGCTATTGCTCGACCACAGTTCTGAACGAACAAACCAGATAAACATAGCAGAAGATTTCAACCCATCTATATACTACTGTTCCACGATAGCTCACTGGTAGATTGTTTGGCAATGAGTTGATTAGGAGTGGGAGGGGCTTTCCTTCCAGCATTTTTGGTGAAGTCCATAGATCATGTTAGAAAATAGTAAGTCGTTTTTTACCTTAACCAATGTTTTCGTCTTGCTTTATTCATCGGTATAAATGCAGATCTTTCTGCGCCCCAATCTACGCTAAATTCAGGATTTGGAAGAAAGGTTGAAGAAAGTAGTAGGTCAAATCAATAAGAAAACTAAATTATAATCTATACCCTTATAAAGTGAACCTTGGGAATATTAATTCCCAAGATCCTAACCGGCCTTTTTGTTGGTGGCAAATTATCCCTTCAAAATCCATAAAATTCTCCTTATAGGGTTGTTACCCCTAAATGATTCAAGGTCTATCATGTAATCACCCAATACCTATTCCTTTAAAAATTGAAATCTAAAGAGATCCAACGTAAACTAGCTTCTACAAGCAATAGTGCACTTGCCTTCTGAACGAAATCAAAAGCCAAATGAAAGCTATATTGGAAAAGGAAACACAAATTCTAAACTTAAAACTAAACCAAACTGAATTTGGTTCGTTTTTGGCTGAATTCTATTTCATTTTCAGTAAAGCCGTAACTATAGATTGAACTGATTAGTTTGATCTTTGTATTTCTCAAACTATAACCCAACCAAAATAAAAATATATAACTCGATCTCGAAAAGCCTACTGCTGCTAGCTAGCATTATCTGCTAGGAGATCTTATCATCAGAGAAAGTTGATTATCTTCTGGGTTACATATTTCTATCATCAGTTGACAGTCACAGACCAGACTCTATCTTAACACAAGGAAAACTGAAATGAAAGAGAAAACAAAAGCCTGGGCACTTAAATTTTTCAATATGAGAATCGGGAAGTGGAGGAAACAGTTAGTTGGTGCATTGAGTGTCATCGGTTATCTAACCCAAAGGGCACATAATTCCAGACACCATGACAATCCTTCTTCCCCTTCATTCAATGATCTCCCAACCCAACACAAAAATGAGGAGAATTCCCACTTGTGAAAACTAACTAGCTCTCATCTCCATCCAAATCCCACATCCATCGAAACTCGAAATGCAAAGTTGGCATCACAGGAAATATAAATGTAGAGATCAGGGTTCTTGTGTGCCATAATACCCCATGCATGCAGCTAGAAAGATGAAATGGAAATGAGAGCTAACTTGGTTGGACTGCTACTAGTTGTGCTGTTCTTGACTGCTCTGAGCATTACAGTAACAGAGGCAAGAGATCATCCACAGAAGCACCACCGAAACAGAGGAGCACAAGGAAAGAGACGAAGCAGTGGCAGAATTGCAGGTCAAAGGAGGACACGGAGGCCAAGTAATTGTGATCCCTTGTATCGTTTTCTCTTTGGAAGCTGTGGCCAATGGCCTTTTCCTCGATTTCCTTCTCCTGATAATCCTTTTGTACCGGCGCCCACTCGCCCTGTTCCGTCGCCTTCAGTGCCTCTTCTGCCGCCGGTTCCTGTAGCTCCACCGTCTCTGCCGATACCTCCGGTTGTTCCTTCGCCTCCTCTGATACCTTTGCCACCACTTGTTCCTTCTCCTCCGCCTGTTGTGGTACTACCACCCTTGGTTCCGTCTCCACCTCCTGTTGTAGTACTACCACCACCTTTGTTGCCTTCGCCACCTCCTGCTGTTTTACTTCCTTCACCACCACCACCAGTGCTTCCTTCTTCACCGCCACCTGTTATTGTGTCACCCCCATCATCGCCACCAGTAATACCATCTCCTCCACCATTGCTGTCGCCACCTCCTCCTCTAGTACCGTCCCCTCCACCACCCTCGCCACCACTGTCGCCGCCGCCATCTACGCCTCCTCCTTCCCCACCACCGCCACCACAAGTATTTCCCTCACCACCACCACCTTCTCCACCACCACCAGTATTTCCCTCACCACCACCACCTTCCCCACCGCCCCCAGTAGTCCTCTCGCCGCCGCCGCCACCACCACTACTCTCATCGCCACCGCCACCTTCACCGCCACCACCACTACTCCCCTCGCCGCCGCCACCTTCACCACCCCCACCACTACTCCCATCGCCACCTCCACCTTCACCGCCACCACCACTACTCCCCTCGCCGCCACCACCTTCACCACCACCACCACTAGTCCCTTCACCACCTCCACCGCTAATCCCGTCACCACCACCACTAGTGATACTTCCTCCGCCATCACTGCTACCTCCTGCTGCAATTATACCTCCTACGTTTCCTTGGCTGTCACCTCCTGCTGTAACAACTGAAGCACCAATCCTCCCTGAATTTTCACCGCCACCATTTTTTCCTTTACCACAAGCACCGCCTACTCAAGAAATACCCCCGGACCAAACCACGCCAACTCTTTCTCCACCGCCGTCATTTTCTATACCAATGCTACCAGATCCTCTTCTTCAACCGGCGGCTCCAGATCTGCCGCTATTTCCACCTCAGCAGCCATTCTCATTTGCTCCACCAGTCATGTTCCCACCACTTGTGCCGGATGCCGATGCTTTCGAGCCACCGTCAACCCCAGATGGTTTTCTGCAACCCCCATTGGGCCCGGGTGTTTCAGGCAATTAGCAACTACAATCGCTTCCTCTCTCTCTCTTGATTTTTTTTTTACAAATAATTGAAGCCCATATGATTCTGCTTGCTCTATATTTCTGTATTATTGTGTGTTAATGATTATAGTTTAGTTAAATGCCGTCTAGTGTTGGGGAAGAAGATGGTTTTATAATTATATATGGAGTCGGTAATGGATATTGAAATTTGCTTTAATGGCAGTTTTTCTTATTCGGGTTTGTGTATAAAACTAATCACAAGCTTCAGAGATGTCATTGAAATTCAAAATTGGAATACAAAAGTTTGATAGTTGTCTAAAAATTGAAGATCACAGAATCTTCTATATGGGCTACTCGCTGAATCAAAACATTTTGATCGTGAATCCCAAAACGAGGTAGAAGGAACAAATTCATGTGAGCCAGTTGACCTGAATGCCGAAAATGGCGGATTTAAACAAAGTCAACCCACCCACATAAGATTCCCGTTAGACTTCAAACATGTCCAATCGTACATTATGTTCAAAGCTTCCAGGAAACAATTCTTCCATCTTCCTGCCAAGTTCAATCTCTCTGTCCCCCTCTCTTTGTCATGATCAAGATCACTGCTTTTCTCAGATTCAGACCCTCAATCTACTGCTTCGAATTTCGATTTTTGTTTCTCGTACGCGTTTGAGATGACGGAGAGATGGGCAGATCTGCTGGAGGAATGCTTGGAATGTATCTTAAGTCGGCTGGATCAAAATCGAGACTTTGAAGCCCTTTCGTTAGTCTGCAAGCGCTTTCTTTCGGTCACGAATCGGTTGCGCTTTGCTTTAACGGTAGTCGATGACACAATTCGGCTTCAGGGGACTGTTACCGCACTGCTTCGCAGATTTCACCAGCTGAAACGGATAGACATTGTTCAATTCGATGGAGATCAAGATCGCCTTATTCGCGAGATCGCTACGTCGGGTTTAAACGTTGAAGCTCTAAGTATATCCAAGCAGAAAAGAATTCCGGTAGAGAGCTTTAAGAAGTTTGGATCGAAGATGAAGAGCTTGCGCATCCTCATCTGCTCGGGACTCCATTTCTTGCAGGACGGTGATCTGATTGTGATTGCTGATTCCTTTCCATCATTGGAAGAACTTGAGATAAGTTTTCCAATACATCGCAGCAATCCTCGTCAGGGATCTGTAACTGATGCAGGGATCGCAGCCATGTCAGCGAAGCTTCGGAGCCTCCGCAAAATAAATCTTTCTGGGAATGGGTACATAACCGATCGATCTCTTCTCGCTCTTATGTCGAATTGCGTGTATTTGAGGGAAATCCATGCTTGTCGTTGCAATTTTATAAGCGAAAACGGTATTAGATCAGTAATCAATCAAAGTCCCAACTTCAGTTCTCTATCGTTAAGCGGAAACAATATTTATCCTTCCTTCACCATGGAAAACTCCTCCATTTGTGGAAGATCTTTGAGCAGCCTTGATTTCATCCACGTGTTTATCTCGGACAATTTTCTGTACTCAATCAGAGAAGCAAATCTCCCATTGAAGAAGCTTTTGCTGTCCCATTGTCTAGGGTTCACAGTCATCGCACTTTCATCTCTTTTGAGTACATACCAGTCTCTAACCCACTTAGATCTTGAAGGAACAGAGTTCCTCACGGACAATATCATGACAAATTTATCCCAATACCTGTACCATCTAAACTCCATAACCCTCAGCTGTTGCTCTCTTCTGACCAGTTCAACCTTCTTCACCCTTGTGAAATCCTGTCCTTTTCTGAAAACAATCCAAATGGAGAGAGCGGATTTAGACAGCGAGGGTTGCACCATAGATGATTTGGTACAGAACCCATCAATCCAGTCTGTAAGATTGCGTGGGAATATATGTTTGAGCAATGAAACACTCGGGAAAATAGCTTGGGTTTGCCCCAAACTAAGAAAACTCGACGTGAGCTGCTCTTTGAGTATAACAGAAGAAGGCATTGGGAAAGTTGCAGAGCTCTGCAGTGAGACTTTAATGGAACTGCATGTGGGTGGGTGTGAAGAGATGAAAAGTCTCGGGACGGATTCCCAATTTTCGGCATTGGAGGTTTTGGAGGCAGCGGGGTCAGGCATCAACGACGAGGGACTGTCGATGGTTGGTCGGACTTGTTCCAGGCTTCGACATTTGGACTTGGGAGGTTGCTTGGGAGTGACAACGAAAGGGGTGAAGGGAGTGATTGGGAACTGTAAGCTACTGAGAGAGATGATTTTTCCGCTCTTGATCTTTGATGCAATTTCTCATCGTTTGTCAAGGAAGGAACTGAGAGAAATAAGCCTGAAGCGCAATGTTGGATTTGATATCTTGGCTTGGCTGGTGTTTTCAAGGTCATCACTCAGGAAGGTAATCCTACCTTGTGATTTTGTTCTCAGTGAAAAGCAGAAAGATCTGTTCTTACGACATGGATGCATTGTTTTGGAGACTCGCCATTTAGACTTACAGGGGATTAGAAGGTCTTATTTTGGTTTGTATTTTCTTTTCTTTAAACAATCTTCCATGTTGAGCTTGAAATTGTAATTGTAATTCTGTTTGATTTTGTATGAACACGGAATCACGTACAATTACCACATTTGCTGGATCAGTTTGGTATGATCAAACCCAAACCACGTGAAGCATTTATGATATATGTAAAAAAAAAAACACTAATTTTGAAATGCTCTAGAGTCTACACAATGGCATATTGCATAATCCAATGCTAAAAAAAATTGCAAAAACCCCAAAATTTGCATTGGTAAATTCTTCATGCTAACATAAAGATTAAATTAGTTTAATAATATAAATAAATTTAAAATTACACGCTTCATAGTGTCATAGTTGCAGCTTGATTTAGAAATCCCTTGAAGAGAGCATAGTGAGAAATCAAATGTCTCCTCACTTCGCATTTATAATAATATCAAATGTCCCAAGCTATCGAGAGCTGGCAAAATGTGATCCGACCCGATTTAAACGGGTTTGAGTTGACCCGTATCTTAAAAAGAAAGTGTTCTAGGCAATATAAGCTCCGTAACTCGTAGCATAGTGCCTAAATACTTTATCTGGATATAGTAGAAGAAGAAAGTATTGATCAAAAGAATTTCATCTAATTATATGACAAATATATTAATTTATGTTATAAGCACGACATGATGGGTCACTTTCAAAAGGAACCTATCCACAAGATCATTATTAATACTGGTTTATACTTTATATGGTTCGTGTGTGGGAAATGGGAACTTGCATTATAGCACTTATTCGAATTAAGATTGTCAATGTTTGTAGAATGATCATTGTTGGCTCACGTTTTTAAATGGCCTTATCATTAAGAAGAAAGGGCCTTTTCAACAAATAAATTAAAGTTGCCTAATCATTCTCTTTCACCAATTAAAAGTTTTTAAATGGCCTCTTTACCAATTTTTATTAGGTTCTCTTTACAATTGCTCTGTCTAATCATTCTCTTTCACCAATTAAAATCTTTTAAATTGCCTCTTTACCAATTTCTATGAGGTTCTGTTTATATTTGCTGCTATTTTTTATATTTGCTTTTCATAAAGTTTGTTGTAAAGTCTAGGGCTAGCAATGGGTTGGATATATATCCGAATTCGACCTGAATCCGATCCGAAATTGGCGAATTCGGATTTAGATCCGTGGTTCGAATACGGATCTGAAATCTAAGATCCGAAAAAATTCAAATTCAAATACGAATATACATATATCCGATCCAAATAGGATTCAACCGAAATCATATATATCCTATACATAAACCTATAGCAAACATTGGTTCGACTGTAGACCATTTATAAACCATGGTTGAACCATCATAACTAAAACCAAAAACCTTTAGAGAACGATTTGCCCTAAATCTAAACTCTCTCTCCTCTTTGCCGCTGCCTCCCTCCGACGACTACCTTGCTGGTCTTCTCCGTTCGTCAACAACAACCTTCGTTTTCTGTGACTGTGTTGTTTGCTTCACAATAGTCTTCTGCCAGTCTACATTGCGATTGCCAGATAGTTTCTTGGGGATCAGAATGTAAGGTAGGAGGAATCTGGAACTTATTAGAGACAAGATGCTCTCTTGTTAGAGCAAAATTTTGATTTGGTTGCATTTTGCTTTGGTGATTTTGATCTGATAGGGATTATGGTTTAATATCTGATTGTATGGGCTGCGAATGTTGGTTATATTCTTTTTTTTGTTAGGTTCTATAAAGGTTTGATGCATATCAGATCCGATCTTGCGGATCTTTGTTGTTGAATTGTTAAGAGTTTGTGTTTTTCTTTTAATTCTTATTGAATATCTGAATTTGAATTCAAATACGAATTCAATCGGTTGATGATCCGTCGGATATCCGTCCGAATTCGAATCCGACTGCTTGTTTATCTATTCGAATACATATCAAGGTAGATTCGATCCGTATTCGACCAATTGCCACCCCTAGTAAAGCCTAGTGTTTTAATTTTTTTATAGTTTGTGAAATAAAAGGCAGCCAAATCAAATTTAATGAGATGGAACTCCAATTGAAGGAGAGGAATATTTTGGTCAATTATTGCGCGTTGACCCATGGTTGAATATTTTAGTTTTTAAAGATGCAAATAGCGGTTTGGGAATGTGGAAGGTAGGGATGCTTAACGGGCTGGCCTGGGCCCGTTTAGGGCGGGCCGCGTGCCTAGTGTGTCGTGGCCTGCACCGCCCATTTACCAAATACCCCGGCACGGCCCAGCCCGTGGCACGCCTAGGGTAGGGCCGGGCCAACGGGCCTGACAGGCCAGAGAATTTTTTTTCTTCAAAAAAACAAAGGAAAAATAGTAAAAAATCATTAAAAAATTCTGAAAAATATTTTTGTTATTCACAAAATTGTCTTACACATACTGGGATAGATTTTGATCAAAAAATATAAATAAATTAATTATTACAAGTACAAGTACAATTTTGCAAATACAACAATAGTAACTTGATTTATAACTTTTTTAGACTTTTGTTAAAAGTTTGGCCAATTGTCAGCCTAGGGACCCCCCCATGTGAGCATTCTGCCGAGTCTACTGGCCATTAAACAAAACTTTGAATAAGACTCTAATAAAGCAAGAAAAGAAGAGTAAGAGATTGTAGAAGAGGTGTGGTTTGGAGTGAAAAGGGTTAGACCTATTTATAGAAAACTAAAACTAGTTTTTTACCACATTTACCCATCAATATGACTATTATTTGGCAGTTGGAAGGGTAAAAATGGTCATTTACAGTTAATTACAAGCATAACCCCCAATATGGCTGTTGGGGGGTAAAACAGTCAAATAAAATGGTAAAAACCAATTTTAGAAGAAAAAACGGCTAGCCGTTGGCGGATCGACCCAATCGGGCCAGCATGCAGACAACCCATCGATCCACATCAAGCGCAGGCTGTGCCGCCCGCGTGCTGAACAGGCCCCGGCCCGCCGGGCTGCGGGCCCCGGTATATGGGCACGGCACGGCACAGCCCACTCAAGTAGCCGTGCCGTCAATGGCGGGCCGGGACCCCAATATATGGGCACAGCACGGCACGGCCCGCTCAAGTAGCCGTGCCGTCAATTACTGCGGTCACGTATATTTCGGATTTTCTGCTCGTATTCTCATTTCTCACCGCTCCACTAAAACTCAACTCCGTGAAAGGTTTGAAGATGTCTCGCTTAGGCTTCTCGTCCACCGTACCAAACACAGCCCAATCGCTTTAAGATAGTAAAGGGTCGACTCCATTTTTTGAGAGACTTTTCCAGCTATTTTGGTTTTAGGGTCAGTTTAGGATACTGGGAAAATTGGTTTTTAGTAATGATTTTTAAAAGTAACTCAGATTCAATTATTAAATTCTTGGCAATTCCAAAAATGCCTTTGAAAGACAATAAATAATTTATTTGATACTTTTTAAAATAATTTAGAATGTGTATCATTTTACAGTTAGGTTTCTTTTGAAAGACCGTAAATAATGGAATGAAATGGTCTTTAATTCTTACTTGAATCACAGATTATTGTTGAGGCTGGATGCTTCCACAAAATCTTTATAAAAAGTAAAAAAAACACCACACAAAATCTTTATAACAAGTAAAAAAAACACCAATCGTAGGCTGTTCCATGTGGAAGCATCCAACTTAATTAAATAGCAGTTTGCATACAATTTCATCCTGTAAATACATTTGTTATCATTTTTTAATGAATCTTGTAAGGGCATTTTTGGAAGAAACTCTTTGCAAATATTAAAATGATACTCATTTCTCAATTATTTTAAAAAAGTATCACTGCTTAATTTATAATTATCAAGAATTTGATGATTGAATCTGGGTTATTTTTAAAAAAATCACTAAAAATCAGTTCCCTCCGTATTTATTGGAGAAAATTACTGTTCACCCCTACTTTTAAGTTTTAACAATGTCGGAAAAGTTACCTTTTTCTTTAAAAAAAAAAGAAAAAAAAGAAAAAGAAGAGGAATATAAATTTTCAAAACTAATGATGGAATGGTCCTCTATACATGTAAGAGGACCATTATTGCAAACTTTATTGGAATAGGGGACTCTCTAATGGCGGAATCTCAAGCGCTGGTTGAGGGAATCCGTTTGGCTTTGGCTTTGAATTTGCAGAGGGTCTCTTTTGAAAGTGATTCTAAACTAATGGTTCACTCCTTCCATAACCCCTCTGCAACGCCTTGGAAAATACATCACTGGATGGAAGAAGCCCGATTCCTGAGTAGGCTGTTCATTGACTTCAGAATCTCGAATATATACAGAGAGGCCAACTTTGCCGCAGATGGATTGGCAAAATTTGCGCTCAAGCAATTCTCGTGCTTTTGGAAATCCCAGCTGCCGTCCCCGGTTAGCATGCTCGTGTGGGAGGATTTTGTGGGGAGGTCCCACCCCAGATTTGTATCTTGATTGTTTTCTAAGTAATAATAGTCTTCATTTTCTCATCAAAAAAAAAAAAAAAAAAAAAGATGACCATTAAATCATTAGTGATGTTTTTACTTTTCATATTTCCCATACCGGGTTTGCTATTTCTTTAGTTGGTTCACACAAACTCCTTCCCAAAAAACCAATTTAAAATTTGACCGGCTCATTTTAAAACGACCTATTTTCTTTTCTTTTTCTTACGGTACACCTTCTTGGACAATAGATATGGCAAGAAAGATGTGACTTTTTTTAGTGAGTTGTTATAAAGTTGTGTTTGATTGGATATAGAGGAAAATTGGGGTATTTCCCAAACTCTGACCTCCCTAAAATCCCTGATACTTCTATTTACGTCTCTAATAATTGGAAGAGGTAGTTTCGTAACTGCCTATGCAACACCCTTCTTTCTTTTCCCAGGTGCACCATGTGTGCCTTCACCGATCAAGTGGAGTAAAAAGTCACGCATAATAACATTTCTTCTACTAATTTGGTTTCTCATCAATCAAAGCATTTCATGTGGCATACTCTCATATATCATATTCCAAATGGCCTATCAAAGCATGCTACATGAGATAATTTTTAGGGATATTTATGGCATAAAGGACTGCATTTTCCCATTTATTTCCAAAAATATGCTTTGAAAAGTCAAATGTTCAAAACATGTAACTTTTCCGGTGTAATTGTGTTTTGGTCCGAAATCACTGCATCTCGATTAATCAACAAAATATTCAATTACATCAATTGAACAATCAACTTTGAGATTTGTTGATCAATCGAATTGTATTTTCGATTGTCGAAGATTCATGATGAACTAACGTGTATCCGTGGATTATTAAACTTGTATCTTTCGAAGATTAAACTTGTATCCTACGATAATCATGTTTGTTTCTATAATGGTCAACCTAATATTGTATGTATCCCACGAAGATCATATTTGTATCCGTCGATGATTCATCTAATTTCCTTGAAGATCTAACATGTATCCTTATTAACCAGAATCTTAAATTGTTGTTTTACGATTAATCGAAAGGTATCCGATTAATCGAAATTCATAGACGCATGATCAACACAAGATTAAAGTCCGATTCAATGTTCATACATTCATACTATTTCGATTAACGTACTTTTGTACAATTAATCGAAGGACAATTTTTGAACTTTGAAAAGTATTACAGTGATTTCGATTAATCTTAAATTATACAATTAATCGAGCTATAGTGATTTCGGACTGAAACCCAATAATACGGAAAAAGTTGCACGTTTTTTAACATTTGACTTTTTTAAAGCATATTTTATAAATACTTGGAAAAACATCGAAGAAAATGAGAAAAGCCTTTGGCGTTGGTAGACTTAAATGATCATATAAGACATGTAAGTGGTAGTTATAATAGAACACATCGAAGAAAATGGGAAAAGCCTTGGATTTAGTGGCATCCCATTGAAGTATGGAAATGCACGATAGATATTGGTGCTAGCTCCAATAGGACTTAACGGATTCAAATTATCAATCTAACCCGTCAATGAACAATCACACATCTATCTATACTATTAATGAAAGGGGGGGGGGGGGGGGGGGGGGGGGGGGTGTGTGGGGGGTGGAATATTCCCCCCAGATTCTGGCCTCCTTTTTATTGACTGTACTCTTTTCTCATTTGAATTAGAATCACTACTTATATGCTATAGTTAAGGTGAGGACATGCACTATGCATGTGCCATCACTAGTTTTGATATAAAAGTCGCACTTTGTCAGCCAAAAAAAAAAAAGCAACAGTGTTTACGTAATTATCTACTAATTTAGGTACTGTTTGGTAACGCTTTTCAGAAGTGTTTTTTTACTTTTGAAATCAAAAAAATTGCTTTTGAAAGCAAAAGTGCTATTTGGTTATGCACACATAAAGTAATTTATAAGAAATAAGAAAACAAGTTTATTGCTTTTTAAGAGAAGCATAGAAATGTTGCTTCTCACTTTAACCATAAATATAAATTTACTTTCTTGCTTTTAAAACCCTCAACAAAAAACTAGACTTGGCAAAAAATCGACCCAACTCATTCGAATAAACGGGTTCGGGTTGACCCGTTTAATAACTGGGTCGATTCGAGTTGGGGATTTAGTAACCCGTTCATATTCGGGTCAATTCAAATCTAACTTGATAATAAGGGCAGATAAAAAGTAATTTAGAAAATGAGTTAATTTAACTCGATAATGACCCGTTTAACCCTCAATTGTATCATTAATTCACGTTATTTTCTATTGGTGTATTTTTTTATTATTATAAAATAATAAAGTATTAATCAATATGGCGGGTTGGGTTTGGGTTTTCCCTACCCGCCAATAAACTAGTTCAACTTGAACCGACCTGATTATTTTTAAGTACAATGCATCAACTGTTTACAATAGTTTTATATGATAGCATTAAAGCAATTTATATGCCACTGCAGTTACCAAAAAAGCTTTTTTGCTTCTTAATAACAAAGCAAAAGTTTACCAAACAATTTTGTTTCGACAAAAAACTCTTTTGAAATACAGAAAATTACCTTTTTGCTTTCTTATTTTTTTGAAAGAAAGAAAGCAAAAACGTTAGAAAACGGAGCCTTAACCGATTACGGGAACCATTTATATTATCAATCAGTGGTGATAACGTAATTTGATGAACAAGTAAGGCGCAATGTTAAAGACGGTGGATATTTATCCACGCACTCGGTTCTGTTCGCTTTCAATGACACTTCCCCTTTCACGACACCAAGCCACAACCTATAAATAGAGAGCGAGTTATGGCTTTGGTAGACTGTTTCGATATTTTTTCTCTCTTCATGGCCTCGGCAGTTCTCCGCTCTCAAGACTGCCTGAAAGGCGTGCTTCCTCCTGAAACCCTAACCTCTTCTCCTCTCAGACGACGACGGAGCTCAAACCCTCGTCAGTCATCTTCTCGATCCAGCCGGAGAAAGCGAAGTCTGGTTGGTTTACCGGATAAGGACAAAGTTACGGATCGACGTCCGGCGATGGTCGTGAGCTGTCCTAGAAAAGAATTCGTCATGGGAGAGGTTACGATTTTGAAACGCGGAGAGGAACTGAAACCGACGATGAATCGAGAATCTTTAGCGGACGAGGATGTAATCGAGAGGAAGATCGTGGCCGATGAGGATTTGGTACCTTCTTTTAGTGATCGGTTGGTTCAGGAGCGTGAAACGATTCGGAAGCAGATAAGATTCGAAGATGAAAAGTGCGTTCGCGAATTTTATGCTGGATCGAGTGTTGCCATCTCGCCTCCTCCAAGTTCTCTTCCTTTTCCTGCGTTTTGCACTAAAGAAGGCGTTTGGAGTAAGACCGACGCTGCATCGACTGCTGATCTCCGGCGGCTGCTGCCCGTTGATGCGACTTAACTTCGTCCAGAATGAAGGTGTTTATAAGGTTTGATGGTATGTATTTTCTTTTGCTCTCAGTTGCTCCCTTTCTCGACCTCCACTGTTTTTTCAGGATGAGATCGACTTGGTTGAGCGAAGCGATTGATCTGAAAAGATGTTGTGTATCACTTCGGAGTGATGATTTATGTAGTTTCAATCCTATAAACTATGAAGATGGATTTTGGGCTACTCGCGTAGCTCTTGCGTAAAGATTTACTGAAATTCCTGGTCTATATGCAGTGAACGTAGTTTTTTCCTTTTTCTTGGGTGGAATTATGCTGAATGTAATTGTAAATTCCTTTTCGCTAGAGATTGCCACAGTAAAAGAATCAATGAAGAAGGCATTATCGAAGAATATTAACTGACCGCTCTTTTCATGAATTGAAGATTGTGAAAATATTTAGAGAAGCTGTTGACTTTCTGTCAATTTTATTTTTCTCTCACTCACACAAGCTTCGTCGACGAATTGTAGATGCTCTCTACGTTTGGTTATCTGCACTTTTTGCTACGTTGTTTCATTATCTGGACTTTGGAGCATCACAGGATCGTGCCCCGTTATTGACTGGTTTAACCGTAAGTTTTTTTGGGTACACCTGCCACCCTTGCTTGCTCAAGTCTAGGGAAAAAACATTGACCGTGAGATCCCTATGTGGCAGCATCTTAGAACCGGAACAAATCAGGTAAACATCGCAGAAGATTTCGGCTCATATACTAATATTACTCGATAGCTTTCCCGTAGATTGCCTGGCAATGAGTGGACTAGGAGTTGGGAGCATTCATTCCAACTTTTTTGATGAACTCCATATATCACTTTTTTGATGAATTCCATATATCATATGTACCGGAAGGGGGGAGAATATTCTTTTAAGATTCTGGTATCTTTTTTTTTTTTTCTTAACGATTGCCCTCCCCAATTAAAGCAAGCCCAAACTATTACTTCCCACTGCTCTTTCACATTCAAATTTAAACCCCTACTTATATGCTATAAATTAAGGATAAGGATGTGCACTCTCCTAGTCTTAGAAAATACCGAGTCATTTTTTACTTTAACCAATGTTTTCCTCTTGTTGTATGCAGATCTCTCTGCCCATGGGGATATTTCTCAGATCCTAACTAGCCTCCTTGGGGGGTTGTTGCACCCAAATGATTCAAGGTCTATCATGTAATTATCCGATACCTATTTCTTAAAAAATTTAAATCTAAAGAGATCAGTGAACTAATTTCTACGAGCTAGCAATAGAGCACATGCCTCCTGAATGAAATAAAAAGCCCATTTGAAAGCGATATTGGACAAGGAAACACAAATTCTAAACTTAAAGCAAAACCAAACTGAATTTCGTTCGTTTTTGGTTGAATTCTATTACATTTTGAGTAAAGCCGTAACTATAGATTGAACTGTTTAGTTTGATCTTTGTATTTCTCAAACTATAACCCAACCAAAATAAAAATTGAACTAAATCCATTATCAAGGTTCGATTTGTTCTGCTTTCATTTAAAAATAACTCGATCTCGAAAAGCCTACTGCTGCTACCTAGTATATCTGCGAGGATATCTTATCATCAAAGAAAGTTGATTATCTTTTGGGCTTCATGTGATATCCCGATCCCACATTAAAAATAGATGAATACCCGGTATCATATAAGAGTCAGGGAGAACACTCTAACTAGCGAGACGTCTTTCGAGGACAAAACCGTGCGGACTTAGTCCCAAAGCGGACAATACCTCGCTGGGTTGGGTCGTTACACTACATATTTCTATCGTCAGTTAAAACATTTGCAAACGACGCCATGGATCCAGAAACTATCTTACACTAGGAAAAATAAAATGTAAGACAAAACAAAATCCTAGGCACTTAAAATTTTCATATGAGAATGGGGAAGTGGAGGAAACAGTTAGTTGGTGCATTGAGTGTCACTGGTTATCTAACCCAAAGGCACATAATTCCAGACACCTTGACTAGAGCTAGCAACAAGTCGGGTTGTGTCGGGTTCGGGTCGGACTAAATTAAGGCGGGTTGGAAAACCCCCAACCCGCCAATAAATGGATTCAACCCGCTAACCCGTTTATTATTTTTCAAAAAATATGATTAAAATAGGGTTGGGGGGTTAATTGGATCGGGTTATACCGGTTTCGAGTCGGGTTAGGGGTTAATCGGGTCGGGACGGGACATCTTTGTCGCTTTTTTTTTTTATATATAAAAAGAAACGGGTTGCCGGGTCATAATCGGGTAGTTGACCCGATTACTGGCAGGTTGGGGAACCCCCAACCCAATTAATAAACGGGTCAACCCAAACCCGTTTAACTCGGGTCGGTTCAAGTTGACCCGTTGGGTTGGGTCACATTTTGCCAGCTCTAACCTTGATAATCCTCCCCATTCATTCCATGATCTCCCATTCTTCTCAATCCATAAAATGAAGAGAATTCCCACTTGTGAAAACTAAGTAGCCAAGGTTAATTTTGAAAAATACAGTTCTGACTCTAAATACACCTAGAGGGGGGTGAATAGGTGTAACCGACTGCGAAATGAAATTTCTATTAATTAAAGACAAGTCCTCAATTAATAAGCCTGCAAAAGCCTTAGAGAATAATTACATTATCTGATGTGACACAAAATTGCAAGAGAATAATTACTAAGTAAATCAACACAAGCAATTTTAATGACGAAGGAAAAACTCTAAAAAAACTCTTAAAGAGAAAACCCCTTCGAGCTATTAGGAGCCACCTCAGAAAATTTCACTATAAGAAGAAGACTTACAGATAATGGTTCAGACAACCCCAACACAGACTCTAACTTACAATCTAAGTATTTGAAGAACTCTTCAGACTTGCACCCTTGCAACAATCCAGAATTCTGAATATCTTCTCCGTAAAGTGCCAAACGAACTCGCTCAGCAACCGTAGGAACTCCCACGAGCAAACTCTCCAACCTAGAACTCCAAGGAAAGAAAAGAAGGAAGAAAAGAAGGTTTGATGGCTCAAAAGTAGAAAAGAAGGAGAGAAGTTTCTCTTCTTCACACAAGACGATTTAGGGTTCTAAAAACGACTCAAGTAATGTTTTGAAACTTCTTAAGAATACTTATATAGGTTAGGAAGAAGTCTAGAGAGAGTTGGAGTTGATTTAGAAAAGATCGGAATTATTATAAGTGAATTTATGACTTGAACGTTCGAATGTTCATCAAACGCGGCTCTTACGTTCAATATGTAAAAACAACATATAAGTTCTCGTTCGAACAAAGCTCTCACGCCAAGTTACAAATACACAAACGTTCGAACGTCGGCTCTTATGTTCTCGAACGCCACTCTTGGGTTTCTTTACAAACATTGAACGTTCGAAGGTCGGTTCTCACGGTCTCGAACGCCACTCTCGAGTTTCTTTGCAAACACTGAATGTTCGAACGTCGGCTATCATGGTCTCAAACGCCACTCTTGGGTTTCTCTGCAGACACTGAGCGTTCGAACGTCCACTCTCATGCTCTTGAACGCTACTCTTGGATTTCTCTGCAAACACTGAACGTTCGAATGGTGCTTGTAACGCCCCGGATCCAAGTTACGTAGATAAAACCGTAACTTATCTCCGAAGGTTATTATATAACCCAGGATAGCAAATCAGAGTGAAGGAAAAACATGAATTCAACACTAACTATAAAATCAGAGTGCACTATAACCCAAGCTCCAATATAAAATACCATAACCGAGGCTAACTCACATGAACCAAGCATATACCCACCGGTGCCGTCCTTACCAGAAACTGAAAACAACCAAAACAAAACGTAATGAGATACGAATATCCCAGTAAGCAGCACATGCATACTAAAATACAGATTATCAGTTCTAAATACATGATACAGTTGTAAATCATGTAACAGTAGCAATAATACATCAGTTCCGGATAATCCGAGTAATTCAACAGTAATCCAATCAATCAGTATGAGATACAAGAGTAATCCAGTATAACGAACATATCTGTATCAATCAAAACAACAGTCGTTGAGTCACTGTGGAATTCATGAAATAAGACTGCCTTTAACTAGTGTAAGACCATGCTCACTATGCCACCTCCCGGCTTATGAGCGAAGCCGAGCTACACGGTCATCGACTTATTGCGGGAGAACCCATTCAGATACAGTAATGGGTTGGCATGAACTATCCCAAACATAGCCGCAGCCAACCAGATACAGAGAAGGCTTCATCAAGATACACGATGGAACGCGTACGTGAACATAGTGTTATGACTAATAAAGGACAATCCTTCCCACTATCTAGCTCCTAACATGGATCCATATCGAGCTATGCCCACTAGACTCTAAAACCAAAACCAAAAGAGAAATTCAGTAAGCACAACTCATATCAATCTCAATCATATCATCCCGAGCTACACGGGGCATCCCCGAGATACACGGAGGTAGCAACATACCCAAGTACATGGGTATCACAATCCGTCTCTTCAAATACATGGAGGAAAACCAATTCGAAACCAGAAACCATACATCCCTATTTAAGTTAAAATCCTCTTTCCGTAGAATCCGTATAAAACCAGTTCGGTGTAAAAATTACACATTCATAGCAATCCCATCTAATCCGATATGAAATCCAATGCTAATAATCAAGGTTTAACCATATTCAAAAAATCCGAAATTTATAAACATTATTTAGGTTGGAATAATAAATCTTACAAGTGCTATCTTATAGTCTTTCCCAATTCCATGTAAACTCCCTAACATTTCCCTTGTTAATCACAATATTTTTCTCAACCTAGTTTAACAGTTAAATTAAATAAAAGTTTTCTCTATAGTTTCATCATGATAATTTACTCCATTCCCTCTTATTCCAACTCTGATTATCTAGTTATTGATTTATTCATGTCTTCCTTCACTCTGATATTGCTATCCTGGGTTATATATCAAACCTTCGGAGATAAGTTACGGTTTTCTCTACGTAACTTGGATCCGGGGGCGTTACAGTGCTTCAAACGCTCTCTAACATCAATCATAAATTCTTCATTTTGACGTCGTTTGAACCGTGATTTCTATTACTTATTCTAACCAACTTAAACACATACTTTTTGACACAAAATTAAGCCAAACGAAAATATTAAACCTAACAAATTTAATTGTGCAACACAGCATAAAAAATCCTCTGAGCATGACAGCTCTCATCTCCATCCAAATCCCACATCCATCGAAACTCGAAATGCAAAGGTTATAGAATCACATGGAAATATAAATGTACAGATGAGGGCTCTTGTGTGCCTCAATACCCCATGCATGCAGCTAGAAAGATGAAATGGAAGTGAGACCAAAGATAGTTGGACTGCTGATACTTGTGCTGCTCTTGACTGCTATGAGCATTTCAGTAACAGAGGCAAGAATCATCCACAGAAGCACCATCGAAACAGAGGTGAACAAGGAAAGGGACAAAGCAATGGTAGAACTGCAGGTCAAAGGAGGACAAGGAGGCCAAGTAACTGTGATCCCTTGCATCGATTTCTCTTTGGAATTGTGGCCAATGGCCCTTTCCTCGATTTCCTTCTCCTGAAAATCCTTTTGTACCGGCGCTCACTCGCCCTATTCCATCGCCTTCACTACCTCTTCCGCCGCTGATTCCTGTAGCTCCACCCTATCTGTCGATACCTCTGGTTGTTCCTTCGCCTCCTCTCATACCCTTACCACAACTTGTTCCTTCTCCTCTGCCTATTGTGGTAATACCACCCCTGGTTCCGTCACCACCTCCTGTTGGGGTACTACCACCGCCTTTGTTACCTCCGCCACCTCCTGCTGTTTTACTTCCTTCACCACCACCACCGGTGCTTCCTTCTTCACCACCACCTGTTATTGTGTCACCCCCACCATCACCACCAATAATACCATTTCCTCCACCATTGCTGTCGCCACCTCCTCCTTTAGTACCGTCCCGACCACCACCCTCACCACCACTGTCGCCGCCGCCATCTACGCCTCCTCCTTCTCCACCACCACCACTAGTATTTCCCTCACCACCACCACCACCTTCCCCACCGCCCCCAACAGTCCTCTCGCCGCCGCCACCTTCGCTACCACCACCACTATTCCTATCACCACCGCCACCTTCGCCGCCACCACCCCCATCACTAGTCCCTTCACCACCTCCACTGCTAATCCCGTAACCACCACCACTAGTGATACTTCCTCCGCCATCAGTGATACTTCATGCTGTAATTATACCTCCTACGTTTCCTTGGCTGTCACCTCCTGCTGTAACGACTGAAGCACCAATCCTCCCTAAATTTTCACCGCCACCATTTTTTCCTTTACCACAAGCACCGCCTACTCAAGAAATACCCCCGGACCAAACCACACCAACTCTTTCTCTACCGCCGTCATTTCCTGTACCAATGCTACCAGATCCTCTTCTTCAACCGGCGGCTCCTAATCTGCCGCTATTTCCACCTTAGAAACCATTCTGATTTGCTCCACCAGTCATGTTCCCAGCACATGTGCCGGATGCGGCTGAAATCATCTACTTCTGGGTCTGTGCTGCAGACCCAGCAGCCACCGTGAGATGCTGCCACGTGCAACATCTCACAGCCACTATCTTTTCTAAGGAAGAGGTGTTTTCACATTGAAAAATGTGAAAACACAGTGGCCATGAGATGCTACACGTGGCAGCATCTCACGGCGGCTACTGGGTCTGCAGTATAGACCCAGCGGTAGACGATTTCATCCCGATGCTTTCGAGCCACCATCAACCCCAGATGGTTTTCTGCAACCCCCAGTGGGCCCGGGTGTTTCAAGCAATTAGCATCTACAATCGCTTCCTCTCTCTCTCTCCTGAATTTTTTTTTAAGAAATAATTGAAGCCCATATGATTCTGCTTGCTCTATAATTCTGTATTATTGTGTGTCAATGATTATAGTTTAGTTAAATGCCGTCTAGTATTGGGGAAGAAGATGGTTTTATAATTATATATGGAGTCGGTAATGGATATTGAAAATTGCTTTAATGGCAGTTTTCCTTTTCGGGTTTGCGTTATATAAAACTAATCAAAAGCTTCAGAGGATGTCATCGAAATTCAAAATTGGAATACAAAAGTTTGATTGTTGTCTAGAAACTGAAGATCATGAAGATTATGTAAGAGAATCTTCTACAAGGCCTACTCGCTGAATCAAAATATTTTGATTGTGAATCCCAAAATGAGGTAAAAGGAACAAATTCATGTGAGCCAGTTGACCTGAATGCCGAAAATGGCAGATTTAAACAAAGTCAATCACCCCACACAAGATTCCCGTTAGACTTCAAACCTGTACAATCTTATATTATGTTCTAAGCTTCCAGGAAACATTGCCTCCGTCTTCCTGCCAAGTCAATGCCTACGTCTTCCTGCCAAGTCCTCTCTCTCTCTCTCTCTTATGATCAAGATCACAGCTTTTCTCAGATTCAGACCCTCAATCTACTGCTTCGAATTTCAATTTTTGTTTCTCGTATGCTTCTGAGATGACGGAGAGGTGGGTAGATCTGCCAGAGGAATGTTTGGAATGTATCTTAAGTCGGCTGGATCAAAATCGAGACTTTGAAGCCCTTTCGTTAGTCTGCAAGCGCTTTCTTTCGATCACGAATCGGTTGCGCTTCGCTTTAACGGTCGCCGATGACACAATTAGGTTTCAGGGGACTGTTAGCGGACTGCTTCGCAGATTTCACCAGCTGAAACGGATAGATATTGTCCAATTCCACGGAGATCTAGATCGCCGTATTAGCGAGATCGCTACGTCGGGATTAAACATCGCAGCTCTATGTATATCCAAGCAGAAAAGAATTCCGGTAGAGAGCTTTAAGAAGTTTGGATCAAGGATGAAGAGCTTGCGCATCCTCATCTGCTCGGGACTCCATTTCTTGCAGGACAGTGATCTGATTGCGATTGCTGATTCCTTTCCATCATTAGAAGAACTTGATATAAGTTTTCCAATAGAACATTTTACCGACATAACCGGTCAGTATCATCCCAGCAATCCTCGTCCGGGATCTGTAACTGATGCAGGGATCACAGCCATGTCAGCGAAGCTTCGGAGCCTCTGCAAAATAAATCTTTCTGGGAATGAGTACATAACCGATCGATCTCTTCTCGCTCTTTTGTCGAATTGCTTGTATTTGAGGGAAATCCATGCTTGTCGTTGCACTTATATTAGCGAAAACGGTATTAGATCAGTAATCAATCAAAGCCCTAACTTCAGTTCTCTATCGTTAACCGGGATCAATATTTATCCTTCCTTCACCATGGAAAGCTCCTCCATTTGTGGAAGATCTTTGAGTAGCCTTGATTTCATGCATGTGTTTATCTCGGACAGTTTTCTCTACTCAATCAGAGAAGCAAATCTCCCATTGAAGAAGCTTTTTCTGCCCCGTTGTCTAGGGTTCACTGTCATCGCACTTTCATCTCTTTTGAGTACATACCAGTCTCTAACCCACTTAGATCTTGAAGGAACAGAGTTCCTCACGGACGATATCATGATAGATTTATCCCAATACCTGTACCATCTAAACTCCATAACCCTCAACTGTTGCTCTCTTCTGACCAGTTCAACCCTCTTCACCCTTGCGAAATCCTGTCCTTTTCTGAAAACAATCCAAATGGAGAGAGCGGATTTAGACAGCGAGGGTTGCACCATAGATGATTTGGTACAGAACCCATCAATCCAGTCTGTAAGATTGCGTGGGAATGTATGTTTGAGCAATGAAACACTTGGGAAAATAGCTTGGGTTTGCCCCAAACTAAGACAACTCGACGTGAGCTTCTCTTTGAGTATAACAGAAGAAGGTATTGGGAAAGTTGCAGAGCTCTGCAGTGAGACTTTAATGGAACTGCATGTGGGTTGGTGTGAAGAGATGAAAAGTCTCGGGACGGATTCCCAATTTTCGGCATTGGAGGTTTTGGACGCAGCTGGGTCAGGCATCAACGACGAGGGACTGTCGATGGTTGGTCGGACTTGTTCCAGGCTTCGACATTTGGACTTGGGATGTTGCTTGGGAGTGACAACGGAAGGGGTGAAGGAAGTGATTGGGAAATGTAAGCTACTGAGAGAGATGATTTTTCCGCTCTTGATCTTTGATGCAATTTCTCATCGTTTGTCAAAGAAGGAATTGAGAGAAATGAGCCTGAAGCGCAGTGTTGGATTTGATATCTTGGCTTGGCTGGTGTTTTCAAGGTCATCACTCAGGAAGGTAATCCTTCCTCGTGATTTTGTTCTCAATGAAAAGCAGAAAGATCTGTTCTTACGACATGGATGCATTGTTTTGGAGACTCGCCATTTAGACTTACAGGGGATTAGAAGATCTTATTTTGGTTTGTATTTTCTTTTCTTTAAACAATCTTCCATGTGGAGCTTGAAATTGTAATTGTAGTTCTGTTTGATTTTGTATGAACACGGAATCACGTACAATTACCACATTTGCTGGATCAGTTTGGTTTGATCAAACCCAAACCTCCACCATAACCACACAAGTCATTCTCTAATGCTGTGTTTAGTCCCACGTTGCTTACCCAGCCACGTAATACGCGAGGCACTTAGTCCCACATCGGTCTGGGGAAGGATGCCTTCCCCAGCCGAGTCCTTATAAAGAGCTTAATCAGCTCAGCCATACTGGCATTTGGTTGTAATCGGCCCAGCCATGAGGGCGAACCAATTTCAATGCTGAATCGTCCAACCCATTTAAATGCCTATCATTAAATTAAAACATAAATTAGTTTTGGGTTTAGGGTTTCACAATTTAAATTTAAATCGGTTTGATTTTCGGTTTATCAGTTTTGGGTGTTTTTTTGTTTGGTTTTGGGTTGATGTTCAATCCTTTTGGTTTGGTCTTGGATTGAGTTCCACCTGAACCAAACTGAATCGAGTTGTACACCTATGAGAAATATATGGCCCGGCCCGTTCTAAATATTTAGTTACTAGGTTTCTAGATATACATTCTGCATAAAAGATTGTTGTAATAGTGTTTTAATATTTTTTATGATTGTATAATAAAGTTAATGTAATAATAAGTGTAGTTTGTACACAATTTATTAAATTAGTGTGTGTATATATATATATTCACATGATTTATTAAGTTTATTAAAATTAGAAAAATAAACAATTATTATTAAGGAACATATATTTTTGTTATTAAAAAGAAGTAGAGAAGGGCTGGATTTGGGCTTAATAAGAATTTATAGGACCGAGCTTGCACTCCTAGGCCTGGTGTAGGGTCGGGCTTGGGCCTACATAAGATTTGTTATGTCAATGCCTTGGCCTAGACAAAGCCAACCTGAGCCCGATCCATTGCCACCCCTACTCGCCATCACCACCATTATCACCGCCACCCCACCAACCGTACTAACATCCACCCACTCTCACTCATCCATCATCCCAACACACCATCTTACTAAAATATTTTTTTTTCTTTTCTTCTCATTTTTCATCTCATCCAAACATTGGAAAAAAAAAAGGAAAAGAAAATTAAAATTTTTTTTTATCTTTTCTCTTCTCTTCTTTTCTTTTCTCCCTAAATCCAATGCTCCAAACACAGAAGTGAAGCACTCAAAAGAGATTTCTGCATTAGAATCGAAGATATAAATACTTTTCCCAACAACCAAAAGAGCTCACTTCATTGATTTGAATTTGAACAATGAGTGAGAAGGCTGAAAGTATGGGAGAACTCAACTTCCTGGGTTCTAGGTGAGAGAAAATTCAATTCTGAGGCGATTTCGTCAGGCGAGCTTGATACACTCGAGGTGGTTTCGACCATCCTGTTCACAGGTTTGCCATTCGGTATAGGGTTTCGACTGCCCATTCCTCTCCTTCGATCACTGCTGTAAGTGGTTTAGATGAGCAGTTTTGGCTTCTCTTCTCCTTTCACTTAGCTGCTTTCTTCTGGTTTTGAGGCTCTGATTAATCCCTCTGCTCTGATATCCGGTTAGCTTGATCCTTTTGCTCTCATTTTGTTTGGCCGCTTTCTGTCTTGATCGTCCGATTAGCTTGTTCCATCATCGGTCTCTTCATTTTTATTTGTTGAAGAAAGATGCTGGTTTCCATTGCATCTTCTATACCCACTGCATGTTGCCTTTCTTATCCAAGACGAGTATCGGTTTGCCGAGTATTCTCCTACCCCTCATCATGTCTTTGACAATGATGATTTTAAATCCTTTGATGGGATCTTCAATCCATTTTTATACAGACCTTTTGTCAGACTCCACTCTTGTTTTTCAGGTGGTTTTATGTGGCTTCGGTTATAGGTCCGACATTTGGTTAAGAATTGCAACAGCTTTGTTTGGGTTTATGGATGTTATGTTTATCTTGCATCTTTTCCTTTTCTGTGTTTTTGTCCGGTCTTTGTATTACCCATGGCTTATGGCCTTCTTTCTTGTAATGTTGTTTTTTGTTAATGAAAGGGCATAGCGGGATTGGTTATAAAAAAAAAAGGGAAAAGCGACAAAGGCTTTGCTTGAAATTTGAAATTCAAATCGATATTACATTATAAGACCCAGCACAGGGCATTCTTACAAGGGAAAAATAAAATAAAATAACATGCCGTGGGACCTAGAATAATGAGAAACTGCCAAATCAAAATTAAGCTTTTTTGAATTTTTTCTCAAGAGGCGCAATTTATCCCAAAAACGCTTAACATAATCACCAACCACCTCCTCAACGGCTTTAGGAATCCCCGTTCCCTGATCAGTTCTTCTCCGTTGCTCCAAACCCCTAGCGCCAACGGCAGCTATAATTCTTACGCAGGTACGTCTCTCTCTCTCGCTGACATGATCAAGAACACTGCTTCTGTCTGATTCAGATCCTCAATCTACTGCTTCGATTTTTCAATTTTTGTTTCTCTTATGCTTAGAGATGACGGAGAGATGGGCAGATCTGCCGGAGGATTGCTGGGAATGTATCTTAAATCGGCTGGACCAAAATCGAGATTTTGAAGCACTTTCGTTAGTCTGCAAACGCTTTCTTTCGATCACGAATCGGTTGCGCTTCGCTTTAACGGTCTCCGATCACAGAATTCGACATCACCGGACGGTTATCGGACTGCTTGGCAGGTTTCACCTGCTGAAACGTATAGATGTTGTCCAATTCCATGGAGATCTAGATCGCCTTATTCGCGAGATAGCTATGTCGGGGTTAAATATCGAAGCTCTAAGTATATCCAAGCAGAGAAGAATTCCAGTGGAGAGTTTTAAGAAGTGGGGATCGAAGATGAAGAGCTTGAGGATCCTCATCTGCTCGGGACTTAGTTTCTTGCAGGACAGTGATCTCATCGTGGTCGCTGATTCCTTTCCGTCTTTGGAAGAGCTTGATATAAGTTGTCCAGAAGAAGAGTTTGGCTTCTCGGAAGACCAGAATCATCCCAGAGATTCTCTTTCAGTAGTAACTGATGCAGGGATGACAGCCATGTCAACGAAGCTTCGAAGCCTCCGCAAAATTGATCTTTCTTGGAATCACTTCATAACCGATCGATCTCTTCTCGCTCTTTCGTCGAATTGCGTGTACTTGAGGGAAATCCATGCTCGTGGTTGCACTTACATTACCCAAAACTGTATTAGATCAGTCATCCATCAAAGCCCTAACTTGAACTCTCTGTCGTTGGGTATAAAAAATATTGCTCCTTCCTTCACCATGGAAAGATCATCCTTCTGGGGAAGATCTCTGAGCAGTCTTGATTTCTACGAAATGGTAATCCCGGACAATTTTCTCTACTCAATCAGAGAAGCACATTTCCCATTGAAGAAGCTCTCGTTGTCCGGTTGTTCAGGGTTCACAGTCATCTCACTTTCATCTCTTTTGAGTGCATACCAGTCTCTAAACCACTTAGATCTTCAAGGAACAGGCTTCCTCACGGATGAGTCCATGAGTGATTTATCCCAATACCTATACCATCTGAACTCCATAAATCTCAGCTATTGCTCTCGTCTGACCGGTTCGACCTTCTTCGCCCTTGCAAAATCCTGTCCTTTTCTGGAAACAATCCAAATGGAGAGCACAGAATTAGGCAGAGAGGGTTACACCACAGATAATTTGGTGAAGAACCCATGCATCCACTCATTAAAATTGAGTTGGAATAAACGTTTGAGCAATGGAACACTCAGGAAATTAGCTTTGGTTTGCCCCAAATTAAGACTGCTTGACGTGAGCCACTGTCGGAGTATAACAGAAGAAGGTATTGGGGAAATTGCAGAGAGATGCAGTGCGACTTTAATGGAATTGAATGTGACTGGATGTGAAGAGATTGAGACGCTCGGGACAACCTCCCAACTTTCTGTATTAGAGGTTTTGCAAGCAGCTTCGTCGGGGATCAATGACAAGGGGTTGTCGATGCTTTGCCAGAGTTGTGGCCGGCTTCAACGCCTGGACATGGAGGGTTGCTTGGGAGTAACAAGGAAAGGGTTGAAGGAAGTGATTGTGAAGTGTAAGGTGCTGAGAGAGATAAACCTGGAGAGTTGCAATGTTGGAGTTGCTATTTTGGCTTGGATGGTGCTTTCAAGGCCATCACTTAGGAAGGTAAAAGTACATCGTGATCTTGTTCTCAGTAAGGAGGAAAAGGATTTGTTCTTGAGACATGGATGTGTGGTTTCATAGCCTTCAGACTTTCAGAGGGATGTGTGGTTTCATAGCCTTCAGATTTTGGTTTTCTTTTTCTTTTTTTTTGGGTTTATAATCTCTTTAAATAATCCTCCATACGAATTTGAAATTGTAATCATGGTTCTGTAATCTTCTTGAATAGAAGCATTTTTTCAACATAGGTTCAGAGTCCAGCATTTGTTGTCAAGAAAACTCAAGGTTGATTAATATTGTATATAAACCATCTTGTTCAGTTGCTGATACAAAGAAAAAAAAAAGGCAGAGTACCACCATATTAGGCCTCCTGTCTTCCAGGATTCAAATACAACAGATGCAGCAATCTTCACCTCATAAAGAATTAAACAAAACTGGATGAGAGTATTACTACCTTTACCAGGTTCCCAGACACAAAAAGCCCAAGTTGGTATGATAGGCAAGAATCTGGTAGCCGACTGCTTGTCCTCTTCTTCTACAGATGCAGCAATCTCTCCACGCTGCTCGGGAAAACATACTCATGACTGTCCTAGGGTGGTTTAATCTAGTTTCAAGGAAGATAACAGGTAATGGAAAAACCAGAAAGATGAAATGAACCCAAATGTGCCAGTGTCAAGCATATTAGCCAGAAGGCCCAGAACCATGAGAAGGGACTACCCCAAATAGAGAGTTGCAGACATGGGGCCACTCAGACTCTTATGGTTGAATATGAGATAGTTTAATGAGTACAGAAAGATGTATATAGCATACCCTATAAATACACGAAGGTAACTGCCTGTTTATGATGCACCTAACCTTTGTCTTCTCCCCCAACCCAGAACCACATATGATCAGTCTACCATCCTAATTCACATGATCAAATACATCATCAAAGATAGATAGAGCTAGTACTCTTTCTCTTCTCAAACAACAATCCTTTGCACCATTTTATTATTTCAGTAGGTTTGATTCTTCCTACCTTGTGTTCCAGTTTTTTCGATCTATTCAAATTGCATATGCTTGAAACGGTAAAATTCTAACATTTGTTTTAGAAATACTTCCATGGTAAATAACATTCTTTTGGATCATCTCTAGGAGTTTGATTAAACCTAGAATCTGTGGCTCAATTTACAAATTTTTATTTTGCTTGTATCATGTATTCCATCTTGCTCATCGAAACAACAATACACAGGACCATTTAACATCTATTAGTCAACATGTTAGGCGCAATGGTATTGATCTTGGGGACTAATTCATAATCCCTTCCAAGAGGTTTTGGAAACTAAGCCGAAACAGATACAAAAATTTGGCAGGAAAGGGAGAAACAAGAGTGGTACCACAATCCTTTAAAGAGAGTTTTAATTAGGTGAGAGGAAACCCAAGGTACTTGACGGAGAGAATACCATCAAAGCCTCTCCAATCGTCCATTATGTTCAAAGCTGGGAAGAATCAAGGCCTTGTTCTTCATTCCAACAAAACAAACTCACATTTCTTATTTTTGAATTTCAATATGAAGTTTGATGTTGGCAATGTAGCGGGTTTTCGTAAACCCAAATCGGGTTTAGCCAATACCAAATCCTAACCTGCCCTATCAAGTTGGTAACAGGGCAGGTTGGGGTTGACCCAATTGGAATAAAAAAAAATGTAAACTAACATATTTATAAATAAAATTTATCAA
Source organism: Buxus sempervirens (assembly GCA_947561395.2). Lineage (NCBI taxonomy): Eukaryota > Viridiplantae > Streptophyta > Magnoliopsida > Buxales > Buxaceae > Buxus > Buxus sempervirens. Next base: position 37,246,973 of record OX387189.1, read on the forward strand.
ATAATAATATATTTATTCATTAAATATATATTTTTAATATATGATATATATTAAAAAAACTATTCTAAACATATTTTAAAAGAGCAAGATCTGGTTCAGGGCGGGTTGGGCAATACTAAACGCTAACCATAGTTTGGCAATACTAAACGCTAACCATTAGGGGCAGGGCAGGAACCGCCCCATTGCCGTACCTTGTTTGAAGGCTACCTTTTCCTCAATGGTTCAAATTTTAAGTTTAATTGAATCCATATCATATTAAGAGACATACCAGTTCCTAAATGTCCATCCTCCTAAAATAGGAAACAAGTATGCTTCCACAATTGACGTAACAACTATATCTCTACTAAATATCTATACTCGTTGACATTCACATTCTACGGATAACCATGAGATTTTACTAATGACCCTTTTATCCCAAAGAAACGATTACCTTGAGATTTTTAACTTCCTTACCCTAAAATATTATATCCATGTTTACTTAAAAAAATAAAATCCATGTTAACTATATTTTTCACTACGATTTTATCATAATTAAAAATAAATATATAAATAAATAATTATCTCTTTATCATAGATTAAGAATTTAGTTTTTGATAGGATCTTAGAGGCCATTTGGTAACATTTTATTTTATTTTTTAAAAATTTGCAAACCAAAAACTTTTCGGATTGTTTTTGTGTTTTTGGAAAAAGTTTAAAAGAAATCCGTATGGTAACATTCAAGTCAAACTCTATTACATTTTAAAAATCAATAAAAATGCGTTTGGTGAGTAATTAAAAATTGATTTTGCTTATATTACCTTATATATAACCCTTCTGCAAGTACCAAGGAAGGAAGTACTAAGGAAGGCACAAAACTAGAGCTGGCAACATAACTAGAGCTTTTAAAATCTACACCGTTTATCAATTGTTTTTTTTTTAAACAATTTGGAAACCGTGCAGTGTTTAAAAACCCGGATAGGCCTAATAACTCGGGAGTGCATCTATCTTTGTAACTCAGTAACTTGAACCTAGTTACTAGCTTGTTATTACAAAAATAATATTAATATTTTTAAAATGGAAAAATAATAGAAAAAGATATAGAAATTATGAAAATTACAAAAACAATGTATTAAAAATTAAACCAAAAAATATTAGTTGGTTGAGAACTTGAGCTGACATTATTTCCTTCAAAAAATAAGATAAAAAAAATTGCTCATGTGAATGCGGATGTGATTATAACAGATAAAATTTGATGAAATATACATAAAAAAAGAAATATTAAAAATTGATAATAAGAAGATAATTTAACTTGGACATGCACCTTTGAATTAATTTTTCATGGATAAAATATGCAGACAAAAGATAATAACAATAATAAATAAATATTAAAAAGAGACAAATAAAACACACACAAAAAAAAAAAGAAGAAGAAGAAGAAAAAAAAACACGTTGACATGTACTCATATGAATGTGGGTCTCTTGTGATTTACTTGCTATAATAGAATACTTCAAAGAAATAAAATTTACTTGAGAAGTTATCCACAATTTTCTATCCTTCAATAAGTGCTTTAGATTTTTTATCTCCTTGTTATTCACCAATCAAGACAAGAGTTATTCACCTTTACTTCTTTAGGAGTCTTCTCAACGTTTTCTCTTAAATTCTTTGCAAAGCAAAACGTCCAAAAGGTTGTAAGATTCGTAGTCATCTTTGAAAGTTTCCTAAATTAATTGTTATCTTTAGATTTGAGGATTCTTTAAATGAGGAGACCTATTATCAACGTCTAGCAAAGATAGAAACAAGACTTTTCTAAGAAAATTCTGATTTGATATGGTTAATCAGACGAGTTTCCTAAAAACTCGAACGAGTTTTTCTGGTAACTCGTCCGACTAATCAAGTGATTAACTAACTAATCAAACTTGTCCTGGTTTTTAGGGCGAGTTCACCAGCAGCATCACCTATCTTGGTTACTCGACCATGTATTCCAAATAACTAGCGAGTTTTAAAACACTAACCATGCTTATTATATAAGAGAATAGTCTTCTTGTTTTCGAAAAGGTTTTTTTTCCTAGTAGGATGATGGGGAAGGGGGCTACTAGCATCATCAACCCCCTGGGCATTACCATAGGGGCTTCCTCCCCCATTGTAGAATGTTTAGATTGAACCATAGCTGCCAAATTGACCCCACTTTAGTTGGGGAAATGAACAGTCACCACTGAACAACCACTTATTATCTAAACCAGCAGGGTACACGTAATAAAGGATGTAGAGGTAACAATTACAAAACTGCTTTAACCTTTAAATGAAGGAATTTGAGTTGTTACGACAATTATACCCCTCTTTTATTAATGCTTCTTAACAATGTGAAACGGTATTTTTGGAAACTATTATAATTATAAATAAATAAATAAATAAGGAATTTTGTTTTCTAACTTTAAACAAAGACATGGCGCGTGGTCGCTTGGGAATCCCATTTTCTTTTTCTCTTACCGCTCCAAGGCCGCCAAAAAAAAGAAAAAAGGCCGCCAATAAATTCTTACGCGGGTAGCTCCCTCTTCCTCTCCTCTCTCTCTCACCAGAACACTGATTTTTCAATTTTTGTCCCTGTTATGCTTAGAGATGGAGGGAGGGGCAGTTCTGCCGGAGGAATGCTGGGAATGTATCTTAAGTCGGCTGGATCAAAAACGACACTTTGAAGCCCTTTCGTTAGTCTGTAAGCGCTTTCTTTCGATCACGAATCGGTTGCGCTCCACTTTAACGGTCTCCGATGACACGATTCGGCTTCAGGGGACTATTATCGGACTACTTCGCAGATTTCACCAGCTGAAACGGATAGATATTGTCGAATTTGATGGAGATCGAAATCGCCTTGTTCGTGAGATCGCTAAATCGGGATTACATATCGAGGCTCTAAATATGTCCAAGCAGACAAGACTTCCAGTGAAGAGCTTTAAGAAGTGGGGATCGAAGATGAAGAGCTTAAGAACCCTCGTCTGCTCGGAACTTGTTTACTTGCGGGACGGTGATGTCATTGCAGTTGCTGATTCCTTTCCGTCTTTGGAAGAACTTGATATAAGTTGTCCAGAAGATGTGTGTGTAACTGATGCAGGGATCACAGCCATGTCAATGAAGCTTCGAAGCCTCCGCAAAATAGATCTTTCTGGGAATTTCTTCATAACCGATCGATCTCTCCTCGCCCTTTCGTCGAATTGCCTGTACTTGAGGGAAATCCATGCTCGCGGTTGCAAATACATTACCCGAAACGTTATTAGATCAATAATCCATCAAAGCCCTAACTTGAGCTCTCTATCGTTAGGTGGATACAATGTTTCTCCTTTCTCCACCACCATTGAAAGCTCCATCTTCTGGGGAAGATCTTTGAGCAGTCTTGAATTCTCCGAAATGGAAATCCCGGACAACTTCTTCTACTCAATCAGAGAAGCAAATCTCCCATTGAAGAAGCTCTCGTTGTCGCGTTGTAAAGGGTTCAAAGTAATCGCCCTTTCATCTCTTTTGAGTGCATATCAGTCTCTAAACCACTTAGATCTGGAAGCAATAGATTTCCTCATGGACTACTCCGTGATTGATTTAACCAAGTATCTGTACCATCTGAACTCCATAAATCTCAGCTGTTGCTCTCGTCTGACCAGTTCGACCTTGTTCGCCCTTGCGAAATCTTGTCCTTTTCTGGAAACAATCCAAATGGAGAGCACAGATTTAGGCAGAGAGCTTTTCACCACATATAATTTGGTGGAGAACACATGCATCCACTCTTTAAAATTGAGTTGGAACAAACATTTGAGCGATGGAATACTCGGGAAATTAGCTTTGGTTTGCCCGAAATTAAGACTGCTCGACGTGAGCCACTGTTGTAGAATAACAGAAGAAGGTATTGGGAAAATTGCAGAGAGATGCAGTGAGACTTTAATGGAATTGAATGTGACTGAATGTTACCACAATAGTCTCGGGACGGCCTCCCAACTTTCTTCATTGGAGGTTTTGCAGGCGGCTGAATCTGGGATCAACGACCAGGGGTTGTCAATGGTTGGCTGTAGGCTGCAACGCTTGGACTTGGAGGATTGCTTCGGTGTAACAATGAAAGGGTTGATGGAAGTGGTGGTGAAGTGTAAGGTGCTGAGAGAGATAAACCTGAAGGGTTGCAATGTTCGAGTTGCTATTTTGGCTTGGATGGTGTTTTCAAGGCCATCACTTAGGAAGGTAAGCGTACCCCGTGATCTTGTTCTCAGTAAGGAGGAAAAGGATTTGTTCTTGAGACATGGATGCGTGGTTTCATAGCCTTCAGACTTTTAGAGGGAGAAAGAGGGTTTTTTTGTTTTTTTGGGTTTATAATTTCTTTAATAGAAGTTATAAACCAACACTGCAATGTTGGAGTTGCTATTTTGGCTTGATATTGAAATCATAGTTCTGTTATATTCTTGAATAGAAGCATTTTTTTTTTCAACTTAGGTTCAGAGTTCAGCATTTGTTGTCAAGAAAACTGAAGGTTGATTAATATTTTATATAAACCATCTTGTCCATTGGCTGAATACAAAGGAAAAAAAATGGGAATGAACCACAATATTAGGCCTCCTATCTTCCAGGATGTAAATACAACAGATGCAGAAATCTTCACCTAATAAAGAATTCAACAAAACGGGATGAGAGTATTACCACCTTTACCAGGTTCCCAGACACAAAAAGCCCAAGTTTGTATGATAGGCAAGAATCTGTTAGCCATATTGCTTATCCTCTTATTCTACAGATGCAGAATCTCTCCACACTGCTCGGGAAAACATACTTGATTGCTGTCGTGGGGTGGTTTAATCTAGTTTCACGGAAGAGAACAGGTAATGGACAAACCAGAAAGATGAAATGAACCCAACTGTACCAGTGGCAAGCATTATAGCCATAAACATGAGAAGGGAGCACCCCAAATAGAGAGTTGCAGACATGGGGCCACTAAGACTCTTAAGGTTGAATAAGAGATAGTTTTATGAGTACAAAAAGATGTATATAGCATACCCTATAAATACACAAAGATAACTGACTGTTTATGATTTGATGTCCCTAACCTTTTATCTTCTCCTCCAACCTAGCACCAAATATTATCCGTCTATCATCCTAATTCACATGATCAAATACATCATCAAAGATAGAGCTAGTACTCTCTTCTCAAACAACAATACTTTGCTCCATTTTTTTTATCAGTGAGTTTGATTATTCCTATCTTGCGTTCCAGTTTTGTTCTCATGTTTTCTATTCACATTGCATATACTTGAAACTGTAAATTTCTAATATATGTCTTAGAAATACTTCCATAGTAAATGACATTATTTTTGGATCATTTGTAGTAGGTGTTTGATTAAACCTAGAATCTGTGACTCAATTTTCAAATTTTTATTTTGCTTTTACCCTGTATTCCATCTTGTTCATGGAAAAAAAAAATACACAGGACCATTAAACCTTGCTCCTATAAGCTAAACGAAGTGAAACCCCAAAACCTGCTCAAACAAAAACCCACTACCAAATTTTTATTTGTATCTGTACTCCATATTCACATTCAGCGGCCAAACCCACTACCAAGTTTTTAAACCTTGCTCCTATAAGCTAAACGAAGTGAAACCCCTAAACCTGCTCAAACAAAAACCCAACTGACACAAGAACACCACCATTCCAACTATTCACAGTCAAACCTTCGGAGGCTGAATTAACTCATCGGCAATTGATGTGTATCACATGGGAGCATGAAGCTCAATCAATGCATTAAACATGATAAATCGATGCAATTTTTGCACATACATTTCCAAATTAGGTAAAAACTATTCACCAGATTTGTCACCCTTTGTTGGCATTGTCTGTCAACAACGCAGGAATGACTAAGATTTCAGGCTCATTCTACTGCAAAAGTTAAAGTGGTAATAAAATTTGGTATGAACATGAAATCACAATTACAACACTTACTGGATTGAGCTGCACAGGTATTAGAGGCAGATAATTTATTTGGTTACGAGCTGATCCAACTTACACAATCCTACAACATTATGGAACCGAAGGAGTAAGAGCTGGGCAATCACTGTGGTAGGATCACCATCACCACTAACACACAAGCAGGGCAAAAGTCAGGACTCTTAAGAACAAATATTTCAGCACATCATGAAGGACTCTCTTTCATGAAGTATCCAAGACACAAATACAAGAGATGTATTTCACTAAGAGAAGCATTTAGAGGGGAAAATGTTGATACAAATTTCTGCTTTAGAATCCAAGATACAAATCCTTCTCCCAATAACCAGATACAAATATAAAAATGAAAAAAGCTAAGTACCACAATACTAGGCCTCCTGTCTTCCAGGATGCAAATACAAGAGATGCAGAAATATTCAGCTAATAAAGAATTCAACAAAACTGGATGACATTATTACTATCATTACCAGGTTCCCTGACAAGAAAAGCCAAAGTTGGGAAGATAAGCAAGATTACATAAGCCGGATTGTTTGTCCTCTTCTTCTACAGACCAGCTCTCCACCCTGCTAGGGAAAAGATACTCATCGCTATCCTAGGGTTGTTCAATCTAATTTCACGGAAGAGAACAGGTAATGCACAAACCAGAATGATGACATGAACCCAACTGTGCCAGTGGCAAGCATTATAGCCAGAACCATGAGGAGGGAGTACCCCAAGTAGAGAGTTGCAGAGACGGGGCCACTCAGACTCTTCAGGTCAAATACGAGATAGTTTACAGAGTACAAAAAGATGTATATGGCAACCGAACCAGAAGCAAAGAAGGACTTCCACCACCACTTCCAGTCCTCAACACAGAGGTGCATGTATGTAAGGACTAGAGATACTTCAGCACAAACGACTACAAGGAGGATCATCACTATGAAGAGGAACCCAAAAACATAGTAAACACGACCCATCCAAATGCTAGACATAATAAAGAAGAGCTCAATGAAGAGTGTCCCAAATGGGAGGGTCCCAGCTCCCAGAACCAATAACCAAGAAGGGTATTTTTGAGCTGGGATCTCTCGAGGGATCTGGTTGGTTCTAACTGGATACTCGATATGAGGAGCTTTGGCCCCAAGATACCCACCCACAAGGGTAAGGGGCACTGAGATGCAGAACCAGAGTAAAAGAAGAATGGCAAACAATGAAATTGGAATGGCTCCTGTACTATGACTACCCCACAGTAGGAAATTCAGAATAGTTAATATCAGAAAAGCAATACCGGGGAAGAAGCAGGCAACCCGCCATGAGACTGAAACCCATCCAGTAAAATCACCACATCTGAGTGTCCTCCAAAGCCGAACAGCAACATAACCTGCTGCAATTCCAAGAATCATGAAGAAAAATATCATACCGGTAATGAGGGTGCCACGAGAAGCTGGAGACATAAATCCAAGGGCAGCAAACAAGATTGTCACAACTGCCATCCCAAGAATTTGAACACCATCCCCAACCATGATGCACAGGAGTGATGGATTGCTAGGAGCCCGAAACACATCCCCCACAACAAGCTTCCACCCAGACAACTCCTCATTCATCTGAGCCTGGGCTTCCTTGTCAAGCTCTTCATACCTGGTCAGATCTCGTCGAACCGTCCTCAAGAAGATCACAAGGACAATTCCAGCAAGGAAAGTGATCACCATTAAAGAATTGAGAATTGAGAACCAATGGACCTTTGACCCTTCCATTTTCAAGTATGCATCCCATCTCGAAGGCCACTTAATATCACTCTCCCTGAACAACACCTCATAGGTAAAAACAATCGGCTGACCTTCCTTAATAGCCATTGCCACCGTAGATGGATCACAGTTAATGGCAGATGGATATTTCCCATAGATCTTCAGATTCTTCACCGCCTCCGGGTCGTGCAGGAAACTGCAAGGTAGCACCTCAAATCCAACAACCATATACCCCGGCACATCTGATCCAGCTTTCTCAATAGTGGGGATCACTTCAGCTGCATCCCCAGTCCCCATAACCCTAGCCACATTGGGCTCCTCGTATTTGTGAACCAGAACAGTGAACTTCAAATGGTTGAACACATAGTATTTGTCCTGAACCTTGATCCCCACTGGATAACCAGTCCATCGGAGAGAATAACCTTCCTTCCTAGTGTAACGGATTGCGGGAAGGTTATCGAGGATCAGATTAACCTGATACATCTCATCAATCCTCCTCTTCATAAGCTTGAAGGTATCTGCCGATAATGGATCGGATCGGCAGAGGAAGAGGTCGGTCTCATTAGTGTACGTCCGAAACCTATAGGGGGAATTCTCTATCCTGTCTCCCATGAGGAGCTCGCCGAGATTCTCGGCACTGTCCTTGACACCCTCCGGAGGCTTACAGAAAGGAAGACTGTAATAGCTGAAGGGTATCTCCGTATCAATGGAAGTCAAGGAATTCACCTTCACAGATAAGGGATCACCAACTTGGTGTTTATGAGGGTAGCTACCAGGCAGGTAAAACCCATCTCCGGATTGAAGAACCAAGAAGGAAATCAAGACCCAGATCCCAAATTGTTCAAAAGCTCCCATTTTTTTTACCAGCCTTGCTCGATTCCCTTCAGATCTGTAAGATCCCAAGATCAGAAACTCGGTATAGAAGCCAAGATATCAAAATTCGTCGGTGTGGGTGTTCAGTTTTTACGAAGATATAAACCCGCACTGCATGATTGTTATTCGAAGAACACAAATCTAGACTCAAACTAGATGCAACAATAACTGTAAGAAACCATAAGAGACTGACTGAATAAAAACGAAAAAAAAAAAAAAACTGACCTTATATGGAGAAATATAGAGAGAAGGTGAGAACAAGCTCTTCTGCAACAATGGGGATCTGGTACGGACCGAAATGGACGAGAAGCCACGAGCTCTCCTTTTATATGCTTCTTTGTTTTACCGCAAAGCATATAAAGCAATCAAAGTTATTAAGACGTATTCGTCAGATCGAAATTACTATTGTACCCTTGTTTTCTCTCCAAGTTTTCGAAGTAAAGAGATCTAGAACGATCTTGAAGTTGGCGGATGGGTAGGTCCCACATGCGGTTGGATCTGAACCACACGATGTATTGATCGTCAAACATTATTTCTTCAGACGAAAGATACCTTCCCCCGGATCTTTGACTTGTAAGGGCAAGGAATGGAGATAGATGTTATTTATTTATTTATTTATTTATTTATTTATTTTTTGATAATAATGGAGATAGCTGTTAGCCTGTCACTTAACGTTATCAGTTAATTTTTAATGTGGTGTACCGTTTACATGACTATTATACAGAGTTCATATGGTTTACCAAAAAAATACTGAGTTCATAAGGAGTTCGAATCGAATTAGGACAATAGTTTTTTTTTTTTTTTTTTTGGGTAGAAAAAAGGAGAGAAAGGGGTGACCAGCATAGCAACCCTTTCTGGGCGTGACCATAGGAGCACCTCCCCACTGCGGAATTTCGGTTTTGAGCCGTAACCACTGCCCTTATAGATTAGCCCGTCACCGCAGCACCAGCAAGCTACCGGTCGATCCAAGTCCCCTCCAACTAAGCCCAAGGCCAGACTTTACTTTCACAAATGATTTCAACTTATGTCCTGACTGGAACTCTTAACCTCAAGTATAGTGAAGTAACGAGTCGTACCAACTGAGCTATAGCCCATGGGCAATCGAATTAGGACAATGGATAGTAAGAATAAATCGACTTCGAATTGTTAATACATATTTTGATTCGAATTCCAATTATTATTATTATTATTTTTTTGGTAATGTTTCGAGTTCCAATTATGATGTATGAAATCTGTAGACATAGTTTTAAATACTGATATTCATATTTTTATTATGGATCAAATTTGGATTATTGTGGAATCTTGTTGGTTGAAAGACTCTAAATCACATAGTGTACACATGGGTATTAAATACGGATATTCGTATTTTTTATAATGGATAAAATTTGGATCATGGTATAATCTTGTTGGTTGAAAGACTCTAAATCACATAGCGTACACATGGGTACTCAAATAGTTTGATCCTTGCTGATAATATATTGGGATCCAAAAACATTTGATCTTGACCATAAGCTGGATCATTTTAGTAATTATGAACTTGATTGTAATACCGTTTAGATTTGATAAGAAGAACCATCAACAAAAGTTGTTGTTTGTATAGTTTTGCATTTATACTCGTGATTATTGTTTACTTATGTGATTAGCATGTGAGTGCTTTCATGGATTGCATAAATTGTTTGAAATTGATTGTAGTACTTTTGCATCAATCCTCTTCGTAAAAGTTGTTTGTATATATTGGAATTTGTCCCACATTGAGAATTCACCAATGTTTCACATACCATATAAGAGAATAAGAAATGGACTTCCCTCACCTTAATGCCTTCAACCCTCATCTTATGTGTTGTTGGGTTTTCAACAGTATACTATTTACTCGTGTCTATTGTATACTATGGATCGGTATGATGAGAATTGAGATGTAATATAACAAAACTGAAAAGAAAAAAAATGAAAAATACTTGAAGAAAACTTTCCTTGCCGTTGGAAGAGCTTATCTATCAAGCTTGATCATTGCCCGTGCCAAGATCTCAGTGCCTGCTCTCTTTATGATCGCGATCTCCACAAGGTCAAGAAGCTATCAAGCCATTTGAAGCTGCTGTAAACACTTGGAATTCAAGAATCTAAGACGAAACAGCTATTCAAAGAAAGAAAGAAAGAAGGTTTCAGAGTTGGGTGTTCTGAGCCCTGAGCTGCAACAATCCGCCTACAAGTAACCTGTCTAGTAACTCAATCGAACGGTCGAACGGCATGTGGGAACAGAGAAGCAAGTGGTAAGAAACAGTCACGGAAATCGCTCTTCATATGCCGATCAGATAATTTGTCTTGAGCAAATAATTAATGTTGAGAGTATATTATTATTACCATTAATCAGGGCAAAAACATCACTACTAGCTATGAAAGTAACAATGTAAAATTGGGTGCATTCGACATTCACATAAAAGCGTATGGATCAAAGATGGCGGCTAAAACGGGATGGTGAAGGCTATAGAAGCTATCAAAAAACCTAAATCGCTTAGCTTTTGGGGAGAGACTTACAAGGGAGGGTCAACCTACAACTTGAAGAGAGGAAGATTTTTTTTTTTTAAAGTGATAGAAAATTATTCTTAAAAAATTAAAAAAATTTCCTCCTTGAAGATTTGTTTTACTAAAGCAACTTAAAATAAAAAACAATAATAATAATCTTTTTCATGAGGATTAAGGATTGAGATGAAAATGAAAATAAGAGTATCTAAACAGAAACCTGATAATTATAAGATTTTACAGGTAATCGTACATGTAAATAAGTTAGAAGGAAAGATCCATCTAGCCTTTGGCACCCAGTCCCATTGATTTTGGATGCCGGACTGCAACTAGTGGGTTGACGATGCCTTGTGAGTCTCTACCCAAGCCCGTCCCCTCAACAAAACCCATCCTTGCCATCATCTTTGACCCAAATCCTTTGGTGTGCTTTTCAAAAGCTCCTACCCTTTGAGGTGTGTTCCTCACATTTCCACTCTCTTGGGGCAATTCCACTCCCAAACCAAACGATTTAGGCCTTTTGATAGCTTCTATAGGAGGTGTGTTCCTCACATTTCCACTCTCTTGGGGCAATTCCACTCCCAAACCAAGCGATTTAGGCCTTTTGATAGCTTCTATAGGCTTCACCATCCCTTGGCCGTCCTTTCCCAACCCTCCGCCTTCGACGAATCCCATTTTTGCCATCATCTTTGATCCAAACCCCTTGGTGTGAACCTCAAATTCACCCAACTTGGCGGAGCTTGAAACATTGTTACTTTCATAGCTAGCAGTGATGTTCCCATCGTCGTTTTTAATGGTACTAATATCCTCAACATTATCTGCTTGCATCATGCCGCTTGAGACAAATGAGACAGGCTGATTGGCATATGAAGAGCGACTTCCAGACTGTTTCTTACCACTTGCTTCCCTGTTCCCTTGCCGTTTTTTTGAGTTATTAGACAGCTTGCTTGGGGCAGATTTTCGCAGTTCAGAGCTAAGAACACAAAACTCTGAAGCCTTCTTGTTTCTTCCTTTGGATAATTGTTTCATCTTGGATTCTTGAATGACAGAGAAATCGCTGTCCTCGGCCCCTGACCGCAACAGCTGAAATAAGTGACAAACAAATGTGAAAATGCCGGTTGTGACATGGAATGGAATTCAAGGAGAATGCAAAGAGAAGGCTGAGTATTTAGTCCTAAAACAGAGACACATGGTCCTAATGAAAACAAACAGTTCTTTGAAAAGTTTATTTATTTGAATCCCATTTTTTCTTTTCTCCTTCAACTACAAGACGGCCAATCAAAACTTCAAAAAGGCCTTCAAAGCTAGTCTAGCTAGATCATGATGTAAGGCACAACCTTGTAGGCTTGCCTGTTGAAAAGATTCAAAATTCAAGGAAGAAAGATATTACATATCATATCGTCAAATTACTTTGCCCTTGAGTATTCCCAGCATGCCAAAATACATATGAAGACACAATATATGAATTCATACTATAATGCAAGAAGAAACAAGGGATCCCGAGAATAGGGCGCAGCACATGCATAAATAAAAATCAATATAAAAGCAGAAAGACTTATCTCCTTATTGATTTAATTGCATACCTTTACCAAACGGATTTCATCACTTGCTGATGGCAAACCCGTCCGTACAGTTCGTGTCACTGTAACAAACCTGATAAAGTAATAGTTTCTCAGTACAATGTCCAACATAAGTTAAAAGGCCTGTTTATCAGTCATTGCAGTTTTCAGTAAAGGTATCACTTAGTAACTGTTTATCAGTCATTGCAGTTTTCAGTAAAGGTATCACTTAGTAACTGTTTATCAGTCATTGCAGTTTTCAGTAAAGGTATCACTTAGTAACGTAAAAAATCCCTGCTCCAGGCCCAGAAGAGTATCAACATATCAAGTGGCATCTTTTGATGAATTCAAAGGAGCAGAAAGTATTAGAACTATTAATGATGCAATTTGATTTCTTGATGTGCATAAATTGGCAAACTATGAACTAAACAAGCAGATGGAATGGACGCAGCCTTACCGGTGTCATTTTGCAGTAAGTCAAGGAGTAAAAGGCAAACGAGTAGATGGTATGGACTCAATTCGGTAGCTCCAATTTCTTCATAATTCAGAAACAGACAAACACTATCCAATGTGTTCTTTCATCTCAATCTCCAAGAAAAACGATTCTTTCTATGGAAGATTTTATACAGCTATAGGAGCAGTTTTGAACTAACTGGTAAACTTTTTGACTAGTGAGTTCTCTGACTGATCACGTGTTTTGACCAGCACAATCTAACAACAAGCTCAAGAAGTCCATGCATGGTCTAGCAGCACGTACCTTTGTTTTCAACTTATTGAAATTACCATCCAGCTACGGGACATCACAATAGATTTAGCAAATATTTAAAATATTGGGATAAACCATAGAGACACAAATAAATACAATTTTTAACCCAAATAAGAAAAATAGAGATTCAATTATTACCTCTTCTTCCCAGAACCTTGGCAACCACTCCGTAAGTGATAGACGGATGCTAATCGCTGGACCTACAAAACACATAATCAATTATATCCAAAAGGTATCAATAAAAATAAATAAATGAATAAATAATTGTAATAAAAAGGTGATAGCCTCTTGCTAAACAAATCAGGGAATTTAAAAAAAAAAAAAAGATAAGAGAATGACTTGGCTCTTTTGGATACTTGTATTTATGAAGAGCTTTGCAGAAGTTAGGGCAAAGAATCATCAATAAGCCTCATAAAGCCCAGGGTTACAAAAAAAATTTAAGTAAATTCATGCAACAAAATACAGCATAAGTGGAGTAGAGAACACATAATTCATCACATAAATTTTCTGCAAGTTGAAGAAAATAAAACAAAAATATGTATACATCATCATGCCCCTTGTTTTCTAATATAATTCCTAAAGTTTGGTAAATTTAATACTAGATTTCTAACAAAGACAAAAAAGAGAAGTGCTTGTATTCTACCCTCTTTTCTCTCACATTTGGAAAACCATGTTTTAAAACAATCTTGTCAACTCACCCAGATGAAACTAGGTAACTGACCTGTCTACTGTCTACGTGATCACCTGGCAATTATGCACTGCCTAGATAACAAGTTAGAAAAAGAATTGGACAGTAAAAATCACATATACAAAGCATCTAAAGAAAAACTAGTTCCAGTACAGCAAAAAATGTTGGCTTCCACATTCTTGGTATTACTAGATCCAGCTACCTGTCTTGCTACCGGATTAAAATTTGTGTTTGTAGTTTGCTATATATTCTCATGAACTAATGATTTTCTATATCCATAGACTAAGATAAAGTATAAAATTTGAATCTAACAGCAATTGGAGTCCTTGTATGCAGACGATCAAACTATGCCTCCAATTTGTAGCCAGTTATTCCAAGTCATTAAAGCATAACAGGTAATAGAGAAATTCAATCTTGAATTCTACCATGATCTGCCCATAAATTTTACAACCTGCAGTGACTTTAATTTTGTCAAATTGCTACATATAGATAAGCGATAAAGTCCTGCGGTACAATCACGAACAGTATAATTTGTCTGTCAACACTTCTGTTATTGCTGAAATGGGACCGAATGAATATCTGTTGCAAACTGCTAATTTGTCTGTCAGCACTTCTAAATATAGAGCATTTCATCAAAGAATCTGTACTTAAATATATGTCTAATTGTCAGTATGCACAAACAGGTAGACACACATACACATATACACATACATAACAAGAAGTTCCAGTCTGTTGCTCTCACAGAAAAACATTTTCCTACATATTTTATGCTCTACAACATCCAGACCTTGTTTGCTTCAGACTAGCAGACCATTATAGATGATGACCCGACTTAGATCTTACATTAACAAATTTCTTCCAAATCATACCATCACAGTTTCAAATGAAAAAGCAGCCCAAAGAAATACTGAATAACACTGCTACTACACTCTAAAGCAAAGGCCTGGAGCAAAATGAAAACTCCAATACCAAGAGATTAACTAATAAACAAACAACCATACCTGAGAACAATCCCTGGAATGCATAGGTTGGAAAGATAACATATCAACTTCATTCAATACCATCTGCCTCAATGCCTGTAAGATAGGAGACATACTGTTAGTTTCCTGGAGAATCTAGTGAAGTATACCAACTTATAAATATAAATATTTGTCAACAGTTACTGCTAGTTTCCCAGAGAATCTCGTGAAGTATACCAACTTATAAATATAAATATCGCTCAACAGTGACAAGCTGACAATAGAAGCTAAAATCTCATTGGTGTTAACAAGCTAAAAGCCAGTCCCCAGGGAAAAAAATCATCAAATAAGTAAATAGACAGACAATTTCGCAAACAGCAGATTATTTTCAGGGAAAATCTCTTCATTCAGAAATCCATGCAACTAATTTTACTGAACTTGGTCCCTAATAACATTCAAGCACAGTAGAGCAGGTTGTGTTCCAGAAATCTCACAACAGAAAAGGAGAGCCCTAAAACTTACTCTTACCACATTAGAGCATAATCTGAGTGACCCATATTATAAAAACTACCATCATGGTGAAATCCTACTTTTCCTTCAGCAATATTTATAAATTGCACTAATATTCCAGCAATGCAACAGCTGAAAAGCTCATGAGTAAAGGGGACAAGTTTAAGAATAATTTGAATTTTGATCAAGAACTAGTTTATGAAAAATGACAATAAGGTTCACCTAATGGAAGTTGTGGAAGTTAACAATGGGGTTTAAGGTGCAGCACTTGTTATCTTGATGAGCTTGCTTTTTCCCAAACACAAACAAGGATAATTGATTAAGGACACTTTTCAGATGTTCTTCAGTCCTAATTTTTACCCCCTTTGCTCCCCTTTATAGGTTTAAGCCATCCCCTACAGGGGGTGTACTAGTTGAAAATTTTAGATTTCAAAACACATGGAAATTTTTCAGTCATTGTTGACCAAAAATTTGAATCTCAATCATTCTTGATCAAACATGATTTCACCCAATTATGTAGGTTTTTATTTCATGGGGTACGGACCCATCCAGGGCGTCTAGGCTACAGAACAATCCCCTTAAATACAACTCTAAAATATTAGAGAAAACCCTTTGATTCTAACTTCAATTTCACAAGACCTGATTACTATTATGGTTGGGATTGATTTGGTTTCTTTTAATTGCGACTGAACCCGGTTTGATTTGTCGGGTTGCCTACGTACCCAATTATTTGGGATCAAGTCATAACTTAGTTCAAAAGAATAATTTGAGTTTGAATTTAAGGTATTATATTTAATTTGGTTTATTTTAATTAATTGGACCATTAAGATCCGGTTCAATTGGGTTTAATTTGAATGGTTTAATATTTAAGGCATTGGATCGTAAAAGATCATATCTTGGATTAAACCATTTGACTTTAACTTGAGTTAAACCGCAAAGAGGAAACGGTTTCGATTTGAAATGATTTGATTTGATTTGATTTAATTTGAGTGGTTCAATTTCAAAGGCATTGGACCATAGAAGATCACACCTTAATTGGGCCAAGAAGTTTAATTTGTTTAATTGATTTAATTTAGGTTGAACCGAAAGGGGAAAACAATTCAATTTAAGGGAATTTAATTTGGTGTAGTTTAACCCCAAGGCATTAGACCGTAGATCCTACCTTAGGTTGAACCACAAGGTTTGATTTGATGGATTAATTCAATTAAACCACTTTTATGACTTGAACCGTAAAAGGGAAACGGTTTTGATTTGTTGGTTGAATTTAATCACTTTAATGTGTATGGGGGCTGGTTTGAACCATCTTGATTGCAATATGTTATTTAAATTGGCTTGATGCCATTAATTGCATAATTTGGTTCAATTTTAGGATGATTTTTGGTTTATTTTAGTTTAAGGACAATTTCGGTCCAATTTGGATTTTAATTTGGTTTATCTTAGTTTAAGGACAATTTCGGTCCAATTTGAGTTTGATTTGGTTCAATTTAGTTTTAGGACAATTCCGGTCCAATTTGAATTTAAATTTGGTTCATTTTAGTTTAAGGACAATTTCGGTCCAATTTGGATTTAAACTTGATTTATTTTAGTTTAGGGACAATTTCGGTCCAGTTTGAATTATTTATAGTTCAGTTTTAGTTTAAGGACGATTTTGGTCCAATTTGAACACTTTTGGGACACATTGTGAGTTGGTTCAAAGCACTTTTGGGTGCCTTTAATCACTTTTACATGGAAAAGAGGGGTAATTTTATTTTTACATCATGGGTTTTGATATTAGTTTGGGATGTTTGGCTTTCAGAAAGGTCCAATGATTTTTAAGGATTTTCTGGGGCCAAATCGGACTTGAATTTGGCAAAAATATGCATTTCTGGGTCGAACCGGGCTGATTTTGCGGTTCAAAGGCTGTCGGTTCAGACGATTTGGGCCTGTTTTAATCCGTGGGTCGCGTCTGGGCTAGAGACAGTGTAACGGGCCGGGAGTACTAAGCTTGACCCGCGCGGGTCGGCAGAGTCCATACGGGTCGACTCCGGATCCGAAGTATCTGAATCGTGCAGATCCATTGTGTGTTTGGGCCTGATTTGCGTCCGGGCCCAGAACGCCTGATCAAAATGCGCCTGGGCCTGTGCACGGCCCGACTTGCATTCTCAGCATGCAGGGAGCCCAAATAGCGGCCCAAAATACATTAAAAGTCGATTTTACCCCTGTTTAGCCTTCAAATTTGCGAATTTTGCCCCTGCCGAACCCAAGATACATGCAGATCCGTTTTTGGCCTGATTTTAGGTATTTTTAGCCCATTTTCATGTCTGTAAACACAGTTTTTAACCCAGAAACTTATTTTAGTAACTTTAGTTCATTTTTAGGGAACTTTTACATAGGAGTCCGGGTGACCCAAATTTGAGTCCCCGACTCTCCCTTCTTTTGGGAGTTGATCTTGTGAAGTCCAGGTGGTCCTGACAAGAACTCCTGGCCCTTCAGATTTATTTCAATGAAGAGATTAAAGTTGCCTTTATCTTTAATTTTAATTCAATTAAGATACGGAGTCCAGGTGACCCTAATAAGAGTCCCTGACCCTCTGAAATCAATCGGAGGACAATTTGAGATAAATGAGATAAGGGAGATGATTGGAGGCCAAAAAGAAAGAAAAGATAAATATAATCTTCTTTACCTTCTATCCTCTGCAGGACCCTGCTTTCTATCTTCTCTTTTCTTCTTAAAAACTCTCCGTATCTTTCCCTTTGCAAACACTTTTCTTTCCCAACCCATTTTCCCTTATCCCTTAACCTTTTTATAGACAAGGATTTGTAGCATGTGTGGGAAGTTATAACTTCCCACTCCATGCTTGGCAAGGAAATAGGAGAGAGCCAACGGCTCTCTCTCCCACTCTTTTTTTTGGTTATAAAACATCCCCTAAAAGAGGGGACGTATCCCATCTTATAAGCCCCCTTTTTGTTTGTTTATTTTAATTTAATTGAAGGAGGGGGAGGGGGGGACACATGGCATGTGGTCCCCACCTCTTAAAACAAATTTGACTCCTTCAAACAAAGAGCAAGGGTCGTGCGCATGCACGCCCCTTTATTTTATTTGAAACTCTTTTTTTTTATAATTAAATTAAGAAAAAGAAAGAGGGAGGGGGACGTGGCATATGGTCCCCCTCCCTTGAGGAGCCGTGCACATGCACGACTCGAAACAATGGTCGTGCATGTGCACGACCAACATCCCGTTTTTTTTTTTTAAACCTCTTTTATTTATTCTTTTGTTTGTTTTGGGGATTTGTTTGGGACGTGGCCTAAGTGCCACATCATCAAAGATACATTTTTTAAGGTGCAAACAGTGTCCCCTTTGAACTTGAATGTGATGTTTATCACATGTGAGTTCAAAATTCAAATTTAAATTTATTTTGAAATTTTGAAATTTAAAAGGATAAATCCTAACTCAAATAGGATTTCCCTGATCTATATAAAGGATTCTTTATCACCTTTTCTTTTACTTCATTACTTGATTCTTCCATCCTGAAACAAAAGAACCCTGAAGGTTTTCATTGCTCTTGTCTCCTCTTCTGTCTTCCTAAAAATTTAAGAAGGTGATCTTCCCCTTTTCTTTTCTTTTCTTTTCTTTTTAGTCTCCCTTCAAGCAGATTATCTTTCCTTTCTTCATCCTGTGTTAGGGATCTTGAGGTCCACGAAACACCGTGATGAAAGAGTTGGATAAATAATCTTTATTTATCCCAAGCTGTTATTAGGCTTTTGGAAGACCAAGACGATGAAGAAGACATTTAAGAACCCTTAAAAATTTGAAGGATAATTGCAGTAATCTGGATTAATTGATGAATTCCCCAATAAATTGAGTAATTTAAGGTTTCTCAGATTTTTTTGAAACTTTATTTGAGAATTTTCGCATAAATCAAATTTTCAAATTACCAAAAATTCATCAAACATGCAATTTCGGGCTATATTTTGGGGTTTAATGGGCCATTGGGCCGTTTTGGGCAGAGACAAACCAAAGCGCAGGTCTATTTTGACCCGCGCAAGTCTGTTTTGGCCCTAACGGGCCTATAATGACCCGCGTGGGCCTGTTTTAGCCCTAACGGGCCTATAATGACCCGCGGTCCCTGTTTTGACCCGCACGGGTTTGTTCTGACCCATAGCCCCCTTAAGCCCGTTTTTAAAGCACCTGGGCCTCTGAGTTCAGACCAGAATACTTACAGGTGCTGAAATGGTCCAGTACGCCTGGCCCAACACATTTCTGGGCGCGCGGGTGGCCCAATAAGCCTGCCCAGATGCAAAAGTGGCCTGATAAGGCTCTTTTAATTACAGTTATGCCATTTTTGGTATATTTTAATGATTTTCAGCCAATTTTGACCCCTTTTTATTGCTGTTTTGCCATTATTGGCCTGTTTTGATTAACTCTAGCCACTTATAATAGAAATTCAGCAACATTTAGGCCCCTTTTTTTTTCCTTTTCGTTGACATTGGCTAATCAACCTTTCTTCTTCTTTTTTTTTTTTTTGGCAGATGAGTACACTTCCTCATATTGATGCCCGTGGACACATCACCACCGAACATGCCTTGGATGACAACAACATTGAGCTGCCAACTGGCCCCGTTTATCAACGGTCTATATCTTTGACAGAATGTCATATTGACCCCGCAACAATTGGCCGTGTCAGTTGGGTTCAAAAAGTGACCATAGGATCTGGCCACTTTGAGTATGATCACACCAATTTTAAAGGCTTCGTGAGTGCTTGTAAAGTAGCAGGTGCTCGTTTTCCTGCTATTACTTTGGAGAAAGTGAACAATGAAGCTAATGGTGACACAATTGTTAAGGTGCCTGATGAATTTGTCCCCCATTTACCAAGGCTACTTCAAGATAAATTGCCTTGGAAGGATTTCCAGTTTAGGGGTCAAGCATCGTTTCAATCATAACTTTATGAATGGACTGAAGTTATATTGGAGAAGTTCAGTCAAACTCTTCAGCAAGCAGAGATTTATGGTGCAGTAGCTGCTTCTTGCTATCCATACGACAGGCATCCAGAGGTATGACGAGCTTTTTGTGAACTGTGGAGTGCTCAGTCCAATACACTCCATACAGGCAGGGGAGAGGTTGGCATCTCTCTTTATGACTTGAAAGTTATTGGTGGCTTGCCCATTTCTGGTGCTATCTATGAAGAGTTCATCCCCATTAATCAGGAGTTGCTTTCCTTGGGAAAATCTGGAGAAGGTCAACACCTGTTGGTGGTAAGGGAAATGCTGAATATTCATAGTGTTATTTGCTCTTATCTTAAGGTGCACTCAGTTAAATGGCACCTATGGATTGAGCACTTTTATAGAGGACCCATGCTATACTCTTCTTTTGGTGAGAGTAGTGCCCCTAGTGGACAGAAGAGATCGTCCCGAGGTTCACCCAAGGGACTAGCAGAAAAGGGCAAGTTGAAATTGCCCTTGAAGATTTCAGAACGTGGCGAACTGGCAGCTTATTTGGCTTTATGGTTAAGCTGCTTTGTCGTGCCCTATGATCAAGATGTTGTGAGACCAGAAACTTTTCTGATGGCTTCTTTGATGGCACAAGGCATAGTTGTTTCTTTGCGCTAGTTGTATTGGGGCTCATTTATCATGCCATGGGAGAGATAATTACCTGTCCAAATGGCCCGGGGTATTCCAATATTCTTTTCCCGAGTCACTATGTCACGGCATGGCTAGCAGAGCATTTCCCTTGCCTTTATATCAGCTATTCTGATGCTGAATTTCCACATGGTTATCCTCATATGGTGAGATATACTGGCGTGGAGGCAACCCGGAAGAACAAGTTTGAAGTACGGGCAATCATAGTTGTGAAAACGCCTAGGCGATGCCAGGCGATAGACCTACCTGTAGCCTAGGCGACCGCCTAGGCGCCTAGGCGGTCGCCTAGGTGACAATTTTTCATTTCAAAATAATTAAAATATATTCATCATCCATTGTACATGGAGGTATCAAAAATCAAAAAAATCTAAAGTATCAAAATGTTTAGATGCCATCATCCAATGTAAAATCCATATTAGTTTCTTGAAGCAAGCCTTAGAATTGGCTTTTGGTTTGGAACTACCGGAAGATGACATCTCTTCAAATAGGCAAACACCAAACACTTTTATTAAGTAATAAAAAAAATGTAGATATTGAGACAAAGATATCTAAATACAAGAAAAATATTAAATCTGTGTACGTTACAGAATATTGAGAATTCTCGGTGAGAAAAGATATCTAAAATTAAAGTCGACAAAATACGGCAACCACAAACACGAACAGACATACATATGAGAGACATACATATTAGAGAGTCTCTGTTAATGGAGAGAGTCGACAGTGAGAGTGGGACAGACCGACAGAGGGAGCGAGCGAGAGAAACAGAAGGAATGAAAGGAAGGGAGACAGCGAGAGGGAGGGAGACAACGAGAGGGAGGGAGACAGGGGGCGAGAGGGATGGAGCGAGCGAGAGGGAGGGAGACGAAACAGAGAGAACGAGAGGGATGGGCGAGCGAGAGGGATACAGGGGCAGCAGGGGCGAGAGGGATGGGCGAGCGAGAGGGAGGGAGATAGGGGCGAGAGGGATGGAGCGAGCGAGAGGGAGGGAGACGAAACAGAGAGAACGAGAGGGATGGGCGAGCGAGAGGGATACACGGGCAGCAGGGGCGAGAGGGATGGGCGAGCGAGAGGGAGGGAGACAGGGGCGAGAGGGATGGAGCGAGCGAGAGGGAGGGAGACGAAACAGAGAGAACGAGCGAAAAGGGAGGGAGATGGAGCGAGTGAGACAAAGGGAGAATGAGTCCGAGAGCTTGCGAGTGAAACAGAAGGGGCGAGAGGGAGGGAGCGAGTGAGAATCAGAATCAGAAAGAGGAAGAACGAGACGAAGATGACGTACCTTTCACCTTTCACCTTGCACCTTGACGACGATGACGAAGAAGCTGGAAGGAAGCTGTCTTTTGCCTTTCGCGTTTCAGGTTCTCTTCGTCTTCTCTTCTTCTTTCGCCCCTTCTTCTTGTCTCGTTTTGTTTCTTTTCTTTGTCTTCTTTTTTCTTGCGAGTTTTGTTTCTTCTCCTTTCTTCTTCTTGCATGCAACGTACTGGTGAAGACGTAACGTCCTTTTTTTTTTTCTCTATTTGGTCGCCTGGTTGCTGGTCGCCTGTCGCCTAGGCTGTCGCCTAAGTCGACTAGGCGAAGCTCGCATAGGCGAACTAGCGCCTGGCTTCTGAATACACGCCTGGTCGACTAGGCGGTCGCCTAGGCGCCTAGGCGACCGCCTTTAATAACATAGCGGGCAATGTTTCGACATGACCGTCATTTTGTTGTCCGGCCTACCAGTTTTCCAGAGGAGGAGGACGTGACCTTTATTGATCAAGAAGAGTTATCTAAAGAAAGATTTGATCTTCTTATTAGCATAAGGTCTGCTTTGCTTCCTATACGGATTGGTCAGAACTCTTGGTTAGAACCTTATTATCCGAACAGGTTCACCCGCCAATTTGGTTTTGACCAAGGAGTGCCTTCCGACAAACTTATATTTAATTTTAGTCAGAGAAGCAACCGAGGCATAGAGGATCTGTTCGTGGCATGGCACCAATTCCTTCAAAGGAACAGTGGTGCTTATTTTCAGATACCGAGGATGAGTCGGGCAGGTATATGCACATGGTACTATGTGCGTTGGTAGGCCAGCCAGGCATTTCCTTATTTAGGCCGGCCTTTGGACGAGGTTCTTTCTGTTTTGATTGGAAATCCTTTCAGAGCTCCACGAGGCTTTGTATATGTTGTGAAAAATCTTCGTGAGATATCCACTGGTTTGAAAGGATTACAGCATGTATCTAGGACTCGTCCTTTGTCAGATTTTGGGGATAAATTCCCAACTCCTACGCTTGCAAGCCCAAGCCAGTCAATTCTGGATGTTCCACCACCAAAGACACTTCATGTTGAAGAGGATCGTGACACTTTTATTGCTGAGAATCCCAGCCAATCACTTCCTACTACTACACCAGTGGAGCCACTCCATACTGATGATGGAAGGGATGTTCATTTTAAGAGGGCTCGGTATCATAGGCCCAGTGATTCAGAAGATGACGATGATGACGCCAGCAATTTTGTGGTAAATTTCTGTAACTCTGAGAGTGGCACATCAGCATCTTCTAGCAAGGAAGATCAATTAACCACGTCTAGTGTCTCAGGTATGTGTAGAATTAATCAGTATTTAAAGTTTCATTATTTAAAACTCTTGTGATAATATTCTACTTGAATGACCCTTTTTTTTTTGGTACAGACATATCACCCAAGGAGGATTTTAGCTCCGCTTCGTGTATGGTTTCCACAGAGGATATTGTTCCAGAGCCAGTCACTATCGATTCCATTGAGGTGACAAAAGAGGAAAGTGCGCCCCTTGAAGATTTTGATGCACGTGTGGCTTCCTTTGTTTCTAACACTATGCGGGGGATATCAAAAATCATTGTGGCTTGTACTCCCAGGTCCATAGATAAAAGTCGTCCCAAGATTGAAAAGGCTTTAAATATTTTGAATTTTATGCCAAGCTCGGATGATAATGAACGACAAAAGGTTGAAACCTTTATCTTAAAGGTTCATAAGCTTCTTAAGCTAAGTGAGGACCTTCTCCCTATCAAGTCCAAAGTTGGAAAAGGGCCTCAAGTTGACGTTGAAGAAATCCAACGCCTTAAAAGTCTTCGTCGTACATGTTTGGAGCAAAAGAGCAGTTAGTGGAACAATTGGGGCAACTTAATGAGGATATGGGTTCTCAAACTTTGAAACTCCAATCCTTAGAGCCAGAACTCGCTGAAGCAGAGGCAAGGGTGAGGTCCTTGAGAGAGAAGTATGACTTTGAGGTGGAAGCAAAGAGCGAGCTTCAAAAGAAAGTGGACTTCGTCACATCTAGCATCCAAGATTACTGGAAGTCTGATCAGGATCTCCAACAGGCTCTACATGAAGCTAGGGAGGATAAGCTTCATGAACATGAGCGGATTACGTTGTTGAAGGTCAAATTGGAGGAGAAATTTAGTGGACTGAGTCAGATTTTTTCTGCTTAGATAGGATGATGTAGCACTGTCTCTTTTTATGTTCTCTCTTCTTCTTCTTTTTCACACTTTTGTACATATATATGACATTTTTTTTTATCTTACTCCTCTCTCTTATTCATGTCCATAATTGATAAAGTCATTTGAGACTTTTTCTTTTGGAACTTATTCTCTCTTTATTGTTGTGGCTGGACCTGAAATCAGGTTGCCTACATACCCGTTTTAAGGGATCAAGCCAACCGTAGTTCTATTTAGCAGATTTTTTTTTTTTACTTTCCCAAGCAGTTTAACCACATGCAGGGGTCTGGTGGTTACATAGTGATAGCAGTTTAACCACGTACACACATTTGTTGGTTTTTTTTTTTTTTTTTACATTCCCAAGTAATTTAACCACATGCAGGGGCTTGGTGGTTACATAGTGATAGCAGTTTAGCCACGTGCACACGTTTGGTGGTTATGTTGTCTCAGCAGTTTAACCACATGCAAACACTTGGTGGCTATGCTGTCCCAGCAGTTTAACCACATGCAGACACTTGGTGGCTTTGTGATCTATGGGTAGAACTTTTTTATGAACTTCCCATTTACACAAGAGTATATAAATCTTCCCTCGTGATCTGAGAGTTCAGACGCTCCTTTAAGAAAGACTTTAGTGACAGCATATGGTCCTTCCCATTTTGATTCAAATTTCCCACCAGTTCTTCGATTAACCACAATGGGTCATCTGATGGTAAGAACCAGGTCACCAACTTTAAACGACCTAGCCTTCACTTTTTTATTGAATGCTCCCGCAACTCGTGCTTGATAATATTCGAGTCGATGTTGCACTGCGAGTCTCTTTTCATCCAACACTTCTAGCTCAGCCAATCTAACCACAGTATTTTCATCTGGCTTTGTGAGCTGCATCGAGACTCTAAGTGATGGTAGTTGTACCTCTAATGAGAGTACAGCTTCTGCTCCATATACAAAACTGAATGGAGTACACCCTGTGGAGGTTCTCACCGTTGTTCGATATGCCCACAATGCTTCTGGCAAACGCTCGTCCCCCTCCCTCTTTCTTTATCTTAATTTAATTATAAAAAAAAAAGAGTTTCAAATAAAATAAAGGGGCGTGCATGCGCACGACCCTTGCTCTTTGTTTGAAGGAGTCAAATTTGTTTTAAGAGGTGGGGACCACATGCCATGTGTCCCCCCTCCCCCTCCTTCAATTAAATTAAAATAAACAAACAAAAAGGGGGCTTATAAGATGGGATACGTCCCCTCTTTTAGGGGACGTTTTATAACCAAAAAAAAAGAGTGGGAGAGAGAGCCGTTGGCTCTCTCCTATTTCCTTGCCAAGCATGGAGTGGGAAGTTATAACTTCCCACACATGCTACAAATCCTTGTCTATAAAAAGGTTAAGGGATAAAGGAAAATGGGTTGGGAAATAAAAGTGTTTGCAAAGGGAAAGATACGGAGAGCTTTAAGAAGAAAAGAGAAGATAGAAAGCAGGGTCCTGCAGAGGATAGAAGGTAAAGAAGATTATATTTATCTTTTCTTTCTTTTTGGCCTCCAATCATCTCCCTTATCTCATTTATCTCAAATTGTCCTCCGATTGATTTCAGAGGGTCAGGGACTCTTATTAGGGTCACCTGGACTCCGTATCTTAATTGAATTAAAATTAAAGATAAAGGCAACTTTAATCTCTTCATTGAAATAAATCTGAAGGGCCAGGAGTTCTTGTCAGGACCACCTGGACTTCACAAGATCAACTCCCAAAAGAAGGGAGAGTCGGGGACTCAAATTTGGGTCACCCGGACTCCTATGTAAAAGTTCCCTAAAAATGAACTAAAGTTACTAAAATAAGTTTCTGGGTTAAAAACTGTGTTTACAGACATGAAAATGGGCTAAAAATACCTAAAATCAGGCCAAAAACGGATCTGCATGTATCTTGGGTTCGGCAGGGGCAAAATTCGCAAATTTGAAGGCTAAACAGGGGTAAAATCGACTTTTAATGTATTTTGGGCCGCTATTTGGGCTCCCTGCATGCTGAGAATGCAAGTCGGGCCGTGCACAGGCCCAGGCGCATTTTGATCAGGCGTTCTGGGCCCGGACGCAAATCAGGCCCAAACACACAATGGATCTGCACGATTCAGATACTTCGGATCCGGAGTCGACCCGTATGGACTCTGCCGACCCGCGCGGGTCAAGCTTAGTACTCCCGGCCCGTTACACTGTCTCTAGCCCAGACGCGACCCACGGATTAAAACAGGCCCAAATCGTCTGAACCGACAGCCTTTGAACCGCAAAATCAGCCCGGTTCGACCCAGAAATGCATATTTTTGCCAAATTCAAGTCCGATTTGGCCCCAGAAAATCCTTAAAAATCATTGGACCTTTCTGAAAGCCAAACATCCCAAACTAATATCAAAACCCATGATGTAAAAATAAAATTACCCCTCTTTTCCATGTAAAAGTGATTAAAGGCACCCAAAAGTGCTTTGAACCAACTCACAATGTGTCCCAAAAGTGTTCAAATTGGACCAAAATCGTCCTTAAACTAAAACTGAACTATAAATAATTCAAACTGGACCGAAATTGTCCCTAAACTAAAATAAATCAAGTTTAAATCCAAATTGGACCGAAATTGTCCTTAAACTAAAATGAACCAAATTTAAATTCAAATTGGACCGGAATTGTCCTAAAACTAAATTGAACCAAATCAAACTCAAATTGGACCGAAATTGTCCTTAAACTAAGATAAACCAAATTAAAATCCAAATTGGACCGAAATTGTCCTTAAACTAAAATAAACCAAAAATCATCCTAAAATTGAACCAAATTATGCAATTAATGGCATCAAGCCAATTTAAATAACATATTGCAATCAAGATGGTTCAAACCAGCCCCCATACACATTAAAGTGATTAAATTCAACCAACAAATCAAAACCGTTTCCCTTTTACGGTTCAAGTCATAAAAGTGGTTTAATTGAATTAATCCATCAAATCAAACCTTGTGGTTCAACCTAAGGTAGGATCTACGGTCTAATGCCTTGGGGTTAAACTACACCAAATTAAATTCCCTTAAATTGAATTGTTTTCCCCTTTCGGTTCAACCTAAATTAAATCAATTAAACAAATTAAACTTCTTGGCCCAATTAAGGTATGATCTTCTATGGTCCAATGCCTTTGAAATTGAACCACTCAAATTAAATCAAATCAAATCTTTTCAAATCGAAACCGTTTCCTCTTTGCGGTTTAAATCAAGTTAAACTCAAATGGTTTAATCCAAGGTATGATCTTTTACGATCCAATGCCTTAAATATTAAACCATTCAAATTAAACCCAATTGAACCGGATCTTAATGGTCCAATTAATTAAAATAAACCAAATTAAATATAATACCTTAAATTCAAACTCAAATTATTCTTTTGAACTAAGTTATGACTTGATCCCAAATAATTGGGTACTTAGGCAACCCGACAAATCAAACTGGGTTCAGTCGCAATTAAAACAAACCAAATCAATTCCAACCATACAAGTAATCAGGTCTTGTGAAATTAAAGTTAGAATCAAAGGGTTTTCTTTAATATTTTAGAGTTGTAATTAAGGGGATTGTTCTATAGCCTAGACGCCCTGGATGGGTCCGTACCCCATGAAATAAAAACCTACATAATTGGATGAAATCATGTTTGATCAAGAATGATTGAGATTCAAATTTTTGGTCAACAGTCATAAACTATATTTCCGAAACTTATGATCACAAGAATCACATAATACATTTATCTATAAAAAAAATCTCTTATTAATAAAAGAGTTACAGATTTGAACTAGATTACTTGCATAATCTTCAAATTAAATGATGTTCCAGGAATATGAACCCAACTTTATCACTTCTATCTCTCTCTCTCTGTAAGTTGAAGTTTCAGCCACTGTAATTTCAAGACTTGAGAAGCAGATCAGTATTGTACAAAGTCTAGCTGAAATACCAAATTTTCCGCTGATGAGCATTGATTTAATACTAAACTGCAAGTTTTCAGTGAAGCTCCAGAATCGAATTAATTTAGGCCTTTAAAACCATAGTATAAGCATAAGTTCCTGAAACTAGGGTTAAAACCACCAAACTGCAATTTTTCAGTGAAGTTCCAGATTCGAATTAATTTAGGCCTTTAAAACCATAGTATGGGCCTAAGTGCCTGAAACTAGGTTAAATCCCATCAAACTGCAAGTTTGCAGTGAAGCCCTAGATTCGAATTAATTTAGGCCTTTAAAACCATGGTATGGACCTAAATGCCTGAAACTAGGGTTAAAAACCACCAAATGAATGATAAGCACATAAGTTTAATCAGAATGAAGTAAAAAATCTAAAAATAGGTAAATAAGGGAATAACAAGCCAAACTATAAGGACAGAAAACAAGCAATAAAAAGAATATTTGAAGTAACAAAGAAAGAATTTGGGATTAAAAATATACAATAAATAGATTAGTAAACCTTATATTTAGCAAAAAGGAGAGGGACATGTTCAAAGCACATATTGGTCAACTTACAGAATTGATTTCCTCAAGATCAACACCACGACGTATCATTCTCTCTCGACGCTTAACAGCAATCATTTCTTTGCGATGTTTCTTTTTTGCACCTTAACAAACAAGTTGAAAATAGAAATCAAAAGTTGACATAGCTTGTGCGTACAAGAGATATTCAGCAACAAAACAACCAAAATAACAATGAAGAAAAAACAAAATCATTGAAATCAGAGTAATCAAATATGAGGAAGAAGTGGTCCTTAAGGCAACCATGTCAAGCTCATAATCAAGCCTAGATGGACAACATTACCAAAGAATAGGACTTAACCCAAGCCAAAACAACATAACTACGACCAATTTGTCTTTTTTTATTCTTCATCTCCTAAATCATAAATATAACTCCTCCAGATTGTATTGACCAATTTAGATGGAAGATAAGAAAAACTATGAATAAGGGCCAGACTCTTGAAGCACTTCGCATATCTCCACCTTGCAGATTAAAATTGTCCAAGATTTCTTCTTAGTACATGGATGAGAGTAAGCTAACTTAAGAATGAACGAAAAAAATGTAACAAGTCATTCAAACCACAGTTAATGGCTATTGCTGTAGAACAAAAGTAAATGAAAAAAAAAACATCAGAGTAGAAGAATACTGCAATACTTGTAGATTTCAATAACTGCTTAATAACTAAGTAAATAAGCACCCCAAAGCAGTTTTGCAGTCTTTTACACACAAAAGAAATGATTACCATTAGCCACAATGCCTTGAAAAGTGAATTAACCATTATAATCAATAGCCAGGGAAACTAAATACCTCGAACATTCCTGAAATTTTTGTTCATTTGAGTCTCACAAGGCCATGACTTAGAAAATTGATTGGCATGCTTCTTTTTACCCAAAGCTGTCCTGCAATCTTTTACCCACAAAAGATCATCCAAGCCTGGTGATTCAGCATCAATAGTGCTTCCAGGTCCATGCGGCCTGTTAAGACCTTTCCTTACCGGTTTTTTCTTCTTCATACCATATTCCTTCGATGCCTTCTGTAGAGTTGCACCACCAAACATCTCTGAACTCTCATCAGTGCTGGAGCTTGAAGAATTATCTTCATCTGACTCATTCAAAGCCTGTTCCAGCAACAAATTGGCACCTAAAACCTCAAAGCTCCCACCAATTCCTTCCAAATAATCCTTTGCAACCTCTTCATCAATATCCAAATCACTATCAAACATGTCGTCCGATCCATCATTTTCAGAAGATCCACCTGAATCACTCAACTCGGATGACTCTGAGTTCCCATCATCGAGCGCACTTCCATCCTCACTGACAAACTCATCACCTTCCTCGTCAGAAATGTCTTCTGTGTACAATTTAATGCCCCCTATGGACAGAAACCCAGAATTCTTTACTGGAGATGAACTCTCAACCATCAAATCTTGACCCTTCCGAAAACATCCTTCACAACTAGAACTCTTATCAGCAAGCATTTCCTTTTCAATAGATAAAGAATTAAATCCCAATACTTCATTCCAATCCTCTTTTCCAGACGATGACCCAACACCACTTGGGGTCGCATCCACTTCATCACAGAAACCCAATCCTCTGTGAGAGCTCTCACCAAGCACAAAACTCGAACCATAATTGTAAATAAAATCCCCAGTAACAGGTTCCGCAGCCGGAGTTTGGTCTAGAAATGCAACAATTTTGAAGTCTTTGGAATCATCTAAAACAACTCCCCCAGTTTGAACAAAATCAATATTTCGAGAACTGTCGCGAGCATGTGATTCTGAGTTTAAAACATCCTATAAAAAAAACCAAAATTCATTAAAACCTAGTAAATCCTACCTTGATCATTATAAAGATCCAGTCTCACTTGCAACGATAAAAATAAAATCAAAACAGAATTCGGGAGGGATGAAAGGGAGGGTTAAGAGAGTAACTTTAATTTGAGAATAAATTACCTGATGATCCACGACTGGATATTCATATCCAATGGCATTTCCAGTGGGTTTTCGAGATACATTCTTAGGGCCAGCATCTTTCATTCTCGACGCAGAGGATTTGGTAATAGCCTTGGGGGTTTTGCCTACACATTTCAAGATTGAAGAAAATCGAAAACAAGGAGAGGCCAGAAGAAATATATTAAATCCTATAAGGGTTTCCACAAAAGAAAAAGGTGATATTAACAAGAAAGAAAAAAAGAACCTCGAACAGAGCTGGGGGAAGAAGATTCTTTTTGCCAATCAGACAAGAAACCACCATCGACGAAGAGAGCTCGTCCGGAGTTTCCTCCTCTGTTGTTCTTCTTGTTGAACCTCCTCTTTCCTCCACCCATGGCGTACGTTAGGGAACTAATGATTCCCTGCTGATGGGTTCGGCCTTCTTGGACTAAAGCTCAATATTCTCATTCGAACCTTGGGTTTGATCATTTGAGAAGAAAAGGAAGAAAAGAAAGGAAAGAAAGAACAGTTATTTAGAATTCTTGATTCGAATCAAACAGAAGAACATACGTTTCCAAAGAATTCTTATTACGATCCTACCCCTCCCGTAAACTGAAATTGAGTTCCAAACCTTAAAATAAACTCGTGGCAATATGTAATGGAAAGCCCCCCTATTTTTACCAAAACAACCTTATAATGTCAAATATTTACCAAAATAACCTTATAATGTCAAGTATTTTGTAAGGATAATTTTGTCTTTTTCAATTTTTATAAGGAAAAATTGACTTTTAGTGATACGTTTTTAAAATAATTTAGATTTAGTCGGCCAATTCTTAAAAATTAGGAATTAATGATACTTTTTTCAAATAATTAGGATTCAATATCATTTAAAGAATTTCTTCCAAAAATGCCCTCGAAAAAGCTTGCTTGTATTTAAATGAGTAAAATGACACTAAATTTCAATTCTTTGATAAAAGTATTATTAATTCTCAATTTTCAAAAACTTGGCCAACTGAATCTAAATTATTTTGAAATAGCATCACTAAAATCCAATTCCCTCTATTTACTTTCCAAAGAATATCCTCTGGATTTCCTAAACGGCTAAACCATTTTATCTGCATTCGTGCAAGACTGCATGCACGTGTAACCCCGCTAGTATTAGGGATAATTACACTAACACCTCCTAAAGTTTGCTATTTATACACATAGACCCTAAAGATTTCGGAAAAACCAGAAACCTCCTTCATAGTCATAGATACACAAATGACCACAAAGGCTCCTTGATCGATAAGAGCTGCTTACCCCTTCCTAAAATGCCTTATTTAAGTGCTAATAAAATACTCGTTACCAAAGAAAAACTCTTTAACAAAATACTAATTTATTCTTCATATTTTCCTCATTACAACCATGAATCCAATTAAAACACCAAAAATGCAAAGAGGAACAAGGCTTTATACTTTTATACGCTTGTTAGATAAGATTTTATTATTATTATATGGATTAACTCTTCAATTTGTGTTAGACTGTTCGATCTTTTAGATGTTTTTTGCTAGATTTTTTTATGTTCTTGTTAGCATTTGTGGATACTAGAGGAATGTAAGCGATTAGTGAATTGGAAACAGAGAGCCCGTTGACAGTTAGTTATGATACGTGACAGCAACAAAATACGGTATTAGAATAAATTTGAAAAAAATTAGAGGGGAATTTGGAAAGTAAATGTGCAAGTGTATTTACCTCGCGGCAACAATTTACATTTATTTTCCAAAAGGCTCAACAAACCATTTTCGAGACATGGCCTTTTCATTTTGCTCTTTTTTTTTAGCAATTATGTGGCTCATGCCAAGCAATCACCGCAACAAAGACACTGAGAAGAGGCAACATGAAAACCCACATAAAGAAGTCTTATGTGTAATAGTTGCTATCAAACTTTAAAAACCTATTAATCCATACAAGAAGTTATGCTTACAAAAATGGGCTCTCTACCATAAAATATGCATAAAGAATCTCCAATGGTACCGGATGGCAGCACACTATCTCAAGAAGCTCAGGATGATTTGACAAACCTATCAGCAGACCAGTACGTTCAGTGAGATCTCTTCATCTACATGGACGACATTGCTCCACAGATTGGATAGTCCAGAGTCCAGACCACAAGATTGAAGTACCAAGACAATCTTGTTCCAGCTATTCATCGAGTGTTTGTTTGAATACCATGATTGATGCAGCCAATAAGCAGCATGCTTGCACCACAACCATAGAGGAGCTAAAGGGAAATGTTATTGCAACGAATTCTGGACTTTGTGATTCCCTTCAAACAATATCCCGTTCAGCGATGAAGAGACGCCAATGGAGATCGTGGTCTAGTTCTTGTAATCTGGATTGTCTCTGAGTCCAAGCTTACCAAGGACAAAGCAGTACGAGTCCCAGTCAGTTCGTCGGAGGTATTTAAGTAACATCTTCCGCCTTTGGACCATTGCCTGAACACCCTTCCGAGAATGCTTATCCTATAGCACATTGACCAAAACAAGCAGGTTAGAATGTGATTGACATCCAATTCACAAAATATATGCAATCATCATGTAAATGGTTTTTATAAAATAAACAGTTATTTTCCCAGAAGAAGCATATCTAACTTTTGGAAACATATCCTTATGCTGCATAAGCATGAATACTGACCGTACAAAAACTAAGGGGAATAAAACGAATCTGTCTGTATGTTAAAATTTTCATGGAATAAAACCAGTTCTTTCTGTATGTCACAATATTCATGCTTGCACATCTTCATGACATGTCTCCTTCCCAGTTGGTCAACATGTGGGATCCACCAGTCAGATGGATACTGCTAGCATTTGAAACAACAAACAAAAACAAAGTAGAACAAAAGGTGCCCATTCTAAATAGATTTTGGCATGCAATGAATGACGGTAATGTACAATGCTACCTCCCCCTAGAGTTTATCAGGAACAGGTTACTAACTGCTAAAGCAACTACAGAGTATGATTACTATGCCAAATTAACTATGACAACTAATGTTACCATGAAAATTCATCAATTTTACGTGCATCCATTACTATCTTTTCTATCAGGCATGTACAAGTAATCATAACAATCAGTATTTGATCAACAATTCAACCAGGCAAATAATCAATTTGAAGTATAAATGTACAACATACGGAGGAGGTAAAAAAAACTAGACAGTAACCATAAAAATTGATTCTAACCCCTAAGCGATGTTCCAAAACATTTATAGACGGTTGAAATCAAATAATCACCTTCTTGTGCAAAACAGAAGAGAGATGCTTGATTTTTGTAGTAAGCTGTGCCACTGTAAACAATAAAGAAACAAATATTAATTAATGATAACAGATAACAAAACCAAGGGAAACATATTTACAAAGGAAAGAAGGAAAATGTACTTCCAAGAAAGTGTGATCTCATGCAGAAAACATACAAAAAATGAAAAGAAAAGAAAAAATCAATTCTCAGACTAAAAAGTAAATAAATAAACAAATCAATTTTTATCAATGCAACCTCTCAGATCTGAAGTACGGTATACAACTTGTCAATATGATCAATTGCAACAACTCTTTAAGGTGGTCAATAGATCATTAACTGTAATGTGATTTTATGAAGAACCCGTGCAACCCAATGTGGATGCAAGTGGACAGACAAAGTAAAGAATGTCTGCAAGGCAAAAATCATTCGGACTTGTTCCCATCCAGTGACTGCTAATCAGCCGGCTTTTTTTTTTTCTTTAGTTTTGCCCAAAGAAAAAAGAGGAAGAAAACATGCAAGAGCAAGTGTGAGAGAGTGATTAGAGAAACTGACTTAAGGTAGAGACTAGAAAGTTCTCAACCCCAAACCAACTCCACCCCCCCTCCCCTCCCCTCCTTGTGCCTCACTTTTACTGATGTATTTGGAAGACCAGATGCAACTGTTAAATGGATTTTAATTTGTTCATAAAGAATTAAATTTTAAATAAATATTAAATTACTAGAAATTAGTAAATGGATATAACATTTTTTTTTTCAAAAATTTCAAATTTTTTGCATTTTCCAAAATTTCTTGGAACGGCAGTGCAACAAAGGCAGCATAACAACAAAATTTTGGCGCAATGACAAAACATATTTGGGGAGACATGCTACTGAAACCGGCACAGTAAACCTTGATCTCATTAATGAGAATCCCTGCAGCAATAATTACCCTTACAGCTCACAGAAATGACTTTATAGTATCCAAGAGCATAACATCTTTTTCTACACAAATAACAACCAATAACTATGGATTCCTAAAGGCCCACATGCAGGAATTCACAGTTTTGAGATCCCCAAGCAAGCACGCAACCTGAACCAGCAAAACAGAAGGTTCCAACTTTTCCAGATGGTCAATTTTAGATTTACAAATCAGATTTTACAACAAAGGGTTTCAAAATGTCAACCAACAATAACAAAAAAATTTCTTGCCAATTAGTGGGTGTCAACAACACAAATTCTGTTCCTTTATCCCAATCTGTCAACAACAGAATCTTTAATCACATTATGAGGATCCAAATCCTTTCTAATACCTGCCAGGTTATTTTTAGTCTTCCTTTCAAGATCATCAATCAAGTATCCACTCACATATTCTTTGTTGCCTCTTTAGATCTTCACTTTGCATGCCCAAATCATCTTAATCTACTTTTCTTTATCCCTAATTGGGCAACACCTAGACAACCATAGATTTGTTATTTCCTTACCTTCTTTCCGCACATCCGTCTCAATATTCATATTTCAGCAACACTCATCCTATGAGGTGGCACAAGAAGTTGGGGATGGAGGAAATGAAATGACAAAAAGAGACAATAAGGAAGAAATAGAGAGATAATTAAATTTGGAAAGAAGTCAATCAGTTTGCAGAGCTACTAATAGACAAAGTGGTGTCATATAACGGGGAAAGGATACCAATTAAGGATGCAATTAAGAAGTTTCGGAAGATCAGGAGGAGGGATTGTCTGTTGTTGCCCAATGATGAAGATTCCGTCGTGGAAATTTAGAGGACTAGGTAGGGCAGAGAAAAGAACAGTTGTTAAGTGTCCTTCATGGTTAAACACCACATTGTAATTCTCATTGAATCAAAAAGGAAAATATTAGTTATACCTTATTCAGGAGTATCCAGATATCGTACATGGGTTTTTCTCCCCTCCTCGGGTGTGTAAAAAAAAATTTTTTTTCGATTGGTAATAATGGAAAATAGATTAAGACAACAAGATACAGCCCGAACAGGCAGCACAAGTACATAAATGCGGCAGTCTATGGTCCCAACAAACCCAGAATTAGAAACCAATTCTGGGTGGAACTTAGGAAGTTAGCATCAAACCAAGCCCCCCCCCTCTTGGGTTCTAAGAGGGGACTTTATTTTCACAATATTTCCTTCAAAAAAAATAAAAATAAAGGAAACGGAATACCAGAATAACTAGAGGTATGAGAGATTTTTTGGAAAAATGGATTAGGGATACCGAACTAATTGATTAACCTTTGTTGAATGGCCAATTCACATGGTCTAATTTTAGGTCTTCCCCTCTTTGCTTGCACTCAGATAGATGCTTGGCCTCAGTTAAATGGTACAGACACTTTCCTTCCATATGCCAAAATACCCTTCCTAGGCCAGTCACTGATCCCTATCCTCTCTTTATTTCCAGTAATTCCTTAGACCTTTAGTCTGATCCCTTTTAGATTGATACATGCGATTTTTCATGCCCAAATTCAAAGCAATCATCAATGAGCGGTGGCAAGAATCTAATATTTAACCCGTCAGGATACAGGCTTTAGATCAGTGTCTAAATTGAAGAAATATAACAGTAGATTGAAGATTTGGAATAATGAAAGTTTTGGTAGAATTTAGGCAACAAAAAGGACACCTCTGGATGCAACTGAGGACTTGGACAGGAAATAAAAGTCTCGGAAGAGATCCTGAAGTGTGAAGAGATATCTTGGAAGGATACCGTAAATATTGGTAATTTTTCACAGATATCTAATGGCAGAAGGAGCAAAACCAATCAATAATCTGTAGGTGGAGACGCCTGAGACAATAGATTTAGCACTGACGCGGTACCACTCAAATTTGTACAGATCCCAGCAAACTTCTAAGTTTTTCTTACGGAGGGACAATCTTAGACACGAGCAGACCAGAATGACTGGTTAGAAAGAATCTTTGATATCGAAGAGAATAAAGTGGTGGTTTTAGAAATGGCTGGTGATAAATCCCCGGATACAAAAGGTTTAACCATGGCAATTTTTCAAAGAAAATTGACACTATCAAGCATGACATTTTTCAGGTCTTCACAGAGTCTCATGCCTGTGGGAAAATCAGTAAAATAACAAATGCAACATTCCTAGTGTCTATACCTAAGAAATTTGGACCAAAGGAGATTTATGGATTTTAGACCCATCAGCTTGACGACCAGTTTTTGCAAAATAATTGCCAAATTGTTGTCTCTTAGGTTGAGAGCAGTTATTCTTTCTGTGTATAGATATCAGCCTTTGTTCAGGGAATACAGATTCTTGATGGTACTTTAACTGCAAATGAGAGTGTCCAGGCGAGGAAAAGATCATGGGAGCCTGGCGTGGTGTAATATAGATCTG
The DNA here is from genome assembly GCA_947561395.2 of Buxus sempervirens. Lineage (NCBI taxonomy): Eukaryota > Viridiplantae > Streptophyta > Magnoliopsida > Buxales > Buxaceae > Buxus > Buxus sempervirens. The sequence goes on from OX387189.1 coordinate 37,284,602, forward strand.
GAAGAGACATATGGTAGAGAGGAGTGGGAATTCTTGAATTGAACGCTTAAATGGAAACGTTTTGGTGACCGTTGGAGATCTTGATGCTAGGTTGCGTGCAGAATATTCAATTTCCATTCACCATGAAGAAGGCTTTGTGATGGGGATTCTTTCTTTCGTCTCGGAGCCTCAGCGACACACCCCCCCCCCCCCCCCCCCCCCCCCCCCCCGTCCCCTCTCTCACCCTTTTTGTTTACCTTGATAAATCGTATTCACGGTTAATCCCTTGGGACGGCTCAAGCTAGTGATATGATCAATGCGCTTCAAGTTGCAGATTATTATTTGTGGAAGCCAATAGGGAGCAATTGTGCTGGATCAAGTGCATACTTTAAACCTTTGAAATGGTGTTAGGGTCAAAGGTGAATTTAGCCAAAGGCAGCTTCCTAGGATTAAATATCAAGAAGGAATTTAAACACGATTTGGCTGATGTCTTGGGATGTAGAATTGATTCTTCGCTGATTCATTATATATGGCTACCTCTAGAAGGGAATCCTAAAACCCTACCTTTTTGAAGCTCAATTTTGGAACGCATACAAAAAAGGCTGGCATGTTGAAAAATTGTCAGCTTTGTTTGAGAAAGGAACTTCTTGTGGGGAGCTAGGAAGTATCACTTGGTGAGGCTGGAAGTAGCTTGTAGGGATAGAAAGAGAAATAGTATTGCTGTGGGGAACCTTCATTCGCAATACAAGGCCATTCTAGCCAAGCAGCTGCAGACTCGGCAATGAAAAGGACAGTCTATATATGGCAAAAGGTCCTAGCTAGCAATTATGGCCAAGCAGACAATGGTTGAGATGTTAAACATGATGCTAGATGTTATGGTGCTTGTCCTTGAAAAGCTATTATTGATATTGCACCTGCTTTCTTTTCATGTATCCCTTTGGTTCAGGAACATCAATCCATTTTTGGCGAGAATTGCAGTGGGATGACTCTTACCATTGACATGTCTTGCCCGAGGCTCCCTCAACTTGTATGCCACCCAAATTCCCTCATTTGTGATATCATTTCATGGCCGTCTACAGGTCTTTCTTGAAGCCTTTTGTCTTGTATAGACTTGAGACCCACTAATGTAGAGGAGGTTGCCTCCCTTTTTCCCTCCATACGAGATGTCTTTATTAATCCAGCCTTGTAGAACAAACGCATTTATTGTCCGTCATTTTTCTTGTAAATCTTTCTTCACTATCTATCAGCCTCATAGATATGCCCTCTTGATTAACTTCTCTTCCGTTAAGCTTTGAAAAACTCACCAACTTCCAAAGATTATAGCTTTTGTATGGACAGTATTATTATATAAAATCAGTACTATTGATTTGATTCAAAAGAGATGAAAGTAATGTGCTCTGTCACCCTCTGTGTTTCCGCTGTAGATCACATGGGGAGTCAATAGATCATCTATTTTTTCATTGAAGGGCAGTAAGGGAGGCATAGTTAAATTCCCAGGTGCTCTTGGTCTTGTTTGAGTGTTCCCTAAGACCTTGGGAGACCTTTTTTATCAGTGGCAAATGAGACGTATAGGCTGTACAGTGCACATTCTATTTAGCTTTTTTTTTTCCATGCTATTTTATGGCAGTTATGGAGGAAGTGGAATCAAAGAATATTTGTAGATAAGCAAGCCTCCACAGCAGCTATTATAGAGGAAGTGATGGGTTCAGTGGCTTCTTGGGTATAGCTACATTCAAATTTTATAGGAATTTCAGCCTCAAACATTCGGAGGGAATGGGGTAGTGTACATTGATCCAGTCCTCATAGTAGGGCAGTGGTATCTATACCGCCACCAGTTGGAAGCATTTAAGTGAATGTAGATGGCTGCTCTATTGGAAGTCCTGCAGCTTCAGGTATAGGAAACATATTTAGGGACTCCTCAGGATCGTGTATACTGGTTTTTAGCAGTCCTGTGGATGAAGGAAATTCCAAAAGAGAAGAAATTCTGGCTATTGTTGATTAGAAATAACAAAAGAAACCTCATTTTGGACAGTGACTCAATCACTACTTTCTGATGGATAAAAACTGATACGCTCATGGCAATTGAGACACATGGGCCTCAAGGCAAAAGGACAGCCTCATTCGATGAACACCTTGTTCAGTCTCGTCCCACGCGAAGCCAGTGGACAGGCTGATGGCTTAGATAAGGAGAGAGCTAGGAGGACAGATTGCGTTGTAGGGCTTCCAACAGATACGGGTGGCTTGGTTTCAATGCATAGGCAGCTCCGTGGGTCCGAGTAACCATCCTAGCAAGCTGGTTGCAGTTACTTATTTCCTTCTTTTTCTCCCTTTGACTGTCTTTTGGTAGCAACAGAAGATGCTCCATTTTTTTTTCTGTAAATTCTTGTCTATCATTACAATTGCATTATTAATTAAAAAAAATAAAATAAAATAATCACACTTTAAAATTCCCGATCTGACTCATGGTTTACAAAATTAGTTATTCGAGGAAGACAATTGTGCACTATTGTGTGCTGGCCAATATAAGAGAGAAAGTTAAGAAAAATTAAGACCAGCATACTTATCCATAAAAAATGGGGGAGAAATTTAGTTGTGCTGGATCTGTATAAGGTAACCATAGGAACAGCAGGAAAAAAAAACCTAGCATTTATCATAGTACTGGTTACATATATTGATACAAAAATAATAATTTGATCATAACAATAACACACAACAATTAAGCCCAAAGAGTTTGCCTGGTGGTCAAGGCTTGGAGCCTGGGGGGTAGGCTCCCTCCAAGGTCTCAGGTTCTAAACCTCTTAGGTGCTATCAATTCTTTGGGGACACCACCAGGACCACTGGCCTGGTAATTACCCAATTTGTGTGGGATAAGGGGGCCACAATAGCCCCAGGAAATAGTCTAGGTGCGGGCAAGTTGGCTCTGACATCCCGAGTTACCAAAAAAAAAAAAACAAAAAAAACTCAATATAACAACAATGACAACAATAAGAACAACAATGCTATACAAAGAGCACTTTCTTCAGAAAGGAAATTGCAAGAATGACAAAAAACGATAGTCATTACCTTGAACACGTGCAGATCCACAATCGGACTCTGACATTTTAAATTCATCTCTAACCTTTTTAAGCTCCAGTTTCATTTTCTCGGAAGAAGACATGTTATCTGGATGAAAATACTGCATCAAACATAATATCAAAACATTAAACATAGGTGATAGGACCAACAATTTCTTCAAGAGACATTCTAAAAGTTGAGAATATAGGTAAGAAACACAACAAGATACGCAAAAAATCTAGGAAAAATTAACTTTTGAGTGCCACAACATTACTAAGATGCCTTCTAATCTACTTGTCAAAAAAAAAAAAGGATGCCTTCTAATATACCCATTCCAGAAAGAGCCACAAGATCAACAAATCATATACAACTCATGATCCGAGACTTGTTTTCCTAGATAGTATGCTCCTTCAAATTCTTAAATGCTGCCTTTATTACCTGGTTTTATTAATATCTTCCTGAATAGTAATTGCATACATATTCAGTTCACCCCAACACGACTACCCTGGCCTATCCCATACTTCTATCATGATTATGTTGCAAAACAAATTTGTAATTTTACATGGGACATTTGACTTGTTTCTTCTCCAATACTTCTTTGAGTTTCACCATCTCCATACAGTGACAAGAAACTAAAAACTATCCGCCTAAAACCCTTGAAATAATAGGACCAAACTTTAACCAAACTCCGTCATTTTCCCATATATGCAACGGGCTTTAATAACAATGATTATGTCAAATTGTCAACGGAAATAATGAAGCAAAGATAACACAAAATGAAGAATTATAAAAAATTTCAAAAGAATGTCATTCTTAAGCTAACAATCGTTTTAGGGATAAAATTAGGGAATCTAATGGTATCGAGTGATCCTAGAGATGTCATTAGAAATCGTATTATCTTCTCATAATATAAGAATGAGACTTGACAGATGGCATCAACTTTGAAACTTTTATTCACTCTCACACCATTTCAGTGATAAGGCAAATGACGAAGCTTAAAAATGGTGCACCAAGGCATATTATGTGTGCTTGTAAGAAGTTGATAGTGCAATTTTCATTGCAGTCTTCTCTTGCATACACACTCCTTTGTGTTCCTAAGATCTCTTAAGTAAAATGCAATGACATCAGCCAAAAGGGAAAGAATGAATGCAAGGATAAAACCATTTCAAACATAACAGATTTTAGGAACTCGTTAACTGCTGCTTGCCTTTTCAACTAAGTGCTCCTTCGGAGGTGCCATCATATAGCTTGGAGTTCCTCTAAATTGACCCAAGATATCAAGTCTCTGGACTGAAAACAATGATGCAGTCATTAAGCTATATTACAGAAAAAAAAACATTTTAAAAAAACACATACTTAAAAAAAAGAAGAAGGAAAATAGACAATTTTGATCTATTAATAAAGAGGTAAAACCGTAAAAGGTTACCTTATCAGACGGCATAAAACAAATGCATGTAATAGATATTCATCTACCTCTCCAACACAGATATATCTACACTATCAACTACCTATTTGTAAACATAAAATAAATGTTAATATTGTTAGAAGCAGTCACATAGGTTGATTTCCAAAACAAGAAGTGACCATATCTAGTTTAAATAATGTTATCTTTGATGTAGTTTTAACATTATCATAAATTAAAATACTTATCATTCATTTTAATGCACATATAAAAGCTCTCAAGATTTATTTTTAAGCTATTAATAATTTTTCAACTTAGGAAGAAGCTACACATCAAGTATGTCCAACACTTGTCAACTGAAGGTTCCATTAACCAGCTATGTAATTTATGTGCTCATCTTTCAGTTTCTCATAATAATCATTTTATAAACTAAATGTTTTGGAAGGAATCTTGGTTTGAGACCATTAATATAAATTAGACAAAAAAAATAACTCTGTAACAAATGACATGGAAAAAAGGCAAGAAGCAAGATAACAAATAACAGATATGGTAGTTGCAACTGAGCTTTATAAAACAACATGTTCCAATATAAGAAAAAGGCAGTACTGCACACAAGAGAGAAAGTTGAGATGCTGCAACAATCACTTTGCCATTCTTTTTGGGGCGAACTCAGGAAACCCTAACTTGCCCTTCTAGGAGTCCAACCTATAACAAAACCACTCCCTAACCAAGTCAATATTAGACTGGAGTGGATCAAGGGAACCCGAACAACAACATGTATTTTTTATGAAAAATATGTAAAATTTTTATATGTTTATCCAATAAATATATTTTTTTATATAGAATATATATAATCAACAGATAGTTGAATGGCAATAAGGAAGGTTAGAGCTGGCTGAACCCAACCCAAACTAGACACATATAACCTATCACATCTAGTCACATTAGGGGTAGGGTAGAGCAGATTACTCATTTAACCCAACTAATTGCCATCCCTAATCATTTTTCCCCTCTCATTTTGAAATGGGTTATTATTCAAATGTGCCATCAATTCAATTAACTAAATAAATCTTTTTTGTCTTCATCGGGCTCTTATCAATTAACACTCCCCATCCCTTTTAACCAAGTTCATCGAGACTACCATAACTTATCAAATACCACCTTCTTCATATGTACAGTCAGTAAGCACTCATAGGTAAGTTTCATATGCAAGATCATTCAACTAATAGAAATTGGTGTTTGATGATTAAAAAAATAAAAATAGAAATTGGTGTTTGACATATCATGGTCTTCTTAAGAAGACGTAAGGGGAATTCATTAAAACATTATACAATACATAGCAAATTAGTACTTCATACTGGAAATTCTTTCTCTGAGTAGTTTTTAGTGGTACTGTTTATTTTAAAGCTAAAAAATGGTCATCAAAGACAAGTACTGTATATTGTTAAAAAATAAATACTAACACTTACATTTTCCAAGACAAGTAAAACTGTTGGGGTAATAATTCAGACGCCTAAGCCTTTTTTAATGTCTTTAAGTTGTTGCAATTGAAAGGAAAAACTTCACCTGCTTCTTAACCAGTTCAAAGTAGAAAGCACACACGTTATGGAAAAATTCACCGACATGGCGTCACATGGTTTTCTGCACAGCTTTTTAATTTTTTAGTTTTGGTATAGTATAGTAACTTGTATAATTTCAGATTATTTATCTTCCACTGATTTTTTTATCTTAATAAATTACTCTTTACCTATCAAAAAAAAAGGAAAAATGGATTTAACCATTCAAGCAATATATGTATTGTACCAGATCAGCAAATTTTGCAAAGCTTACTCGATGATCTCTTTGCCCTGTCACTGTCCGACGTGTGCATCTTCACTAAGCATTCCCTCAGGTCCTTGAAGGAAACTCCACTAATCCTTGAACTCGCCTCTTGCTCCTCCATTTCCCTCAAATTTACAAGCCTCTGATTTAGTTCGGACAGGGAGAACCAGTTCTTGTCCCCCTTAGTCTCAGCAGGACGCAGCTTTCTAAGTTTATCTCCCAACTGACCGTAGGTATACGTCCGCAGAAACTCCGTCTTCAGCTCCTGAGATTCTTTCTCTGTCTTCTCTCTCAATTCCTTTCCAAAGACAGAAGCTGGAAGCGGCTCTGATCCCCCATGAACAACTGAAGAATTTGGCCGATCCTCGGGCTTCATCTTCAGACTGTCCCTGAATGCCATTAAAGACATTGGGTCCAGCATCCTGCTCCCTCTGTCGCCTGATCCTCTGACTCGATCCTTCACATTCTGGTTTTCTGACGAAGCTCGTACCTGTCTTAAGCTCTCGCGAATAGCCTCGAAAGAAAGCTTGCCGCTCGTGCTGCCTCCAACTCCGCTGCGCTCATCCTCGCCCTTTTCGATCACGTTTCTCTTGTAAAGATCCTGAAACGAGATGGTTGGCCCCGACGACGTCGAAGATGATCCCTCGTGAGGCGGAGGCGAAGTCGATCTTCGACGAAACTCGGAGAGACTTTTGCGGATTTCTTCCAAAGAGGCGGGTTTCGATGGTCTTGAAGAAGCAAACGAAAACGATTCTCCGGAAGAGGGAGACGAGGAAACTCTGGGAGGAGGCGATGATTCTTTCAGTTTCGATTTAATGTCGCTGAAATAAGCAGAAAGCGAAGGAGGAGATGTAACCGTAGACGTGGACGGAGGATCGTTCTTGTCTTCTCCGGAGTCCGAAGAAGAAGATAAATGACAAACAAATCTCGGGTTTCTAAACGTCTGGTATTTCGACCTCAGTTGCAGCGCCATTGCCGCCACAGGCGAGCTGAACTCTAAAACCCTAGTTCATTCCGCAGGCGTTAAATGCATCTAACAGACGAAGGCGCACTGCGAGAGTGGAAACCCTTAACCAGGAAAGACGCGAGTGTTTGGTAACGAGGGTTTAGATTGCAGGGTCAACAAAAAGTTCTTGGGATTATTGGGTTAATATTCAAAATCCGATTTGGAAGATGATCTTTTTTTATTTGAAACCCGGATCCGATCAGATATATACCCGCAAGATCGTAGCTTCAACGATCTACCACGCACACACAAAATTTACAATCCAAAACTATCCTTGCTTTTAGAAGCTAATAAATTTTCATTTTTTTAAAACAAATAATCCTTTTACGATCTATTTGATTGCATTTTTTATTGGGATAATTACAACTTAACACCTTCAGGTTATGCTTTTGAAATTCCAGTTTACCACCTTGAAGAGTTGGAGTTAGTTATGTAATAATTTCCTTTTATAGGGTTTGATCAATAATATGGCAAGGGAGAAAGATATATATTGACAACTTTGCCCATTTTATTCTAATGCCCTGAAGGATAGAATTGGTATTTAAAATGGACGAAATTGTTAAAGTATATATTTTCCTCTTGCCTCTCCATTGGTCAAACCCTTATAGGAAGGGGAAGTTGTTATACATTGCAAACTAGTTTTGAAGGAGAAAACATGATTGCCTGAAACCTCGAGGAGGTAAACTGTACTTATCCCTTTTCATTTAATCAATCAGATTACTTATGATTTCATTTACCACCACCACCAACGCTATCACCATCACTGCCATCATCACCACAGACACTGTTATCACTATTTAACTACAATTATAATCACTACGTAATTAGGGAATTCCCTCATCTTAGAGGCTGTTTGGTAACGTTCTCAAATAGAGTTTTACTATTTTTTAAAATAAAAAACATGAAACCGTGTTTGGTAAGTGTGGTTTTTAAACTGTTTAAGAAAAAAATAATAATTGAAAAACGGGATTATAAACGGGTCAACCCAACCCGTTTATAATCAGGTTAACCCGTCGGGTCGGGTGGCATTTTGTCGGCTCTAGCAATAACAATACGTTGTTGCTTCTTAAATGAGTATGGAGACATCATCTTTAATATAGGAATAAAGCAATAGGGTATCGAGGAGTTTTGAAAGCAATAAAGCAATTTTGTAAAAAAATTGAGAAGCAACGTTTTGTTGCTTCTGATAAAAAGCAATAAAAGTGCTTCTTTGCTTTTAGTAAATTGCTTATCGTGTGCGTTACCAAACGGTACTTTTCCTTTTAAAAGCAATTTTTTGCTTTCAAAAGCAAAAAAGTACTTCCGAAAAGCGTTGCCAAACGTAGCCTTTAAAAGCTGAAACTTTCAACTTTTAAAAACCACAAATCTATATTGGGAAGCGTGCCAAGCTTTATGCACGAGTTCCCCAAAAGCCCATATCATATGTTGTTAAGGTTTAATTAATACAAGTTTCAATAGTCATAACTCTATCTCTTCATTCAAAACCTTGGTAGTTAGAAAACTGCTCCCTCTCTCTACGTGCAGTATTGCACCTGCACCCCTACTAGTCACTTTTAATGGCATTTTTGTAATTTTCATTAGTTTATCTCTTCAATACCTCTTTTCATCCCTTGGATAGTATGTTTTCATATCTCTGAATCGCAAAATTTCATCTCTTGTTTCCAATGTATGAATTTTTGTATCCTGCGAATCTCTTGACTCCTTCTTTGACATTCTTCAGATGCACTTCCACGAGATCTTCCAGTATCTGAAATTCGCCAATTTCATGACGAATCAAGCCATTCTCAAAAGCATTCACGGGGAAGGCCCAAGTTCACGTCATTGACTTCAGTATGAAGCAGGGTATGCAATGGCCAGTAGTGCTGGCAATGGGTCGGATATATATCGGAATCCGATCCGAAATTACCGAATTCGGATATAGGATTTAGATCCACGGTTTGGATACGGATCTCAAATTTCGGATCCAAAAAAATTCGGATTTGGATTCGGATATACATGTATCCGATCTGAAAAAGATCCAAACCAAAAACATACTTATAGTATATATAAACTTAGCCCAAACCATGGTTCAACCATAAGTTAAAATGGTTAAACCATCATTCGATCATTAGACACTTGGATTTGTGTTAAAATTTATAGTTAAATTTACTTTAATTGTTAAAATTGCTTTTTCAAGTTTCAGGTTCAAACAGGCTCGAATTCAGATTTCTAATCGAATTCGGATTTTGGTTTCAAATTCGGATTTAGGATTGGATATTGGATCGAATTCGGATTTCGGATATTCATTGAATTTCAAATTCGGATTTAAGTATTAAAGATCCATCGGATATCGGATCGAATTTGGATATCGGTAAATTTTTTTCGGATCGGATTCGGATCTTAGCAGATCCATACCGTATTCGACCGATTGCCACCCCTAATGGCCAACTCTCTACACCCAGCTACAACTTAGAATCCACAACCCTGAATAATCACCACCATCAATTGCCTCTCTGCCTCCGACTACAACTCCATTGCCCTCGCTTCCTCCAACAATCTCTCCTTCATCATCTTCACCAACATCATGACCGATTCAAGAGAAAAATTCTCTCCACTTCACGAATGGGCAGAAGAGTTCTGGCAAATCCTCAATAACTCCTTCGTCATCTCTGCTGACATCACAACCGATTCAAGAGAAGAGTTCTCTCCACTTTGCTCTTGCTTTTGTTGATCCAAATGGACAGAATTTTTCAGATAAAATTAGAAGGAAAGTTTAGACACTCTTCCTCCTTCTTCTGTACAATTAGTAAAGCTAACTAGGCCCCCCCACCCACCCCTCTTTTTTTTCCAAAGATTGTTCTACGCAACCAAAAGAATCCGAAGCTATAACCACCATGTTTGCCGCTCTTTTTACTTTCAAATTTAAACCCCATCCCCACAGCTATACTACTTTTATTGGGTTCAGGACGTGTAACCATTAGTCTTGTTGAATTTGAAGCCCTAATTTTCAAATAAAAAGGATTTTAGCAAAATTGCAAGTGGTTGTCTCAGGTGGATAAGCCTTGAGTTTTGAGGGAATAGATTGTGTTGTAAGAGTGCTTGCTTTGGAATCAAAGCTATCTTTTTTCTTTTTGTTTTTTATTTTCTCTGTCTTTTTTGCTAACTTTTTATTTATATTTTTTATTTTCATTTTTATTTTTCAAAAAAGTATTTAACTAGCAGTCTCGACGAGCTTAGGTTGGCAAAAAGAATGAAAAACGATATGTTTTAGAAAATCATGATATTTCATTATTAACACACCGTTCAATGATTTCATCATATTGTACAAGCTAATATAGGCAAAATCAATTCCTAATTAGTTACTAAACGTATTTTTATTGATTTTAAAAATTGTAATTGATTTTGACTTAATTGTTACCAAACAGGTTTCTTTTTCAAATGTATTCAAAAACACAAAAACAATTTGAGAAGTTTTTTATTTTCAAATTGTTTAAAAAAAAGCGTTACCAAATGGTGTCTTAAATTTTATATAAAATCAAAAATGAAGAAAATTTTAAAATTATAAAAGCAAAACTCTATTCTTTGAGTGAAACTCAGGGAGGGAGGGAAAGAAAAAGGGAAAAGTTGGTTTTTAGTAATGTTTTTCAACATAATTCAGATTCAGTCAGCCAATTCTTGATAATTAGTTTTTAATGGTACTTTTTTTTATAATAGTGTCATTTTACTATTTATTAAGAGTTTCTTCCGAAAATGCCCTAAAAAACTTGCAAACTTCACTTGTAATAACATTAGTGAAAAGGTTTTCAAAATCTTTTGAGGACATTTTCGGAAGAAATTCTTAATGAAATTTAAAATGACATTGATTCTCAATTATATTAAAAAAGTATCACTAAAAACTAATTATTAAGAATTAACTGACTGAATCTGAATTATTCTGAAAAACATCACTAAAAACCAATTTCCCCAAAAAACACAAGGGGGGTTTGATTGATTGAAACTTGAAAGGTACGTGAGTTTCAAAAGATTTTCCAAGTGATATGTATGGCGAAAAAAGCTAGTTGTAGATCTTCTGAAAGTGTTTCTTCACGACAAGCCCACGTCGTCGCTTCACCGAAGTTGTGAATTGCGAAGTAGAGCCAAAGCCATTCTGGAACTACTCCGTGGTTCCAGCATGGAACGTGCCGATAGATGGTCATTTTTAATAGAGGGCCCATACACCAAATTGCATACCAGCCGGTGGTTTTACTGAGCCACCGGATTTTGGCTCTTGAAGAAATGCTCACAAGCTTCACACTCGTCAATCATCATCTTTCTAACAGAAGACCATACCACTCGCTCTATGTGGACGCCACCATAATGCGCCCATAGGATATGAAAGCAAATCTTTTACTAAGCTCGACTTTACTACGCACTTTACCACGTCACTTTCCAGTCGATGCGTGGCAGGTCGGGTCGGTTTCAAAACCGACAGAAACAGTCACCCCGAAATCCTGTTTACCATAGTTTAATTGTTGTCGACGAATAGTGATGTATCTTACCGGCAAGTGTATGCATCTTTCCGACTGGATCCCGCACACAGAGGAGCTGAAACAAAGGGATTTCTCCGAATTTGACAGAACGTCACTTAGGCTTCTTCGACGCCGACGAAGCCCGCATTAAGAGAATCAAAGGAGATTACTGGCAACAGTTACTTGCAGTGAGAGAGAAACAATGTGTTCTTTCGGCAAGTCTTGACAATTCTGGCACCCATCTTCTCCACAACTTTAACAATAGAAGCTTGCAGAAATTCCTCCTTCACACGTTTTCTTCTTTTTTTAATTCTTTTATATTTTAGGAAACCCATTTGCAGGGTCAACTCCTCTCTTTTCTTACTCTTTTCCCGCTTCCTCTTCCTTCGCCTCTCTCTTGCTCATCTTCCTCTCGGTATTTTTCTTTATCTTTGGTTCGGTTCATTGACTTGATTGGAGGAAGAAGAAGGTCTAACATAGTTACACACTCTTCCTCTCTCTTGTTTTTAAATGGATAAAAAGACGAGTGGTTACAAATTTAAAAAACTATAAAACAAAAAAATCAAACGCCGTTAAGGCTTTTAACACTATGTATGGAGGAGCTGCTCTTCTTCTCCACCTTCTTTAGGATCGGATCGGTCGCAAGCAACTGGTCTTTTTTCTGTAACCTGACTAACCTCTAATGATCAAATCCAGAAGCCCTTTCTCCTCTCAGCTTCAGGCTCTTCACTGCACGCACCACAGAATCTCTATAATCTCCTGAAATAATAGAACTTCCACTGAGAAGGTGCCAGAGAAATACTAGAAAACCTTTGTTGGGGTGATAATAGAACTACAATCAGCTTCTGTTCTCGCAATTACCCTTAACTATTCCCGCGAATCTCGGTACCAGCAAGGCAAAGCACGGGTTGATTTATGGTAAGCCTCAATTCCAGCAAGTCTAGATTTTATTCTGACGAGTCTTGATGGCAGCAACTTCCGATTCCGGCAAGGCAAAGTCAAGCGTAGCAGAAGATTTGCCTCCATAGGATATGCATCTCCAACAAAACCAATCTGATGGTAATATGTATAACCGTACGATCCAAAGCAAACCTTGAATCCACGGTTAAGCTGGATAGAACCAGTACCCACATAAAAATTGAGAATCGACCGATGTCAATCTCAATCTCAACCTCGATCATTAAAAATTCCATCGAGGTGTGGGGGAGTCTAGAGCCGTCGGATGGACGACAGGATTAAGCACCTGGTGATGGCCCACTTTGCAGTTGCAGGAGGTTAAATGTCAAAGTTTCCCGCACAGGAATGTCAAGGGCATTATTGTAATTACTTAACGACATATTCTGCGTTCTTATCGATTCGTTTTGGTATACGCAGTTTGAGGGAAATGCTTTTACCGTTGGATGCTTCACGTGCCACGTCTCCCTCAAACTGCGGAAAATAGGGACGGCTTCCTTCGTTATCGCTAGGTGGTATGGAATCCATAATGGATGCATGCCCATTGTCAATAAGGAGCCCTACAGCCTATAAGTTAGATGATTGCAATTAGGGATTCAATTTGCTGTGGTTTTGTTGGGGTTAGTTTGAGTCCAAGACCAAACCAAGGTTATTGATGATAGATTTAAACTCGAACCGAATCGACTTTGGAACCGAAATTTCCAAACCGAAAATTGAATCAATCATATAAGGAAAACCTCTAATCCAACCCAACCCAAACCGAATTGCACATAGTAAAATCGGTCATTTGTTAAAATAAAGTTTTTAAATAGTAAAACTTGATATTCACATAGCAAAACATGATAAATCCTGTCTCGTTGAAACTTTGGAACCCTTAAAAGACCGACAAAAGTTAATCTAAAGAGTAAAACTTTATGAGTTAATGTTATTTAATATATGTTATATAACTTATATTTATAATATATGTTATATATAATATAATATATTTCGATTTGGTCTTAACTCTGAAGCTTAGGATATTTGGTTCGATTTTCGGTTCGGTTCAATTTAACAGAACTTTCAATCCAAAACCAAACCAAATAAATTCGATTCTATATTTATTTTTTAAAATCAAAACCAAACCAAAGACTTAATAATCCAATCTATATATTAAGCGAAAGGGGGGTGGCGATTGACGTGTCACCCCCCCTTTGCTTCGGAGGCTCGGGACAGCCTCGCGTGATTCGGCGTTCCCGAGCCTCCCAATAAATCAGACAAAAAGCTGCCGTAAGTTTTTTATTTTGGTTTCAAACGACAAAAATAATTCACATTCAGTGTTTAAGTTTTTTTGTAATTTAAAATCAGGCGTATCTTCTTACAAAGCGCCGCAATGTTTGACTTTTCGGTTTTAAAAAATAATTTAGATTTAGTCATATACTTTTTATAATAATTCCAAATCAGTAATAAACAAAAAAACTTTCGTTTTTCGGTTTAAAGCATTTATTTAACTGCCGTAATTTTTGCCTTTCTTCGGTTTTTAAAAATAATTTAGATTTAGTCATATCATTTTATAATAATTTCAAATCAGGAATAAACAAAAACAACTTCCGATTCAGTTTTAAAGCATTTATTTAATAATAAAAAAAAACGTGCCGCAACTTTTTGTTCTTCGGTTTTTGAATCCCTCTTTCTATACCTCCTTCTGTCTCCCCTTCTCGGTCTCTATCCTCCTTTCGTCCCTCTCGCTTTCTCACTCACTCCCATTGTAGAGGGGGGATACGGGAGCGGGGGTTCCTTCTCCCGCAAGTTTCCACCTGCAGCGTCCGGGCTCTTCTTGACTGTTCCAGAGGCTCTTTTTTGAAACCTCTTTCGAAGGTCCTAGAATTGCAAGATCCCTTTCCTTCCTCTCTATCTCCTATCTTCCTTTCTGATCTTCTCTCTCTTGTCGAAAGCCCTTGCTATATTTCCCTGGCAGTGGCGAAGTCATCGGCGGTGGTTGCACAAAAAATAATAATAATAAACTTTTTTTCTTCATTAAGTACACAAAGCATGAGTGAACTTCTTTTCTATATCATCTGAAACAACTATTTTTAAAGAATTTAGAACCACCCCGGTGACGTTTCGTTTGCCAAATCTAGCAAACTCTTTGCATTAGAAATCTCATTGCCTTAATTAGGAGCAGCACCCTCTGACATGGCTTCGACTTATCAGAAGCCTAAAATGGCAATTATGGAAAAGTGCCAAGATTTGGAATCTGAATATTGAATTTATCGTGTTGACCCCAACTATTTGGGATGTGGCATTTTTTCTAATGTTAAGACTTTGTTATTGTTTTCAATTTTGAGTTTGCTGTTTCCTAATGAGCTATTCAACTATTTATTAATATGTTATTATTATTATTATTTTGGCAATGTAGACAATTCAATTTTTTCACCAAAAGTTTTTTTTTAATAGTAGTAGTACTCTAATTAGCTGGACATCTTTCATTGCATGGATAGACATTGATTCGCATTGTCAAACAGATCACACTACTGCCACTCCTATGACTTGATATATTGCTTCCTAGCAAATCCCACAAAATTCAACGTTTACAATTTATGAAATTATCAGATCTTTTAATAAACAACATTTTTAATTCTTAATAGTAGTCACATATCTTTTGGTTTTACTTTATTCTTATTCTATTTCATTTTCATTTCAGGACCTCACAACTGTTTCATGGAGCTTGCAATGTTTTATAAGAAGGGAATTCTTATATCCATTTTCAAGACAATATATTTATAACTACTACTCCTATGACTCACACTTTTGAAGTTTCCTGTACATAGCACATACTACTAATCCATGTATTTATATCCATTTTCACGTTCATGTAACTATATGAGAAAAAAAAGCTACCGTAATTTTTTATTTTGGTTTAAAACGACAAAAGTAATTCACATTCAGTGTTTACGTTTTTTTGTAATTTCAAATCAGGCATATCTTCTTACAAAACGACAATACTTGCCGCAATTTTTGACTTTTGGGTTTTTTAAAATAATTTAGATTTAGTGATTTAAGCTTTTATATTTCTAGATCAGGTATAACCAATTCGTAACTTTTGACCTTTTTTTTTTCTTCGGTTTAAAACGACAAACATAATTCACATTCAATGTTTAATTTTCTGTAATTGCAAAACAGTCATAACTTCTTCGTAAACGACCAGACTTACCGCAATTTTGACACTTCGGTTTTTGAAAATAATTTAGATTTAGTCATTTAAGTTTTTATATTTCCAAATCAGATATAAACAATTCTTTACTCCTCTCACTTTCTCTCTCTCTATCCTCTCTCTCTCTCTCCGTTTTCTTGCAGCCTTGGGGCTCTTCTTGAGTGTTCCAGCCTCTCCGTTTTCTTGCAACCCAAGGCTTTTCTCGACTATTCCAGAACCCCTCTTCTTTATTCCTCTCGGTTTCTCTCTCTCTCTCTCTCCATTTTCTTGCAGCCTCTAGGCTCTTCTCGAGTGTTAAAGCCTCTTTGTTTTCGTGCAGCCCAAGGCTCTTCTTGATTGTTCAAGAACCCCTCTTTGTTCTCTTACATAAAACAAATGGGTTGAGAGCAATGGTTGGACTGAATATAAGGATATCAGCTGAATCGGTTGCATCAGTTTTGGCTCCCTACTTTCTTCAGGTGCAATTTTTATTCTTTTTCTGTTGATTCAGCAGTAATAGTTCCAGTTACTGTTCTAATGGTCGATCAAGTTCTTAGCTTTCAATTCAATTTCAGAGCTTATTTTCCATATGCCGTTCTTTATTTTTTTTGTTTATTTTATTTTTTCTTCTCATTTTTTAATGTTTTTACGTTGTTCTGTATTTGGATTTTACCTTCTATGAAGTGGGGTTGATTGATAAAAAAAATTTCATCCTATTATTAGGTCTTTTAGAGAAATTGGTTCATTTGGTGTTAATAATGTATTTGTCTGAATCTTCATTCCCTATATTTCATGATATATTAATGAGATTGACCCTCCTGATACCATGTGAACTCGAGGTTATCAGTCCTTCCTAGGAAGTTTGACCTAATTTTGATTCTTTTTGACAAAATGGGGCATGACCTACTTTCGTCTATCTTCCCTTCAACTAAAGATAATATACATGTGGTGTCATGCATTCTTAGAGTACTGTCTCTGACTCAAGCTTGAATTCCCAGATAATTTTTTCTTCTTTGTTTCGTGCCGAATAGAGTCTTATAATATTTTATCTAAATGTTATCCACCATCAAATAATTAATTGTGGTTTGAGCATTGAATTCGCTCAAACAAATTCGAAATAGTTACCTGCTTAAAGCTTAAGCATAAAAATTTTCCATAATGTGATCGGTTACTTCTTTTTTTAATTTCCTTTTATAATGTGCAAAAGGATGTTGTGAGATCGCAGCACATCCTGATGTTCCAGTGGCAAAAGGCAGCCATGAGCCAGTGAAGGTAGAGATTTTTACATCTAAACGCCTGTACTCCAATATTAATTATTTACACCCATTTATTTGATTCATACGTTCTATTAACTGATAGCAGACATCTTTTTTATTCATACGTTCTATTACAAGTTTTTCTCTATCTTATTTTTTCAAACAAATATAGTAAGTTATGTTAAAGAAGTAAAATGCCAACATTGTGCTCTTTTGACATTGTACGCTTTGATCTTACAAAATGTCTCGATCTTATTTGGTCTTTGAAGGAGAAAGTTTCATGTTGCTAAATTCAGTTTGTAATGTACTCTACAGATCTCTAGCCTTGGTAAGTCTATCCGAATACACAAAGCATGAGTGAACCTCTTTTCTATATCATCTGAAACAGCTATTTTTGAAGAATTTAGAACCACCCCTATGACTTGACGTATTGCTTCCTAGCAAATACCACAAAATTCAACGTTTACAATTTATGAAATTATGAGATCTTTTAATAAACAACATTTTTAATGCTTAGTAGTAGTCACATATCTTTTGGTTTTACTTTATTCTTATTCTATTTCATTTTCGTTTCAGGACCTCACAACCGTTTCATGGAGCTTGCACTGTTTTTATAAGAAGGGAATTCTTAGATCCACTCACACTTTTGAAGTTTCCTGTACATAGTACATACTACTAATGTATGTATTTATATATCCATTTTCACGTTCATGTATATGTTGTTAATATATTAACTTTTAAGACTTCTAAGACAATATATAAAATAATTTATTCTTTAATAATTTTTTTGAACTTATTTGCCCGTGCAACGCACGGGCAGAATGCTAGTCCAAACTGATCCAAAGTTGGTTCGGTTTTTGTTTTAACTGACCCAAGTTACAACCCTAATTAGATTACAGCCCTAATTGCGATCGTTTAACCGACGTTGATTAATTTCTAAGCGAATTAGAGCAGACCCACTTATTTCATTGCTAATAGAACGATTTGCGTAAGCTGTAGAAAGGAATCAAAGGATGATCATGCCGCGTGAAGAAGAGGCGTCCTCGCTCGTGTGAAATGCATCGTAGGTGGGAACACGTGTATAATTCAGGACTAAGAAAGAAGCAGTGTGCGAAGTCACGCTCTTCTCCTGGATCATAATTGCTATATGGAGCGCTGTGCAGGAGAGAAAAGGAGGGTAGCTGGGGCGACGTGTCCAGCATGGGCCCCGGTATAAAGAGAGAGAGAGAGTCAGAGACAAGCCATGGAAGAGGAGAGAAATGGTGAGCACTGGCATCTACTACGACGCCACACAAAACAGGAAACCCGGATTTATAAAACCATTTTTTAAATCCAACAGGCTTACGTCGCCACCACCTCCATTACATCTCCTTACATCCATCTTTTTGTCTTTCCACTTCTTCCTCTACCTGTACTCTCTCTCTCTCTCTCCTCCTTTCCGTGTTCCCCGGAGCTAAAGCGAGATGAGAGACGATGAGTGGATTCACGCGGCCATTTCGGACGATTCAATGGTGGCAGAGCTTCTGATGCGGCTGAAAGAGTCGGACACGCTTGCATCGCAGCCGCTGAAGAGTCTCCCTGTGGTGTTTCGTGCAGAGTGGGGCGTGCGGCTTCCGCGGTCGAGACCGCATATGAAAAAGGACGGTGAGTCGATGAGAGCTAGTCCGACGACGCCACTCTCGTGGAGCGCTGGCACGTCTCCTAGCGGCGGCGGCGGCGGCGGTGGTAGCGGTAGCGCAGACGGTGGTGGTGATGCAGGCAATGGTTACGAGGAGTCCAGCCGACCTGTTAAGCTGTCCACCGGCGGGAGATCTAAGGTTTGTCTTGTGAAGTTTCTTTATTCGTCGCCGGTTTCATATTCCCTTCAACTTTTCACGCCAGTACCTTTTTTTTTATTGTTTGACCGAAATACCCCGTCGCGTGGGCATTATTACCTTGAAGTGGTGGTAGTTGCTGCTATAACAGCCGGCGGGGAACTCTTGTGATCTTTTCTTCTCTTGTTCGGGATTTCATATTTTAGGTTTCGTTTTATGTCGAAGGACGGGAATATCCGGTTCCGGAAAATAAACCACCGAGCGAACGAGAAGCAGTATTACCGGTCACCGAAGCGTCGAACTCTGTTGCCGGTTTGCTTTATTCGACTTACCTATTCTCGTTGACCAAGATGCCGCTTGCCAGCTGTTAATTTCCCTTGAACGCCTGAAGCCTGCGAGATATCTATTCGTTCTATTTGGTTCACCTTTTTTCCGGTTGCCTGTCGATCTTTTATCTGTTATCTTCGCAGGATTCTCATTCTGATCTAATTGACTAAAACACCCTTCACGCAGCGACGGAACCGGGAAGCTCCCGTGTCTCTACTTCGCCGTCCGTCACCAAACAAATCTTTTCCTTTTTTGTCTCGAGTTCAGGACCTTCTTTTTGTCCTAAATTTTTTTAATTTTTTTTAATTATGCCGAAAATAACCATAAGTGGTGGGGGTGTTTCCGTCAATTGAAGTATAATCTTGGTGGGCAGTGGGCCCACAATATGAGGCGGGAATGGGAATGGGAATGGGGGGTGAAATGGTGTTGGCGAAACGTCTGCGTTGCGTTTTGTTTGGTGCAGTTTAGTTGGTGACAGTGACATTGTGTTGTTTAGTTTTGGGAAAATTAGTTGTTAGTGATATTTTTTTAAATAACCTGGATTCAATCGGCAAATTCTTAAAATTGGGAATTAGTGATACTTTTTACAAATAATTGGGATTTATTGTCATTTTACTATTCATGAATTTTTTTTCCAAAAATACCTTAAAAAAGAATTGCAAATCTCATTTTTAGATAAATGAGTGAAAGGTTTTTAAAGTCAAGACTTTAAGGTATTTTTGGAAGAAATTCTTGATGAATAGTAAAATGACACTGAATCCTAATTATATGAAAAAAGCATCACTAATTCCCAATTTTCAAAAATTTGCTAACTAAATCTGGATTATTTTGAAAAATATCACTAAAAACCAATTTTCCCTTTAGTTTTAGTGGGAGAAATTATTCCCTGTAGACACAGTGGTTCGATATTTTGTGCTGCTCATGATCCATCCATCATTCCTCATGTATTTTGAATTACTGATTGGCATCTAAAGCCAGGTGTATAAAGCTTGACGCGCAGATCTCTAGTTATGATTCCCTTTTGGCACGTGATTGTGGGTCAGGCGTATGTGTAGGGACTGAATTTTACAGTGCCAACCTATAGAATAATTACTTGGAATAAGTAGATAAAGGGTAAATTACTTTTACCTCCATTGAGGCATGCTATAATTACACTTACTTCCCTTGAGGTTTCTGAAATAACACTTTCCCCCCTTGAGATTTGTGTATGGGTCAAAATAACACTCTTTCATTGAAGTTTCCATCAAAACAATAGTGATAGTTAGTAAAATAATTTAAACTGGACAAGATTACCCCTTCATAAAGATGAGAACATAAATTTTAATGGCCTAAGGCATAACTATCATTTAACTTAAATGGGGGTAATCTTGTCCAGTTCAAATTATTTTACTAACTATCACTACTGTTTTGACGAAAACTTCAATGAAAGAGTGTTATTTTGACCCATACACAAATCTCAAGGGGGGAAAGTGTTATTTCAGAAACCTCAAGGGAGGTAAGTGTAATTATAGCATACCTCAAGGGAGGTAAGTGTAATTTACACATAGATAAAACCTCGATGGATATGAGATATGAAGATGTCCTTTATGGGCTCCATTTCAGACGGAAGTACGATATTGCCCTTTATTTCTATAGAGACAAAGACGTAAACACCCGTGAACACATGTTTGCAAAATCAATATTTGCAGCTGTTTCTGTTTATTTATTAAACCTTTTTTGTTGTTTTGTTTTCCTTGGTTCACGTTTGGCCTTTTATGTTATTCGTTTTGCTGGCAATGAAATTTAAAGAATTTACTCATTTATACTACTAGCTGATGGTTGGTGTTTTCAGGTCACCACTGCGAATGGCACTTTTTTCAGGCCGTCAAGAAAGAAGAAGGTAACTCAAATTGATCTTTACGTGCATATAGTTTGTAAAATAGACAACACTTCCACTTCAATCGATTTTGTTAAAAAGTTTTCTTTAATGCATTAAAAAAAATCAACCAGAACATCCACCCCACCTCGTGTTGTCTTCTTTACTGGTGACTAAAATTGAGATTGTGTTGAATTTGATCTTATTAGACATTTGCTGAACTTAAAGAGGAGCATAGTTTGCTTTTGAAAGAAAGGATATATTTAAAGAAGGTACGTTTTTGGAGCCCTTTTTCGCTAAGAAACATCATGTTTTTGTGGATATCAGTAATATTGGATGTCTGAGTTTGGTCTTGCATCCATGGAACAGGAGATGGCGACGGTGCGTGTATCTTTTAAGGAAGAGAGAGCAAGAAATAAGAGCTTAAAGAGGATGAAGGTCAGTATTGGATTTCTATACCATTGCAACTCTACTTCTACTATCCCAATTCTCTAGTTCATTCATGTTTCTGTGTCCTGTAACACTTATTTTGTCAGCTCTATACTTTTCTTGCATAATGGGCGTTTATAGTGACGTGGAATTTGAATGGGACCCACTCAACCCATCTCTAATTTTTCTGTTCTAGGCTTTCTTATATTAATTATTTGTTTTAATTAGTTGATATAACTAGAATATAACTGATTAGGGATCATACTTAGCTTTGGGGATGGAGGGTACATAATTCATATTTTTGTTACTGCATTATCTTGTCTTATTGTTGTATTTTATTTGGTTTTCTATCGAAAGGACGGGGTTTTATTTTTGGTTGCTCTTGAAGTAATTATTGAAGGATTGTATTTGTTTGCCCAATGTTTAATGTGTCCATATTGGGTGATCATTCCATAGCAGGTATCTTATTCATATGCCTAATTATTAAATTCCTTACTTCTGCTCTCCATTTCTGCATTGAGGTATTCATGGCATCAGCTTTATAAGATCGTAGATATAGATAATATTGAACAATTACGTCCTTTAGACTACCAATCTAAATGCCTTAAGAGGGCATCATTTTTAGTATCTGCACCCACACTTGGGTCCATGATTGTGGGCCTCACTTCAGTTAACATATAAAAACTTAGCAGTGTTGACTCATGAAGTGCAGCTCCATATTGTGAATTTCATATATAAATAACACAGAAATGTGAGAGAATCGGTAACATGTTATTGATGTGTCTTTTTACCCCTTTTGTTAGATGGGTTTATGGTTATGACAGTTTTTCTTTTTCTTCTAAGAAACAATAGAAATACCAAGGCATAGGTTCTTTTATGATTGATGAATGAATTTCTTCTGCATATTGAGAGAGGCAAGGGAAGGAATGTTTAGAGGTTTCAAGACTTATTTTGAGATTAAACATTAGTTATTTTTCTTGTATAATTTTCCATTGATTATCATAATCAAGAAGAATATCAAACTCACCTCTTGGAAATAGGCTTTAAAACTGAACTATAAAATCCTGTTTTTCTTCTGCTTGGATTGTCAGTTGCTTTGTCCTTTTCTTTATAGATATAGATAATATTGAACAATTACGTCCTGAAGTCACAGAAATGTCTATGTATGTTCATTGATGCTAAATATCAAGTTGTCATATAAATTTCGGAAGCATAACACACTTATACAAGTGTTTTGAGTACTATTATTGTAGATTGATGGGAAAGTTCTTAATGGTATTAATCTGGATAATAACATGTTAGACTGCAAAAAACATGAAAAAAAAGCTTAAGTAAGTCCCAGGCATGGGATTGTAATTGACCTAACAAATTCTCTTGAAAATTACTGTAGAAAACGACAGGAGGAAATTCCTTTATTAAACTTGCTTATTTTCCATATATGCTTAAATTCTTGTTTGGACTTGTATTTCAATGTAACATTCTACATTATTTTGGTCTGTAAATGATGAGTGAAGATGATTTTCTTGATAATAACAAAAATAATGTAAAATCACAGGAGATCATAGAGGATATAATGAGCAAGTTTTGTTTTTTTTTTTGCAGCTGCTTTTGCAATTAGAGTCAACAAGAAAGACAGTCACAGCTTCTGATGCATCAGAGATGGTAATTTCTGGACGCCCCCACCTCACAGAGGCAGCTACGATTGATCATACTTCCAAAATTTTGCCAAGGAGTGTGATACCCAATGTCCCAATTGCTGTCTCATGTCCTTCTCCATCCTCAAATTCTTATGAGAAGCAAGTGAAGGATGTCAAGACAGAGGACAGTTTTTTCATGCTACCGGATCTAAATTTGCCTGTGGAAGAAGATACTGTATCTGAAATCTTATATGGAATGAGCTGAAAAGGCTCAACAGGGCGTTGATCCTCTCTTCTCGAACACGTGTCTTGAATCAGCAACATTGAGAAAATTTCTGCAATCCTTGTGACTGAGCAAGTTATCCTAACTGTAAATATGAAGGCCCCATCTTCCAGCAAAGGCAAGAAGAAGTTGGAAGGCAGTGAGTGTAGTATAGGTAACCTAACCATTGGATATAGACAAATTCCTTTTCTCCCTTTTTATTGGGAAATCTCTAAGAGATATGTTGTAATTATGGTATCTATGATTAGTTCTTTGGTTCCTTGGACCTATTTTCAACTTAATATGACATTTTTTTTGCCTCACTCCTTGTTCCTGTTTTGTGGGGAAGTATTTGCCTCTCCTTTTCTCACTTGGTTGTCTTTCTCATTCCAGTGCGATCTATTTACAACATTAGGTCCCAAGAAGGGCCAGAATTCGAAATGATAGCTAGCAAGCAACCCCACAATTTTCAAAGCTCCAAGAGGTTTTAATGGCGGGGAGGTCGGTTAAGTGATGGTAGTTGGCAGGTTGACTAACGAGATACAATCGGTCCTTCTAGGTCACCAATCACGTGATAATCATCAGACGAGGATGAACCATGATCAGTGCAATCTCACAGTTCGTGATCACATTAAATATGTTATTGAAGACAATTGAGTAGATCATCCATCCGAAAAAAAGGCTAACGGCCGCTTCATTAATTCCTATCCTAATCCCACTCATTAAATCAATTGCGTCTCCATCTCATTCATTTAGATTGAAAATTATGGAAGATTTTTTGGAGTGTTGGTAGTAGGGATGGCAGTGGTTGTTAGATAGTGGTAATAGAGGCTACTAATATAATTCACTTGCTTAATGTGTATGAAAATTTTGAAATTTAAACTTACTTCAAGAATCAGTCTTCATTCATTAAACAATGGTATGGCAAAACCTGACTCAACCCGTTAAGCAGCCTCGCGTTGTGCACCCATCAAACCACTTTCCACAAATTTTCTTTTTCTGGGGTAAGTTAGCTATGGGCACTGGATTTTTGAGTCCAAAGGAGGGTGTGCCTGAGATAGTTAACCGTAAAAGAAAGATATCCTCGTATAATAATGGTGTTTTCTTGCTTAAACCCAATTTACAGAGATCTCATAGTGTTTGAGATCTTTTGAAACCTATGCATTTATTAAGTAAGAGGCCGTTTGGTAACGTTTTTTTTAAAAGCAATTTGAAAACCAAAAACATTTTCAACTGGTTTTTAGTTTTTGAAAACAAGTGAAAAGAAACCCGTCTGGTAACAATTGATAAAAAAATGTTTCTAAGTTTTCAAAATCAACAAAAATACGTTTGGTAAGTCATCATTTAAAAACTGATTTTTCGAAATTCTTTGAAATAAACTAATTGAGGAATTTTACAAACATGCAGCATACATTATTTTATAAGCAAATTCACAAAATTATTATAATCTTTTTTTAACGGCTAATTCGCCAATGTCTTGAAAATAAAAATATAAACACACATAGTGGCCAATACATATTCATCACCATGTATATAATTCAATTCCTAGGGACCAAGCAGGCGACTAGACATGCTACCTGCTGTACAGCTCAGTGCAAAGTAGTTCTGATTCGTCACCATCAAATTAAAATAACAAAATCTCTATATATACTCTTCGAACAAAAATGTCTAGCAGGATCATAACAGCTGCCTTTGCATACCTATCCATCAACAATTTGAATGAAACTTTCTTCGTCTCTGACATTTTATCAAACAGCTTCCGAGCAGGATCATGATTGCCCTTCTCAATGGCCTGGCACCGTAAAATCCTCTGTTTTTCCTCGTGGTTTGGCCTCCTTTGTCGGAATGAAATCCTCTGTCATGTTTCCCTGAAGTGCTCCCTAATTTAGCTATGAGATGCTGCCATGTGGAACATCTCACAGACACTGTTTTTTCATGTGGGACCCACTTGATACATTTATAACATATAAAAAACAGTGATCGTGAGATGCTCCACGTGGCAACATCTCAAGGCCACATCACGTCTTCAATGATATCACTCTCACTCGTTTTCTTTTTCTTCTTCTCTTCTGATCTGTCGTAATTAGCATCCTCCTTTTTCGTCCTTTTCTTGGCATCACTCCTGGACTCCACCGTACCATCTTCTCCTCTTACTGTGACATTACCTTAGTGATTGATTGCTTCTACCCCATTTTCAATCTCATTCTTCTTATTTTTCCTTTTCTTTTTCTCTTTTTTGTGACTTTTGCCTTCATCTTTTACTGCAATAAACCAAATCTCTTCTTCTCCTTCTTTCCAATCCATTTAATTGTAAAGAGACTCTTAGTTACCTCGACAATTCCTGATAGTTGTTGATGACAGTTCTTCCTTTAAAGAGAAGCAAACTAATAGGAGAAGTTTCACAGGATTTGGGGATTGATCTATCAAATCTTATTAACGTTTTCTCTTCGATGATAGTTGTGGATGATAGTTCTCTTCCATGATAGTTGTTGATGATCATGGCAGTGACTAGAGCTTGGATGCGGCCGTGGAATCGAGGGAGTATGGATTGACGGTGACCGGCTTGGATTTCATCGGGATTTTTGATCTGTTATCGTCGAGATTTTGAGCAAATGCCACTTAAAAACAAAAGGGATATTACAAAAATGCCACTTAAAAAACGGTTCGTCAATTTTAAAAACCGAAAATTTCCGTTTTAAAAAACGGCTTGGTTTTTGAACTGTTTTTCTGAAAAACCATTTAAAAACTATTATAACCATTTTTGGTTTTCTGTTTTTAAAAACCAAAAAACGGTGTTTAGAAACGTTATCAAACACCCTCTAAGACTTACGTTTTGGAATAGAGAATTGCATTTCCAATTTTGGTTTAACCAAAGCAATATCCTCAGCTTCCGCTATGGTTCTTTTTGAAGTAAGAACAAGGCAATATACATACACTTCTGGCAACTCAAGGGCAAAGTTAAATATATTGCATTTACTCATAAATATATACAGTTTGCTCCCTCTGGAATATTTAATTTGCCCACTACCCTTATAATTTCAACAAATTTTTCGTTTTGTGTTCTAATGCCCCCAGGCTTAAATGAAAATCCTGACTTCGCTACTGTGGCAACTCAAAATGTAAACATGACTACTTCATAAATCAAAGTACAAATACCAAATCCTAACCTGTCCCTATCGGTTTGATATGCGCTAAGCTAAACTATTACAAAGACTAGTTAGGGTTTACCAAAACCCACCCAAAACCTGCCCATTGCCATCCCTAGTTAATAGCCTTGATGACTACTCCAAAGACTCCAACCCTTGTGATCAACATAAAAGCCCGCTTTATTAGTTAACCCATCCTCTCACTTGACCTTTCTCTCTCTCTCTCTCTAGCTCGGGCCATGTCGGCCACGTGGGCCCTCCCGAGTAACATATAGAACCACGTCTCAAGGAGCGGTTGTCTCCGCCATAAGACACGGATTGCCGACTCGTCCAGGGAGCTGCGTGCCACCACCCCGCAAGCTTACAGCAACGAACCCCACCTTTCCTCAACACTATAAACCCCCCACCTCCGACCCCAGATCGAGAAGAAGTCGGAGAAATGGCGACGGGAGCTTCTGAGGGGTTGTTCAGGTGCGTCTTCGAAGGATGCATCGCCTCGCCGGACACGGAGATCGAGCGGAGGCCGTACCATCGTAATTGCGGATGCGCGCTGCATAAGTCCCGGGGCAATTGCGCCAAAGCGTCTCCGTGTACTCGGACGGTAACGTACCCGATGAGACGAGCGTGGAGCGAGGGTTGCTTGGCGTTGATGGCTTCCGGGAATTCTTCTTCGCCTTCTTCTTCTCCTTGTTGGTCTGCCAATGCGACGGTGAAATCGGAGAAGCCTCAATCTGTATTGTGTCTAGAAGAGTAGGGTTGGGAAGTATTATGAGTTAGGTTGAATAAGAATAATCTTTTTAGTTGTGTTACAAAGAATAATCGTTTATTGATTATATAAATGATTATGGCCCAATCGATCGGATGATGTCAATTGTTATTCTGTTGATTTGATCTGATCTGATCTGGTTCTCGGCCAGATTTCTGGGTTTTCGACAAAATTTTGACACCTCTATATTAGGGTTTTATCTATCTGGTTTATCAATAACAATTCCACTTTTCTTTGGAATTGTTCTGATTTGATCTACGAGATTAGCTATCAGGTGGCAAGAACTGGTTGAACAGTGCATTCTCGACATTGTCTTCAGCGCAATCCGGCGGACTATACGGGGAAGAGTGCAGCAAGAGTTGGGATCCAGAATCCAACGCCTTTCCAACGTATCCCAAGTTGGTTCTCCTTGGGGTCCCATGCGCGTAAAGCCAAAATTTTGAACTTTACGAAAATATTGTCGTCTTATGGGATCAAAATGCCTTCACGGCGGAGAAAACTAAGGTTCTTGCCGCAGATTTTCCTTCTAATTTAATTAATCAAACTTGGACCGTCGGCAAATGAGGACGTTGCTTTGGATTTGAAAGGTGAAAAGCAACAACACGGAAAGACAACGGAAAGACAACGGAAAGACTTGAAGGAGACCTGAATTCTTATTCATTGATTGAAATTTTTTGTTTGATTGTGATAGGAATTTGATTTTCCGAAACTTTGAATTGTTTGTAATGATAATAATGGTATTAGCTATGACTAGTCTAGTGGTGATGGTGACAGTAGCGGTGACGGTGGTTTTAGTATTAAGTATCATGCCGGTGATTTGGTGGTGATGGTGATCGATAATAGAGGTGTGATAGTGGTAATGATGGCGGTGGTATTAGCTATGTTTATCATGCAGTGGTGGTGGTGACCGTAGCGGTGATGGTGGTTATAGTATTAAGTATAATGTCGGTGGTTATAGTATTAAGTATAATGTCAGTGATGATGGTGGTTTTAGTATTAAGTATAATGTTGGTGATGTGATGGTGATCGTGATGGTGATCGATAATAGAGGTGAGATAGTGGTAATGATGGCGGTGGTATTAGCTATGTTTATAGTGCAGTGGTGGTGGTGACCGTAGCGGTGATGGTGGTTTTAGTAGTAAGTAACTAAGTATAATGTCGGTGATGTGATGGTGATGGTGATCGATAATAGAGGTGTGATAGTGGTAATGATGGCGGTGGTAATGGTGATTGGTGGTTGTGATTGAATGGTGGTAGTACTAGTAGTAGGTTGGTAGTGGTTGTACTTTGGTGGTTATGTGATGGTGTATTGGTAATTGTACGGTGGAGGTGATTGTAGTGGGGAATATTGTGATGGTAGTGATAATGGCGGTTGTGGTACTTTGTATTGGTGGTTATGTGATGGTGGTGGTTGTATTGGTAGTTGTATAGTGGAGGTGATTGTAGTGGCGATTATTGTGATGGTAGTGGTAATGATGGTTGTAGTTTGTAGTGGTGGTAATAGTAAGAATGTGGATTGTAATGGTACTCGTAATAGTGATGGTGGTAGTGAAAGTGGTGGTACTAGTAGTGGTCGATGTAGGTTACTTAATCTTTGGAATCTATTATGGACTTCTCATAATTCTTAGACCTGATGAAATTATAAAAATACAAGCGTAGGCGTAAAGAATTATAATTATTTAAGGAAAGAAAACCTAATTTTGAGGATTGGATAGGGATTTTTTATTCTAATTTCTTATCTTCCACCAAATATATAACTTATAATTCTTCAATCTAAATTCGAATTCCTAAAGTGAATTCCCAGCTCAATTGCTTCCATCAAAATATAATAAAGATAGTAAAATAGAAATGATTAGAAGGAATGAGCTGCACTCTTTCTTTCCTTCACACAATAATCTTCTTCTTTTTTCCCAAAAGGATGATCCCAATTTTTCTCTCTTCCTCAAATGAGCAAGAAAGCTTTTCTCACAAAGCTATATTGTATAATTTTCTGGTTGCTATTGTGGCAATGATGTATATTTTTGGTTGCCATAGTAGCAAAGATGTACATTCCCACATATTTTTTGGAATATAATTACTTAATTTCCTTAAAAAAAAAGGATTTTTCTCACAAAGTGAGTAAGTATTACTATATCCTTTATTCTCTAAATAAATATTAAAGAATTGTTCAATATTCGACAAATTATCATGAGTTGCCAAAAGTACAATGATAGCATGCAAGAGGTGATGTCAAGATGTTGCATCCTAATTAGTCTAGAATTGAATAGATAGACAAATAAGGATTTTCTTTTTCTCTCGAAAAATCCTATAGGGTGTAGTAGGGTTACTTATCGGGCCGTGCCAGCTCGAGCTCGGCACGGCCCGGCCCACCCCTTGACCCGTGCCCATATATACGGGCACGCAGGTGGCACGACCCGTGCTTGATGCGGGCTGGTGGGCCGCCGGCATGATGGCCTGCCAAAAGTGATTTTTGTCCCTTTTTTGACTGTTTTAACCCCCAACAACCATATTAGGGGGGGTTATGCTTGTAATTGACTATAAATAACAATTTCCACCCTTCCAACTGCCAAATAACAATCATATTGGAGGGTAGAGGTGGTAAAAACCCACTTTTTGTCTTCTAGATTAGTCTTAAGTTTTATTATATTTTTTGTAATCAAAGTTTATGAACTTTACTTTCATTTTTTTTTTCTTTTAAACTGCAAATGAAAGATAGATGAGTGGGTGCCAACCTAGTTGGAATGTGCTCATACTATAGTGATGTAGTATTATTTGTGCAAGTGATTATGTATTATTTGCAAAGTTGTACTCGTACTTGTAATAATTAATTTATTTATATTTTTTTGAGCAAAATCTATCACAATATGTGTAAGACAATTTTGTGAATGATAAACATATTTATCTGAATTTTTTGTGATTTGTTTTCTAATTTTCCTTGGTTTAAAAAAAAAAATCAATTTTTATACTCAGGCTTGCCGGCAACCTGCCGTGCCTGGGTTTTATAGAAAATGGGCCGGGCGTGCCCGGTGGGCCGTGGCACACCGGCCCGCGCAAAACGGATTTGGGCCATGCCTGGCTGACCCGTTTAGCAACCCTAGGGTGTAGAGTGCTTTACGGAGACAAATGCAGGTTTGGTTTCTAGTACTCATGGGAGATTATTTCTATGATGCAAGGTGGAAAATAATACAAGAAGTGGCATTTGGATTTGGAACCATACTCATGTTGTACCTTTTTGTGAAAATCCAGGTTCTCAAGTAATATAAATTAGCAAGGGTGCACGTGCAGTACCACACTTAGAGAGAGGTAATGGTTTGTAATTGCGTGGGTTTTGAATGCAAAATTATGGCCATTGAAACCCTATATTAATGAATCATTAACATTGTATGGGCTTTTTGGGGAATTCGTGCATAAAGCTTGGCATACTTCCCAAGGGACCTTCTTGCATTTTATATAGTATTTAGATTTTGGTATCATACTGGCACATGACATATGATATCTCCGGCTAGATATTTTTCCCTTTATTTCCATCAAATTTTCTAAATGGGAGGTTTTTTACCCTAAAATTTAGACTATTTTTTGCTCTATTAAAATTTTTTTTTATCTTTCTATTGAAGATAGTAAGATTTATAAAAAATATTGTGATTCCATTAGATGATTTAAACATACGTTCCAAAATCTTAGGATCTGCGGAAATTAGTTGTTATAATATGCTTTTGTTTACACCCTATATAACCGACGAATAAGAGAAGGACACGTGGTGCCTAGGTGGCTTGGTTAGGCCACGACCCGTAGACTTTGAAAGGCTGAGCCGACCACATCAGCATGCATACAGGAGAAGGCGGTTCGAGCCACGCAAGCCAATACGACAAAAACATAAATATCAGAAGATCGTGCCGTCGGCCGTTCAAGAATAGAATTATCTTTAGATCATGGCCGGGCGGTTATCACTTTGAAACAGAGAACTGAAGATAACCAACCGCCATGAAGATCGTGCGAGAGTAGGAAGTTGAGCAACCGTCAAGGAACGGCTATAAAAGGCACCAATTCGAAGAGCTCAGGGACACAATCCACACAACCGCAACCGGTTATTATATTATTTTGATCATCCGTGATCCTTTATCCCCTCTAACACAGACGGATAAACTAGGACTTCTCTCACTGCTTCCAGTCGCAGTGACATCTTCGACCCCTCTTTACTCCGATTAACACCAGAATCCTGCCACCGGAGAGTAAGTTGAGGCCGCCCCTGACTCGCAGTTCTGTCTTTACAGGATCCCGAGCAGCCGGTCCCGAGATTCGCTCTGTTCACGCCAGGTGACTTGTGTATTTTCGGGTAAGCAGCAATCCAAGGTGAACCCCCTGAATCGACTTTGTAAGCAGCCGCCCCCTTCCTCCTGCGCTTATACCCGATCACGGCTATAAGACCAGGACAGGCCGGTCCTGCAAGCCTTGTCGATTTTCTTTTGTACTTTTGTTTCCATTTTGAGGATTATCTGTTGTCGCTTTCGGCTATTCGGCCGATTTATTAATAAAGGATTTGTGTGCCGTTAGTTGCTTTCGCTTTCAAACACTTACAAGAACCCGAAACGAAGACCGAACCCCTAGTCTTCATACCATCGCCTGACCGATTTTATTACAGGTGACTTGCAGTACGACTGAACCGATCCCGGTTCAGATTCGGAACAGGTGCCCGGGGTCAGGAATCGACTCGAAAATCATTGTATCAAACGATACTGGCACGCCCGCGTAGAGACACATCATCAACACAGACACGTGTCCACACCGGCCCATTTTTGGAGCAACAGCTTTATAAAATCTGGAGCTTATTTCTCTTTTTCTAATTACAATATAAAAGATTCTTTTAATTGAAGAAACACGAGAAGAGAGGAACTTAATTCAAAATTCTTATAAAATAAAAAATCAAAATATTACTCTAAAAATTATTAGAGACTAGGGGCTGCACGCGCTACGCGCGTAGAAAACGTGACCCACTTAGATAAACAGCCCAAGGTAGTTTGTTTAAAATAAAGGGGGATTGTTTCGTTTGGGGAGGGCAATGTTTGGAAAAAGAAAAGGGGGGCCAGAATCTAGAAGGAATATTCTCCCCTCTTCTCTTTATATATAATATAGAGAGATATCAAAGCATGAGAATAAATGAAAATTTTTATTAATGATTTCTAAAAGAGGAGATATTTTAGGGGAATTGAAAGGATTGAGATCATTTACCCTTTGTACTCTTAACACTTGCTTACCATATTAGCAGGAAGCTACCTCTCTCCTTTATTAAAAAGTGAAGTAGGTGCTTGCGGATGTGGCTAGTAGCTGTTGGGTACTGTTAAGCTCCTTAGATAATCTCAATTTGAATCAAAAGATGGTGTATTGGACATTATCAAGCAAAAGACTACTAAACAATAAAAAAATAAAATAAAAAGATAAATAATAACTAATCTAAAACACCTCATCCTCATTTTGTGAGATACAAGCGGAAACAATTTGAAGTCTTGAATTGGTTTACGAGAGTTGAAAGCAGTCTTTTAAAGATTATCAAACAATAAAATGTGAAATAACATTAAAGAAGTAAAAATAAGAGAACAAAATAAAAAAGAAGTAAGAGTCTCTAGAAGAGAGACAGATAGACATGCTCGGACTTCCACCAGTTTAAATTTCGTTGAAAAAATATAGATCCAGCCCAAATGTCAACAACGCAACATAGAGTTAGGATTAAGGCCGTCTCTTGTTATTGGATTGGACTGAGCTTTAAAGTGCCTAGTTCAGGGACAACATTTTATTTTATGCAATTGGAGCTGAAAATTTAGCCCAATCCTGGCCTTAATGAAATAAGGTATGGCCCATTAGGCAATGCGAGTTCTAGGACTTCGAATAAATTCCAAGAGGAAAATAGTGGTTTGGTGTAACAAACTTTGGAAAATATACTGAAATAAAATATTAGGTGGAGATACGTTTTGGGATTCTTATCTCTCATTTTTCGAATTAATGGTACTATTCGTAAGCCCCAAGCAGCATACTTAGAATATTCTCTAAAACATTCATCTTGAGACGTGGACAAAATTTCTTTTTCAAAAGAAAAAAAATATAAAATTTTTTTTTCAATTAGAACGTGGCAAACTTGTAACATTTACAAAAAGTCAAAAGGCATAAACCAAACGTATAACTCATCCTCTAGTAAGTCATTCTAGCAATGAGTCCAAGGAACTTATTTCCCGTTATGAGTCCCTAATCCAAAATGAACGCCAAACGAGGCACAAGACTTAATCTCGCTTTTAAAGCAGAAATGATATTAGGGTAGATGTTGACAAACCCCATGCCACTCCTATAAGCAATTAGGTCACACCAAACTTGCTCCTTACCGTTTGGCGTCCAAGGGCAAGTTTAGGGTGACTTGAATTAACAATTATGGTAAACACTTTTGCTAAATCTAAATATGACATGAATCTTGTAATTTTAGGGTGGGCAATTGCCCACCATAATCTCTATGTAGCTCCACCCCTCTATAAGCCCACGTTTCGAACATAGCATACACATGCAATGGCAGAGAACCAGGACTCCAAATCTAAGGGGGCAAAAAAAATATTTCAATTAACACTTATCATGAAATATAGAAATTTTGATGACTTGGGGGGGGGGGGGGGGGGGGGGGGGGGGGGGGGGGTGGAAACCAGAAATTTTCGCGGGGGGCAGAACATAAATTTCAATTAAAACATATAGGAAAAAATATATTTTAAATCAAAAAATAAAATTTTAGGGGGGTCAATTGCCCGCTCTAGCTCCAAGGTGGTTTCGCCACTGTACACATTTATATGTATCCTTATCTATTTGTCCATATACATTTGCCACTTATGAATACTAATCAAGTACATGTAATAACAGTTTAATATTTTATTAAGTTGCCATACCAGTTGCATGCTACCAAATGTATTTGTTTACTTTTCAATAAAAACTTATTTTTTTTATTGATAGTTTATTAAACTTAATTTCAATTTTAAAAGTTAAATATAACTACAAAATAATACATTTTGAAAGTAACTTTGTAACTTCAAAATAGCAGCTTTTCTGAAATCTATCCAAATGCCACCTGAATTAAAGCAACTCAACATATAACCAAATCCAAAACTTGTAACTTTCTAAAGCATGAGAATATTGGCTTTCCCTTGCCTATGGAGTTTGCCCAGCATGCTTGCTAGTCAATACAACAAGAATAAGGACATGTGACAGACAACTCTTTTGGACGACATGATACCTTCTCATTTGATTGCATGGGATAAGCCACAGCAGTGGGCGGTAGAGGATTTAGTTTGACTAAAGCACCCCTTTCCCTTCTAGTATGTATCATCAAACAAAAACCTCTTTGTTACAAAACAAAACCATCTTTTGCCTTTATCCTCTCCATCTCTCTTCATTTCCTATGTTACATCTCTAAAAACAAAAACCGTTTTGTTCCTTATGCATTCCCCCTCTTTTGCGTCTCTTCATTTCCTATGCACCATCCTAAAAGACAAAACCCCTTCTCTACTAGTCTGAAACATCAATGAGATTCCAGTGCCACAGTCCAAAAACTGAGTCCCCTTAGGTGGTAGGAAACAACTCTGGCACTATACTTGTCTAGACTTGCAGAATCTAAAACAAATTAAGACCTTGGTTTATACGCAAATGAATAGTTTGAAATCCAACTGACATAGAGATTATTCCAAGGGAGTGCCAGAATATGGTGGACAAAGGGAGCGAGTATTCTTTTGTAGGAAGCTCTGGGATGATGGGAAAGATAGAAAGTGAGAGATTACAATTTATAAGTATCAATTTCTTCCCATCAACATACTTGCCAATCAAACTTTTCGAACAATTGTACTCACTCTCAAATAGAGCTATAGAGCAATGTTAAGATACCCGGCCTGACCTAGTTGGTTCAACCAGTTGAATCGGCAACCCATTGTATAACTGAGTTGGATAGATATTTGATATACATACATGCACACACTACTTTATATGCATATATGTGTATACCACTATGTCCAAGAATATACTAGAAAGAAAGATTAATTTTGTGCAAAACAGATTTTTAAAACCCGACCCGATTGGATTCCTTTTTCAAACTGAATATCGTCTACAGAAGAAGAATCTTGCAATAGGATTTCTGACTGGCGCGTGAAAATTATAAAATTCAACAGAACATGTGGATATCCACCAATTATCAAATTTTTTTTAATTTTCATTGGCCGATATGAATTCATAATAACATAACATACACGTGTATATACATGCTCACTCATTTGTTTATATATATTTGCAACTTTGAATACCTAGTACATGTAATATCAGTTTAATAGTTGATCTTGGTTGACCTACTAGTTGTGTGCTACCAAAAATATTTGTTTACTTTTCAATAAATTAGAAGTTATTTTTATTGATAGTTTATTACACTCAATTTCGTTTCCAAAATTAAAAACAAAAGAAAAAATTTTGAAAGCAACTTTCTAACTTCCAAATAAAACCCTTTTAGAAGTTTATCCAAATGCCACCTAAATTAAAGCAACTTAACATATAGAACATCGAAAACCTATGACATGCTAAAGCATGAGAGAAAATCTAGAGTTGCTTAATTTCCAATAGGGAAAAGGGCGAGTACGGAACAACTCTTTTGAGTGATGTGTAACCTCCTTATTTGTTTGCATGGGAAAGCCACAGCAAAGGGCATGCATGGATGATTTAGTTTGTTTGACGGAACACCCCTCTCCCTTCTAGTACGTACCATCAAACAAGAAATCCTTGTTTTTTTTGGTACAAAAGACAAAACATTCTTTTGTCTTTATTCTCTCCTTTTCCCTTCATTTCCTATGTTCCACCTCTAAAAACAAAAATCCGTTTTGTTCCTTACACACTCTTTCTTTCTGGACTCTCTTCATTTCCTATGCACCATCCATAAAGACAAAACCAGTGGCGGAACCAGGACTCCAAACTTGAGGGGGCAAAAAAAATTTTCAATTAACACTTATACATATTATACATAATTATAGAAATTTTATGGAGATAGAGGGGCAAACCAGAAATTTTAGGGGGGGCAAAACATAAATTTCAATTAAAAATACATACTTTTAATTAAAAAATAAAAATTTAGGGGGGCCCCCCCTAAGGATAGCCTGGTTCCGCCACTGGACAAAACCCTTTCCGTCTTTATCCTGCCCGTCTCACTCTAGTATTCTGAAACATCAATGAAGTCCCAGTCCCACAATCCAAAAACTGATTCCCCTCACACAACAACTCATCTGGCACCAAACTTGCAGAGTTCAGAACAAATTAACACCTCGGTTTCTACGTAGACGACTCTCCCGAAATCAGTTTCCTTGAAGGCCTCAAACTTTGTTTATCTCGAATACTTTAGCAGGTTCTCTCACATTCACCCCCAATGGTGCTGTATATAAACAGTCGAGGACTCAAGGTTTGAGAGACAGGTGACCAGAGAAAGAATGGCGAAGGGAGTCTTGGAAGGGTGTGTATCGTATATCAATGCACGCCATGGAGATCGAGAAGAGGCCAGACCATCGTAACTGCACCTGCGCCATGGACATGTCTAGAGGTGAATAATCCTGGTCTTGTTCTCGTTACAGTAAGATGTTTGATTTTTAGTGATGATTTTTTAAAAAATTATTCAAATTCAGTTACCTAATTTTTGGATAATTAGAAATTAATAATACTTTTCCAAGATATTTGAAAATTAGTGTCACATTATTGTTTATGGACAACAATGCCTTTAAGAGTGTCAATTACCAAAAAGCATTGTTCATGATATTTCCTAAAATACCCTCTCTTAAACAAAACCCCGATTTGTTATTCCTATGCATTGTTTTCTTCGTCAATGAACACCCAATCGTCCTTTTCCTTAACAAACAGGCCCCATTTAGTCAAACTCATTCATCTTCTAATTAATCATCATTTGAAAAAAAATTAAAATTTCAATTCCTCCTTATCCCAACCAACAATGTCTATATGAAACTGCTCCAAATGCCTTCATCATCTTCTCGACCATCTATCTCCCTTTGAAGGTGCTCCAAACCACCACATTTTATCTCTCTCCTATTTCTTTCTATACTAAGTAACAGCATGTTCAATTTTTTTTGGGTATGAGTGTTTGGATTTCACAAGAAAAATTGAAATTCATTACTGTTTACAGATAATAGCTTTTTGGCCAAAATCTTGAATATGTGTTGAAGTGGTTGAATGCGATGCTCTCTGTTTTGTGATGTCAGTGGGATGGATTGATCATCATATTTTGTCCATGTTATTGTATAAATCAGACCTTTATGTGAAAACCTATGTATTCACAAACTGATGCAATCCCTTGGCATAGATATATCAAAAAGACTTATATTTGAGTTAAAATGGCTTTTATGGTGAATAGGAAAAAAATGTTTTTGGTTCTCTTGAATTAGTTAGTGCTGGTTTGCCTGTTGGTCTTTCATTGGTTTAGTGTTCTTGAGGCTGACCAATCTGAACAGGTTCATCACATGTTTGCATGATGGAGATTCAATGGATCATCCACACGTACTAATTCACGGTTCAGCATAACCTTGTTTATTGGGTAGATGGTGTTTTCCTAGGATACATGTAGGTTTCTTAAGGATTTTTTGAGTTCCTAAAATTTAGGAAGATGAAAGGCAGATTCAAATTAATTTGGAATATCTGCCTTCATTAATTCTCCAAGCCATTTAGAAGGAAAAACAATGGTCATCTTTATTTCGATAAGAGTAATGATGTGGCAAGAGTTCAGCAGTATTTCTTAGACCTTTATTCATTTTATCCTTGTTGAGGAGTCTGGACCAATTTCCCTCTGTCATCTGAGGATTTTTCCTTTCTTATTATTTGCTAATTGTAAACCTATTAGCAGTTCTCTTGTGCTAGCTCTCTATGTAGAAATCATGTACATAGAATAAATATATAGAGTTTGCGCTATTTACATAGAGTAATATACAGAAATCATGAACATAAGAGACTAAGAGTAAATCATCTACATAGCTCTTTATATGGAAATCATGTACATA
This sequence comes from Buxus sempervirens, assembly GCA_947561395.2. NCBI lineage: Eukaryota > Viridiplantae > Streptophyta > Magnoliopsida > Buxales > Buxaceae > Buxus > Buxus sempervirens. The sequence goes on from OX387189.1 coordinate 37,323,017, forward strand.
GAGTTTGCACTATTCATATATTTTACCATACGTATACCTTTTTAAATAAATAAGCTCACCAATTTGTTGAGAGTAAATATCATTCTTAAAGACACAACAGTTTAATTGTATGAGTTTTATATGTAGATAAATATGTTTTTTCAATTTTCATAACATTTTTTTATTAATATTTCTCTTTTATCCTGGGGATGGATACAGGTACCTAGTTCCTGCGGATTTGATTATTGGCAGTTTGTGTATATAGTTCAGAAGAGGATCAAGCTTAGTGCAAAGAAGCATATATTCATCTTTGTGAAGAAAATTGCCGTTTGGAGTTATAGTGATTTTGTATGATTGCATGATCGGCTGTTTGAGAAGTACAAGGAGACTTCCATTCCTCCTATTCCAAAGAAGAGTGTTGTAGGTAGGTAAACAGCCTGAGTTATCTTTCTGATTGCCCTTATAATTGAAATTTTACAATGAAGGTAGAAAATACTTCAATAGTATGGTCTTTTTATATACCTCTCTTAATGAGATTTTTTATCGAGGCCGTTAACGCATGTAGGCAACATCCTAGGAAATATTCCCTCCCTAAGCAAAGTGATATTGAGGCTATAGAAATCTTTATTAATTTTTTCCTAAATGCACCGTGTTACTATGGTACCTGTAATATGTAAAAGATTTATGAATTTAACAGTTAAAAAATGAAATAGTTATCAACCAATTGAAATTTCATAATAGATAACATATTCACATGTTAAAAGTAAAACAAAGGGAAAAACAGATCATGGTTTACTAGTTACCAACAAATATTCCATCATATTGAATTGGCAAATGTCATAGAAATCCAGAAGATAGTCTATTTATTCAATGCCAAATGCAAAATCATAATCATCTAGGTATTTATGTTGCTCTTCTTCTTGCAAGCATGTCCCATTAGATTCATCTTTTTTATAATCAATATACTCTTTTTCAATGCTATCTCATGAATTTTTTTTAAAAAAAAATCTGAAGAATATATTTTACTTAATATAAAAAAATATCATTGACCTTAATAAAGAAAGAAAAATTTTAATTGAACTTAATAAATTAGAAGTAATTTATTTTACTTTGACATATGTCTATAGCCATTGCCTGGGTCACTTATATAAACACTTCCTAGTCATTACCTAGGAGGCACTAGGCAGTTGCATTATAATTATTGCCACCTTAATATAGTGTGAGGAGCTGTAGTATTTACACATGAGATGTAGCTACTTAAAGTCTTAAACAATGGTTTGACATCACTAGTTCTAATATTGGCTGACATTTGTTATTAATTTTTTTAAGATATTAAAAAAATTTATAAAGGTTGCTACTTTTTGTTATCACCTCACCCGTTGAAGTTCATTTTGTTTGGGGTTTGGATTTGATTTACTGAACAGTTAACTATTTAGAGATGACAAGCATTCCATATGCATGTTGATTTGAAATACGGGTTCAACATATGTTTTAGATGTACTAATTTGTACATATCTACTTTTAATTTGAAAATTTGCAGGACTGCATGTATATCATAAACTTAAGTTTGAATGAAAATGTCTAGATTTTGGTTGTTTTCATGATCAAAACATTGTATCTGTCTCAAAAGCCAATACTGATTTTTTGTTTCACAAATCATAGGTTTGTGTAGCAGGAATTATTGGAATGGCAGAAGCTACTTTAACTTCTCCTGCCACGTATTATTTGCATAAACCTTGGAGTTTAATTGACAATTTTTTTATTATCAATCATCAAATTGTTGCTTATGGCATCAAAGGAATATAAAATGGGGAAATAGCAAATTCAGAATAGGGAGAGGGAAAGACTGAGAAAAGATAAGCATATAGCAATATACTTCATCCAAAAGAATGTATTCATGTCCATGGGCACTCTTGTGGGCTAGTTGTTCTCATTGTTTGGATGCTTACAATAAAATAGTCACCTTTGAGACTACCCGTATGGAATACATTTCAAAACAGCCCCAAGAGTTGGAAGAGAAGAACAGGATGATGAATATATACACTATGTTACTAAGGCTAGGACTATATGATGTAGCTATGTTTATAAAGAGGACATTATGATTACGACATGGACTGCGCTGAATAATCTGTGAAAGTGCAATTATAGCCCCTAGAAGGATTAGGTGAGATCCATCATTTTTGGGTTTGTGGATATGATAGGTACAAGGTGAGTTGAAGTAATTGTTGCCACATTTTTATAGTTAAATGGTTCGCTAGTACATGAAATGATTAAGGAAATTGATCTATGAAAGAAAGTTCGATAGATGATACTAATATTAATTGCACAATGGAAGCTTGGAAGGGCCTCGGGATTGAAACAATAAGAAAATGTAAGAAGGGTAAACGAGGCAGTCCTAAAGTATAGTTAGAAAATGATTTTTATGCAGACTTTCAACTGTGAGAATGAAATACTGGATGAATGGAATGGAGATTGGTGATGCATTGGTTTACATAATAAAAAATGAAATTGAAATCTAACCAATGAAATATAATTTAGAATTGAAGTTGTAGCAAATTAATGAGATATTTTCCACCTCTGAAAGTGAAATAAAGTTGATACAAGATTTTATTCTATTCTCTATTCAAGATTCTGAAATCTTTAGGTCTTTATGAACTCTCTATAGGGTTTATATGATGCTATCTTTTGTCAGGTTCCCATCTTAATGTAACTCAATTAAAGACTTCACTCTAACTTTGATTAGAATTTAATAACAGAAGCTCCTATTTTGAAACATCTGTGGAGTGGAAACTTCATTCTAACAAAGCAGAAACTTACTATAAGATTGGATAATGATCCTGCCACTTCTAAATACGTAGTTTGCATTTAGATGATAAAACTGTAGTGATGTACAAATTGCATAAACCATAGATGTTCCTTATCTGATTGAAACGGATTGCATGTTAGATATGTTAAATCCATATTAACAATGCAATACAATAAAATGATTTGTTACTTTCTTATGACAGGATGGATGAAAGTAAGACATTATTTTGCTATTGCTACATTGAAGGAGAAATACAAAGAAGTAGCGATGATGAAATACTAACAAATAGAGAAGGAGACATTATTTATCGAAAGGGTCGTGTCAATGCACTACCTGTCAGTGACAATACCCGACTTGATGATTTTATATCATCTATGGGAGAGATGTTGAATGTTTCAATGTCAAATAAGAGCATCAGATATACAAGCAGTGCTGCAAGAAATATATTACTACCCCTCTCCAATGATAACGACTTGCAGAATATGATACGATTTAATGAAAGGATTGCAAAGGTATACATCTTCGAAGATGTTGAAGGCACAACAATTAGAAATAGCTGTCCAACAAGGTTAAATTCTCCCCCACTTTAACATTTATGTTTAGTAAGAACTGTAACTTACCACGTCTGATGAATTCTTGTGGTAGACTATTTCACTTACTCATTGCCCTAGATGACATGTAATGATAGTGATATTATCTTATCTTGTTCTAGGTTGGAAGAGGATACTAGGTGTGGAACACCATACATTGATGGTAGTCAAACACTTATTGAGGCAGGTGAAGTGGGGACTACAGAGATGGTTGAACTAGATATGCCTGGGATTGCATCTGGACAACGGGCAGAGCTTTGCTCCTCTTTATATGAAAATTGTATAGCTGATGACCAATTATTTAATAGTGTAGATTCTTTTCGAGAAGCAGTACATAAGTTCAGTGTTGCGCACCATTTTGCATATAAGTGGGTGAGGAATACTGCGACTTATCTTGACGTGAGATGCCGTGTAGATGGATGTAAATGGCGAATCACTGCAAGGAGAGTGAAAGATACTTCATATATCAAGGTAAGGGAATTTGTTAACGAGCACCAGCATGATGCACAAGATCATTTGGATTTGGATGTCCAGCCACTTGTACGAACAACGTATATTGCTACGATGTTCGAATCAACCATAAAGCAAACACCCAATTACTTGCCATGCCAAATTGCAAAGGATATGAATCAAGATTATGAATTGCAAGTGAAGTACAACCAATCATGGCAGTGCAAAAAGAGAGCTGTGAAAAATATTCTAGGTGATGTGGCAGATTCATATAGTCTTGTCCCATGGATGTGTAATAGATTTGTCGCGGAAATGCCTGGGAGTGTTGCTATATGCAATATTGCTGATGGAAATGGATTCCATCAATTGTTTATTGCCTACCGTTGCAGTCTTGATGGGTTTAGGGTCGGTTGTCGACCCATGTTATTCGTTGATGGCACATACTTGAGTGGCCCAAACAAGGGAACACTGATTTCTGCCACTGCAATTGATGCAAATAATGCAATATATCCTGTTGCTTATGGCGTGGTATCATCTGAGAATCATGCTGACTGGTTGTGGTTTTTTCAAACTTTGAAGTCTGCCATAGATGATCCTAGAGAAATTATCATAGTATCAGATAAGCACCCATCTATTATTGAGGGTGCTAGGGCTGTTTTTGGAAGCCATAATCATGCATTTTGCCTTTGCCACCTAAAAGAGAATTTTAGTTCTTGGTTGAGTGGGAAGGGGCTTAGAAAAGATGTAAAGGATGTCGCTTTGAGTTTGTTGACAGCAGTTGCTAAAGCTAGGTTGCCTGAAGATTTTGATGAGAGGTTGAAAGAGCTAGATGGAATTCATCCAGAGTGCTCGACATGGCTTCACAATAGTTCACCTCAATATTGGGCAAACCTATTTTTTCCTAAGAGACGTTGGGATATTATGAGTTCAAACATAGCAGACACATATAGTGAATGGATTAGGAATGAAAGACATCTTCCAATCCTATCTTTGATTGAAGAAACACGAGTGAAGTTGGGAGAGTTGTTACGTAGGCGGCACGAAGAGGCAAGCAGTTGGAATGAAATGGTTGGGCCCACAATAGCAAATGAAGTTAAGAAAAATGTTGACTTAGGCCGTGGCGGAATTGTGAGAAAGTATAATTCAAGCTTCTATGAGATTGAAACAATGCAAGGGAAAAAGATTGGAGTTCACTTGGCCAGCAAGACTTGTACTTGTAGGAAATGGGAGATGACTGGTATTCCTTGTGAGCATGCATGCCAAGCCATAGAAAGGGCTAAGCTCAATATCTATCAGTTTGTTGATCCTTGCTACCATAAGGACACACAGCTAAGTATATACTCATCAGTTATGCAACTTGTGCCAAATATTGACATGCCTGTCATAGATCATCACAACATGGAAGGCGATAATAGTGTGCAACCACCCATAATTGGTCCTCCCAATAACAAACATAAAGTAGGTCGTCCGAAAAGAAAGTGTATCGAATCCCAGTCCATGGATAAGAGGACTGTGCATTGTCAAGTATGTCATAAGCCAGGACATAATCGGAAAAGCTGTAAGGAGGAAATCTGATGAGGGTCAACGGATCATCTATAGACTAAACAAATGGGTTCTTTTTTTGTTCAACCCCGATGTATATTTTTGTTTGTATCATCATAATGTTGTATACATTTGTACTCACTTTAGGTAATGCTGTACCCTTTTGTATATGCTGAACATGATGACTACTTGTAATTGATTTTGGACAAAGGGAAGAAACAATGTTCAACTACAACATTTTGCAAATATAATGATTAGGCATTTTATTTATGCAGAAGCTGTTTCTTTATAATTCTTATTTATTTTAGTCATGTTTTGACAATAGCGCAACTTAATACAGAGGTTTGTGATGACACTTGTAGCATCTAGTCAGTTTTTCTCTATTTTTGGTTGTACTGCAAATAATGCCATAGCTTAATGCATGCAAGAATATTGTAATATTTATTTCAAGTAGTGTTGCAGTTGATACATAGAGATACTCTATTTTTGTTAGATTATTTCAAAATGTCAAATTTTAGATTTATTTATAGTTATTAGTTAATGAGAGGTGAATAGCACCATTTTTTATCCCCTATTAATAATGTATGCTGTCCCTAATTGTGTCATGCTGTATATATGGTCAGTTATGTTAGTGTAGCAGATAATGCCATATATCTTGGGTTTTTAAACAAATCTTTTGTAGGTTATGACTCTTATCATAGTCCATGGACCTGGTCTTAGTTCCCAAACTTGAACTATAAGCTAAAAACAAGTCTTTCATTGAAGCTACTAGCCTGAAAAGTTGAGAATTAAAAGAATAAGAATAATTTGCAAGTTTAGAGACTTAAATGATCAATGCACTAGAAGAATAATAATTCAATGTCGATCAGCAAGTTCGATCAAATTTTTATTTCAGTAACTAACCAATTGAAATTTTCAACAGAGCTGAAAACCAAAATTACATCGGAGTTTCAATAGTTCAAACAAAATCTGAAACATAAAACATAAAGATCAAACTTTGTTAAACCCTAAATCCAATGAATTACAGTCAAAATGAAATTTAAAATAAAAAGCCAAACCAAAGGGTAGCCGAAACTCAGATCATAAGCTTAGACATAAACCAAAATCGAAATTACCGGACAAGAAATTTAGGGTTTTGCCTACACTCTTCACCTCGTGAAGAGAGCATCACTTCTTTATGTTTCTGCTACAATGGCGAGGGGAGATTTCCTGATCAAAAGATAAAACTAAAAATTATTTCAATGGATATTAAAAGGGGAAAATAAGAAGAAAATAGAAATTCCAAGAGCTCTTCTTCTCATAGCAATGTCCAATGAAGAAAAGAGGAGGGCACGGGAGAGAAGAGAGTGATAGTCCGTTTAAAAAAATTTTCGCTCCTAAATCTACGTTGTTTCGTGGTGTTTGCAACTTCAATGCCATACTTGCTACTCATGGAAGACTGACTGAATCAGAATTCCAGAAAGAATAAGTTCGGGCTCATTAGAAGACGACGAACGAGTGTTCTCCACTACCAACTGGAAAACGAAAAGAAAAAAAAGAAAGAAAGAAAGAAAGAAAGATTTACCAGAGTTGGGGCCTCCAATCGTTAACCCTAGGTCTTCTGTGGTTGTTACTTGAGAAAGGAGACAAAGGAGGACAGACGGTGGCTTTGTTTCACGGAGGATATTTTTGGAAATTATTTGAAGATGACACTCACCTTCAAATATTTTAGAAAATAATCGCTAATTGCTTTTTACCCAAATGACACTCATCTTCTGACTGAATTTGAATTGTGTTTTAGAAGTATAACTAAAAAATCAATTTTCGTGGAGTGGATTCGGTGTCTTCAAAGCCTGGTAATCCATCATTGACAAGGGAGAAGAAGACCCAAATTGGGATTTTCTTTTTTGCGAAGTAGATGAAACTAATTGATCATAGGCTTGATTGACTCCAACAACAGGAGAGGTAAGGAACTTGATAGATTAGAGGGTAGATTTTCTTTTAATTCATCTCTTTGATCATCCATGTTAAAAGGAATTCAAGCAATATCTCTGTGCAAATGTTCATATGGACAGACCCAGAAAGAAGAACAATTATGTTCTTTTATTAGTTGCCAAGGCTCAAAAGGAAAAAGGAAAAAAGAGAGGGCAGGCTGGAGCTCAAACCAGCTGAACAATATTAATTGAATTTTTGCAACTTCTGCACTTCATGTCATGCTATTACTATAAGTTACCTTTGTCCATCCTCTAAAGGTTAGATGGGAAAGCAAGGGATTTAATGTAGAACAAGAAGAATAAGAAATTCAAGCTCAATTTATACAGTTGGGTGGAGAAAAGTTTGTCAAACCTAACAGGACCTGTTGGGTTAAACGTCAAGAGCAATCCATGCTTTTGATGATGCCCTGTTTCTAAAGATAGAGTAAATATGTAGGAAAGTTGCAGAAAAACTTCAATTGATCTTCCGTGCAAAGGCATGCAAAATAAGAAAAAAATCGACAAGCTTTGTGTACTATTGAGTGGTCAGTTCGGATTTAGTTTTAACCGAACCGAGTTGCACTTAGGGCTGCCAATGGGTCGGATATATATCCGAATCCGACCCGAATTCGATCCGAAATTACCGAATTCGGATATAGGATTTAGATCCACGGTTTGGATACGGATCTCGAATTTCGGATCTGAAAAAATTCGGATTCGGATATACATATATCATATTCGAAAAAGATCCGAACCGAAAACATACTTATAATATATATAAACTTAGCCCAAACCATGGTTCAACCATAAGTTAAAAGGGTTAAACCATCATTCGGTCATTAGACACTTGGATTTGTGTTAAAATTTATAGTTAAATTTACTTTAATTGTTAAAATTGCTTTTTCAAGTTTCAGGTTCAAACAGGTTCAAATTCGGATTTAGGATCAGATATCGGATTGAATTCGGATTTCGGATATTCATTAAATTTCGAATTCAGATTTAAGTATTAAAGATCCGTCGGATATCGGATCAAATCCGGATATCGGTAAATTTTTTTCGGATCGGATTCGGATCTTAACAGATCCGTACCATATTCGACCGATTGCCACCCCTAGTTGCACTCCTATCACAGGTAGTCTCTCCCTTCTTGTATGTACCATCAAATAAAACCTCCTTGTTTTTTCCATAAAAAAACAGAACCTTATTTTGTCTTTATACTCTCCCACTCCCTTCATTTCCTATGTACCGTCCAAAAAAACGAAATCCCTTTTGTTCCTTATGCTCTCTCGCTCTCTTCATTTCCAATGCACCATCCCTATAAGCAAATATTTTTTCGTCTTCATCCTCTCTGTCTACCTCTACAAGTCTGAAACATCAATGAGGTCCCACTCCCATAATCGAATAACCGATTCCCAAAGAAATTGAGGCCTCGGTTTCCACGTAGACGACTCTCACGAACTCAGTTGCCTTGTGGATCTCAACCTCGTTTCTCTCGATTACTCTACCAGCCTCTTTCGCAAAGTCACCCCTCATGGAGTTGTATATAAACACGAGTGAACTCGAGCACTGAGAGTCAGAGATAACCAGAGAGAGAAAGAATGGCCACCGGATTCTTCGAAGGGTGTATATCGATGCACGACATGGAGATCGAGAGGAGGCCGTACCATCGTAACTGCGGCTGCGCTATGCACAGGTCCGGAGGTGAATGTTCCAGTTCTTGTTCTCGTAACAGTAAGATTTCGTTCCCAAAGAAACAATCATGGAGTGGGTGTCGCCTGTCCTTGGATGCAACCCGGGATTGCTCTGTTTCTTCAAAGCCTGGTGATTCATCGTTTACAAGGGAGAAGTCCCAATTGGGTATTTTGCAGAGAAGATGAAATTTAATTCGTTATAGGGATTGATCGACTCTGTCACCATTAGAAGTTAGGAGGAATGGTGAACCTACTTCATTCTTTCTTTTTGTATTTCGTTCTTCTGCTGCTGCTCTTCCAGATTTCGAGTTATATAGAGGTTTGGACGCAGCAGTGCATTCGACCCTTGTCAAGATGAAATCTCATGCATTTGTCAGCGTTTCTTAGAAAAGAAATTTTTTTTCACAAGTTTGAGTTGAGATTGGAAGGATGGAGCTTGGTTGAAGCTTTGCTGTTTCTTATTTCACAATGAATAAAATTAGAGTGTGAAACATTTCATCGAATTTGATGCATTGAAGGGTATAGTTTTCTTCTAATTCATCTTTAAAGTAACTATTAATCATCATATCAGCCCAAATGGTTTAAGAAGCATGATAAATGAGCTATTTAGTTTGTGTAATGTTCTTACAGAGAAACCCAGAAAGAATAATTGTGATATTTTAGTTGCCAACGCTCAAAAAGAAGAGAGAAAAGAAGGGAAAGCTAATGTGGAAGGCAAGTTAACTCGGATCAGCAGAACAATAAAATTAAATATTTGCTCCAAAATCGACCTCTGCACTTCATGTCATGCTATAAGTTACCTTTGTCCACCCTATAAAGATTAGATAAGAAAGCAAGGGATTACCTGTAGCATAAGAAGAGTAAGAAATTCAAACTGTCATTTTCCTGTTGGCTCTACCAACTTAACAGACCTGTTGGGTTAAACATCAAAGGCAAATTCAATGTTTTGATGATGCTCTGTTTCTAAAAAGAGTCCAAAACATTGATTTTGCTTTGATGACTAAACTGGTTAAGTTGTTCCTATTTTACTCTTTTGGTTTTCTTAAAGGATCCACACAAATTACTGTATTTGAAAAGATTATTCTGAGGTTTAATTTAATGTGAAAGTCGTCAACGTGTGTTGGGGCTCCAATGATTTTCTCAAAATAAAATTTATCATGGGCAATGACAGAGCTAGAAAATGATTTCACATTGGAGACCCAAACCTCTCCCATTTTTTCGGGATGAAATCTGTTGCAATTTAAGCTTGCGGTCTTGCAGTTTGAGTTTGAGTGGGATGTTGTCACGTCAAGCATCCCACGGTTAATGATTTCTTCATTATTATGAATATTTTATGTGGGACCCACTTGAAAAAAAAAGAAAGTACTAACCATGGTATGCTCCAACAAAAGGACCAATGCCGGCTCAACAGATTTTATCTCCCTTTTTTCAAGGTCCCTCTCTCTCTTCACTAGAAATTTCTTTTGGCTGAGTTTGGATAAATGGAAAGCACCAGAAAAAAAAAAGGTAAAAGAGTACTTTACTTTTCTTTCTTTCATTTTCTCTTTCTTTTGAGAAGAAAGCGTCAAGAGCCTTTTTAGTGGAAAAATGATGGACCCACATTTTCCTATAAACCAAACACAACTGTAATTACCAATGATAGTTCCCGTCTTATGCAAGGAAGTGATTTTCCAAGGTTTCAAAATTGCAGTAGAAAAATGTTTTGGATAACAAATTAGTGGCAACCAGGTCTAGAAGAAAACGTTAAGAGCCGAACTGGAATAGATGACTTCAATGCTATGCGTTGGACTTACAGCAGGACTGAATATAAATTAAGGACAAACATAAGTTCAATAACATGTTTTATTGATGCTTCTACCTCACCAATCAAAATCTGAGTTTGATTAAGACAAAACTGCTGATTTATTTTTTGTTAAGAGGATATGGCTTGAGATTGCAAATGATGAAACAAGACAAGAAAAGAGTGAAGAGAGTGACAAAATAGCGGAGCGAGACAGTAATGAGCACAAGACGGTAGGATTTATTTAAAATCTTGCTTCAATACCAGAACAATTCACCGAATACCCAGAATGTTGTGGCATTAATATCACCCAGAACAGGTTTTGATTAATTACATACAAGATTTCGATGTTTCGAGATGGCAGCAATCAAACAGAATAAGCGTCAATAGATTTACTAGTTGAAAAACAAAAATCAATAGTGAAATAAACAAATTATAGCATAGATGCTGCCCTAAAAAAATTAAAAAGAAAGGGTTTTATCCATATCTATCACATGATCGATCAATCCGCGTGAGCTAATCCTTTCTTGTGATTCACCCATCAGATTTGACTTTGTAACCAAGACACCCTCCAGCTTAAAACCCTTTCTTCTTTGTTTTTCAAACTATTTTTTTTGGGGGTCTAATATCACTATCATCTTTCCTACCAATTCAATGCCATATAATTCGAGGTCCGATCGACCACCCCTTGTGCGGAGAACCTCTTGTCCATCAAGCAAATTCTTCCAAATAAAATTAAAGCTGGTCAAAAGGAAGTTACTTCAGGGGCAAACTAAGCCTAACAATACCATATTCAAGGATATCTAAAACCCATACAATACGCCAAGCCCTTCCTTCCAATTCCCATGTAGCCTTCAAACTTCCAACAATTCTTCTTCCTTTTTACTCTCTCTCTCTCTCTCTCTCTCTCTCTCTCTCTCTATAGGAACTGAGATTGTCAAGGTGGTAGAGCAACAACTTGGGCACTAGAGACTTCCTAGTCTCTACGTCGTTTACTCTCACGTAATCAGTTTTCTTTTGGACTTCAACTTTGTCCCTCTCTTTGATTACTATATCATCCTTCTTCACAAATCACTAAACACATGTGCTCTATATATAGACTGGTGTGAACCAAACATCCCATGTCAAGCTCCGATCAATAAGCAACATAAGCACCCCGGACACAGGCAGGTGAAAGAATGGCCATTGCAGTAGCTGGGAACCTGCTTCAATGCATCTTCGAAGGATGTATATCACTGTTTGAGATGGAGATCGAGCGGAGGCCGTATCATCGCAACTGCAGCTGTGCCCTGCACAAGTCCAAAGGTGGAGGATGTTCCAGGTCTTGTTCTCAAAATAATAACGTCTTATTCCCCAAGAGACGCACGTTGGGTGAGTGTTGTTTGTCTTTGGATTCAACCCAGTATTCATCTTCAATGCCTGGTCACCCGTCATTAACAATGGAGAAGAGCCAAATGGATTTTTATAGAGTTGAAGAGAATAGCACAAGATAGAAGTAGTTGAATATGTTAATGGAAAAGGTTAGGCACTGTGAAGCTACAAATTCCAAAATTTTTTTCTTTTCATTTTTTGCTGTTCTTGTAATGTTGAGGCCATACCGTTCCTGGATTCTAGAACAAAGAAATTACAGCTTACGCAAGGAAAAGTTAAACGAAGGTATCTTTCAATAATAGAAAGTAGAGTCAGTTTCTTAAATTCTTTTTTTTAACCTGTTAATTTCCTCCATTTTTCATACAATAAAAAAATATTTTCCCGCATTTTGAAATTTCCATTAAAACAAACAAGGAAAATTACAAAAGTTTTGGAAAATATTCTTTTTTTCCCCCATTTTCCCATGAAACAAACATACCTTAATTCAACACATATGCCATTGACTTGAGTTGATTCTCCAGAGAAGGTAATTAGAACCATCAAGTTTGAGTGAGAGGAAACTAGTAATGTTTGTCAATGAAGCTGTAAACGAGGAAGCTATAGACATTAATTAGCAGATGTGATCTTCACTTTATCCAGGAATGGGATTTGCATTTTCTTGTAAAAGATTTGAATGTGTGCAGAGAGCACCGGCCAACGCCTTATAATATATGCTAGCAGATATAGTTGGAAACTGAAATAAAAAATATAGGAATCTGAGATAGGATCAAGGATTGTAAATCTCAACAGCCGTAATATTCTGAGAAAAAAAAAATTAAAGGAAAAGTTAACATCCTAAAACCATGATAATATCTTGGTGGCTGCCTCACAGATGTATTCACTCCAAATAGAGGGATATCATATAAATTCAAAAACATAAATATACAATAAAGAAACTGCATACAAAGGGCAAGTTTAATAACATGTTCACCTATTAGCTTTCAGCATTACACATTGAAATAAAGATTCATGCTATGGAGAATGTTTCAATTTCTCTTCAACAAGTTCGATACAGCGGTATAAAACCAACTCAATAGGATTCAAGGCACAAACCGTGTCTTCGGCAAGTTGATCATAATCTTTATTGTTTTCTGCCATAATTCCCAAGACTATTGTTCTCAGTGGTAAAAGCCACTCTGTATAAGCCTTTCGTAAAGTAGTCTCAGAAAGCACCCCAGTGTAGTTTGTGTTTCCTGCAATTCGTAGAAGCAGCAGTTTAAATGAGGAAACACCTGACGGTCAATTTTGTGCATCATAGCTGAACACTAATTTGTATAAAATAAGAAAGTAGGCACAGATAAACTTGAAGAAAGTTCAATCAAGTTTTGTCAATGGAATGGTGACCAGATCCCTACAAGTGCCTCCTATTCTAAATACCTGGAATGGATCAAACACTGAAATTAAAAATAAACAAAAGGTTTAAAAAGGCTAGCAAATCACCATTTTCTGGCCTAGTAAATCATTCAAAATTCCATTTAACCCCATTTATAGATGCCAATATTCAAAGATTAAACTTTGGAAAATTCAATTACCAATATAAAGTTGAGAAACCCAAATTCTATCTTGTGCGAGATCTGTGTGTGTGTCTTTCTAAATATCCAAGTTTTTAGGTTTAATATTTTAGTTTGGTTTAATTCAGTGTCAAAAAGAAAGTGTTTAAGTGTGTTTAGAATGTTTAGATTGAGTTCAAGAAGTCATGGTTCAAACGGCATTGCAAACGGAGTTAAAATGAGCTTTTTATGCTCAACGTTAGATAAACGTTTGATGTGGCGTTTGAACGTTCAGTGTCTGCAGAGAAACCCGAGAGTTGCGTTCGAGAAGACAGGACCTGGCGTTCAAACGTTTAGTGTCTGCAGAGAAACCTGAGAGTTGTGTTTGAGAAAACAGGACCTGGCGTTCGACCGTTCAAGTTCTGCAGACAAACCCGAGAGTGGCGTTCTCCAACGTTTGATCTGGCGTTCGAATGGCAATTTCTAAAGGGTGGCGTTTGATCAACGTTTGATGCACCATTCAAACGTTCAATCTGCGAATTCTGGAAAAAGTTGCGAAAAATTGTATAACTTACTCGTTTTAATTCGGATTGACTTCAAACTTCTTGGGGAACCTTTAAATAGGATTAGGGTCTTTCTAAACCTAAGAAAGCCACGTTTTAGAAGCCCTAAATATCCTTTTCTCTTTTGGAAAAGCCTTCTTCTATGTTTTCCTCTTTTGAGCCACAAAACCTTTCTTTTCTTCTTTTCTTCTTTCTTCTTTTACCTTGGAGTTCCGGGTTGGGGAAACTGAATCGTGGGAGTTCCTACGGATACCAGACGAGTTCATTTGGATGATCGTGTGAGAAGATCCTCAGAGTTCTGAGGTGTTGCTGTGGAGCAAATCTGAGGAGTTCCTCAGATACTTTTAAGTCTGTGAGTTGCAGAGTCTAGCATAAGGATGTTGAGTCGTCTGAACTATAGGTTGTAAGTCTTCTTTTCATATTGGATTTTTAGGTGGCTCCTGCATAGCCCGGAGGGTTTTTCTTTAGTGAGAGTTCTCATAGAGTTTTCCCTTCGTCACCAAATTGCTTGTCTTGTTTATTTCTCTATATGCTTTATTTATTTTGCAATTTGGGTGGCTTGCTTCTTAGTAATTATTTTCTGGAATAGTTTTGAGGATTTGTTCATGCCTATTAATTGAGGACTTGTCTTTAATTAATAGAAAATTTTTTTATTCCGCTGTACTGCACCTATTCACCCCCCTCTAGGTGTATTTAGAGTCAAAACCCTGTTTTTCACAAGTCATATACAAATTAATTGTTAATTAATCGAAACTCTATCCTGAGCCAGGTGTTTGTGTTTCACACATGCATCCTAGGAAAAGTCTTCATAAATATCAATGTCATGCATCAATTAACCCGTGAAATAGTACATAAGCACTGCCATACTTCCATGGCTTAAGGGTTTTCATGGTCCTACAGAAAAGAAAAAGTATAACATAAAATATGAGAAAAAAAAAGATAAAAGTCCCATTGGAAAAACATGATATTAAAAAAAAAAAAAACTCACTTAATAAAGTCCCATGAGATGGTCCCTTCTTAGCCAGCTAATTGGCTTCAGGGTTGATGGCACTATGAACCCAAGTAAATAAGCATTCAACTAGGCAAACAGGTCCATATACCGTTTCAGCCAAGGAGCAAGCTTAAATTCAAAAGACCATCATACCCAGCTTTATCCCATCTGATAGAGTAGGAGTAATCACCTTCCAGGACAACATTGTTCAAACCCAGCATTGCTTGCTGATACTTGTTTTCTATTTTCTATGAAAATGTAAGGACTAAAGAGAACTTCCAAGCCGGTCAACATTATTGGAAACATACTGGTACATAACAACCCCATCAAGCATACACCAACCAAGCCGCCCATAAAATTAACATCAAACTTGTTTTATGTCCCAAGATATTATTTAAGCTAAAGCTCACCTCAAGAGCCTGCTTATGAAGCACAAGCCTGGTTTGCATGACACAAGCCTAAGCCTAAGCAAAGCTAGCTCAGTGAATTGACAACTCTAATGATAAAACCCTCTTGCCATACACAACATCTAGAATTGAACCACGAAATCTAAGGTTAATATATACAGCTTGAAATTTTGACCTCAAGACCCGCACAGATTTTGGACCGTCTTGAGATGTAAGCCTGGTACTTCTCACATTTGATTGAATGTCCATCTCTATGACAATGGCACGGATTTTGGACCTGTCTTGAGATGTAAGATTGGTACTTCCATTTGAGAATGGAAGGAGGAAGCCATAATCCTCGACAACTTTGAAAAACATTTGCATGTTTCACCTTTCCTCCCTCCCAAGCTAACATATGTCCTATAAACACTGCCAAAGAAAAACCCAAAGGAGTCTTATTGCCTAGAAGCAGCAATGTCTGTACCGCAGCACCAGCAATCTAATGTTTGACTGTAGCCTGGTTGCCCAATTAATAGTGGGAGGGGGAACCCTCTTTCCTCATTGATGACAGATCTGGAAATTAATTTAGAATTTGCATTTTCCCTCTTTCTTCACTCCCCAGCCGACATTCATACTCTCTCGCTATCAAATGAAAAATTAAACCTATGCCCTACTGCTGACACTTAGGCCCTATTGTTTGGCCACCAGAAAAAACTTTTATGAAATTGGGCCATTATCAATTTATCCCATTTTCTCTCATGTGAACCCTTAAAGGACAGCTTACAGCTATATGGCAATTGGCAACTTCTATATAGTTTTGGCCAGTGTATGTTACCTTTGTATACAATCTTTGTACATGTGTTTTAGCCCTCATTCCTCATTCAATAAGTTATCTTTTACCTTATCAAAAGGATGGAAAGAAAAATAAACTTAAAACCATAAACACAACCCCATAAGAGATATTGACAATTTTAAACTGCAGACCCACAAAGGATAATGACCAAATATCTGAACTCTTAAAAAGATGTTACCAAAAAAAAAAGAAAAAAAAGAGGAAATGAAAGGAAATATAGGAACTTTGAAATATTACTTTACAAAATAAAAAAAAAAAAATATGTAAACTTAGATTAAAAAAAAAAAAAATTTCAAATTAGATGAAAAATTATAAAATCAAAAAGTTCAATATTGCTAATCGCTGACATACATCTCAAACTCCGGATTACTACACATGAACAAAAACCATGAATGCCGACCATGAGGAATCTTAACCCCCCACAACTATTTGGCCTCTTGAACTAACATATCGTTACTATGACCAATTTAATGTTCACAAATCATGCGTTTTTTGAATATATGCCTAATTGAAAAAGTTTGATCTTAAAAATAGATTTGTCAGTGGTGTGTTAACACTTATCAGCAAAAAAGATTCGAAGACCATGCAAAATGATCATGGAAAGCATCACAATAAATCCTTATAGTGCTTTTGACATTTTGGCAAAATTGTTGACACAACTGGGTAGATACGGTATTCATCATCACATAGAAACAGTATAATCAAGGAACTAACACCAAAATAATCCAACAAGAACAATTAATTTAAATAAAAATACAGCAGGCCTTAATGATTTACTTATAATTTCTGTAAATCAATAAAATATGCCAGTCACCTATTGACTCTGTCATCAGTGTAAATCTGTAAAGGTTGAGAGCAGATAAAACCTGCAAAATGGAACAAAATGTGTCAACAAAATTGAAATGTTTAGTGAAGGACTGCCTTAATTTTTTAACACACCCAAATTTCATTATATATGCATATCAACTTATTAACTCTCATTATGATGCATATATTGTTCTTTTTCCCCTGATAACAAATCATAAAGATAAGATTCCAATGATGTGCAAGCAGATTCCAGAATTTCTCATCAACTATTTAAATTCACATAGATCTCAACCTATATACTGCAATTTATTGTAGACCTTTGCACCATGAAACTACACAACAGTCAGACTAGATCATTGAAGAAAATCACCAAACAAAAAAAAGGCATTTAATAAGCGTACAAGAAGTACCGCATCACTATTCTCAGGAAGGGAGGGAGGCCCTCCTTTTGGTGGCTTCAAAATCAACTCCACCAATTCAAGGACATCATGACTCCAAAATGATGAACATAGAAATGCCCCTTTCTGTACTTGAAGGGTTTTATCATTTGTTTGTGAAAATCTTTCACAATTTTCAGCACGCATCTCCTCTCTAACAAGATCAATAAGAATTGCAACCTGTAAAGAGTTCAAAAAAATTTGTTTACTACAACCTGTAAAGAGTTCAACAATTTGTCTACTTTATGCAGTGATTTTAAAGAAAATAGAAATGTTTAGAACACATATAGATTGCTGCGAGGTTTTACCATGGAAGAAAAGTTGTTATTTGCAATCAAGGCCTTCAAAATGTCAAACCTTTGATAAGCTGGAATGTCAGCAAGTACCTGATTTTAATTTTGCAAGCAAACAACTGTAAAAATCAACCAAGTTATGATTATAAAGGTATGAAGGTAAACAAACTTCCTGACTTTCATATTAGGCATCTCAAATTAAAGAGAATAGAGCTCAGAAATTCCAGTAGTAAACAATGCTAGATACATGACTATAGTAAAGGTTACAAGTGATAAAACTTCACCCATATTGTTCTGTCGAATTCAGATTTTATATAAACTAAACTGAAGCATGGAAGATCATGATTGTAATAAGAAATTGGCAGCATAGAATTGAAAATTGAATAAATATGTGCATTTTCATGCTTTTCTCTTCTTGTTATTCTCCGATGCTCAAAGTTCTTCCATCACTAAGTTGAAATAATTGAACAAACGATTCACATCATGAATAGCACCACTGACAAACCAACAATAAGTGAGACAAACTCACTGTTTGAGATAAATGTCAAAATAAAAATTGCAGATTTCTTGGTATAGCATAAAATAATTAATGCTAAGGAGTAATGAAAGAGAAGATTTGTTTGTGTAGAGTCACCACCCCAATGGATGATATTCAACCAAAAAATAAGAGGTATTCTCCTGTTCTATTTTATATCACTGACAAATAGAAGGAATCCAGGTTGCACAATAACATAACAGAGAACATGAATCCACGAAATAAAAGCTAAGCAACTTTCTTGTGGTAAAAAAGAACGAAAAAAAGAAGAAAAACAAATCACAGGCAAAACTTCTCTCATTTTTCCTTCCTATAAATCACAACTCACAATGTATCAATGTTTAACTATTGGAGATAAATATCAGAAAATAAAAATCTCAGATTTCTTGATGCAGCATAAAATAATTAATGGTAAGGAGTAATTATAGAGAAGGTTTGTTTGTGTAGTGTCACTCCCCAATATGTGATGTTAGACCAAAAATAAGAGGCATTCTCCTATTCTATTTTACATCACTGTCAAATAAGAAGAATCCAGGTTGCACAATAACATAGCAGAGAATTCAGACCCACGAATCAAAAGCTAAACAACTTTATTGTGGTAAAGAAGAAAAAAGAGAAAGCAAGTGTGAAACCTCTATCATTTTTCCTTCATGTAAATCTCATCCTCACAATTTATAAACGTTTTGAAGAGGCGGAATGTTTAGCCTTCCAAAAAGGCACTAAAGTCTGCCTCACCAGGTTAATTGCCTAAATATGATTTCTCTGCCAAGTGGAGCACAGATGTGGCCAATCAATCAAGATCATCCATCTAACATGGAATCCTCAAGATAAGCCATATGGCAATATTTCAACACTCACAGGTCTTTTGTGGCAGATTCCAAAATGTATAGCAACAACCATCCAATTTTCAAATGTTTTAAGTTCTGTACACCCAAGATTTTAGATTTAGGAGATGTCTTTTGCTATGCTCCAAATGTTTCTAGGGCTGAAACTTGATAAATGAGGTCGCGCCACCTGAAAGCATACATGGATAAATGGGGTTTTCCAAACTAGCTTACAGTTGTGAAATCATTGTCTCACCCAGTGTTCTATGTTTTGGTGGCACGCCTCAATTTTTTCCCCAGCTATGAGTTTTGCTGGGGGAAATCGCTAGGTTGCATCGTCTGGAGACTTGTCACGGCATGTCGACGAAATGCAGCAAAATTTCGCCGCATTTCGTCGGCACATTTTTATTAGCCTTGTTTTTGCGCAGCTCGAAATTAAAAGAGGTGTCACTCGACTTGGGCTAAATTTTGCCCAAATCAAGCAGCAAGTCTTCAGTCCACTCAAACTCTCCCTCAAATCCACTCAAATCCACTCAAATCTCTCTAATCTACGTAATAGAACACATGTAGTGGTGATTTGCAGCAGATTCAAGCTTTCATTGACATCCTACGTTACTTGAAGTGAAGGTAAATGTCTTTTTTTTATTTTGGTTGATCTAAACATAATAGATTGCAATTAATTTTGGATATGTGTTAGAGCGACACCCAACTCACTTCAGTGACTTCACTACTATTGTATGTTTTTGACTTTTGTATTATTGTTTCATTTGAATTTGAAATTTGAATGCTATTTGCTATTTTGCTTTACATCATTACATGTGACATGTCATGTTTCAGTTTCATAACTTTCATTTCATATGTCATGATTTATGATTTATCAACCTATCTATATTGCAATTGTATGAACTTTTGAAGTGTATAAGTGATAATTAGTGTCAAATTCCAGCGAGTTTGATATAATTTTACATATAATATTATGTATACATGCATTTCAATATTATTCGTGACATATACATACATTTCAATCCTAAAAAAAACCCAAAAAACCCTAAATTGGTGAAATTTTGGCTGAAATGCAGCTAGATTTCTTGGAAAGTGTCTTTTCTAGTGAATCGTCACTTGGTGCCCCGGGAGGCATGCCCAGCGACACCGAAACTTAAAACCTTGGTCTCACCAGGATCATGGGACTTGTCATCAGACATGAGAAACCACACACACACACATGAAAAAGAAAAGCATTCACAAAACTTCAAAAATAAAAGCATGCCTCCATATCATTTCATCTTTGTCATCTACTGAATTTCCATAACATTTAATCTTTGTCATTGTTTTATTTTTCAGAAGATTTTTCATGCAGTAGAGAATCATTTCCTACTAAAATCAGCTGCTGATAGATGAAATAATCTCTTAGTCCCCTCCTATCTAATACATAACAAAAAAACCCACTATTAAAAATAAAAAAACCATCCTACAGGAGAGAACAATAGAGAACCACCTACTAATCAGAAAATACATGGAAATATAGGCACATTTTGAGCAAGCATAATAATTTCATATTTGAATTATGAATTTTAACTTGAGAATGGGTAGAAACTCCACGAGATTGTTTCACCTACTAAGCAAAATCATCATAACAAATGGAAATGAGGTGACAGAACATCAGCAAATTCAAGTTACATAAAACTTTTAAATGTAAAAAGGTAAAAAAAAAATACCTTTTTAAATGCAGAAAAAGCATTCTTCCTTAGCACTGTCTCTGATGCATACATTATGACATTTAATATAGCCTAAAAATTCTCCTATTAGAGACCTAACCATCAACAACGACAATGAAAAATTACCAGAAATGTCAAAATAATACCTGCAGAGCACTAAAAAGACTAGGTATATAAAGTGAGCATTCTATATGCTCATCATTATTTTCTTGTGAGGCATTTTCTTCCATGAGAGATAATAAGAAGTCAATAGCATGGTTCTTTAATTCCCACGGCTGATCAATGGCAGCAAAAATGTGCTTTAACATGCCTACAGTTTGCCACCTTTTCAATTGACTAATCCTAATTTTATCCTTCAAAACAGATAAATCCTCCTTGGCAGCCTTTGCAACCTCATCAGAGATATGGGCCCAGATCACTGCATAAACAAATAAAAGGACCAATTTTGGGGAATATCAGAATTTCAGAACAATAACAATGGAGAAGAAATAAAACGCAAAGAATATCTGTAGACAAGTTGAAACCTGCTAGAGATGCACCAAGCTTGACAAAGGAAAAGCAACCAAAATAATCATTGCTCTCATCTACACCTCTTCGTTGGAAAAAATAAAAACGAAAAAACCCTTCCAAGTTAGGAAACAAATGAAGCAAGAGAAGTGAGCAAGATAGAGAAGGCTGAAATAAATTCAAGTTACCTCCCAGAATGATGCTAGTTACTGTGTCAATATCACAACCAGTTATAAGACCGATATATGATAAACCACAAAATGGAATGAACTGTGACAGTTTTATCACCATGGGAATACAACTTGTGGCTTTATCTGCCACATTACATGAAACAAGAGCCTGCATGTGAAGAATGGACTATTAAGACAGACAACTAGTAAAAGAATGGAACTTGCAGAAATTCAACAAAGAGCAAGTCTATAAATTATTGAAGAATCATTATAGTGAAAACTCAATATTGAAACCTAAATTAGATATAGTGCAGTATCAACCATGGTCTGCAGGACGAATAGACCAAGTAAAGCATGAATTTCTTCCTTTTTCCGTCCCTCCTGTTGCATATAGGAAAAGTCTGATAAGAGAGATCTGATAAAAATCCTAGCTAAAATGTAATAGGTAGGGAAAGTATCTCGTCAAGTGTCACAATTCACAAACCAACTTTTGAGAAACAGCACTCATAGAAGTGGCGATGCTCATTGCTATGCCAAGCAGATCTGTAATGGATGATTTATCTTCATCATCTGCCTCTGAAGATACAGCCTTTAGGACGTTTAAGATAACAGGAACAGCTACTTCTATTTGTTCAAAGTGGCGTCTTTGGATGCAAAGAAATACTGAAAAGAAGAAAAATTTATACATACAGATCAACTTCTCCACATCAGTGGGCAACTCAGGCAGTCACCATGTCTTCTATACAAGTTATAGAGTAGAAAGTAAAACAATGCAAATAACAAACACAAACCATTAAAAAGAGGCAAAAAGTGTTTGGCAAATCAAGCCTTGCTAAGACCAGACATCTGCTCTCCGGATAGAGTTTTTTTTGGATAACATGAGGTCAAAGAAATCAAGAAAAGGGGCAGGGCAAAGCATATCTACATTGCACGGTTCATATCTGTTCCCCGCTTCTTATATATAAGATAAACATCAGAAATACCATCCAGCAGCTTAAATTTTTTCCTCAGAGGAAAGCAAGTCAAATATAACCCATCCACAATCCAGTTTAAAGGATTGTAGAAAAAAAAATTTATAACTGTTGAATCCTCTGTGCAGACCTGTGAATTTTGCTTGAAATCCAAAAATTTATAACCATCCGGAGAGAGTCATGGTCATGGTCAGATGCTAAATGACTTGTTCAGCTTTGGGTTTAGGTTTCTTGAGAGGGGCTTCTTTTTGTTTAGGACTTGTACACTGGATTGTTAGGTTTTTGCTGTGTGGGTATACTTGGGGTTTTGTGAGGTTGGTTTCGCTGAGTGTTTTTTGGGTTATGATTGTATACTCAATAGTCTATACTTTTTCTTTCATATAATATACATAATCATCGTCATTATTCATCAAAAAAAAAAAAAACAGCCACGTATAAAATGGCTCTAAATGTTAATGAGGAAAGGAAAAAACATAATATTTCCAATGAGAACTGCTTAAGATGATGTGATTAATGTTCAAAAATTTGATTATAGGTGTAGAAAGATAGGATCCAAATCAAGTGGCTGATTTTTGCTTTGAATGAGAGGTATTTCTTTTAGTTTTTGCAATGAATTTGGCACAAGCAAATCTGAGAACTTTGAAATGGATCTTACTTTCTGTTTGTGCAGTAAGTCAAATAACTAGACTAATACCTCTATTGTACTGATGATTAATGTTGAAATTCTAGAGAAGACACAGAGATTGGTCAAAATATTGTGTGCAATAATATCAGCATACTTGCCGATAAGCTTGATACTCATTTTATATCAAGTGTGTAGCACAATAAAAAATGATATTTTAATCATGGTCGTAAGTCCTGTTGAATATTCGTAGAAAATGAAAGGCTGTGCTGATAATCCAAAATTTGACACTTCTAAATCGCATCACAAAAAAAAAAAAAAAAAAGAAGAAGATTCTGCACCATGGCCTTGTACTTCTATCTAAGCATTGACAGGAAAAAAAATTTCCAAATACACTTGATGAATTCTGAGTTGCGAACAACTTATGGTTATGATACATAAAAATCCAATAACAATGATATGAATCAAATTAATTATCATTCCCAGTGGTGGACGCATATTCAATTGCATATGTGACATCACCTTAGGATTATGGATACACAATATAATTATTAAAAACATCACCTTTGGAGAGACCACTTAAAAGAGGAGCAAAATAAGCAGGTGTCTTGAACATTTCACGAGGGGAATCTAATGCCTGATCCAATAAACAAGTGTTAGTGAACCAGAAAATAAAAATTAATGACATTTAGAAAAATTACCATAATAGCGAAATTAATACAGATTAAGGTTTTTTTATCTCGATTTTTCTCCCAAAATTGATAAAGGGACCTAGCAAACTTTCACCTATATATTGATAAGTTTCATCAAGATTTTACCAAAAAAAGGGAAATTTTGCTACATTATTGGAATCTTGAAGTAGAGAAGGCAACAAAATCCAAACTGCATCCAATGGCTTTCTATGGTAACAGTAAAACACGCATGTATACCCTATATGATAATACAACAGAAAGCCAACATATAGATCAATGCAAAATAATAATTCATTTCAGGTTCTATACCTTGGCATCAGCTCAAGCTCGGGCCTAGGCTCGGCTCTTGTGAGCCAAGCTTGAGCTTGATAATTAAGCTCATAAGTTTTAAGAAAAGCTCATTTATTTAACAAGCCTAAGCTGGGCTTAGGTGGATGAACCCACTTAAAGCTATGTTTGCTTCATTTATTTTGTGGTACATTTATAATTTTATATTTTTCATGAAATGTTATTAACATTCATATTAAAAATTATTTATTTATTTATTTTTTTATATCACACTCATAGATTTGTAGATTTACACTAGAGACCTTGGATTTCTATGATACCATTGCAATTTGAACTGAGTAAGCCCGAAAAATTTTGATGTGTCTGGGAACAAAGCTCAGCTCGTTTACGGCCATAAATCCAACGCCATTGGCCAAAGGTTTATCTTACAGAAGTCCTATTAGGACACCATGACGATGCTTCTCGCAGTCAATTCACGTATCATGGCTCCTCTGCCCCACCCATCTCAGTTACTCAAGTTTCCTCTATGTGCAAAATAAATTGCCTCAAAAGAAGAAGCACTATACCTCACAAAGAATAGAAAGCATATCCCGGGGACTACAAATAGACACAATACGGTCAACAATGCCCTCGGCGATATTTCGGCAACTATCTGACACGCATGCAAACTTGGCAACCGCCTTTGGCAACTCAAAAGAAACAACATCAGCGACCTCCTGCAACGCTAAGAAAATCCCAAACTCAAAACCGGAAAATGATATCAGAACCCTATCGCTCGAATCTGAATAGAAAAAAACCTGATCCAATGAAGGATTGCAAACAAATCGATGAATTTCTGAAAGGACCTCCTCCGAATTCCTCGTCGAAACCTCGTTCACTTGATCGGACACGACCGCACTACAGATGGAGTCGAGGAACTCAACCAAAGGGGCTACCGCGCGTTCTGACTGACCGAAATCTCCGGTTTTGATTGACTGCGAGATAAAACGAATAGGAACTCAAAAGGAGATTTCCTGAAGAATATGAGCCTAAATTTGACAGCAATTAACAGAAGAACTGAGAGCTAAGTACTTACTAAGGAGCATGTGTTTAGGGCTTCTTGAACACGAAGCAAGAGCTGAGAGGCTTCTTGAGAGTGTAACCGAAGATCGCCAATATCTGGTGTCTCTGCAGACATTCTTCCACCTTCCCGTTGGCTTCCTTCTTGAAGGTGCTTTCTCGCACTGCAATTTTTTAATAACTCTCCCTGTGAGGATTACGAATAACCAGTTCGAGAGGGCGCGGGAAGCTATCGGATGACGACGACGCACGTGCACAGGGATGACTGTGGATGGCCCTACAGGCGGTGAAGCCTAACTTTCAAAGACTTTTATGTTACTTTTAAGGGCATTCTTGGAACAGGTCATCTCAACTGTAAAATGACATTCATTTTCAATTATGTTAACAAGTTATCACTAATTTTTAATTACTGAGATTCAGGTGACTACATATGTATTATCTTTAAAAGTATCACTAAACACTAATTTCCTCCGAGAGAAATGACCCAAACTCTCAGATCTCAGAGCACGAAGCAAAATATTTCGTTCCCTTCCTCGATCCCATGCTTGCAACTCATGATCCAGTGAATTAAACTCCTCGATTCCCGATCTCGGGTTCTTCCGATCAGCAGCGGCGACAATGGAGCCGGACGTGAGCATCGAGAGCGCATGCATGATCAGAATAGCCGTACTTCCGATGGGACCGATCCCGCAAGCGCAGCTCAGGGAATACGTTTCGATGCTGGTTCGCCACAATAAGATCGAGCTCTCTGCGATAAGTTCCTTCTACACGGAGCATCAGAAAAGTCCATTCATGCACCAGCGATGGGACACCGGGAGCATTCGATTCAAGTTCATGGTCGGTGGATCTCCTCCGAGTCCCTGGGAGGATTTCCAGTCTAACCGCAAGATCCTCGCCGTGGTCGGTCTCTGCCATTGCCCGTCTTCACCAGATCTCGATGCAGTCTCCGAGCAGTTCCCTGCAGCATGCAAGGGTTACACTTCGGCTCTCGTCAAGCGGTGCTTTGCTTTTTGTCCTGGCGATTCTCAGGTGTTTATGCAATTCTCAGTGTTCCTTTTCTTTTCTTTTTTTTAAATATGGTACTTCTGCAAATCGAGGGTTGAATTAAGTAATTTGTCGAGAAAATAGTACAGATATTTAACGCAATTTCATTGGTCCGAACAATTTAATTGGTTGGTTGGATTGATATCGAATCTAGAATCAAGACTCTTGAAGCGTTGGTACTCTGTTGAAGTCACAATATAGTCTCTTCGCATGTTTATTACTGTCTTCCAATTTCATAAGGTTATTGGTTGCGCGCCTTTTACAGGGACAGTTGTCAATGCTTGTGCTATGTTGGAAGCTAAGAATATAAGATTAGAGAAATGCTGGTACTGAAGAGAGCGCGAGTATAAGGTCATGCTATTTTAGTAGGAGGGTTGGTTCATACACCGATGGATGAGGGGAAAAAAGAAAAAAAGAAGAAGGGGGAAGACAAAAAGCATGCAATATTTAGTACATACTGGGCATTTCGATATGATAGTTATGGAAGACAATTAGGCTTTTGAATAATTCGGATTCACAACTTTTGGTCTTTTCTTCTACTGGAGGAAGGTTTTCTTGCCAAAGAGACTAATTAAGTTTTGTTGTACATCGGGATTAATTCATTTCCATCTCTCTCATTTTCTATCTCTTCGGCTTTTTCGAGAGATTTTTCTCCTGCAAACAATTCAAATGTTATTTTTCTTTTTTCCTATTGTTTTGTTATTGGGAAAAGATGTGGAGCTGTGGGAAAATTTAAGCTCTAATATGCTCGACGGTTCTGTCCATGGTGGATCAGTAGTCAACGCTTCCTTAAAGTCCAAAAGGCAAAAGAAGATGGTAGTATAGGTATTAGCCTGCTCCCCACTCAACATGTCCAGATATATTTCATGGATAGGAGGAGCTTGTTTTTTAGGATTATTGTTTAGAAAATGGAGTCTTGTCTGTTAAATCATGAGTATTCTCTTCGACTATAGAGTTTTTATGATGGTTCCAAAAAACTGTCATGTCATGTTTTTCATAAGTTATGCAGGTCATTAACGTTGATTACTGTAGAAAGGAAATCTCAAAAAACATTTTTGTTTATACTGACATTATTTCGTTTTGATAAGTGTTTCTAGTACATGCTTTTCTTTGTTCTGTGCTTCTGTTTCAAATCATGGGTTAAGAATATATATATTTTTTGCAGCTTGAGGATGGTGGTAAAAAGTGGGATAATTTGATATTGTTTCCTCCTGCTGACCGGCAAACTCTGGAGTTCCACTTGCATACCATGATGCAAGATATTGCTGCCTCATTGTTGATGGAATTTGAAAAATGGGTTCTCCATGCACAATCTGCTGGAGCTATTTTGACGACACCTTTAGATTCACAAGCCAGTCTGGGCTCAGAGGAGGTTTTATTTTTTAGGTGTCCTAAGGATTTGGCGACAGTTTTTATTTATTTATTTATTTTTCGTTTAATTCTTTTTGAAGCATATGGAAAAATCCCTAGGTTCTATCCAGTGAAAAATGTAACTTGAAATTTTTTTCTTGGTGAAATTTTAGGTTATTAAGGCCAAAAAACGGAGGCTTTGTCGGGCACAAAAAACAATAGGTGATTACTGTTTGCTGGCAGGCTCACCTGTTGATGCCATGTCACACTATTCTACAGCAATAGAACTTGCCAGGTTGACAGGGGACTATTTCTGGCTTGCGGGGGCATTTGAGGGTTCCGCTTGTGCAATATTGGTGCGTACTGTTTTTCCTTTTTTGATGAGTTTACTGGTTGACCATTGACTTTGACTCTGTGATAAGAATGTTGGCGTGTTCCAAATCTCTCTTGGTTCCTTGCGCTGTCAAGCAGAATAATAGTATCCTTGATATGCAGTGATATGGGATCTGCTCTGAGAATCATTCATGAGATCATCAATTCTTTGCCAATACTTTTCTGGACCAAAGATGTTAATGGTTAATATTGAGTAGTATTTTCTTTGGTTGGAATAAACTTGATTGTATATGAACAAGGAAATAGAGTTATAATTATGAGTCCATATTGTTTTGAATTTGAGCTCAGAGATCTAGCGATTAAATTGTTCTAATGTTCTTGTGCATGAGTTATGCTGACTGTTCTGTCTTGAGAGTCATCCTTATGGTCTAACATACGAAATTTTTAAAGATTCTCCATGTCAGAAGGTGCTATTTCCTTGTGCTCGTAGTAAGCTGTCGATAACTCTCTTGTTAAGCTGTTTGTTCAAATAGTCATGATCATATTTAGTTGACCAAATGCCAAGTAATTTTGTAAACCATGCATTTTTTTGCTTTTTAAGTGGATTCAGGTTGATCGTATGGGCCAAAAAGATGTGGTTATAGAGGAAGAGATGAAGTTTCGTTACAACACTGCTATCCTACATTACAGGAAGTCATTTATGCAAGACAATGTTCAAAGGTAATTAGAAATTTTTTCAATTTTGTTGATGATTTGTTGTGCACTAATTGCCTCTTTTTTCTCCTTCTCCATAATTTGATCAAAATTTGATATTTTGGATGTTTATATTAGATTTTATGGTTCTTTTCTTTAAATAATATATCAATTCCATGATTTATGTTTTCTTTTCTAGCTCCAGTTGGTAACAATTGCCAATTGAGTACTTTTAGAATAGTCCACTTCCAATTTTGAGACATCAAACTTGCATTAGGTTTCAGTTGTATGTTCATACTTGAAATAATTGAAAGCTGCTGGTGCTTCCTCTTTGTAGATGTTTTCCTAGTTTCTAAATTTCATATCTTTTTTTTTATGAGTAATGATAGTATAAATTTTATAAATATAGAAGATGAACTTTACATCGATTTTACAAGGACTGCCTAGCCTAGAGAAAAAAACTCCACCACAAAACATAAACCACTCAAAGAGAAACAAAACAAAAAGACCGAACCCCTTCAAAAAGCATCCAATGAGCACCTATACCCACCATGAAATAGAATCGTAGCCGAATAAGGCATTCAACTACAAGGCCAAAATGAAACGTTGCCTCCACAAAAATATTTTCCACTCAAAACTCGACTAAGGCCACTTTCAGTCCCTTCCATCCCCCAACAATGAAGAAGAAATGCATCACCTATGCCAATCTCTCACAATCTCCACAACGTGGGTATCTCGAAACTCTGGATGAACTGCCAACCAAGATGCTGTTGCAAGAATAATAGAATCAAAAACTTGTTCCATAGAAACCCGAGAGTCATTGAAAATCCTATTATTCCACTGAAGCCAAATATGTCATATAAATTGCATGG
Source organism: Buxus sempervirens (assembly GCA_947561395.2). NCBI lineage: Eukaryota > Viridiplantae > Streptophyta > Magnoliopsida > Buxales > Buxaceae > Buxus > Buxus sempervirens. Next base: position 37,352,712 of record OX387189.1, read on the forward strand.
AAAATGGATCTGTACAACATGTTACCCCTTCTCCCTAGCCCTTTGATTCTTCATTGAGCGAATAAAGCTGTAAGAGTGTTTGGAAGAACCCACGATACTCCAATCACCTGAAACAAGCGCATCCAAATAGTTGTAGCAAACTGACACTGTAGAAATAGATGATCAATACTCTCTACATCTTCCATGCACATGCTACACACGTGAGGGGATAAAGCATTCGTCTTCCATCTTCTTTGGAGACGATCAGCCGTATTAATCTTATATAGGATGGTTGTCCATAAAAATGCCTTAATCTTGGGGGGAACCTTGGGTTTCCATAACCGGAAAACGGAAAAGGAAACAGGAGGAGAATGAACACTTTGATTGAGCACTTTAAGGAAGGATTTACAAGAGAACGTACTAGAAGAAGAGTTAGACCAAATGACCTTATCATCAAAGGAAGAATCAATGAATACATCCTTCAACTTATCTAAGAGAGAAGCCAAATCCTCTAATTCAGCATCTCGAAGATCTCTTCTAAAAGCCAAATTCCATGAAAGACCTGACCCCGACATAGACAAAATGTCCGTCACAAAGGCTTGAGGATTGGTAGCTAAGAGAAGCAAACGAGGAAAAAGACTCGATAAAGCAATATTGCCCCACCACCGATCATGCCAAAAAAGAATAGAGGCCCCAGATCCGATCGACAACCTAGTATGAGGATAGTAAAGAGGAGCCATTCCCATGATAGCTTTCCAAGGGTTGTTTCCGGAAGGAAGTGCCCTCACATTAATAGATCGCCCATTAGCGTCAATACCATACTTGCTAACGATCACCTTGTGCCAAAGACTATCTTGTTCAATGCTGAAACGCCACAACCACTTCGCTGATAAGGATGAGTTCGGGGAAGCTACCATGCCCAAACCTAGACCCCCTTTATCCTTTTCCAAGCACATCTTTGCCCAACTCACTAAATGCATCTTTTTTGTACCCCCACCCTCCCATAGGAAATCTCTTTGAGCTTTCTCAATGATAGCCACAACCCTCCGAGGCATACGGAACAGGGACATAAAGTAGACCGGTAAGTTGGAAAGGACCGCTTTGATTAAGGTGATCCGACCCCCCAAAGACAAGTAATTCCTCTTCCATGTCGCAAGCCGTTTCTCAACCCTTTCAATAACTGGCTCCCAAAAGCGTATATTGCGCGGGGAACCACCCAAGGGCAAACCCAAATAGGTCATGGGCCAAGAGGTAACCTGACAACTTAAGATACGGCTAACCTCAATGTCCCCTTCCCTTATATTTAACCCAGCTACAGAACTCTTCCCCCAATTAACTCTCATCCTAGAAATCATGTGGAAAGTATGCAAAATGCTCTTCAACCAAACAACCTGATCTTTGGAGTTCTCTAAGAAAACTAGAGTATCATCAGCGAATTGAAGATAGGTAATTCTAGGAACTCTTCTCCCTACCTAGAATCCTTGAATGAGGCTACCTTCTACCCTGCTAAAGAAAAAACTGTGTAATACCTCAGCTACTAAGGTGAACAAAAAAGGGGATAAAGGATCCCCTTGGCGGATACCTCTCGAGGAAGGGAAGAAGCCTTTTACTGCCCCATTAACCAGAATGGAAAAGTGAACCTTCTCAAGACACCCACGAATCCAATGTCTCCAACGAATACCAAATCCTTTCCATTGTAAAGCTGAATCAATACAATTCCACTCAACCCGATCATAAGCTTTTTCAATATCTAGCTTGCGAAAAATTCCTAATTCCCCCAACCTTTGCCTACTCTCAACACACTCGTTAGCAATCAAAGCTCCATCCATTATTTGCCTTCCTTCCTCAAAAGCACTTTGATTAGCAGATATAATCTTTGGTAACACGGCTTTCAACCTTATTGACAAAACCTTAGCTAAGATCTTATACACACTAGTTGTGAGACTAATGGGTCTAAAATCCCTGACACTAATTGCTCCATGTCTTTTTGGAATGAGGACTAAGAAAGTAGCATTAGTTGCCTTATGGATGACACCATTCGAATGAAACTCTCTAAACACCTCTATTAAATCCTCCTTGATAGTCTCCCAATTCCTTTTAAAGAACTCAATAGTAAAGCCATCTGGCCCCGGGGCTTTATCACCTTCCATCTCCCAGACAACCATCCTGATTTCCTCCATCTCAAAATTCCTCTCCATCCAATCTCTCTCCTAATCATTCAATTTTGATTGCCCACACTCCTTTAGTCTAAACCGATGTTTTTGCTCGGATCTGTAAAGATGAGCATAAAACTGACATAAAGAGTTTCCAATTTCCTCCATATCCTCCATCTCTCTCCCATTGACTTCCAATCTATAAATCCAATTCTTAGCTTTTCTCCCATTGGCAACCTTATGAAAAAGCGCCGTGTTCCCATCACCCTCTTTCAACCACTTGATTCTAGACTTTTGCCTCCATAGAATTTCTTCGTTCTTCAAAATCCTCCCCAAACTCTCTTTAACCTCCATCCTTCTAGTCTTATCTTGCATGTCCCATCTCCCATTACCTTCTTTATTGTCCAACATCTCAATTTCCTCCAAGGCTTTTTTTTTCATTACTTCCTCTCTTCCGAAGCTCTCCTTATTCCATGCCTTTATTTTGTATTTCACCTGTTTTAAACATCGCATGAAGACAAAGTTTGCCCATCCTCCATCACTTCTTCTCCCTTCTCCCCACCAATCTTCCACTAATTTTGAGAAATCTGGATGATCAAGCCACATATTTTCAAACCGAAAAGGACTCGGTCCACCATTCATAGAATCATTGGTTAACAACAATGGGGAGTGATCGGACACTATTCTGGGGAGCAACATCTGGACCACAGGCATAAAGTGACCATCCCAAGAGTCCGAAGCTAAACACCTATCTAGTCTAGAACAAAGCAGAGGGACTTGGAGATTAGACCAAGTGTATTGGCCACCCTGCAACGGGTAGTCAATCAACTCACTTTGGTGGATCTAGTTTGAAAAATTCCTCATACTCCTAGTGACTCTAATCCTCACATTATTTGATTCATGGGAATATCTATAAACATTAAAATCACCCACAGCCACCCAAGGCATACAGATCCTTTGGGCGTGATCATATAATTATTGCCAAAATCTCTCCCTTCCCCTAGCCTGACAAGGCCCATAAACAGCTACCAGTGACCACTTGAAATTATCCCTTGTTGATTCAAACTCCAACAATAACAAGAATACGCCCATTTGGTTGCCCACTAGGTTGACACTAGCAGTATCCCATAACACCAAAATCCCCCCAGACCTACCCGAAGAGGGTAAGGTAAGCCAATCGATTCCACCAATCTCCCACACACTCCTAACCAACCTCCTATCCACGGACTCTACTTTTGTTTCTACTAGAACAACCACTTCCGGCTTCCACTTCCTACACATCTCTTTAACTGCCACCTACTTTTCCTTTCCCCCCAATCCCCTAATGTTCCAACTCAGAATCTTCTTGGAAAACTTATGGGTCCCTTCTCTAATGCCTCTTTAAATGCTTCCACAACATTTGGTATTGCAATCCAATCCCCCCAACACCCTTCTACTTTCAATAACCTTTTCCGAGAACAATCTCACACTATTCCACACCTCCTTAGTCTCATCCATGTCACCACCTCGACAAGATTCTCCATGACCCACCCCTCAACCTCTACATCATAGAACCCAAATGCCCCTTCCTTTCATCCGTTGGTTGTGGCCCATCAGCACTGTTAGACCTGTTTCGACTCGCGGTGATAATTGCATTTGGTAAATGAGATAATAAGCTTTCATTCATGTGAGAACAATCATCAAGAAACATACCTGGGATTAATCCATCATGGGATGGGCACGTAGCTTTGCAAGGGGACACTTAAGGAGTTGAAAAGGAGTTTTGACCTTGGGGCGAAGAAGAAGACAGAGAAATATCCCTTGGAATCCCCCTTAAGACGTCGGCATCTTTGCTGGATTCAGCCTCCCACCGGCTGTTCATGCCCAAAGACGACGAAGCTACAGCTTTACACTTCTGTTTGATTCTCCTAGAGTAGCATTTAAACTAAGGACTTCCCATGGTCTCATTGTTACTGTTCCTCCCTTGCTGAAGTACAACATCTCCATTCAAAGCCTCCTTATTAACCATTGACCCACCCGCAACATAGTCCCCATTCAACCAACCCCTATTACTCTTCTTTTTGGAATGAGAAAGAGAAGAAGAAAAAGAATTTATCGCCTGCTGCTTCCCTTGATCACCACCTCCATGAGACCCAAACTTCTGGAACTGCCGCTCCATCAATGTCTCAACCCAGTCTCCCACTTGAGATTTCCACACCTCACTCACCCTTTGAATGATCTTCTGTATTTCTTCTTCATCAACGCAATAGCGCTCTGACTGCACCTTCTTAGCGGACTGAGATTCTTCCAACGACACCTTCTTAGTATTCTCCTCCTCCAGCTGCGAAAGGCCTCGCACCCTCCCACCTCCACCTAATCTTCCTTGCGCTTGTGAAGTCTCACGCACGCAGCATCCCTGCATTTTCGCATTCACTGTCGCCCCATCATAATAACTGGGCTCTAAATGATTTAACCCAAGGCCCATCAGGTCCTTTGAGTTAATAAACCTTTGCTGGACCTCCTCTCTTTTAAAAGGCCCCTGCTCCCTTACCACAGACCCGCCCCAATCATTCTCCCAAATGGGGTGTATGGCCACCCCCCTATTTGACCCTAAGTTGGAATAGCCACTCCGGGGGTGATTGGCCACCCCACCCTCAGAAGTCATCATCTTCCTACCACCTCCCTCTGCAACTGCCTCCTTATAGCTCTTGATTGGACCCCCTTCCCTGACACGATTCCATTGCAATTCCTCCTTTGATAAAAGCAGATGCTCACCACGAATATGAATGCTAATCACATATTTGGTTGCCCCGTTCCACAATTCGACTGCTCAAGGAATCTTCCCATGACTCTCCTCTTTCAACTTAATGGAGAACCCACTAGCAAACCTCCCTGAAGAGCAGAAAGACCCCCTTTGCAGCAACCCACCACAAGCCTCCCCAATGGTTTCCAATGTCTCCTTGGCCCACAAATGAATAGGAATACCCATCGCCATCACCCACGACCCTCCTTTGGCCCCCACATCTCCTCCAAATGCTCTCCCGGCCTCCCATTGATAGAATCTGAGATGAGTTTTGTTAACCCATTTTTGCTTCACATCTATTAGCAATCTCGCCTCCTCCTCCTTATGCAGACATAATACAACCTCAACTTGAGACAATGGAATAAACCACAGAGGCATAGCTACCATTCTTCCAAGCGCAATGAATATTTTTGCCCAATTTTCCATCGCTACGGAGGAAACGCACAAAACTGGAAATCTCGACAAGCTGCGATTACCACCTTCCACCTAACTCACCGAAATTGAAGGAAGAACACCTACGCAAGAATGGCGTCTGGAACAGTTGCCGTCAAACCTGCCTTCTCTACACACTCATTTGCCACGTCCAACGAATTCTGACTTACCATCATGTTAAAACCCCATAATACATATTCCCATCCTGCCAAATCATTCTCTTTGGGAAGCACCACCATCGCTCTTCTTCTATTCGGGGATATGGCCGTCAACTGAATGAACTTAGCCCGGTGATTAGCACAAAGCTCAAGCAATAATGTTGCATTACCCTCTCTGTAGGAGCCCAATGGACGTATCTCCTCAGCCTTTCGCAACCTCAGAACTTTCGCACACATCCACGAGACGGCATCTACACTCAGGACAACTGATTCTGAGAGCCATTGACTCCTCTCTGAGATTCGCAAAGCAGCTCTATTCGACAAATTAGAGATTTCAAACAACAGGAGCTTTCCTGAAAACCTGACTTCTCTAGCAAAGTGTAGCGACTTAGCGTTCGCAATCGCCTGTGAGAGCCCATGATCATTACTTCCTACGCCCTGGGTTTGAGCACCTTCCCCTTGAAAACCCTCAAGCTCGTCTTCTTCTCCATAAATCTGAACCATCGAACAGCTCGCGATGTTGGTACTCCTTCCCTGATGAAGGCTCTGAATAAATGGAAGAATTTCTTGAACGCTATAACCAGCATCTCGAAGATCTTGGCATATAGGTAATAGCTTGCTCAATGCAGAGTCGACATCGACGGTCGGACCAGAATGTAAAGAACGTTTCCTCCCCTTCACTGCTATCCACCCTTCATCGATTACAGGGTCCTTCTCCCCAGCGAACGACATGGACCCCACGAATATCCCTTCGCACCTTCACCGTTGCACCCTACCTTCGCTAACTCCGTCGCAACTTTCGTCGTCGTGAACTCACCTTCGCAGGGTACGACACCTTCGCGGGCTACCTCACCGTCGCAAGTGACCTTCGCCGTCGCAAGCTCACCTATGCAAGCTACCTTCATTGTCGCAAGCTCACCTTCGCAGTCTCTTCGACGCAAGCTTGTTATCAACCTTCGCCGTCTCTGTCGCAAGCTCACCTTCGCAATCTCTTCGTCACAAGCTCACTAGGGCTCCGTAGCAATCATTCTGTCGCAAGCTCCGTCTTTGAATTTCATGTTATAAATTTCTTGTACTTGTTCAACCACTTATTCAGTTCTAAATTTCATGTTTTGTAGTGCTTCATTCAGTAATTCATACTTGGAGTTCCAAACTCTTCATCTAATGATCTTTGACTTTTATTGTATGCAGAGTTTTGACTCTAAGCTTTGAACTTGACCCTTCATCTGATAATCCTTGACTTTTATTGTATGCAGAGTTTCGACCCTAAGCTTTGAGCTTGAGGCCACTTTAAAATTGGCAAGATTTCTTTGCAGGTAACAAATATTTAGACGTATTGGTATCTGTATTATGTGCTACTTTTCCTGTTTGGGTTCTTGAACGTTTCTTAGACATCCTTCAAAGTTGATATAGAAATAATTTATGAATTTATATCTGAAAATTGTTTTGCTGGCAGTTTTCTTTAGTCATGGATGCATCTTTATGATCATTTTATTTTTTCAATGTTAATGTGCTTTTTCTGTTCATTTTCTAGCAGAAACTTGAACGAGATAAAGAAGAAAAAGGAAAAATGACCACATTCTTAAAAGAAAAAAGAGAAAAAAACAAAAATCATTATTTTTTTTAGGGTACTGTATATGATCTTTTGTTTGCTTTACTTTCTAGATGTGCATATATGTGCTACTTTGGGTTAAGCTTGCTTCTGCGCTTCTTTAGTGTCTTAATGAGCTGGGAGAAAGGGTTTTTTTTTTTTCCAAAACATTTTGATGCAAATCACATCCAGATTTTCTGCTCATCGAAAAGGAATAAACATGTAGGAGGGAGTTTTTTTTGTTGTTGAAATATATGATCTAAAATGAGTTCCAGGTTGTTCTTAAAGCAACATGGAATCTTTACATATCTTGAAATTTTTAGATTTGCGAGAATTAGGAAGGTTTTTCCAAAGCGGTTCCAGAAGTGTATGGGGAGATTTACTCCTTGCATAGTGTTCTCAAAGCAGTTTTATATTTTGGATTATGGATAAGTCTACTCTTTTAATTTACTTTTCCTTTGTATGTGCTAGGGACAGACGTTATGGTTTGATATAGAAAAATGGGCAGATGTTATGGGCTGGGATTGAGAATGTAAAAGATCGAATCAGGAATAGTGAGGGAGAGGGTTCAATAACAGGTAATGTTTCAGTGGTGGTAGATCAGGACAAGGTTTTTGGGTTTATATTGTGGAGGGGTCTGGAGAAGTTGGAATTGTAATACTATAACAAGTGAGATAATGTTTCCAGAAAGTAAGGATAGTTCTAATTTCACTAGTAGATCTGAAATTCTTCTTGACCACACGAAGAAAGTTGAGGTGAGGTAGTCAGCAGAGTTGATAGAGTGAAATGAGTTTCTTGAGTCTATTTATTGGATGAGGAGGTATCAGATCGTTTTTGTTTTAAGACTATGAGTTTTGACAGTTTTTTGGCTGTTCTTGAAGGTTGAAAGAGTGGCGACAGCTCCATTTTTTAGTGATTGAAAAAGCAAAACAGACCTTTGGTAATCATAATAAGAAGGCTTGGAGGAAATTCCAATCCTAAGGGGGAAATGGGTGATAAAAGCTCATGAATTAATGGAAGAAGAATAGGAAAGGGCTGTTATATATTAATTGGTGAAGTTCATATGTGATCTCATGGAATATAATTGGCCTGGACTGAAGGGCGACTCACTGTTCCACAAGGGCAGCATTTTTTTTTGATGAGTCACAAGGGCTGCATTTTTTGTAGCCGGAATTACTCTTCTGCAGGAAACTAAGGTGGAACGATTTGATGTGAAATGTTTTAGGACCAGAAAGGGTGTGCTGGGTGGTGCTGCTGTGAACTTAAAAAGAAATCAAAGTTTGTGAAGGAAGACAACTTTGCAAAGAGTTTTTGGTTTCTGTAATGCTGAAGTAGTTATGGGCGTGGGAGTTGGCTATTTACAAGCATGCATGGCCCTAATAAGGCAAAAGGTTCTTTTTTGTTTTATGAGCTGGAGTGTCAGATGGATTTGGAGTTTCTCATGGGTGTTCACAGGGATATTTGAGATTAGATTCAGATCGGAAGGGTAGATCATGAGAATATATTTTCTAGTACGAGGGAGTTTATGTACCAAGTAAATGGCAATGAACTTGTGGATAATCCTTTGATAGGTTGAGCTTCATGTGGCTTAATAAATAACATAGATGAATGGCTCCTTGGTCAAGATGTCAAGATCTTTCTCAGATCATATTACTATCTTGTCTGAATAGAGTGATGAGTTTAGGAAGTTGTCTCCTTTCAAAATTGGAAATATGTCGCTGGAATATAATTCTTTCATATCAAAGTGAAGTACTGGTGGCTAAATTTTTTATTTGTGGAAACTTGGTTGTATGATTTTTCTTTGCTTTTTTTTTTTTGGATTGGTGGGTGGTGTGGTGGTGAAGAAAGAAAAAGGAGGTGTTAATTTATATTAAAAAATTAATTGAGAAAGTGTCTAGGACTTAGAATGTCAGGAATATAGAGAAAATATCAAGGTTGGAGTATAATTACTTGCATGTCTTTGAGGAAATTAGTCGGAGGCAAAATTTTGAAGCTCCATGTCATGCTCAAAATCTGGAACAATAATAATATAATAAATCCTTGGATTTAAGGTGTGATTGCAATTCTCACCTCATGTGAGAATAAGGCAATGTACGTGAATTACACTATCAAATCAATTGAAAATGATAAATAATTAAAATATGGCTAGGTACAATAAAATCTATCAGAGTACATCAATTGATTAAATAAAGACTGTGGAAGCAACTAACAGTAGTAATGTATATAAAACTCACAAAAAATTCAACCTATAATAATAAATAAAAAACTAAAAGTTAAACTTAACTAAAAATAATTCATAATTTTTTTCTGGTTGGTAATAAGAAGAGTTTATTAATAGAAGGCAAGCTGCCCAGAAAGAGAACATGGATAATGTACAAGAACAGTGTACAACATGACACCATACTGCCTATGTCACAGAATATCAAACTTAGAAGAGTGCATGACTACATGTGGATCCATGTCCTTGCAGGATTCCAAATTGGACAACCAAAATAGGATATATCTGATTGCTGATTGAAGAATTACTCTTAGCGCTAGAATGATCCTTGAAAATCCTTCCGTTCCTTTCTTTTCCATAAAGCCCAAACAATTGCTGCAGGTATCGTATTCCATATCATTTTTTTCTGGTCGACTACTCCACCCCCAAGATTCCTAAACCTGGCCAAGTTCTTTAGGTTGTACTCAGCATTTCTCGAACTTTGAGAGGAAGAAAGATCACATGCCGTAGGTTGCAATGGATAAAGTGGTGGTCCACCGACTCCGATTGGGATTTACACATCATGCATCTATAGGGCATCTGCCAACCCCTTTTCATGAGATTGTCAATAGTTAAAATTTTCCCAATAATTGCTATCCCCAGGAAAAAACACACTTTGGAAGGAATAAGGGGTTGCCACAACAAGCGAGGGAGGTTGAAAATGAGCCCTTTCTGATTATAGTGATTGTAGAAACTACTTACTGAATACTTCACTGAATTGCACCACATCCATTTCATACCATCCTTGTTCATATTCAGCTGCTGTCCATTCATACACCCCAAAATGTTGAGCTAAAGAATCCATCTTCCAATCAAGAAAATTACATCTGAAATAAAAATAATTCATAACTACTCTAAATAGATTTAAATCGACTCCTCCAATGTCCATACATACTGGTTAAAATTATTACCATTAATTACACGGACTGTATTATTTAAATGTTTTTATTTAATTAATTCTCACTTTATATAGGGCCAGAAACGTTGTAATTAAGTAACTTTATAATCTATTAACCACTCTCATAGGGCAGTCGACTAGGCCTAAACAATATCAAGAACTCCTTAATAGATATATCAAGAACTGATTAAAGGACATCATAAAGATCCTCTAGAACTTTTAATAAATATTATCAACAACTGATTAAGGGACAGTTAGAAGAATATGTCTTAACGGTCCAGTTTCTGGCTAAGATCATATGCTCAATTGATTGAGTTGATAGTCCTGCTAGCATTCAAAATTTATGCTTCTTTTATCTCTGAATGTGTGACGAGTATATGAAGATTTTATGGTGGGAGAAGCTTGATACAACAGATCCTAAATATTAAATCGGAACTGTTCGTTGAATTTTTGTTTCTTCTCACTTTTGTCTGAAACTCCTTATTTAACAGACGGGAGCTCGCTAAAGAGGTCATGGAGTTGTTGATGACTGCTGCTGATGGAGCGAAGTCTTTGATCGATGCCAGTGACCAGTTGATATTATATGTTGAAATAGCTCGTTTGTTTGGGAGTCTTGGTTGTCAGCGGAAAGCTGCCTTCTTTTCTAGGCAAGTTGCTCAATTGTATTTGCAGCAAGAAAATAGCATGGCTGCTATCAGTGCCATGCAAGTATTGGCAATGACTACCAAGGCATATCGTGTTCAAAGTAGAGCAGCCAGCTCAAAGTCACTTTCTTCTTCCAATGTGAGTCAATTATGAAATAGTGAAGATTATTAATTCTGTCTTTTAAATTTTTGTTTTGTTTCTTCTGGTGATGATATTTTAGTTTTTGCATTAAGATATATTTTGTTGATTGCTATAAAGGTAGGCCCCAAGATACTGCTAGCACTGCAACTGGTTTTCTTTTATTGTGATTTCTTCTGTTTTATTTTTATCTTCCCAAATTTCAGTTCCTGCAGTTAATTTGGTATGATCTGTGAATTTAAACCCAAATAGTTTGGGCACAGTAGGATCAAAACCTTACTCTTTAATTTTTCCGTCGAAGTTTTTCTGTAGACAAGAATCCATGGATATTTCCATGTCAATATCTCTGAGACTAATAATTAAACAAAAGATGTGACAAATCTCATTTCCTGAACATCTTGTGTGACTGATTTTTGAATTTTACTTATGTAACTTTATTTCAGTGACCTAGTTGTGAATAGAGTCAACAGAACTTGTTGAATCTTTTCTTCACAAGTAGCATTACTGACAAAAATCATCAAGACCAAAAAAGAGCTTATGGATGTTTGATTAGACATCAGTTAGTGGTAACATGGACACTTTTCTTAGTGATGACTTGTGGGAATTCTTCAACAACATTGGAAATGGGCTTGTGGTGTGAAACATTAGGAGGTTCAAATAAGAACAATATTGGGAACATTATATGGTTGGTCCAAATTACACACACACACACGCACGAACAAAAAAAAGAGTAGTGCAAAACTTATCAGGTCAACAACCAAACCGCCCCCCGGCCCCCCTAAAAAGGATAATACTTATCCTATTCCTAGCTCTTCATATGACAGGTGCTTGTTGGGCAATATTGATAGGTGCTTGTTGGGGGGGGGGGGGGGGGGGGGGGGGGGGGGGGGGGTGGTTGGTGGTGGTGGTGACTGTAAAGGTCAATATGGATAGGTGCTTGTTGGGCAACCCTGGACTTTAAGGTATTGGAGGGGTGGTCCGGAGGTCCACTGGGAGTTTTACTCCACTCAAGTAGAGCTTCTGACCCTTCTTGTTGGCCTCTCGGAAGCTAAGCGGATGGGCATCAAAGATTTAGTGGTGGAGGGTGATGCAGCTACTATTATTAGATGGACATTTAGAGGCGACACTGGTTCCTGGAGGTTCTCATGCGTCATCACCAGAGCTAGAGCCCTAGCATAGGAGCTGAATGTCTCATTTAGCCTTGTGCCTATAGAGGCTAATGTAATTGCAATCGGCTAGCAAAAGTTTGGTGCTTTGAGAGTAGATTTATTTATAAGGGTCCCATTTGAGGAATTCGTGGGGTTGTATGGAGATTAGGGCTCCAGGGCTTGTGTGGGCCCTGTGGGGTATGGGTGGGCATTTTCTCCGTGACATTTTAGCGTGTATGGGTTTTGTGTGTGTGTTTTGTGTGTGGGGGGGGGGGGGGGGGGGATTATTTTACCTTCATTATTCATTAAAAAAAAAAGAACAAGTATTGGTAACTTCATCCTTCTTATAAGGGCGATTCTAAAAGTAATCCTACAAAAATTAATTTCATAAGCTTCTCCCAATAGGTTTGACGTCTTTTCATTTCTTCCATTGCTTTCTAGCCTTCCATCGGTCGTAACAGAAGGCATCACTTCATCAGTACTTTCCAAGTAGCATAACTAACCTATGAGTAATATTGTTTTCTACCTCTGAATATAATAGGTCTTTTGTCTGTCCCTTCAAGCACCAAAAACATCACTTGGAAAATCTTCCTGAGCACTTCTGCATGACTGCATATCTCACTTTTTTACCTAAAAGTTTGATTAGTATTGCTCTTGAAAGCCCAAAATGTAGCCATGATCCAGAAAATAAAGCACAAGTTTCCACACTCTAGCAAAAGAATGAAGTGGTGGTTGATACTTGCTTTTTGTTTGAGATAACATTAGATAAAATGAACAGGAGAAATTGCTTTCATTTTATTAAATCGAACCAGTGAAAATTTTCTTCAACTAAACCATTTGAAAGAGTGACTACGCTATATAAGTAATTGGCTTTACCAACATATCTCTACTTACAATCATTCTCGTGAAAAAGCAAAAAAATAATGTTGTAGACAATATATGGAAAAATCGCTCATTATTGATGCATTGATTGATAACAATAGAATCTATAGCACTAAGGTCACCAAAAAACCTGGTGTTAATTGTCCTTTTTTTCTTTTTATTTTGTTTTCTGATGTTGGGTTTGGATGTTCTCTCTATTTTCTAATGTTTGGTTTGGTATCAGTTTCCTGGAAAAGTACAAAATCTTGATATTATATCACTCACTTTCTATATACAATTATCAGCCATCATAAGAAATTGGAAACCAACTGATAATTTTTTTCATTTTTTGATGAAACAAGCCGATAATTGACAAGCTCTAATCTGTGTGTCTTGACTTTCTGGCATTAAATTGATTCGTATCAGCCAGTATTTTTATGCCTTCATATTTTTTGGCACAGGATTTCTAAATTGATGGGCTGAATTAGATTGTAGGAATATTTCCATGTATTGCTTATTTGGTACTCAAAATATGTAATAAACTGAATTTTATTTCTTGCCTTTTTTCTTGGGTCTGTGGAAGGAACTTGAGCCAAGTCATTCTGATGGTGGGAAAGTGCATCCCCAGTCGGTAGTCTCATTATTTGAGTCTCAGTGGAGCACCCTGCAAATGGTTGTTCTAAGAGAGATACTGTTGTCTGCTGTTCGAGCTGGAGATCCTCTTGCTGCATGGAGTGCAGCAGCACGTTTACTTAGATCTTATTATCCTCTAATTACACCTGCTGGGCAAAATGGCCTTGCAAGTGCACTTACTAATTCATCAGAGCACCTTCCTTTAGGAACGCGTTGTGCGGACCCTGCTTTGCCTTTTATACGGTATTTTGTTTATTTATTATTATTTTTCTTACTAGTTCATAAGCATGGAGTTTCTTAGTATCAGTAAACGGCTCAAATATCCTATTCAATATCCAATGACAAGAACTCAGATGGTTGCATGAAGTTTTAATATATATTTTTAGGAATCTTGCTTAAAGCCCATTATATGAGAGGTTTAAACAATTCCTTTTCAAACTGGAAACAATTTCGTGAAATATTTGGAGATATCAAAGATATTTTTGTCTTCTTATTCAGGTGCATGAAGAAAACATATAGGATAGATATTGTTTAATATTACTTATTCATTCTAATTTATCTGGCTTCTAATGGATGGAATTGTTTCAATGCAATACCTTGGAGCTTTGCGTGTGATTGAGCAAAAATTATTGGATGAAATTTGTTATATGCTCAAATTTTTTGATAAATCCTATCTTCTGATTTTTATTCTAAAACATTTCCTTGTCAAGCTATGAATTGATTATATCTAAGAATGAAGACTTATATAGTTATTGGTAAGAAAGTAATTAATTTTGGTTAGTTTAGTTATTTGTAATATATAATTAATTTTAGTTGCAATTTTGAGCATCTAGGAACTCAATATGTTGTAAGTTGCATGGTTTATTTTTCTTTTTTCCTGTTTTTCGAGCTATTTGGAGTTCTATTAGCAAAACATATCTGAAATCAATATGTGAATTCTATCATATATCATCATCATCATAAGCCAGTTTCGACTAAAGTGGGGTCGGTGACATGAATCTTCTCTCCATCCCGCTCTATCAAAAATTACATCTTCAGTTAATCTACGTTTTTGTAAGTCTTGTTTTATAGACTCCATCCATGTCTTTTTAGGTCTTCCTCTTACTCGCTTAAACTCTTCAATATGCATACTCTCACATCAAAGATGCTATCACATATACATACATGCATACATAGAGAGAGAGAGAGAGAGAGAGAGAGAGAGAGAGAGAGATATATATATATGATACATAATTTTTATCATTTTTTGAGTCTTAACATGCTTGTTGTAATATTTCCTTAAGTTCTTATAGAAAGTTCCCCTTGTCCCAGTATTTTCCTAATATCTCCAAGTTTTTAGTGGCAATGATATTTCCATATTTAGGAGAGGGCAATGTTTCCTAAGACCAACATTTTATACCATAGTTGCAATGGGTTATCAAAGCACAATACTCGTGAAACCTAGTTGCCATTTTGTTGTACAACATTGTATCTTCTCCCTTGGCCACCTCAAAGAGGACGATTTTATGATTAAAAAGTGGTAAAAATGTGAAAAATTAAATTACGGGAAAATATAATCTATCACATGAGATGGATAACCAATTATGTAGGTAATTGGTGTAAAAAAGATATTTAGTTAATTAACAATTATTAACTCTTAGTTAATAAATTCATATTTATAAAATTATTAGAAATAAATTTAGTTAATGTTAAGTAATTTCTTGTCCTGTTAGGCAATGAATGTATGTATGTGCATCAAATATGCGATAGCACATGTTTTGTGCCCCCACATGTGCCATACACATTTGATCAACGGTTGAAAATCAACAATAATGCCTTGATAGTTAACAAGAAAACCATAAACTAATTAGTTGGGGTTGACAACTTGAAATTTTATTCCAATCACTGAGGTTGCAAAAGGTCATCCGATTAGAATTTGTACCTTCAATTATTTTTTATGGATTGGGATGGCAGAACGGAATCCATGTTCTAGATCCCAACTTAGTGGAATAAGGCGTTTTGTTGATGTTGATAATTGATTTACTTTTATCATTTTTTTCTAGTTCCATTAGTGTTCTTTTTTGTCTACCTTTAGCAATGGATCCTTCAAATCAGACTATCTCACATGTTTTCATAGATTCTACCAGATTTTCTTGTTTTATAGGCTCAAACAATATCAACTCGCTATTGTAACTCATCTCTCGTGGCTAAGTGGTTGTGGCGGTATAGCTTTGATCAGGAAAGCCTATGGTTCCAAGTGATATCTAACAAATACGGAAGAGGGGTTAATTGATCATTAATATGAGGGCTCGGCCTATGGGTACGTGCCCTTGGAAGGCTGTGGTCAAATTGGGAGACTCTTTCTATTCTCACATTCGTCTATGTATTGGCTCCGGATCCTCTGTTCTTTTTTGGCATGATCTATGGTGGGGTGATTCCTCCTTAGCTATTTCATTTCCATCTATATTCTATGTTGCCAATTTTCCTAATGCCGTTGTTTCTGACATCTTGGCTTGGTCCAGTGAGAGTCTCACTTGGAACCTATTATTTAGAAGAGAGTTACGATCCCATGAAGTTGAGGATCTGGTCTCTCTTGTTGATTCTCTCAAAGATTGCTTTATACACTCATCATCCAGGGATAGGGTCATTTGGACCCCGTCTTCCTCTGGGGCTTTTTCTTGCAAATCCTTCTTAACCACTCATCGTCCAGATCTCTCTGCCCCATTTGCAGCTTTTTCGGCCTCAAAACTATGGAAACCTAGGGTGACCCCAAAAATAAAGGTGTTTTTCTGGACTGCTCTTTCGTACAGGATAAATACTGCAGATATGTTACAGAGAAGGTGGAGAAGGTATATTTTATGTCCCAACATGTGTTTTTTGTGCAGGGAGGCAGGAGAAAGTATTGATCATATTTTTCTTCAATGCCATTTTACATGGGGAGTGTAGAACCGCTTATTTCAGATGATTGATATTCCGTAGGTTTTGCACACGTCTTTTGGAAATTGTTTCCAGCAGTGGAAGATTCCGGGTTTAGGGAGCAGGGGTCGCATTCTATATGAGTGGATTTTCCACGTAGTGACATGGCATATTTGGTTGGAGCGTAATCGAAGGATTTTCCGAGATGTTCTTCTTAGTAGGGAGCATGTGATTGATAAGATTCTATTGGATGTAGCTTTCTGGGCGTCTGTTAGTCCGGAATTCCGAGGTTGGAGTTGCTCTCAAGTTATGAGAGATTGGATGGTGTGTTGTTTTTCTTCACTTGGGACAAGGGCAAGGAGTGGGGTTTCTTGGAAAGCGCCGATGACTACTTGACTCGTATTATTAAGATAAATGTTGATGGAGTTCCTTCGGCAATCTAGGACCTTCAGGTATTAGAGGAGTTGGGAGGGATAGTACGGGTCTCATGCGATGTTGGCCCTTCTATTTGGTCTATTGGAGGCAAAAAAAAGGGTGTTACACATTGCATTATCGAAGGAGACTCAATCACAATCATGAGATGGATGCGAAACGAAGTCTTAGGGTCATGGAGGTTTTCACATGTCATTAGTTGCGCAAGATTCTTGGCACGTGAACTGAATGCCTCGTTCAGTCATGTACTAAGAGAGACAAATGTAATAGTGGATAGACTAGAAAAGCAGGGAGTTCAGAGATCGAATTTCTATTGTGGCCTAGTTACAGATGAGTTTTTTGGGATGTGTTTAGTATAATATGAGGTTCTTTTGTCGTCATACTTGTACATGGGTTGTACTTTTTAGCTTTTTGGTATGGTGTTGTGGATAGCTTTCAGGGATAGGTTATAGTTCTAAGCCCTTTTCGATGTTTTTTTGTTTTGGAAAGGGGATCCTCATACACACTTGTATTTTCACACTTGGTGGTACTATGTACTGCTTTTCTATTAATCAAATATCATTACATATAAAAAAACACAATATCAACTCGCTACCTCTTTTTTACAATGTCCTATAATCCACTCTTTGATTTTGTGACTTATGTTCGTTCCTTTCGTTATCTTTCTTAGTCTTTTCATATGTCCATCCTAACATCCTCATTTTATTGATGCTCATCTTATTAATATTTGTTCATCATTTTCCAACATTCTCTTGTATGCCTTTTGCTATATGTAATTCTTATTTGGTTTGAAAAATTTTCTTGTGCTCTCTTAGATTTGAGTTTATTCATGTCTTTGAATGGAATTTTTAGGATCTCTGGTCTAGATTGAGCCTTGTTGAACATTGTCTAGTACTAGATTAGAAAAATGCAAAGTTGGTCGAGTAGAGTTTGATAATATCATGTTTGTTATTTGTGCTGCCAGTCAAAAAAGTGATTGATATGTTTCATGATATTGCAACATTTTATTGCAATTTCGGTGTTTGTTCATCAAAAATAAAAAAGCTACAAAAAGAGTTCTTCAAACTTCCATTAGAATTGTCCACTTATCATCATCATCAGAAGCCAGATCCCACCAAAGTGGGGTTGGCAACACAAATCCTGTTTCTCCATCCCGCCCTGTAAAAAATCATATCCTCTGTTAATTTACGTTTTTGTAACTCTTGTTTTATTGACTCCATCCATGTCTTTTTAGGTCTTCCTCTTGATCTTTTAGGCCCTTCAATATGCGTCATTTTACACTTCCTCATAGGTGCATCACTAAGTCTCTGCTTTACATGTCCAAACCACCTTTACCTCCTCTCCTCCATCCTATCCCTAATGTATGCTAGGCTTAACACTTTCGAATGTCTTTATTTCTTATTCGTCTTTCTTAGTTTTACCATAAGTTCATTTTAATATCCTCATCTTGGTAACACTCATCTTTTGAACATGTTGATTCTTTGCCGCCCAACATTCTGTACCATATAACATAGCTGGTGTAATTGTTATCTTATAAAATTTACCCTTTAGTTTAGGTGGAACATGTCTATCACACAATACCATAGAAGCACCCCCTCAACTTTAGCCAACAAGCTTTGATCCACCATATGTGCTACATCTTCATTAATTTGTCCATCATTTTGTACTACTGATCCAAGATGCTTAAACTTGTTACTTAAAGGGATATCCTGATTATCAAATTCTAATGGTTCATTAGTTATATTGTTATTTCTTTTGAAAGGTAATTTCATATACTCAATCTTCGCATGGCTTATGTTAAAACCCTTTAACCGGAAACTCGGTTGTCTCACCAGTTACCACCAACAGTTTTCACTTTAGTTAATACACCCTTGTACATATCCTTCGTGACATCAATATATTTCTTTGGTATTATGCATGTAAACAAAATTTTTATTTTCAATGTAGATGCATAAATAGTGTTCTTGATGCTTCAGGTTGCACTCTTTTCCTCTTCATCCTTCGCAAATGGACATTGTAAAACGCAATCTAGGGAGAGAAGAATGGTGGATGGGCTCTGTCCCTTCAGGACCTTTCATTTATACGCCATTCAGCAAAGGGGAGCCAAATAATAGCAGTAAGCAAGAGATGATTTGGATTGTCGGTGAACCTGTGCAAGTGTTGGTAGAATTGGCAAATCCTTGTGGCTTTCACTTAATGGTTGATAACATACATCTTTCAGTACATTCTGGAAATTTTGATGCTTTTCCAGTAAGTGTGAGTCTTCCACCTAATTCATCAAAGGTGATCACTTTATCTGGAATTCCAACTTCAGAGGGCTCAGTAACAATTCCGGGTTGTACTGTTCATTGTTTTGGTGTTATCACTGAACACCTTTTCAGGGATGTTGATAACTTGCTCCTTGGAGCAGCACAAGGACTTGTTCTTTCTGATCCATTCCGTTGCTGTGGGTCCCCCAAGATAAAAAGTGTATTTATGCCAATTATTAGTGTTGTATCTCCCCTACCTTTGCTGGTATCACACATTGTTGGAGGTGAAGGTGCCTCTATCTTATATGAAGGTGAAATTCGTGATGTGTGGATTAGTCTGGCAAATGCAGGATCTGTTGCAGTTGAGCAGGCGCATATTTCACTGTCAGGCAAGAATCAAGATTCTGTTATTTCAGTTGCATTTGAGACCTTAAAATCAGCCCTTCCTTTGAAGCCAGGTGCAGAAGTGACGCTACCAGTTACTCTAAAGGCCTGGCAGCTTGGCTTGGTGGACCCTGAAAATGCTGCTAATAAGAGTGTTTCTGGAACTATTGGGAGGATGGCCAAGGATGGGAGCAGCCCCTCTTTGGTTATACATTATGCAGGTAGATCTTCCAGCATAATTTTAATTTCATGTGCGTTCTCTTGTTAATCTTGATTATGTTCACTGTCAGTTCTCTAGGGTTGCATAAAGTTACTGAGTAGCCAAAAAAAGGGAAAGAAAGATTTTTTTTTGAAAGGAGTCAACATGCGTGACTTATCTCTTCCATTGTTGAAATCATGATTCCAAAACTAAGAAATCATGTAATATTTTATATTCATAAGCTTTGAGACTTTGATTGGTTGGTGGATTTGGTGCACTTTATAAACAGTTCTAAATTCTTGTATGAAATTTCTCTTCCTTTTCTTCCACAGTTGGCATGTGATCTCAGAATAGGACAATTGTTTTATTCTTTTGAATTTGCTTTAGAAGTTAAAAGGACCTACCCAGCATAGGTCCTGCCGAAATAGAGTCTCGGATGAGGAGCCACCATCAGTACTAGTGCAGGTGGTCAATACTCGCAAGAGTCCCCCAGCTACGCTAGTTTGTTAAGTATATTGTATTTCAGTCAGCTTAAAGGCGAATCGAACCAACTTGCTTTTTTCCATGAGCAGGAGGGGCAGACTGGCGACAAGCCTCACCTTTTTGCATTTTTTGTGCAAAGTGGCTGCACACAGAATTGAACGTGGGAAGCATCCAAGACTTCTACCATCAGACCAAGTGATGGTCCCTTATTTTGGAAGTTGAAAGTGGATTGAATAAACATAATTGACATACTGAATTTTTCAGTTGCATGGTTTGCTTTTATTTTTCCATGGTCAGACATAATTTTTAGTTTATCAATATTACAAACTAAAAAAAAAAATGGTATTGCTAATTGCTTTTTAGGCAAAGGGTTTTACGATTCGTCTTGCCATGTTAAGTTACCTAGCAAGAATTGTGAGACATTGGATTTATACTGATCAGTGATGTGGATAATCCAAATCATCCACCTGTCAAGAGACCTTTTTGGACAGGCCTTGTGGATAATACTGAAACTTGCATAAATCCTGAAGTACATATTTATCCAATTTTATGATGTGGGATAACAACCTTTTAATTTTTTTTAATAAATATTTAAAGTTTGGTATAAGAAAGGCATTTTATTCAGGAATTCCTATTTTCCATGTGTGTACTAGTGAATTTTGAAATTTTATGATACTGGCATGGATGTTGTCTCTCATCCCCCCATTCTCATAGTTCCATTTGTTCTATTTTGGGGTATCTCTTAGGCAATATTCTATGGTGATTAGTGGAGAGATATTTTGCTATATTTGGTTTATCTTCTGAGTATTTGTAGCCTCTCATATGGTCTCCATATCTCATGGGTCCATTAGCATGTACCATCTTTTTCTCTAAGTTTTATTTATAATATTCTTCATTATTCATCCAAAAGAAAAAACCAAGTGGATTTTGAAATAATTCACTGTCATCCATGCCATGCAAGGTTCCAATTCTGTTGCATTTCACTGATAAACGTGGCCTTTTGCTTTCGCTTAAATACTTGCATAGTGATTCCAAAAAGTGACTTAATCAACCTATGGCTGATTTATCAGATCCATATATTAATCGTTTGATATATTTTTATTTTTGGACATAAAATATTTTCGGATCCTCTTTTTTCTTTATACCAAAATTTTTAAGGATGAAATAAGTATTTAAAGATGTCTTTTGGCTAGTAAATGACTTACATTGATTGAATGGACTTTTTCTTTTCAATCTTGAATCTAATATTTACGTTGTTAGTTATATAGAGAGCTTGATGTAAATGTATACCATCTATACCCGAGGACCTTAGATCACTCTTCCAAAAGATTCTTGTCTTCATGAATCCCCATAAAACTACTTTTCTGAAGATTTACTCTCAACCCCAAAAGCATTTCAAAACACGTAAGAGTACATTTGGTCCAGAAAATTTGTTCTCTAGATGCTTCTAGTAAAAAGATTCTATCATCTGCAAATTGAAGATGAGTTAGAGAACACTTCCTATGACCTAGTTGGAAACCCTTTATTAAGCCTAACCTCTCTCCATACTGTAAAAGACAGCTCAAGAAATTAACTGAACAGAGTGAAAAGAAAAGTGGATCGGGGGGTCTTGCTGACTGAGCTTGTGAGAAGATGAGAAATGTCCTACCACTCCATTCATGATGAAGGAAAAGGACACATTGTTCAAGCAACCTTTAACATATTTACACCATGTATCACTAAAGCGTTTCCATCTCATGACTGAACCTAGAAAACTCTGTTCCACTTGATTATATGCGTTCTCCAAAGCTAATTTAGAAACAAGTCCTTCCTTCTTAATAGTAAAAAACTCTTTAGCACACTCATTATCCACTAGAACACTATCCAAAATTTGGCAGCCCTTGACAATGGCACTTTGATTATTTGAAATTTTTGACTACATCACCACTCTAATCCTCAATGATGGAACCTTAGCAATAATTTTATATAGGGTAGTGGTTAGATTAATGAGCCGGAAGTATTTGCTGTTTACTGCTCCTTGGAATTTCGGAATTAAATTTAGAAAGTTCGCATTAGTAATCTTGTTTATGATACTGAAAGTATGAAACTCTTCCAAAGCTGCCATCAAATCTTCCTTAACTATTTCCCAACATTCCTTATAAAAAACCCATCAGGTTCCAGTGCTTTTTTTACTGCATAGCTGGCCCCTGCTTGCCTAACCTATTCTTCCGAAAACTTCTGCTCTAACTACTGATAGTTTCTCTCACTCAGCTGTGGACTGGTTATATTCCCTAAATTGAACCTATTAGATTCCTTTTAAGTATATATGGAGGACTAAACAGAAAGAAGCCCTTAATGATCTCTTTCTCACTGTCCAAACTTCTACCCGACATCTCCACATTTGATGTAGTGTTCTTTTTTCTCCTACCAGATGCCATCTTGTCGAAAAATCTAGTGTTACCATCGCTCTCTTTCAACCATAAAATCGTAGAGTTTTGCCTCTAATTTATTTCCTCTAGCCTGATGCTATTTTCCAAATCCATCATAAAGTGTGTTTTTTGAGACCTGAGGTAATGGGTTCTCAGATGAATGATTGAAGAGACATGCAAAGATAAGGAAATGAACGAACCTATGCAAAAATTTCTAAGAGTAGCTCAAATACACTTTATATGAAGCAAATTGAAATTTAGGGTGCAACTTGTGAAAAGGTAATGGGGATGCATATGGAAGGGTTCAAATGGGTGAGAGTAACAGGAAAAAGAACTTAGATTGACTCGTCCATAAAGGACTACTAAGATACAGTTTGATAGATTTGATGGTTGGACATAATTTTTTTTGTGACCCAACTAGTTGGGCAAGGCATTTTGTTGTCTCTGTTGAGTGAAGTTGAAATAAAATATATAGATACCTAAAATTGAAAGTTTATGAGTAGTAAGCTTTAGTTATTGGTATTAATGCTTATATGCCATGATTTAAAATTCTGAGTTCTTAGATGTGCTTTTCCCAAAATTTACCTCCTTTTCATGATCCCAAATTGGCTGCTATTGTTGGAATTTTCATGTATTGGAACATCATGAACATGTCTTCTTGGGTCTCAATGATACCTAAATTTTCACTTGATATGGAGGAATCATCTTTACCAAGTGTTTATCTCCTTTTGTGGTGATTTCACTCCCAGATATACCTTATTACTGCATAAAAAGATCTACACACCTTCTGCATCCCTTGAATATAGGGTCTTATGTGGACTGAAGCATTAAAGAACACCCACACTGGCAACAATCTGCAAAAGAGAGCCATTTCTTCTAAATAGTTCATTATCTGTTTGGATCAGAGCTATACAACGGACCATCTGCTTGTCCATGGTTTTGTAGCTTGGCAGGTATACAGATTTTGGATTTTGATTGATTGATGACAGCTTCAGTTAGCCATATTTTCTAGTGGAGTAACATTGGGTTTAAATTGAGAGAGAGAACGTAGTGATGTTCAATCGCATGTGAGTCTTTGGGCCATTGTTGGGAGCAGAGCATGGTGATTTTTGACAATTAATGGTAAAGGACCTCTCCCTAGGGGTATCCAATAGGGCAATACCTAAGAGGATTTTGGAGCCATTTCAGTTGCTAATAGTTGAGTGAATAGAAAATTTTGCCATCTATTTTGTGTTTTGCTTTTATTGTAAGAATTTCTATGGTCCTTAACAGATGAGGGGTTGTCGAGTTTAATTTTGTTGGTTGCTCTGTCAGAAATATAGGTATTTAGTATTCAGAGATTACAATGGTTATATCATGCATGTGATACCATGATCCATCAAGGCTGAATTATATGCTCTAAATTCTAATAACAGGTTCTTGTGTGTTCTGATTACTAGGGGTGGCCACTTTTTTGTGGAAGGGGATTTACCTATATTTTTTATTTTTCAGTTGCGTGGACAATAATTTTAGTTATTCTTAGAGATTGGTTCATAGGATCCAGATAGATCAATGTCTTGCTAGCTAAATCGGGTAACAACCTTGATGAATTGCTAGCTAATGGTGGAATTTCCAGAAAGGAATGTATATCAGACCTCTTCCGGAGCTATAGGAAAGGGAGTAGCCTTCATGTAGTGTCTGGAGGAGTTTTTTTTATTCTTATTAGCTTGTTTTTGTTTTTATTATCTTCTTTGTGTGTCTTCCTCTTCTTCCTGGGTGGTTGGCTTGAATTCAGCTCCTTCTACATGGCTTTTGTATTCCTCTTCTCTTTTAATGGAACTTCATTATTCACAAAAGGATTCTTTCATCTGTTTGTATTATTTCCCATACCAATAAGAAGACTGGTTTACCACTGGGGTATCGTCTTTGTTTGGATCAATGTCTTGTCTTGAAATTCGTGCAAGAAGATCTTTCAAATGTGTACTCTGGATTTACATTTCACAGTCCATCTGCTTAATGAGTGAATTCCTTCTCATCTATCTATTGTGGATATATATTCAATAAATCCTTGAAGTACTTTTCTAATAATTTGATACTGCAATATTAGTCCTAAATCACCATGCCTTCTCAGATATTTTCACATTATTCTCAAACGATAATGTTAATAGCTGAAATAACTTGCAGCCAAAATTGAATTAGAATGTGTTGCATCCTCACCTTTTATCCTACCCAACATGTTTTCTTATCAAGAGGAAAAGGAAACTCCTTAGATGAGCTTCCAAATACGTTTTTACTTGATGTTTAATCTCTTTCTGTTTTGCTTTTCAGGGCCTTTCACAAATGCTGAAGAAACTCCAAAAAATGGTTCTGATGTGCCCCCGGGTAGACGACTGGTTGTTCCATTACACGTCTGTGTTTTGCAGGGCTTGTCATTTGTGAAGGCTCGTTTACTTTCGATGGAAATTCCTGCACATGTTGGTGAACACCTGCCGAGACCAATTTATTTGGAGAATACTTCCACTGAAGAGGTTTCCACTACTGAAAGAAAGATGGATAGCCTGGTAAAGATAGATCCATACAGAGGAAGTTGGGGACTACGGCTTCTTGAACTTGAGTTATCTAATCCAACCGATGTTGTATTTGATGTTAGCGTTTCTGTTCAGTTGGAAAATTCGAAGAATGAGGATTCCTGTAATTCAATTGAATCTGATGCTGCTGAAATTTCTTATCCTAAAACTAGAATTGAAAGGGATTACTCTGCGAGGGTGCTGATACCACTGGAGCATTTTAAACTACCTATTCTTGATGAGTCCTTTTTTACAAAAGATTCGCAAACAGACGACGCTTTCAGCAGTAGAAGTTCAAGCTTCTCAGAAAAGAGTACGAAAGCTGAGTTGAATGCTTCTATCAGGAATTTGATTTCTAGAATAAAGGTCAGATGGCAATCAGGGAGGAGCAGTTCTGGAGAACTGAATGTGAAGGATGCAATACAAGCAGCTCTGCAGACATCTGCCATGGACATTTTATTACCAGATCCATTGACGTTTGGCTTTAGGCTAGCTAAAATGTTTATCAGACATCATACATCTGATTCACCCAAGGAATCCAATATTCAAGTATGCTCTTCAGGGCCTAAAGACTCTATACTAGCACATGAAATGACTCCTATGGAAGTCCTTGTTCGCAACAACACTAAGGAAATGATCAGGATGAACCTTAGTATCTCTTGCAGAGATGTAGCCGGGGAGAATTGCATTGATGTTAACAAAGCAACTGTCTTATGGGCTGGTATGATTCTAGAACTGCAGCTTTTGTTATTGGCCTTACTTCAAAAATCAATTGGTGTTTCATGTTAGGTTTTTTTTATTTACTTATTCCTTTGTGGCTTTCATTGTGGTAACTATTTAAGTTATTCCTCATGCATGAGTTAATAGATGAAGTAGAACATTTCAAACTAAAGATAAATGAATTCTGGCAGGCAAGTTTAAACTGAAAAATTGTACGCTATTTTTCAGTTTCTAAGCCTTATTATCAGATAAATTGAGCATTTTTTTTTATTTCCCATTTGAAAATATTTTCTTGCTTTTTATATTACATTAACATATAAACGAAGGAATATCTAAGGTCTGGGGCTTAAGAACTTTTATATGGGTTCTTATGTTCACCTTAAATTGACATGCAAGTTTATGAAAGATCAGAAACCACTTAAAGGGACCCATTTAAGAGAATATAAATGCAAAAATTAATTTTGATTACAATAATTTATGATCATCTGATTGTCATATTATGTTTTGGCAAGCATTCTCTTATGTTTCCAATAATTTTTTGCCATCCAAAAAGATGCTGTTAGATATAATGATTAAATCGATTTGATGAATATGAGACTTGACACATTTGTTTATCTCCAGTAGGACAATCAGTTCGTGGGTCCTATTCCTTTAAAAATCAAGATATGTGTTTAATTCTGGTGCTCAAGTGTCACATGATTTCTTAGTCTCAAAATATTTTGTGAAGGAAGGATCGAACTCAAGAATGTGAAACTTGGGATCTGCATGACTCAACCTTGGTATTTTCCAGTTTTGAGATTACTTTTTGACAGTATGAAAAATGGAAACAATATGAAACACATAGAAATGCTATATTCACAAAATTTTGGAAACCTGGTTTAATAGAATATGTTTCCATCAAACTCTCTAAACATTTTCATATTATTTAGATCCCCTAGGTTTCCCCCATTATTGTACATTTCAATGGTTTGCCGTCCTGAACTCTCAAAAATATCAGTACTTGGTGGAAACAATTGAAAAACATTAGATACGATGTAGAAACTAAACATTGTTTTGAATTCTTTTATTTTTGTTTCCAGTGCCACCAATATATATATAAAAGAAGAAAAATGAAGGAACTAACTTCTGTTAGAATCATCATATGAAAATTTTTCTTCAAAATTTAGGCTGAAAAGGTCGTGTTTTTGTTATAGTTGAAATGAAAAGGAAAGTAAATCTAATCTAAGGTCTATGTTGAGGTTTACCTTACTTTTTGTTTTTCCATCTTTCTGGTTTAATGAAAAGTTCTAATATGATTTGAATATACATATTGTTATGCAAGTTCATGGACATGTCCGGCATTTGATTGAGACCTATATATTTTTCTAGTTGCCGTTTTCAAGCAAACAAAAGAATGGATTAATCATAAAATACTAAAACATATGCATACATATCTATCTATCTGCCTAGTGCCCACTGTATAAGATATATTGATATTATCAGTTCCATGGATGGAGTCTATAAAACAAGATTTTAAAAAATATAAATTAACTGAAAATATGATTTTTGATAGAACGGGATGAAGAGACAAGATTCGTGTCGCCGACTCCACTTTGGTGGGGACTAGCTTATGATGATGATGATAGTGCTTAGTTATCTGATATTATAAGAGAAGATGTAAATTTGAAATAGGATGTAGTTTTGAGTGCTTGTACGTACATAATAATCATGGAAGAAATACGTGATCAATTGACCCATAAGTTGGTAATGCCATTCTTCATAATATTTTAATGATAGATTTAATTATCTGATTTAAGATCTTAGAATAATATTAAATTATATACATATATATATATATATATATATATATATATATAAATTTATGTAAATACATAAATTATTATTTTTGAGGGTTTACAGTAAAATTAGGCATTATGTATCCAGGATGACAGTGGGCATATTATTTTATAAACATGTTCTTTGGGTGAGTCATGATTGTAATTCGTTGAGTTTGTGCTGCGCTTTCAAATAATATTGTTATATTTCACATATTTCATCAACTATTTCTGACTTTGCTATTGTCTTCCACATGATGTAAGTGATTTCTATGATAGATATACTTTGTCAACTTTCTAGCTTATCTTCACTTTTAAAAAATTTCTGTAATTTAGCATAATGCTTCCATTATTGGTGTGTGAATCCTTGCATATCTTGATTGTTTCTTCTATATGAATGATTTTTATGGCAGTTGATTTACCTCTTCTGTACCAATAACAATAAACAACAACAAAATCCCTTATCCTGCATAGTTGTGGTTGGCATTATGAATCCTCTTCTTCTATCTCAATCTGCAAAAGCTACAGCTTTAGTCAGATTTTGAGTACCTAAGTCCATTCTGACTTATTCTATCTATGTTTTTCTTAATCTTCTTCTCATCCTATTTGATCCTTTAAGTACCCTTATATCTTCTCATAACTGCATCCCTAAGTCTTTACTTTATGTATCCAAGCCACCTTAACTTTCTTTATCTGCTATTTTGGAAACACCACAATACTTTCAGGTGTTTTCATTCATTATTCCTTGTCTTTCCACTCATCATGAATGATGTAGTTCTTAAATGCCAGCTAGACTTTCATCCTTACACCAGTTTCTAAACTGATAAAAAAAATTTAGTGAAGATGGGGGAGGGAGATCTAGAATTGTAACTATTACTCTGGAGAAACTCCCTTTGTAGTTCTCCAAGCTGATAAGTCATACAGGCCGGAATCTCCTGTATCTGCATATGATAGGAGGGAAAACTTAACAGTGGGCTCTCAACTAGAATAACCTTCCTCCAAAGGAGATAAATGACTGCTTCAGTGCTTCCATCTGGCTAATCTCTTCTGTATCTTCTCAATGACTGGATCTGATACCTATTTGGACATGAGCCTCTCATCAAGTGGAACCCTAAAGTAAGAAAAAGGAAGATTAAAATCACAGCCGAAGCTTCTAACATGATGAGTCGTCATCCCCAACTGCATTCAGCCTATTCCTGTGGAAGTTGCTCTTCCGTCTCAATGCTGCTTCTAAGTGACAAAGAAAACCTTTCAAGTTCAACACCGCTTCCACAAATTATCCAGGAAAGACAGAACACTGGTTTATTACAAGTTTTTGATACAGGAACTCCCTTCTCTGACCTCAAAGCCAGAAATGAGTCCTAGCTTTATGCATTAGTTGACATTTTAGTGGTTTCTAATTAGTAATTGTGATGCACAGATCACACTGAGCTACCAAGGAGTTGGGAGCAGCTTCAGTCACTGAAAGGAATCAGTATTCTTCTGCTTCATGTTAATGATAGAATGTAAAGCAGTTGCCCGTATTGTTTTGGAACATCAGAAACACAATCTTATTCATTAGCTAATTACAACTTAACGTGCCCCTTCCTTTTTTGTTTTTTTTTGGGCTTGTCTGGTCATGGAAGTGTTTGATTTCTTATTATTTTGAATCTATCTACTAATGCTTCCAGTAGAAAAAATAATTTTTATCATGTTTAATTTCAATTTAGTATTTTTACATATTAGTCTGTAAGCTTCTACATTTTTAAGATTATTTATTTGTTTCTTTCCTTGATGATCCAGGCGTTTTGAGTGGGATTGCAATGGAGGTTCCCCCACTCCAGGAAATTAAGCATTCTTTTTCCCTGTATTTCCTGATCCCTGGGGAGTACTCATTGGTAGCTGCGGCACTTATTAATGATGCCAATGACATTCTTAGGGCTCGAGCAAAAGCTGATTCTCCTGATGAGTCGATCTTATGTCGTGGGCCACCTGTCCATGTCCGTGTAATGGGAACTGCATGATCTCACTCTGCCCTATTTTATCAATATCATTTGACTTTAAAGGAAAGTAATGGAAGGCGGTCAAAGGCTCTATTATGCTTGCCTGGAGAACTTGGAACCTGCAGTGGTGTCATTACCATCTCCAATTTGTGGTGGATTTTCTGCTACAGATCCTTTTATTTTACCTTTTTTTAAGTTCAATTTGAAATTGAGCTGAGTGTATATTTGTAGAATCATGTTGTGATGGGGTATTGATGTAATGGTCTACACTTCGTCAACAGCGAGAGAGGGAGGGAGAGGGAGGAGGAGGAGGAAATGGGGAAGAATACTGCACAGAAGTTTAATGGAGAAATGTAATTTTGGAAGGGCGAAAGTCTTTTGACTTTTCATCTAGCGTGGATCTTGGAGTATTCGATTACACGAATCAATAGTGTAGCCAAACCAGACCATTGCCTAGCAGTCGACGTCATGGTATGCCACTTGAACGACGTGTAATTTGATTTTGTTACTTTGTATTTAATATTAGGCTGTCAACAAGCGGACCTTGCTCAACGGCTAGGGTTCAATTCATATAACCGGAGCATGAGTACGGTTGGGGAGGGATTGGATTGATTAAAGCTTAACTAATGCATTTTATTGTAGGATGTATTTATAATTTATATTATTTCTTAAATTAATTATTGAGTCTTAGAAAATAATATATATATTTAACGAACTTTATATATGTTCAATTTAGGAACTTTATAGATTTAGGATTACTAAGTTAGAGCTTCATGTGGTCCATATATACAGTATTGAGTTAGTTTTAACGAGTTAGCCTGAGAAATGTTAATGATCTTGAGCTCAAAGTTTTGATGTCTTAGCCCGGTGGAGCCTTGCTCATCAAGGTTTATGAGCTTCAATTATAAATCTTTTTCTAATATATATATATATATATATTTAGGACTTCTCTGTTAAATCTTCTACGCCATTTGGTGCGGCAGTGCGGCTTGCTCTGTGTATCAAATTAAGAAGTGTCACTTCTTCCAAAAGAGCTGCTTGCCTTATCATCTTCGTATATACCCTTATCACCTTTGTATTGGTGGGCTAGGCAAATTTTGCAAGCAAGAGCATAGCACAGTTGCAAGCAAGAGCATAGCACAGTCAAATCTTAGATTTAGGATCTTTTTTTTCAACATTTGACAAATGTTTTTAGTAGGTGAATCAGCACGCACAAGGATAGGGCGGGTTTGCGAACAGGAAAATTGATTTTTAATGATACTTTTTCTAAATAATTCAGATTCAGTTGTCAAATTCTTGTTAATTGTGAATTAATTATACTTTTTTAAAATAATTGAGAATCAGTGTTATTTTACTTTTCATGAAACATTTCTTTCTGAAAATGCCTTCAAAAGACTTTCAAACTTTACTTGTAACAAAATGAGTAAAAAGTTTTTCAAAGTCTTTTGTGGGTATTTTTTGAAGAAATGTTTAATGAAGAATAAAATAACACTGGTTCTCAATTATGTTAAAAAAGTATCACTAATTCTCAATTAACAAAAATTTGACACCTGAATCTATACAAAAAGTATCGCTAAAAAACAATTCTCCCGATCGCAAACGCATGACATGTATCCTCCTCACCTTATCTCTTAGACCTCAAGGTCTGAAACGGATGTTACTATTTTCACTTTTAACCAAAACAAACAAGCAATCAAACGAAGGAACAAACAAAAAAGAAAGAAATCAAATCCTTTCTCTGTCTTGTCTCCAAATTTGTGGAAGTATTGTCTTTGCTACATCAAATCATGTTATACTTGGAAGACAGTTTCTTAAAAGATTCCCTTATGGTTTAACATTACATGCCTCTATGTCATATCATTGGATGCCTTCCCCATTTAAGGGTTTTTGAGTATTGGCTACTAGATAACTGATAAAAAGGAATGCAGGCAACTCTCTTTATGGCCTTTTATGGGGACAGCCATTTACTTTCCCTCAAGTTTTGGGAAGTGGGTTTCTAGAGAGAGAGAGAGAGTAATTAAGAGTCTGGGGTTTCAAAGAGAAACACCGGAAGGGGACCACTGACATGTCTTCACATGAAAGCATTTTTGGGATAAGATAAAGGAATATGAGGTTAGAAGAGGTTTGGCTATGATTATGAATAACACCATGAATCAAATTTGGCCAAGCTCATTTGCTCAACTAGGCTATCCTAACAGAACAAGAAACACATGTTACAATCAAACTAAAGATGATTCCCTTGCTTTCAATCTTGTTATCTTGTTATTTTCATCCTATTCTCTGTTCTGAAAGGGTCTTTATCTACAGTAGTCAGTCCATTTCAAGGAAGCTGTTTTAAGAAATCCTTCATTCTGTTATTCCAACTTGATGCTATTCCATTTGGCAAACTTCCATGACTTCTTTTCATCTTAAAAGCATCATCTTTGAGCCAAAATCCTTGTCATCTTAAAAGCATAATAAGAAACTAAACTTTACATGAGAAATTCTTGTCATAGTACTTGGGCCAAAAAAAAAAGCAATAACAAAATAATAATAATAATAACAATTGGAACCATATGATACCATAAAATTTGTGATCAGCACTATTCTCCACATGTTTCTTAGCTGCAGTAGGGCTGATAACTTTTAACTTGAAACACTAAACTGGACTCTTTCAATAGATTTAAGGTTGACCTGAACTGTTATGCTGTCCGGATTTAAATGGATTTGGGCTGGTTATCTTAATTATTTGAATAAGCCATAGCCCAATCTTGCACATTCTGTTCGGTTTGGTTTGGATTAGGATGATGGGTTTCTTCTATGGTATTCTACGTATACATCACAGTTCTACAGACTTAATTTCAATCAATCGGAGCATTATGCTGAACCACTATTTACAGAAGGGTGAATACAACGGCCGATGCCCACAACATTCTGTATCTTGATTACATTGTTTGAGGAGGTTCCTATTTTTTTCTTCCCACCTACATCCTTGGAGGTCCTTGTAATTAGGCTATACACTATATATTTTACATATAAAAAAAAGGGTCTGAAAAGTCTGGAATATGTTTATGGAACATGATGACCTAATATTAAAAGGGTCGTATTCAAGAAAATTTCCATGTAGTCATCTAACTGATAACCTTAGTTTTATAGAAACCTTTATCATTTTTTGAAATATATATTAAAAAAAAATCTGAAAAATTGTCACATTCGATTGGGAATCCTTTTCAAAGGCAAATTATTAAGTATTCAAGCTAAGTGCTTAAAAATCAATATGTAGGTCTTAAGCCCATCTCCATGTCTCTGATTTGACATATCTTTATGGTGCATTGCAAGGTCTTTGTGAACTTTTGATTTATGGATGACCAACAGCAGATGCTTCCAAGAATACAAAGCAGGAGACAAGCATGCATAGAAACATTGTATGGGTGTTTGACTTGTTGAACCCACAAATCTCAATCAACCATTACTTTTGGTAAGACAGAGATCCAAGAAGACAAAGACAACTAAAAAGCTTATACAATGCTTGGGTTACATGATTGGTACCTTATGTCTAAAGAAAGTGGGTCTTTCCTTTATCTTATTTTATTGTCTACAATCCAACCTAAAACCAGTGATGGAATGAATCATTGCACCTGAACCTGAACCAAACACTATTTCTTGAGTTAGGCTGCCCCAGTTACATACATCTTTTATTAATGCTATTACAAATTCTTACAAATCACCTTTCTAACAGAAGAACAAAGGAAAAATGGAAGGAAACAACTGGTTCCATAAAAGGGCCAAGGAAATTAAATCCTATGATCCAAACAACTACAAATCTTTTACCCCGTTTCCTCTGTCATTTTGATCTGTCACCAATTAAAACATGTCATATGATATGCTTTGATAAGTTTTTGCATAGTTGAGTGTCAAATGGGGAGAGGACTTGGTCTCAATCAGGCCGGGCTTTCCCACTACGAAGCCTCAATCTGAACCTAACTTAAGTTTGCGCTTAAAAACTATTTAAACCGAACCAAATTCAACATTTTCCAACCATACTCAATATTTATGGACTTGAAACTCCATCATCATCATCATCAATATAAGCCAGTTTCCACCAATGTGGGTTTAAAGGTTAGTGCGTAAAAACCTTTTCTTAAATCTAAATATGACTTGAAACCGCATGATCCTGCCAAAGTAGTGAAAGTGATTATAATAACAAAAATTCCAAACTCAATTAAGGCAAAGCCTAAACAACCTTAAATTACTTGACCAAGACCCTCTAAATCAAACACGGATTTAAAAACATTAAACTCGATTTCAGAGTTGGCCATCAAATTGATTAATCACTTCAAGTGGGAACGTCGGCTTGGTTCATCTGAATCACTCGTATGAGTCTTCCAATTAAATTCGAAAACAACAGGTCAAGAGCGTAGAAGACTTTTGGGAAGAGGTCCCCAACGAACTGGGCGATTTTAGCCATTGCTTTACACAAAATGTACTATCGGTGAGTTTCTATCTACTCTTATTTTGATCCTAGAGACGACTTGTTTTGTTTTCCTTTTTGAAAATATTAAAAAAAATTAATAAAAATGTCTTTTCAACTTCCCTTATAATTTCTGACAATTGCGGGTAACTTTTCTGAGGTTTCTGAAATAACACGTACCTCCCTTTCAAACTTATAAAATATGATTTGACGACCGAAAGAAAGAAGAGCTATTACAAAAAAAAATCGACTGGCAAGGGTGTCATTATTGGATTTCCCGTCGCTGGTTTCGAAAACTCTTAACCAAGTCAAACCTTTGGACCCCAGTCTATTTTGATTCCTTTTTCTACCGAACCACAACGGATAAATCGCCTTCCATAACACGCAGCGCCAGAATGAAAAGCCCACGGCCTCACCAGTTTCTGAAATAACACGTAACTCCCTTTTCAAACTTATAAAATATGATTTGACTATTTTATTACTTATCAAATTTTTATTTAAAAAAATAAAAAATTTAAAATCTACACCATATATGATGTGAAGAGGCCCTTTGGGAAGCGTGCTGAACAGAATACGCAGCTTTCCAAAACAACCCTTACACACTATTGAAAAGATTTATTAATAAAAGGATAGAACGTTCAAAGCTAGCTTTAACTTTTTCCAAAAACTAATAGTCAGTTTTGCAACTATTCCCTCCAACATTGTTTTCCTCATTCCTTTCCTACGCATGTGCAATACTGCACGTGCACCCTTTCTAGTTTAAGTAATAAAATCGCCCATAATTTTTAAATTGGTTATTAAAACTTTTAAACCTTTAAAAAGTTTTTTTTATTATTAAAAAAATCTCAAATTCTTACACTTTTTTATACTTAAAAAGGGGTATTTTCGTCAAAATATATTAAGATTTTAATAACATTTGTTCAAATGGGAAAAATATGAAGTAGACAACAAAAGTAGGAGGGAGATGAGAATCATTTCAGAAACTTCAGGAGAGATGTTTGCAGTTAGAGCCGCAAAAATCGAACCGACCCGACGGGTCAACCCGACTAACCCGATTATAAACGGGTTGGGTTGACCCGTTTATTAATTGGGTCAAGTGCGGGTTGGGGTTTTCCCAACCCGCCTGTAATCGGGTCAAACCCGATTATGACCCAACTCAATTACCCCATAATCCTATTTTAATAATATTTTTCGAAAAAATAAAAAATAAAAATATATATAATCGGGTTGGCAGGTTGAACCCGTTTATTGGCAAGTTGGGTTTGGTTTGGGGTTTTCCCAACCCGCCATTACGACCAGACCCGTTTAATCCCAACCCAATTATGACCAGACCCGAACCCAACCCAACCCGACCCATTGCCAGCTCTATTTGCAGTCATAAGTAACGAGAAGGGAGGTAAGTGTAAATTTCTCTTTTCTTTAAGTTATTAGTTTTCCTTGCATGTAAAAACTTAATGAAATCTTCTAACGATTAGAAAACATGGACAAGGTTACACATCTAAAAGAATCAATTTTATGAAAATAAAGTACGTTGATAAAATGGATAAACGTTGTAGTCATAGTTGAATTTTTTTGTACTAAAATTCTCATGATAAGACAAATTTATGAATCTTCAATACAATTGTGACATGAAAGTTTTTTCCATGATTAAAGACCGTTATATGATCCTTAGCCACAATTCTTGGATGTTCTTGGTTTGGAAAGCTTCAGCTTACGTGAATTAGTTATTATTATCTATTGGTGAAGTTGACCTGTGATAGCGATGATAATGGTAAACCTAATTGATCTTATATATTATATTAACTTTTATATTATATATATATATATATTGTAGAAAATAGGATCAGCCTCAAAGATCCGAATCTTCTCAAGTTAAAATATGTTATTAGTTAACTTGAAACCGATTAAAACTTGTTATGTCAACTAAAAATCCATGTCATTAACTTGAGAAGATGATGAGCCTAGAAGCAAAGGATCAAATAAAATTTAGTTTGTGTTGGGGGGCCAATAAAATTTAGGCTATGCTGAGAAGTTTTAGATTGTGGGTTAAGGTGGCAAAGAAGTTAAGGTGCCTAGAAATTTGGATTTTGAGAGCAAAGAAAAAATGAAAAATTTAGGGAAAACATTTTCTCTTATTTGGTTAGAACTAGGATAGGGATTTAGAAAGAAAAGTTTTTTAAAATTGATTCTTATTCAAAACCTTTTCCTTCTAAATCTAATATTACAAACATGCTACCGACTAATGCAAATCTTTTACTCTATCTCTTTTATTATTGTAATCTGTTACCAATCAAAACATGTTATTATATTATATAATATCCTTTAATCGATTATGTTACAAACGTCTTATCAAAGCATGTCATATGATACGTCAAAGCACGCGGAGAGTATTTAAGCCCCTTTTGGCAGTCCTAGGGGAAGAATGGTAATTTAGGATAAATTGGTGGCCAAAGATGTAAATATCTATAAACTGTTTAAAAAGTTTTTATTTCTTGAAATGTCAGATCAGCGTACAAAATCATTTTGCCTTTTTCTTTTGCCCCGGCGAGTCATTGCCGTCGGCCAGACGGCATGGCATAACTCGGAGGCAGGGACCACTCTACTTTCCGCCACGTGGAAACTCCAAACGGTCCCCAACCTCCCCACACACCCGTCAGCGGTCCCCACCACCCTTTCAGTCCGTCCTTCCAACTATAGGACCACCCAACAGGTTTTCGCTCCGTGGAGCCGGCGCCGTCTCAGAAACAAACAACAAAGTGGGCCCCACCCAGTGGTCCCTACCTCCACGCGTAGAGCTCCCATTCGCCCCCTCCTGCGCATGCTCCGACGCGGTCCCCACATGTGGTCCAAGCACCTTAAAACCCGACGCGTGTCGACGGGACCGATTGTGGTCATTGTCGTCTTGTGACGCATAGAGAATCCACGTAATTTAATCGCCTTTTCGCGGTCCCTCGCCTCGTTGGTCGCGCCTTTAATCCATACCTCGTAGCTGCATCACGTATCGTAGACTGGCACTCCTTCCTTACTTTTCCACCGTCCGACCAATCTCCTCGGTCTTTGCGTGAGTCGTCAGATTATCTAGCCGTTGAAATTGAATTTGGCGGCGCGTTTCAGCCAGCCGTAGCTGCAACACCTAGCTAGCTTAGCATGAAACCAGAAGCGGTATTTGAAACTCCAACAACCGCTCTCCAAA
Source organism: Buxus sempervirens (assembly GCA_947561395.2). Taxonomy (NCBI): domain Eukaryota; kingdom Viridiplantae; phylum Streptophyta; class Magnoliopsida; order Buxales; family Buxaceae; genus Buxus; species Buxus sempervirens. The sequence goes on from OX387189.1 coordinate 37,390,142, forward strand.
ACCGCTTTTTATTCATACTGTACCGTACGTTTGTTGTAGTAATCTCATCTCATCTAATTGAAATTTAACACAAATGGAAATGGTGTCATCTCATGTTGTTGTCTCTCTCCTCTCTCTCTCTCTATGTATATATATACACAGAAAACTACGATGGCTCTCGTTCTCGTTCTCGTTCTCGTTCTTCTTCGAGAGTAGAGCACCGGATTACGATGAGTTTGTCGCCGTGACACCGTCTTCCGATGGCCTTTCACAACCCCCTTTCGCACGAAATAGCTCTGCAACATTTCTCGGAGGAGAACACGGCGGTGTTAAGGAGTATATTGCCGGAGCAGCTGGGGCAGTCGTCGTCGAGCGGGGCTGGGAAAGAACAGAAGGAGTTGCAGAGATTGATGATAGAAAACGCCGGGAAATCGCCTCAGAACCAGGCATCGCAGCTTGGTGGTGGGGGAAGGACATGGCTGAACAACGCAATTCTCCGGCAACAGAACCAGTACGTCGACGGGAGTTTTCTTCACTTGCAGACGAATTCGGACTCGGCGGCATCCGGTGCGTCCAACCAGTGGCTTCCACGATCGTTTCTTCGGCGAAACGCGAGCGATGTCGGTGGCGTTGAAGATGTGCCTGCGTCGAGCGACTCCATGATTGCCGCTGCGATGTCGCATGGCTCGGCTGATTTGAACGTGAATAATGATGGTAGGAACGGTGGAAACAGCCGGAACCATCAGAATCACGGGGATAATAGCGGTGGAGGAGAGTTCACGGAGGGCGAAGTGGCCGGCGGAGGTGGAGATGGTGTCGGTAGTTGGCAGAGTGCGAGGTGTAAAGCGGATATCTTAGGTCATCCGCTGTACGAGCAGTTGCTTTCTGCTCATGTTGCGTGTCTGCGCATTGCGACGCCGGTGGATCAGTTGCCGCGGATCGATGCACAGCTTGCACAGTCACAGCACGTCGTCGCAAAGTACTCCAGCCTTGGCCATGGCAATCAGCCGATCGTCGGAGATGATAAGGAGCTTGATCAGTTTATGGTTAGCTTCTTAATTTGTCCCGTTTTCTTGCATCCTTTATTTAACTGTTTTCGATTCTTCTTTTAATTTCCTCCGATTTTGATTAAAATTTTCCTTTTTCTGTTAAAATTTTAGTAGCAGCTAGTCCCTTAAGAAGTTGGCAATAAGTTCTGATCGACCTCCTGCTGGTTGTAGGCCTTTATTCTGATTCACAGATTGTTTTCTTGTGCTTCAATGCTTTGAATTTGTCGCTTGGATCTGAATTTCTAATATGGTTAATAAATTTTAATGGATATTGCTTGAATAAAGCTCTTTGTTAGGGTGAAAGGATTGGTTTGATTGGAAGTATAGATTAGAATTTAGTCCAGTGAAACCGAAGCTTTATATCATTCCTTGTGGTTTGAATTGTTCACATCATGTCCGGGATGGATTGGATAATGGGGGGCAGAAGCATCAGGGCTCTGATTTGTAGCTTCAAATCGAAAGAAGATCTATCAGCCGGAAATTTCACCTTGTGGGGAGAATTAATTTGCCTGATTTTGACTTAAGGTCGTCGGAATTGGAGTTCTATTCCCTTCAAACTCTTGATTATCCTAGTACCACGCTGAGATGGATAACTAGGGTGAGATAGATCTAGCATTTAGTAAAACCTTCATTGGAACTTCAATAACTGTAGATTGATAGCTGGGAAGTAAACCCTCTTCATGGACAAGTAAGATTCAAGATAACATAGTCAATTTGGGGTGATCCCCAACTAAGCACAATACGGTCCTTGGAAGCTTAAGGACTATCTAGACAACAAATCAACTGATAATGTACAGCTTCTATACCCATTTGTTCATAAAGAGGCTGGGAAGAGATCTTCTAGATGAATTGTGAAAAATTTCAGGCACTTACTAATACCTTTTGATTGACAGATTGTGTATTGAATCGGGTGACTTTATGGAATGGACTATTAGCTGCTTTGAAAACTAAAATATATTATAAGAAGGATGAAGCTAGGAGTAGGAAGGGGGTCATTATGCATTAAGTTTCTACACAATGAAGTAAATCATGACCGGTAATATGATTTGATTTTTAATCAACAGAAGGGGATAATAGAATCAATTTTTTCACATTGCTTTCACATCTATACAGTTTCAAAAGTTGATATTTTTTAGTTGGAGACGTGGGGAAATTTGCTGTGGAATAAATGCAATGGAAACTATTGAGATTTGAATTATTAAACCAAAATTGAAGCAAAAGCTTTGTGGGACAGTTGAAAAGTAAAACTTTTAGATTTGCACTCAAAAGGGACAGTTTGAATGTTTGGACTTAACTGTCTTTTTAGGAGTTGTGTAAGTCTCAAACCATCTCAAATCCAAAAGCCACCCTAGAAAGTATCATATAATCTGTCTGAACTTGACCGTCTTTATTAGAGACATGAAAATTCTCAAAGCATCTGAAAGCCAACCTAGAAAATATCATTGAAACAATCTGTCTTCGTCCGTCCAGTCCAAATCCCCACCACTTTGGATCTTGATAGACCGTCTGTTTACATTTATGTCTTTTCTCTCAAAAGTTTCATATGATTAAAAAACATATTTTCAATGATAGGGTGGAAGCACCAGATTGATCCAACTTTCAATTTTTTTTACAGCCATAGTAATAATTGTAGCCATTTCATCCTTTGAATCCTCCTTATTTTCTTTTTTCAGTTGTTATTTTCTGATAATGAATCCTATTGTAAAATGGCTTTCTTGCCACAGTAATAACATTCCTTGTCCCTGGCATTAGTACTTGTGTTTTTGAATTCCTTAACTTTTAGACTTGAAATTCCTATTTGTTTTATTCCTCCTATAGTATGTTTTTCTCAGACTTCATTTCCTTTATTCTTCCTATAACATTTCTTCGCAGAATTCACCGTATTTAGCCTTGTGAAATATTTCATTGCCTAATTGCTATCCTCATTCCTCTTCTCTTCCTCGATTAGTTTATAGATGTTAGATAGGTTTTTCTAGTGTGAGGTTCCTTTTCTCACGTTTAAATTTGTTATAATAATCTTTCCAAGATGGGCCGAGCTTTCCCATAATTGCTCTGAAATGAAAATTTTCATTTATATTCATGCTTGCAGATGAAATTTCATGGGCAATTTGTTGAAATTACTGACTTGCACAGCCATAGATTCTTGCCAAGAATCTTATGATCCATGTAATTTTGCACCAAAAATCTCTTTGAACTAGTCTATTCAGCCTAAAAATTTTTGTCATGAACAGAAGCTCCTTAGCAGTCTTACATTTCTTTAGTATCAATTGAAATTTGTATCAACTATGCTACTTAAGATGCAATTACAACTCATGTAATTTTCAGCGGCAGCACTTCTTAATTAACTATTAATCATTGTCAGTGCACTAGGTGATTTGAATATTAAACACTAGTACCTTTTTAGATTGTGCCTTCTCATAATCTAGCACGTAGCATGGTTGAATAAGTAAATGTAGATATTTAGGTGTAGTTTGGTGGGTTTTTGGTTTCTGGATTCTTATTTAAGATGCACATTGATGATGAGGATGCCATGTTTGATAATTTCCAAAATGGAATATCTTTGAAAATGGTTCTATATAGTTTTCAAAATTCTATTTAATATTCCATAATCAAGGCGTTAGATACATGATGCTTTTCTTAAAAATTTGAATCATTCCTCAATTGAAATGGGAGAATTTGCTGCATGATCTTCAGGTTTCAGCTAAGTCATATTGATTTTTACATCTCAACTTCTGGTATACCATTGACAAATTGGTATATATGGTCTTTAACAATTTTTTGAGTCTCCCAAGACAAGATTTTTATATATAGGCTCTCCTGGAACTCATTTGTGGGCGTGGAAGCCCAATTGTTACTTAGATGACTCTGCTTGAGATGAAACACGACCTTGGGCTTACCAACCTGGATCTTGTTTCATGTGATACACAGTTTAATTTTAACAGGCACAAGAACCCAGCGGCCATCTCGGTCTTGTTAATTCTATTCCAAAGAATGTCTCATTACTTTTTAGTAAATTTCTTGATGATTTAATGTCTCTTTCACTACAATACAGGCACATTATGTTCTGTTGCTTGGTTCTTTTAAAGAACAACTTCAACAGCATGTTCGGGTCCATGCAATGGAAGCTGTTATGGCTTGTTGGGAGCTTGAGCAATCCTTACAAAGCTTAACAGGTGAATTGGATTAGTTTATCGTTTTATAACTGATGTTGCTAATCTGTGCTCTAGAATTCAGTCCATGAGTAGGATCCATATTTGGGCATTGCCTCTGTGAACCGTACACAGATGTTACATTTTGTTGCTAGTAAAAACATTTCCAAGACATATCCTCGAACCCCTTTTTCCAGATCAGGTTCTTTATGGTTAGGCTTTCTTCTGATTTCCTAAATTAGTAATGAGCCTATTTGCCGGACAGGTGTCTCGCCAGGCGAAGGCACGGGTGCAACCATGTCTGATGATGACGATGACCAGGTAGATAGTGGCACCAACTTGTATGATGGAAGCTTGGACGGGCCAGATAGTATGGGGTTTGGTCCTCTTGTCCCAACTGAAAGTGAGAGGTCCCTGATGGAGCGTGTTAGGCAGGAGCTCAAGCATGAGCTGAAACAGGTACTGATGGAAGATTTCGAGTTTTATGTGTGTGCCTCTTCAATATGGCCAACAAGTTCTCTGCTTTGTAGGGTTACAAGGAAAAAATTGTAGACATAAGAGAGGAGATTTTACGTAAGAGAAGAGCAGGAAAACTCCCTGGGGACACCACTTCTCTCTTGAAATCATGGTGGCAATCACATTCCAAGTGGCCATACCCGACGGTAAGTGTTCTTTTATCACTTTTTGTTACCAGTTAACTCATATTGGCTTATAGACCCCTTAAATCTCTATTCGTTTTTGATATTTGCATCAGGAAGAAGACAAGGCAAGATTGGTGCAGGAAACAGGCTTGCAATTAAAGCAGATCAATAACTGGTTTATCAACCAGAGGAAGAGAAATTGGCACACTAACCCTTCCTCTTCTTCGGTTACCAAGAGCAAACGCAAGAGGTATTCTTACTAGACCAATTCTTTCTGCAAGTTAGATAATTTTGTCTTTCTGCCGACTGTAATTTGACCACGAAAAAAAGTAATGCAGGTAAAACCAGTGGTTAATACTTCATGTAGACGATGGAAAAAAAAAAGAATCCAGATCTACATATGATCTGACATGCTTCCCAATCTGTGAAAATGCGAAACTAAGATACATATAAATGCATACAAAATGGTACGGGAAGGGGAAGCATGACAACACTACAGAGTTTACATGGGGATTTATCTTTGTATACAGACAAGGCTAATGTTGTGGATGAACTAACCGCATGGCACTTTCCTTCATTGATTGAGACCCCAGTGGTGCTCATTAACAGGTCTCCATGAAGGCAAGCAGATTGTCTGAAGAAACCAGATTCCAGTGCCACGCATGAATTGGAGAATATATTAATGGAAAGAAATTTCTTGGATGACAAGCTGTGCATTGTTGGGGTTTAAGAATTGATTTTTCCTCCCTGTATCTGTGAATAAGAATAGTGACAGGTTGTGGGTGTACAGTGTAATAATTTCAGGTATGATGACATTAATACTAGTATTTACAGTTGGTCCATCTATATGGGATGCAAATTATTCTAGTTGTGGATGGCTTCACGTTATAAATTCGCAGTTAAATGTGAAGTCTATGAACAGTAGGGTGAAACTATTGGGTCTGATCAGGTGTTTGGGTGAACCATTTGGTCTAATCTGGAATAGCTGTGCTTGGTACTTCCAGGGAATATAAGAGTGTTCTATATTTTCTAAAGGAGTCCTCTTTTTTTTTCTTTTTTTATTAAACATTGAAACTATATTAATCAAAAACTTCAAAATATAAAACTCCAAAAGTTCTCAATAGTTATGTTTTATGCATTTCGAATTTGGGTATGCCTCACCTAGATAGAAATTTTTTTTTTATTCTATTTTTTGACTTTTCTGTGGGTATACATCACCTGGATTTTAAAAAAAAAATGATTTTCACTTTTTTCAATTCCTCTGCCGCAGGGGGTTGGCCTACTCCTATACCGTGTGCAAGCAGTTGTAAAAGCTTGATTTATTGGTAGCTGCAAATCTGTTTTGTGCTCATTCCCTCAAATTGTAAACAAATAATGGAATAATGAAATTCAACAAAATATTAACTAACCTGACCTACAAAAGAAGAGAAGTTTGATTTATTGGTAGATGCTAATCCAAACGGTACCATGCTAGCCAGAGGGAAAAAGCAAAAAACATATTACTTACAGCAAAAGGTAACCATCAAACACATGCAAGAACCATAATTTCTATTCATAGAAGGGGAAAAAAAGTGAAGGGTTTTTTCCCTGCTCCATCTGCACACAAGTAATACTCTTACAAAGTGCGAACACAGTGTAACTTACAAGGAGTTGGAAAGGACTATACGAGGGAAGTATCTGATTTCAAATTTTTTCAGCTGTGGCTAGTTTTGAGGATGTTTATGGTGTTGGGATTGTCCTTTTGGAGGCAGATTAGCAGCCATTTTACGCAACTCATTTGCGATTTCAGTGAAGCTTGGCCTCTCTGAGGGCTCAGATGACCAGCATCTCACCATCAATGATATCCACTCAGGATCACACGATTCGGGAACTGGTGGCCGCAATGTGTTGTTCACAATACCACCTGATTTTTGTTAAATGGTAAAAACATCAACAGACAGATATTTTCCACAATGAGCAAGATGAAATAAAATTAGTGGGCAAAAGTGCAGCACCACTACCTATGATGGCCCCATAGTGCAGGTCAGCGTATGGTTCTTCTCCAGTGAGTAGTTCCCACATCACAATGCCAAAAGAAAACACGTCAACCTGATATTACACCAGAAAGACACAGGAAAAAAAAATTTCAGCCCCAAGTGATAAATTTCAGATGCCTATTTGAAGATGGTCTAGACCCTAAAGTATCAACCTTCTCAGAGACCAAGCTGCTGCTGCCGTTTAGAAGCTCTGGTGCCATCCATGGCAGTGTTCCTCGCACACCACCTGATATTAGGGTCTGGCATTTTACTTTTGATAGTCCCAAGTCACCCACCTAGCAAAAGATTGAAATCTCAGTGTCTATGAACCTCATGTAGTTTTGAACATAACTTTCATGGCAAAAACTAAAACCAAGAAAACAAACAGAGACTCCAATCCCCGTTTGAACAAGGTAAAGGTTAGGAGCATTAACTGGGGTGTGAGGCTCCAACCTTGTAACTGAAGGTGAACTGTTGTTTAGCTGCTTAAAATTAGTAGATTGGTTTCATAAGCTCCATCTTATGTCCTTGTGTAGCTTCTTACAATTAGTAGATTGGATTCATAAGCTCCATCTTTCCCACTTATTATGTTTCGATGCAGTAGGCCATCGCCCCAACAACAAAAAAACTGCACACTCGCGCCCACACTCACAAACAAAAAGTCATCCTAATTATATGTTGTTTCTTTGTTGCCCAAATTTTGATCAATATATTCCATCAGGCCTAATATCTGTCTTATGATATTTTTCCTTTTAGTTTGAATGCATTGATTATATCACACTTTAGAAGCATCTTTAAACTTAAACTATTTAGCTCTACTTCGACATGCAATATCCTCTTATTTATGGATAATTGATCTAAGATAATTAAACTAACTCATTTTAGGAATCTCTTGATTTTTTATACTTACCATTTCTTCCACTCCTATTATTTGTGCAAGAGTTATATTATATATATATATATATTCAGACTTAATTCAATTTATTTTGGGAACTTTTGACTCCAAGGTATCACTCTCGAACACCATTCTTGCATTTACTCCCTCTCTACTTTGGCCCATCAAATCCACATCACCTGCAAATATCATACTCCCAAGCGCTTCCTTGAGGACATGAGCAGTTGACCTATCCACAATGAAAGCAGGATAGGGAATTCTAGCTCTGATTTCTCTGCCTCCTCAGCAGCATAAGTTATTTGGGGAACAAAGGGACTCCCAAAAATTCAAGCAAAGAGAATACATATTCCCATATAGATGATGAAAATTCTGACATCAATTCTTCATGATCTGTGAATGACTGAAACACATTGTGAACTTTCTCACAAGAGCCACTTCTTCCTTTGATTTAAACCTATAGTTACTAAAAACACATTTATCACACTGACCACCACTCTCCTCTTAATTACTGCCTCCTCGTAAAATTTTTCAATAACCTCAGCATACCTAATTTGTACCTTTTTAGTCTTTTTTTTTTTTTGGCCCAAAATCCATTAGATTCTCTAAGGACCCTATCATATGCTTCTTCTAGGTCAACTAAGAACATGCAAAGGTCCCTCCATTTCTCTAAACTTATTGACTACTTGTCCAATAGAAAAAAAATGATTGCTTCACTAGTAGACATCAATGGCATAAAGTCAAACTAATATTCTAACGTTTGCTTCGTCACTCTCCAGTAGTTTAATGATATGAATCAAGACCACAGTTCCACAATAACTGGTACAATTTCAAATATCAAATTTATTCTTCCAGGTGCATATGTGTGTTAGTGTGTCTCTACATGGATGCAAATCTACACATATACAAATATTGATATATTTATACTGCTATTTTATGGGAGTCAAATTGCATATACAATGCCCAAGCCCACGAAATAAAAAGCTACAAAATTTTATAGAGTAAAATAAGCAAGTTACAAATGCTGCTGGAAACATATGGACGACTTATGAGGAGTAGAGTAGGCAAGTAATCATGCAGTTGGAAACGCATGGGTGACTTGTGTGGAGCGTAAGCGGGTTATCATGCAGTTGGAAACATATGGAAGTGGGGGAAAAGGGGAGAGGACATTTTAGGCACAAAAATTTCACCTCTATGGATCTCAAAAAGTCCTCACTTTAGATGGTTACCAACAAGCATCCATAATGAATGCAAGGTTAAGATTCTATCACAATGAGTTGTTTAAAAACCAATTAGTCACAACGTTGTCTTGTCTATTCTTCAATTTTGATTCGTAAACATCTACAAGTTCACTAGATTTCTAATGCTTAGTAATGAAAAAAAAAATTTGAAGAAAACTCCTAATCTGACTGTTTCTCCACCCAAAAGTTCTTCATCAAAATTTCCATCCTAAATAGAGTAACTACATGACCAAAAACAAACACGAAGATGGAACAAACTTTAACATCTATTTTTGGAAGTTCCACTCACTGCAGGTCTTTCTATGTCATGATTTATCCCTTCATTTACCCAGACGATTTCCAGAGGTTATCTATCCCCAATCCAACTTTCCTTTTTGAATAACCATTTGGTAATTATGATATTTAGCATTAAGGGCTGAAATTCTGATAATCGAACCAAATTTTGTCCCCCATTTCCAGATCATTCCTCTGCAGAAAAAAAAATTTTCCTGAACATTTTGAATCATGTCAACAGGTCTCTTATTGAGGTCCGGTTCACTACCAAAAAATCCAAACACAGGAATTCCACAAAACCTTTTGTTGTCTCATTTATCATATATCTTGCTGTAGCAGTAGCAGACACTACCACCACCTTGAAAATGAAAGTCGTATTAAATATGTAAGGTTCTTCTAGGCTTTCTTGTAGAAGTGGACGTGTGTTTGCTATATGTTACATTCAGTTTCCTAACAGACTGTGTTTGGGATGTTGGTGAGCAGGCAGCAAAGGGGCGTTATGGAGGCGGAGAGAGCACAAGGTGGTGAAGGAACTATGAGGTTAGGCTGGGAAGATAGTGGGGCTCTGAACAACAAGAGGTCCAGCAGATGGACTTGTGACAAGTGAAAACCTGCTGGAAATGATGGGAGGATGAAGAGGACATAAAGTGTGGTATGCCCTGAACGGCAGCCTTGTGATGGTGGTATTGTAGTGGGCAGTATAGTGTTGATTGTAGAGTATGACAGGATGGGGTCGATCATAGCGCCCTCATAAAATAATATATTCTTATTGAGGTTGAAAAATAGCTTAGCTGTTGAATATCATCTCCAAGTTTAATTAAGAAAAGGGGATTCTTTCTTACTAGGTAATGAATTTTACATATCTTGCTATTGATTTGGAAAAATGATATTTGAAGACCCCAAATTAAAACACCAAGTACACTCTTTTAAGTCTAGGTGTTGGAGGACTCTCCTGAAGCTCATGTTGCAAATCACTAGACTCACTAAGATCAAATCTTAGTATTCTTAGCACATTCATTTCACAAGCAGGCTTCAAAATTTTCCAATGGTACAACTACTATTCAGAATCTCAGATTAGACACGCAACATTACTAGGTCCATGAAACTGCCATCAAAACCTTCCAGTTCTTTCTTATCAAGAAATTTCAACAAGCATATAATGCAAGAAAAATATGTAATTAAGAAGATACAGCAAGCTCAGCAAATTTTAAGAACATTACATTTCCAACAGCAAAAAGTACATATAAGAAACTGTGAGAAATTTCAGGCCCTTACCTTGCATATTGGGCGGTGAGGATCTCGAAGATTGACAAGCAAGTTGTCACTTTTCAAGTCAAAATGTACAATATTCTTCCCATGCAAGTATTCCATCCCAAAGGCCACATCCATTGCAATCAAGAGACGCTTACGCTTATCAAGTATCCTGTTAATAACCAGTTCCTTTTAGTGTGTGAATGTTACACTTCATCCATATTTACTGGTCAAGTCAGATGACAAGAGGAGAAAAAAAGAGAAGAGAAGGAAATAGAATAGACAACACAACAAGCAGCTTAAAAGGAGGCATTACTTGTCATTCTTTTGTAAAGCACTTCTTAGAGACCCATTAACCATATATTCCGTAACTGTTGCCACAGAACCCCCAGGGCCATCCAGCACAACGCCATAGAAAGCTACCACATTTGGATGGTGCAAATCAGCAAGTTTGATTGCCTCATTCCAAAAGTCATCTCTCTGCTCAAGTGATTACATTACAGAGTCACACTGTTTGTAAAATAATAAGATAACATTCAACAAACATGAAGCTCATCATATTGTTGAAAAGAGACAAACCATGCGTTCTTCCTCAGATGCCTTCCCAGCAAAACACCTATCATTGATACGTTTGATTGCGACATCAGAACCTCTCCATTTTCCATGATACACAGTACCAAAAGTTCCAGAACCAAGTTCTCGCAACTCTTCAAGATCCTTGTTCCTTATAATCTACTGAAACAAGTATGGGATTAGAGTCAAACCAAGCAGGAATATTTACAAATTTGTAAAGGTCAAGATTCCAACCTGCAAACGACCAATGCCACCTGAAACTGGGAAAGAAATAGGAGTCCTATCCGATAGTTTGTTCTTGAGGTCATGAATTACAATATCAAAGAACAAGTGAGTTCAATCTAAATAGTAAAAATAAATAAATAAATAAATCGACACCATGAAGGTTAAGCACCTCAATTTCAGCTCTATTTTGTGACTGCAGATCACTATTCAAAACTTCTTTCTCTTGTTTTGCCTGAGAAACAGACTCATTCACCTCGCCGATAGGTAATTCAGGGTTAGATGGCACAGACGATTGAAGAACAGATGCAGCTACTCCTTCAGCCACAGCTTGAAGTTCTTGCTTGATATGTTCCTCTGATGAGCCTTTAACATTGTTAAGTAAAATAATGAATAATAGATCCATATTCTCAAAGCAAAAAGTGGGTTTTTGTTTAATAATGGCAATAAATCATAAATCAGGAGTGTGGCAAATGAAGATATGGATACTTTTCAACACATTTCTCACCTTTGCCAGACCGGCCACAATCAGGACATGAAACCTTGTTCATATTGCCTGATTGCTGGTGAAGAGCTCCTTCCTTCAGTTGCAATTTTGTATCTGGCTCTCCATCATTGCCCAAACAGTTCCCACCAAAGGGATCCCTTGTAACAGAAGTTTCTGTACTTGTTAACACCTTGCTGGGTTTGGGTGGTGGAAAATGCATGTCATGTTGCAAGCTCCAAGGATCCTGGTTGCTGAAAAGTGAGTTGGAGGGAGTAGTATCCCAGTTATTTCCGACTACCCTGTTAGATGGAGACGAAGAAGATGGAGCATTACCATTTGAAGGACCCGCTGCAGCATCAGTAGGAATCAAATTTTGCTGGAACTTCAAAGCTTCATCCTTCCATTCACCAAAGGGCAGGATTTTATCAGTCAAAGTGGCCGGACCAACACCAGAATATTGAGAATTCCCTTGCCACATGTCATCAGAAGCCATTTGCTGAGCTCCAGTATTTGTCTGTGGATATAGACCTGAAATTCCCAACACTGATGGCTGTGCAACTTGATTGGACCCAACAGGTTGAAGATTATGCAAGTGAGAAACCTCCAAAGTGGAAGATGGAAGCATTTCAGTTGGTTTCATGTAATTACTTTCAGAAATAACTGAAGGCTTGATAAGCGTATTGGCCTGAAGCATCTCTTTCCCAGCAAGTTGTGATCTCTGTTCTGTGTTCTCATCCTTCCCAAGTTTATAAACAGGCAACCCACACTGCTCATTATTCCCAGAAACACGGAGTGTTTCCATCTTCCCATCAATTGGTCTAATTTGGTCACACGTGATGCAAGATTTTAGAATATCTTCTTTGGAAACAAAACCAGGAACCTTACCAGAAGAGTCAACAGTAGATTCATGAACAGGAGGGCCTAAATTTTGGGAAGGATTACTTCTCGCAGGAGGAATTTCATTACCAACAGTTTTGTTCATCAAGGCATCCTGTTTAACCGGGTACTGCAAGGGAACAGAAGACTGCTGGAGGACATCTTCTTGGCGGACTGGAGGGGCGTTGCCCACAGATGTACTAACAGGAGGCTGCAAATCACCTGACAACCCCATCACACCACGAGAATACATCATCATAGGATTATCAGAAGTGTCTAGTTTCTGCAGTATAATCCTTTCACTATCATGTCGTACCCCAGGATTCTGTGAAAACCCAGCTGCCTCTACTTGAGGTGTTCCAACTTCATGATCTTTATGTGCACTAACCCTCAGTCGAGCTCCACTTCCTGGATGTTCAAGTGCACCTTCCCCCAAGGGTCCAGTTACCACAACTCTGTCTGTAGGTGTGGCTCCAATATTGTCTTCAAAATGACTCTGGTAAACCGGGCTTGAGTCAGAAACAGTGCTTGCGCTGTCTCTATGGCCCTGTATCAAGGTATCCGAATGGGCATGAGGAAGTGCTTTCTGACACAAATAACAGTCCTCAAATTGCCCAACTTTCTCAGGAAAAATTACCTGTTGATGATGTACCCATCCATCAGAGAAGACAACATGCTCACTCTGTGGCACAGGATGCCAACCATAACCTACCGACTGCACTGGCAGAGAGGCTTGTGTTGGTATCATCCGGTTTTGTAAAACTTTGTAGTTCTGGTCACCAGGATGCTGAATAACCCTCGGCCCAAACGAACTCTCTTCATTATATGGATCTCCCCTGGCTTGCTGAGGATGGATGTACTGTTGAAGCACATTAGGTTTTGTAATGACATGAGGAGATGAGGAAGTCACTGTTGTGTGCACTGCAGGAACAAACTGATGAGGCGCAACAGCTGCAGCATTATCCCTCAGCTGCTGGTGATCAGCACGCCTATAGACAGACCCAGACATACCTAGCAACTGAGAATTTGTGTACCCAACCTGGGTACCAAGCTGAGGATCCATAAAAGCCTGCACATAAGACCCAGGCACAGGGTAATCCATTCCACCAGGCTGCTGCACATTAAATCCTAAAGGTTGCTGGTGGTGCAGCTGCTGTTGCTGCTGACCTACAGATGGCAAAGTCCTCTCTAACTCAACATCTGGTTTAGAAGGCAAGTTTTGGGGATGACCGGTCATCGATGCCGGGATACCCAACTGCACAGGCATAGACAAACTTTCAGCATACATCACAGCATTCGGACCTACATATACCAATCTTGGGGCAGTGTCCGAAGAAATATTCACAGTATCTCTAGAGGATATCAAAGCAGGAGATGATGGTCCATCACTCTCCCCTTGACCAGGACCCAAGCCATCAATGGCCTCAGATCCACTCGGCAAACTATCAGAATTCTGAGTGGATGTTCCACTGGCAATACTCTCCTTCCTTGTAATTCCTCCACCACCCGCAACATCCAGAATCCCGTTCACAGCATTGACGTATCTCTGCCCGCTATCCTGTGGATCACTAAATTGAGCAACAGTAGAGGACTCAACTTCCAGAGCAGAAAATAAGAACACCCGAAGCTTCGCCGATCCATCTGAAGAGTATGAAACGAGTTTTTCATACTCTTCCATCATGTTTTCTAAGTCTTCTGGACAAGAAACCGATACAAGTGCATCAAGATCCTCGTCCGGGAGCTGATACTTGATCAACACAGGTTGGCCACAAGTATCAGTCATCTTATGTACCAATTCTTGAAAGCTAACATCTCTTCTTACACTTATAATCCGAGTCTGGCCTCCAACATATCTTAATGCCCCATCACTCGGTCTCGGAAGGATCTTTCCCCCAAAACTACACAAGAACTTCACTTTCTTCACCGAAACCGAATCTTCGCCACCTTCATCGTTCACCTGATCGGCAGCATTGATCCCACCGCGGTTAACAAGATTTGGAGTATCGCCAAGACCAGTTGGGGCAACACCACCGGACCCAACAGGAACAGTTGGGCGAGGACACCAAGCCGTCACCGCAGGATTCCCAAACCCTAACCCCATAATCGCGGCGTCGGAAACTGTTGCCGGATAGAAAACTGGCCTAGACCTAGGGCTAATACCATCACGAACAGGATTCGTGATGAAAGCCTCAACATTCCTCCCGGCCGTCGTACTACCGGGGGCAATATGAGGCTCTTCCACAATAGTCCGAGGCAAGTTTACGGGGGGGAGATATTTAGGAATGGAGTTCTGATCAATCGCCATTGACGAGAGAAACCGAAAGAAACCAACTCCGAATCAAACAAAGAAAGCTAGGCCCTTTTAATTTGAATTGGAAGCTTCAAGAACGACAGAGTTTTAGATTCCATTATCAAAACAAAGAAAACCCTATTGGAATAGACAGAGAAATGTCTTTGAAGCTTCACATATAGGTACGTGTAACGCCAAGTAAGGAATCAAACAAAAAAGTGAAGAAAGGTAGAGATAAGTACCTGCTGTAAGACCGGATGGATGAAGAAGAAAGAGAAGAGAATTGGGTCGGTGCGGTTTCAAACCGAGAACAAGTTCGCAATGACAGGCGTCTCAACGAGCGCTGATACTCTGGTTTGACGTTTGC
This sequence comes from Buxus sempervirens, assembly GCA_947561395.2. Classification (NCBI taxonomy): domain Eukaryota; kingdom Viridiplantae; phylum Streptophyta; class Magnoliopsida; order Buxales; family Buxaceae; genus Buxus; species Buxus sempervirens. The sequence goes on from OX387189.1 coordinate 37,405,447, forward strand.
CTTTGCCTCTTTTCCTCTGGTTGATTGATCTGTAATCTCTCTCTCTCTCCCCCCTTTAATAATTTTTATCTTTAATCTATTGAAACGGTCTCAGCGCTGAGGTGGTAGAAAAGGAAGGCGAGAATCTGTTAAGTGATTAATGGCGATTCTTTTCTGGTTTTTAAGGAATCCGAATTGGAGAGGCGAAGGCACGTGGATAAATACATGCAGAGTCTCTTTGAAAACGAGAGAGAGAAGTGGATGTTGGAGCCTTCTAGCTTCGTGAGGAAGAAAAGCGAGAAGGTGGGTCTCACATTGCGACAACGCCGACAAGATGTGTGGTTTTGTGGGGTTCCATTTCTTTACCTGGCCTTGTTGGGTTTTTATATTGGAAAATTGGTTTTTATTTATACTTTTTTTAAATAATTCAGATTTAGTTGGCCGATTTTTGAAAATTGAAAATTAGTGATACTTTTTTAAATAATTGGGATTCAGTATTATTTTACTATTCGTGAAGAATTACTTTCAAAAATACCCTAAAAAAAACCTTGCAAACCTCAGTTGTACCTAAATGAATGAAAAGGTTTTCAAAGTCTTTTGAGGGTACTTTTGGAAGAAATTCTTCGTAAATAGTAAAATGACACTAAATCCAAATTATTCAAAAAAATATAATTAATTCCCAAATTTTAAGAATTAGCAAATTAAACATGAGTTATTTTAAAAAATATTACTAAAAACCAATTTCCCCTTTTTATATTTGGTTTAACACTGCCCAGCACCAGTATTTTTTTGTTAATTTGGAGTTAGGGGGTTGGTTCCTTAGATAAGAAGCAAAGAAATGGATCTCAGTCCCTATTTGTTTATTTTATGTTTCTATATATAAAAAGAGATCTAGTCTTTGTTGGTTTGTTTCCCATTTTTTATTTTTCTTAATTTTAAGTTTGATTTGGGATTGTAAGTCTGAAAGGTTGGTGGGTGTTACTTGAGTTGTAAAGCCATGTGGTGGAGCCATGGAGGTGGTGGTTGTGGTGGATGTAAGCTTCCATGGTCTTTCTCTTTTGGATAAATGAAAGAAAAAATGGTCTCTTTTGGATAAATTAAAGAAATAATGGTTTTGTGTTTATGGTGGATTGGTTATGTTGTTTGGATTGGTCCCACTGGGACTTCTCCCAATGTGACCATGTCCCTAGGCCTAGATGCTACCAAGTGGAGGGAGTTGTGATGTCATAAAAACAAACGCGTTTCTGCTTTTTATATTGGGCGATTTTCTATTAATTTGGTCCGAGGGTGTTAGTTAGTTAGTTAGTTGGAGAAAGATATTCGGTTATTTTCTATTATTAACTTAGTTGGAGAAAGATATTCACTACTTTGTGTTGAAGCCTCTTTTTAATCAGGTGGAGTGGTTTTATTGTTTGGAATATGTGCTTTGGAAGGCAGAAATGACCAATCTGTATTATGTTGTATTCGGTAATTTTTCTGTTTCAAAATTTATGTCTTGTCTCCAACAATTAATTCTATAACTACCAATTCTAACTAACTATTTTAAATGTCTTTTCAATAGTCAAATTTGCAAAAAAGTGCCTTTAGTGAAAGGGTGCCTTTATCTTGGAAAAGGTATATACCTTTACATTGTGGAAGGTTGCATTTATCTTGAACAGTCACGTATTATCTAAAAAACACATCTATTATCTTGAAGAGGTGCATTCATAGGGTTTAAGCAAATGCATAAATAGGGGGTCTTCACAACCCATTCCATTCATCCTAATGCTCCCATTCTCTCTCCCTCTTGTCTTCCTAAAGACATTTTGTCTCTCTCTTGTCTTGAGTTCTCTTATTTCTAAGTGCTCTCTCTCCTCTGTCCTGAGTGTTCTGTTGAGTGATACATTTGAGGTTCGTAGTCCGAAAGGTGTGCCATGCAGCTTACCATGCTATAAAAGTCATTGTATCATGGAGGACGGACATCCTGACACTTGCTGCATCAAGAGAGTTATTTCCTAGAGGGGGGTGAATTTAGTTTTAACGGCAGTGCATTAAGTTGTATGCCTCGACTAAACCGATAAGTGTTTCTTTCTTATCTTATATTAGTTTTATGTACATCGAGTATGAGTCTGCATATTTTCCAACATATTATCCGAGCATATGTGACTTCTCTCAATGTGACATGTCCTCAGGCCTAGATGCTACCGAGTGGAGGGGGTTCTGATAGGGATGAAATCTTCTACTATATCTACTTGAATTAGCTCCTGCTATGTCCGTGAGATGCTGTCACATGGAAAAACACTAACTGTGATGCTACACATGATAGCATCTCACGGCCACAGCAATAGTTAATTCAATTAAAAATAGCACGTGACAAACGTGTTTAGCCAATACCAAACCCTAACCCGCTGCCCCCTTTCAGGTTGGTAACAAAACTAGTCAAGGTTGACCCAATTGTATAAAAAAATGCAAAAATATGGTTTTTAATATAATATATCAATTCATAATACATTTATTCATTAGATAAGCATTTTATATTAGTTTACATTAAGGATACGTTCAAGGAGGGAGGGGGTGGTGTTACCCTTTAACATGCATGCCCATTGCAATCCCTTAAAAGGGCTCTCACAAAGATTCTCTTTCAAAATAATTTAAGAAAGAAATGAAAAGAAAAGAAAAGTGCTCTTTTATTTTCTTATCCACTATTTTCTACCCAACGAAAAATAGCCTTTCGGAGATTTTAAACTCTCTTCCAAAGCTTAAGCATCCAAAAAAGGGGGCAAGGAAACCCTCTGCATAGATTGCATAGCACCCTATATATGATCGCTTGTGCAATAAAAGAACACAAAAACGGGTTACCCATCTTTCCAGTCATCAATACAACCCGCTCCCTTCCCCGCGTGTAGTCAAACCATCCTCTATGCAACCATTCCTCTCAAATTCTCCTCGATCCTCCTTCTGTATAAGTCTCCAATGAAATTGATACACTTTTTTTTTTTTGGTGGAGAACACAGCAACATTGTATTAAGATCTTTTGGAAAAAATTACATTTTGAGCATCCGCCATTAAAGCCATACAGATAGCTTGGGGGGGTTTTTTAATCCAAACACAAGGGAATTGATCAATTGCAAAGCTTGCAAGCAAATCTACTACTTGATTCCCTTCTCTAAGACAGTGAGAGTAATGAAGAATCGGAATCCTATTGCAAACCTCTTTCAGACCATTTAGGATGCCACGAATTTCCAAGGATAATTTGAGTTTGAACCAGCAAGAAGTTGAATAATAGATTGGGAATCTCCCTCCAGAACAACATGAGAAAGGCCGAGCACCAACGCTAGTTTAATTGCTTCTAAAGCAACCGTAGCCTCCGCTTGTATAGCTGAATCTACCACAATAGTAGACACAAAGGCAGCCACAAATTTCCCATTAGAGTCACGACATACACCTCCAATAGCTGCCTTCTGGGTTGATTTTCGCCAAGCACCATCAAAATTTATTTTTGTGAAAGGATGTGAGGGGTGGGTCCAATTAACCAGTCTGTGTGTTCTACTTGCTTGAACAACAAAATTCTTCTTGATGACCAATGAAATTGATACACGCATCTTTGAATTGATTTTTGAACCTTAAATGCTCAAGAATGCTTGTCAATTTGAAGGATGCGTATATTAATCTCATTGGAGACTGTGGTTCAAGGAGTGGACCGAATATTTGACAGAGGAATTGCTCCGTCCTTATAAATCAACCTATGATCGGACGGGTTCATCTTAATGATGACCAATATGGATGTCGGTGTTTGGATTTGGATATGCCTTTTTAAGTCGCGGCTGAACCTGAAGATTACACCTTTAGAATTTAGCATTTCGGAGAAATTGACGGGAACGAACGAAACGTGTCAGTGAAATTCCCTTTCCCGTAAAGCGGGGTCGGACGGTGGATGAGGATAGAATCATAGAATATTCCTTTTTAATTTAGACCTGCTGGACTTGGCGTCGTCGTGACTTTCTCCTTTTGCCATTTTTAGTCGATCAGCTGTCAGCCCACCCAGCGATGAATGGGGAATTTTAGAAAGAAATCGGAATATTTTTTTTCTAGAATATACTATTGTTGCTCCAAAAATGGGCCAGTATGGACACGTGTCGAAGGTGGTGATGTGTCCCACCGGGCGTGCCAAAAAAGGATGTTGCTCCAAAAATGGGCCGGTGTGGACACGTGTCGAAGGTGGTGATGTGTCTCTACGCGGGCGTGCCAGTATCGTTTGATATAATAATTTTCGAGTCGATTCCTGACCCCGGGCACCTGTTCCGAATCTGAACCGGGATCGGTTCAGTCGTACTGCAAGTCACCTGTAATAAAATCGGTCAGGCGATGTTATGAAGACTAGGGGTTCGGTCTTCGTTCTGGGTTCTTGTAAGTGTTTGAAAGCGAAAGCAACTAACGGCACACAAATCCTTTATTAATAAATCGGCCGAATAGCCGAAAGCGACAACAGATAATCCTCAAAATGGAAACAAAAGTATAAAAGAAAACTGACAGGGCTTGCAGGACTGGCCTGTCCTGGTCTTATAGCCGTGATCGGGTATAAGCGCAGGAGGAAGGGGGCGGCTGCTAGCAAAGCCAATTCAGGGGGTTCACCTTGGATTGCTGCTTACCCGAAAATACACAAGTCACCTGGCGTGAACAGAGCGAGTCTCGGGACCGGCTGCTCGGGATTCTGAAAAGACAGAACTGCGAGTCAGGGGCGGCCTCAACTTACTCTCCGGTGGCAGGATTCTGGTGTTAATCGGAGTAAAGAGGGGTCGAAGATGTCACTGCGACTGGAAGCAGTGAGAGAAGTCCTAGTTTATCCGTCTGTATTAGAGGGGATAAAGGATCACGGATGATCAAAATAATATAATAACCGGTTGCGGTTGTGTGGATTGTGTCCTTGAGCTCTTCGAATTGGGGCCTTTTATAGCCGCTCCTTGACGGTTGCTCAACGTCCTACTCTCGCACGATCTTCATGGCGGTTGGTTATCTTCAGTTCTCTGTTTCAAAGCGATAACCGCCCGGCCATGATCTAAAAATAGTTTTATTCTTGAACGGCCGATGGCACGATCTTCTGATATTTATGGTTTTGTCGTATTGGCTTGCATGGCTCGAACCGCATTCTTCTGTGTGCGTGCTGACGTGGCCTGCTCAACCCTTCAAAGTCTATGGGCCTTGATGTCGTGGCCTAATCAAGCCACCTAGGCACCACGTGTCCTTCTCTTATTCGTCGGTTATATAGGGTGTAAACATTGCCCCCCTACTTACTTGTGACGCCGTCATCGGTCGGTGTGATGAGTAAGTATTTCGGGTTTTTCAAAATCTGTCCGTCGTTTGATGTGAAAAGATCGCGCCGTTTCCCCACGATCGTAATGATGAAACTTTTCGGATTTCATCTTCTATAAAGTACCACAGCCGAGATTTTACTTTACTCTTTCTTTTTGGCTGTTTGTCTTTTCTTCTTCTTTGTCTTCAATGGCGGGCACTCTCATATACTATCCTTCTCCAGTCGAAGTTTTCGGCGGCTCGATATCTGTAGGCCCCTTCATTTGTGCCAGTAATGCTCCTTTGGAGGCCCCGACTGAGAAAGTGAGGGGCCCTTTACTCTTTACTGACGAGAAGAATCTCAATCTACCTCTTCGCTTTCGAAATTGGCCGACTGCTTACCCTGAATGGAAAGCCTGGGTTGACCGCATGAAGGATCGTTTTGCCGTTGTTTGGCGTAAGACAGGTATTTATGACATGATTATCTTTTCCTGTCACTATATTCCCTGCAATCGCGATCTTCTCTGTGCTATGAGTTCATTCTGGAATGCTCAGACCAATACCTTCAATTTCCCTTGCGGAATGATGACTACTATCATGGATGTCTGCTTTATCACTGGTTTCTTCGCAACTGGTCATGAGATCCGGGTCGGTATGGCGGACCTTAAGGATTACCAGCATTTACCTCCGATGGAAGTGGGTGACAAAGGGAAAGAGGTAGAAAAGAAACGAAAGCAACCCTCAACGAAGAATAACAGGACTTTCAAGAAGGCACGATCTTCTCGGCCAAAAGGTATTGTGTTGTCCGAGAATGAACCTTCACCGTCAGAGAGCGAATCTCCACCAACTTCAATTCATTCTTCTTATCGGTCCTATATCAAGGACTGTGCCAAATTCCGGCCTCCAGCTTATGCAGATGAGGTGGAACACTTCTACTTTCTTCTTTATTTTTTCTGCAACTTTGTATTCTGTTCCAAGACTCAAGCAGTTACCAAAGAGTATTACTCATTGGTCAAGTTAATTCTGGGTGAGTATGAAGTTGCCCTTGCTCCTTACTTTTTATCGGTTTTGTACCGTTCACTTCAAGAGTTTGTTCATGGCACCCTTCAGAATCCTGGGGGGCCATTGTGGTTCCTCCAATTTTGGGCTTATCATTATTTTCCATCCCAGTTTTATGCTCAAGTACCGATCACTCCCAACATGCCTTCTGATTTTGGTGGCTACGCCTGTTTGGCTGCCACTCCAGCTGTTCTATCTTTTTCCGAATGTTTCCGTTTCTTTTTCAATCTTCACCATTTTCCTACTCCTCCTTTTGAAGTCTCCGCGAATTCTCCCGGTTTTCTTTCAATGGTAGATGACATAACTGACGAGCAGCATCTTATCTGGGCCAGTTTTCTGAAGGCTCGAAATTTAAATTATGCTGTGAAGTCAATTAACAAGAAACCGGGGTTTGAGGTATACTTGCCCAATTGTGTCGGCCGGCAATTTCAATGTGAACAGAGGATCCCCCTATTTGATGTGGATGGTTTGTTCACAATTAATGCCAAATCTGTTGATCGGCCGTCTGTCACTGTAGCCGAAGCTGCCGACATGGAAGATGCTTATAGAGTTGCTGCCGTTGAATTTCAACTTCCCTTTCTTCCTCGTCGTCACGACTGTCGCTGTGATTTCCATGTTTGGTGGAAATCTTTGTGGAACAACATCTGCTGTTATTCGGCCGATTATTATCTGGAAAGACTGGGTCTGTTTGAGCCTTTAGCTTCACCTATCCAAGAAGGTACATTCTTATCTTTCTTGTTTCTGATCCGCTTGATGTTTACTCAGTTTTTCTGTCATTAGGTAAAGTTCCGCCTCTAGCTTTGGAGGCTAGTCCACTTGAACTTTTGCCTGAACCTGTCCAAGAATATATCAGTTCAGCTATTCGGTCACCCGGTGGAATACCGTTTCTTACCTTGGAGGCTCATGCTTCCCTTTCCGGGGAATTGGCCGAAGATGATGCTTTGTCACCAGAATGTCCTCTCTCGATTGTCCCGTATGAAGATGATGAGGATCCTGATGATGTTCCACTACGACGGCGTCCTCGGAAGGTACTGAATCTTTATTGCTCATCTTTTTAGTTTTATCTTTCTTTCTGACACCTCATTCTTCTAGGCTTCGAGTTCCTCGGGTCCAACTGCTTTTTCTTCCAATGTTATGGAATCTTCTTCGGATCTAGTTGTTGATCCCATGTCTGTTTTTGATTCGGTCAATTTCTCTGTTCCTACCGAAACATTGGATTCTCCTGGTAGTGTCGTTGCAGCAGCCCCTTTAGCGCTTCCTGAAGGTCAGGAGCATTTATCCATTCGAGAGGTTTCTTCAGAAAGAATTCCGTCTCCCGACTTACCTCCTGGATATGAGCAGAGTGCTGCCCTTCCGGTAGTTGAGATTGCAACGTCTATCATTTCTATTGGGCCTTCCGACCCTTCTGCCTTGGCCGATATTCCTTCTAATTCTCCTGTTACAGCAGCGGAAGTTGATATTGATCGGCCGAAGCAAAAGCTTGTTGAATTGGGGGGTTCCAGTTCATCGCTTATTCCTTCTTTTGCTGCGGGATCACCCCCTGGTGATGGCCATGGCCGATTGGACACTATATTGAACGATGTCTGTTCTACTCTCTCATCGGATGGTTCATCTGAGCCCTTATCTCCAACAAGTATCCGATCGGAGGTTATCCGCCTCCTCTCTCCAGGCATAATTGGTATTTCCGAAGAGACTCTTACCCGTGTGATGGCGTTGGCTGCGCAGCTTCGGGATCTCTCTTATGTATCTCCTGACGTCAAATCGGTGTTCTCTCAACTTACTCTCCTTTACCCTTATAAAGTTGTCTTTGACCATCTTTCGGCCAAACTACATGAAATGAGTAATACGGCCGATTCTGTTGATGGCCGATATCAACTTTTGCAACAGTTGAGGAATGAGCGCGAGATTTGTCATCATCAGTATATTGAAACGGTCCACCGTATAAACATTATTGATGATGATATTTCGGCGGTCGACCGTCAGATTGCTGAGTTTCAGTCTAGGAGGTCTGATCTTGTAAATCAACGGGAGGAACTTCTTCGTACGAATAACGCTACTGATGACACCTTGAAAGAGAAGACCCGTCAGTGCATCGAGATCTCCCATGAGCTGAAATCGGAGATAGAGTTGGCTCGAGGTTCTTCTCTGCTTCGGTCCACTTTGGTTGAAGAAAAACGGTCTGCCCAAGAGTCTTTTGACCGTATATATTCTGCCATTTTAAATACTTTTTTGTAAAGCATTTAATGAATTAAATTCTTTTTTGGAATCCATTTTGCCAACTGTCCTGGCCGTCAGAATAGGCTCCTTTTTCGACAAAGTTTATCTTTTCAATTTGATTCGTCCGTATGATCTTTACCCTTAAAAACGCTTTATTCGAGAAGATATTCAGCCGCCGTTTCGATTTCTTCGGGAAGGCGATCGTACTATCAGCACCTTTTTCGGGAAGACAGCAGTCTTATCAATGCCCTTCTCGATATTTTGAATCATTACGAGCTCTCCTTCCTGCACACGTTTCCTTGCTTCGTTTCATCTTCTTCTTCCTTCGAGCTTTTCTTCTCTGGTTTCTGATATTGATCATGGCGGACGACAACCCTAATGACTTGAATCTGTTCCTTGACGGTGAGGATGGTCCTATTCTTGGTCCATGCACTGATGAAGATACGGAAAAGGCCCCAAAAGTCCTGCACTCTTCCTACCACTTGATCGGCGCCTCTGATCCTGTGAGGTGGGGTAGTCTGACTACTCTTCCTCGTTCCTGGCCTAAGTGTTCCCCTGAGTGGAACAAATGGGTTGAGCGGTTACGGTCTTATTATATGGAGACCTAGGTTAGGCTCGGGTTGGCGGAGATGATCTTCTATTCCACTTTCTACATTCCCTTCAACCCTATTTTACTTGGGGTGGCCTCATTTTTCTGGTGTCGGGGTTCCAACACCTTCTCTTTTTACCATGGACCTATGACACCTACCCTGCTGGATGTTTGCTGCATCACAGGTCTTTCGGTCCTTGGGGAAGAAATAGATTCTACCCTGTCCGTTTTCTCATCTTCTATCTTTAACACCGCTCATGCTTCTTCTTCTTTCGGCACCTTCGTCCGTGCTGAGCGAGTTTCAAATACCGATAATCCTCCTTCCCTTCAAGAGCATTGCTCTTTCTTGCTGTTTTTTCTTTGCCACTTTTTCTGCTGTGGCCCATCTGCTCAGATGGTAAAGGAGTTTGCCGGTATTGCGGTAGCCCTTGCCCATGGTCGCCGTCTGGCTCTAGCCCCTTTCTTTCTCAGCCAGGTCTACCGTGGTTTACACAGTCTGTCCTCCGGCCGATTAGGGGTTGCCAGTGGCCCTCTTTGGTTCTTACAATTCTGGTTTTACGAATACTTCCCCGGCTTTTTCTGTGCAGCCGTAGACAACCCTTTCCCTAATTATTATTATGCCGGCCGTCGCTGGCTTACCGCGACGCCCATGCAATTGTCTTTCAGGGCTGTTCTTGATTTCTTCCTGGTAGGTCTACAGGAAAATAATCCTCCTTTATTCCATCGCTTTTCTTTAGACCAATTTCATGGGTCTCCCCTTTATGCCGCCATCAATTCTTCTCCAGAGGCTCGCCGACGTGCTACGGCCAGTTTTCTTATTGCCCAGGAGTTTCCTTTTGGCTTGCATAACCGAGATGCTCCTGCCACTTCTAGAAGTGAAGGGGTGGAAGTATATCTGCCGCATTTCGTCAGTCGGCATCTTGGTTATGGCCAAGGCATTCCTCTTGTGGTGTTTTCATCTACCAATGGTGGCTCTCGGTCCGTCCTGAGCCCTAGTTATCTGTCATTAGCAACTTGTCGGTTTCGCAATCTTTCTGATCGTTTCCGCCACTATCCTCTTCCCCGGGAATCCTCAGTCGAACCTTCCTTTCGTAGATGGTGGGCTCAGCTTTACTCTGACTTTGTCCGGCTTGATGCAGAGTCGTATACTGCGCTATTTCGACCGAATGCGGTCGATATAGCAAGTATAGGCAAACTCCGTGGGTATTATGAGGCCCGTTACCCAGGTAACTTTCTTTTATGTCCTTGTAAATTGATCTTCTCTATTCGGTCGCGTCTGACTTTCTTTTTCTTTATTAGATGATCCTCGATCCTCCAATGTGAAGAGTAAGAAAAAGAAAGCTGAGACGTCGGTCACCTTTAGCTGGAGGCGACCTTCCAAGGCTTCTGCCAGTCGGAGCAACCCTTCCTCCAAACAGTCGCCCTTGAAAAAACGGAAGATTGGTGAGGTATCGGATGATCGTGCTTACGTTACCCGTTCCAGTTTGCGACTCCGAGTTCAGCCTCCGGGTGAGCGTGTCGTCGTGGCTGACGATTCTTCGGACGAGGAAGAAGATATCGATTTATCTCGTCCTCAGCATGGGCCCCCAGTTCATTCTGGAAGTAGTGGTAGATCAACTCCCATGCCGACTCCTCCCCGTGCATTTCATTATGTTAGTCCTCCATCCCGTTCCTCAACTCGATTTGTCACTCCTCTGGCCGATCCGTCGCCTAGTGCATCTAGGCCGGCTCCTTGTCCCGTGGTTGATGCAGCCGGTCCGTCCACTTTTCCTGGTGCTGCTTCCTCGGGTTCTTCTTCTGGTGAATTACCTTCTGAGCCAACAATTCCTATGGCCAAAGAAGAAAACTATAGACCCCTCCCTGGTACTTGCTTCGGATTTGTCAGATTTTGCTTCATGGAAGTGGACCGTTGTCTTTCATCTCCAGAATTTCATGACCTTCGTCCAGCATTTCTTTCGGATTTTGACAGTTGGAACGAACTCCGCTCCTTTGTTCTTCATCAGCCTGAAGAACTTTCTGACGAGGAACTGTCAGAAGTTCGATTGTTGATATGTAGAGCCGTAGTGATGAATTCTCGCGGGGATCGTTCAACCGGAGATCGGCTGACGTCCATGCTTGGGTTTTACAGTACCGTACCGCAGCTAAGGGAAGCCATGGACTTTCTTCGTTCTGTCAACGTGAGATGTTCCGATTTTCGTCAAGAAATTCGTGCTGTATATGGTCATAATCGCCAGTTGGAAACTTTGAGGTGGTCTCTTCATAAAAATTCTCTTGGCCAGGGCTCTATTGCAGGTGACCCATCGGATACTGCTCCGGATGACTTATCTCGGCTACAATCTGAGGAACACAGTCTTAAAGAATCTATCCAGACTCAGATGCTGCTGATCGAATCGAGCCGTCACCGTTTGGAGGAGCATATGAGGGATGAAAGGGAGGTGGAGGTACGTCGAGCTGAGATGCAGTTGCTATTGGAGCGGGCGAAGTATGATCATGCCCGATTTAAAACTTGGTTTGAAAGGTAAGGTTATAAAACCTTTTCTAAACAATTATACCGTTTGTTCGGTATTCACTTTTTGATGATAATGCCATATGGCTGGCATTTTAAACTTTATTCAGCCGACTTCTCGGCTTTTTATTTAAACGGTAGTTTTTTGCATGCTTTTTAGATGCGTAACATACTCGTTTTATTTCATATCTACTGCTCGTCATGGAAAGACTAGAACTTAAAAAAGGAATAAGAATGTTTTTATTTCAACATTGATCTTTCATACAACCAAAGCTGAGCTCTTCTGGCTCTTTCATACAATCAAGGCCAGATGTTTCAGCCGGGGCCTGATAATACAACCGGGGCCGATATGCCCCTGAAATTGCTCCGCACGCCAACCATAGATGGTGTTAGCGATGGGCAATTTAATCAAAGGGGCAAGAGGAAAGAGGGGGGAATGGCGACTACTCCGACCGGCGTAAATGTTGGTCGGAGGAGAGAACTCTCGCCTCTACCCAGAACTCGGTGGGAGAACACCTACCGTGATGGGGTCAGCGAGAGTGGAGTCGCCTTTTCCGATCCCGCCCATTCTCATGAAGTCATCGGCTTTGTTGACTTCTTCTTCTCCGATCGTCTCCGTCGTCGGCTCTTGATCTTTCGCCATTTCTTCTCTGCTTCCCTTTCTTGAAAGAATGGCGAGCATTGCCTTAGTATTTATAGACCGATCGTTAGAAAGAAGATCAATGGGTTTGAGCGGATCTCGAAGAGATTTCCTATTTTAGTCTAATCCGCACTGTATGTCGGCGCTTCGATTTGACAATGCCATTTATTTGGCGTTGCAGGTACCGAACAGTAGATATTTTATTTTATTCCTGATTTTCCTCAGGTTGGTTATTGATTTCGCGGCTTTCCCATAGAGTGGGAAAGTACCGTTTCAAAAACTGGCCGTTGATAATCTTCTTTTCTTGGCCATCTAATGACTGTATATGGTATGCCCCCCGGGCAATACCTTGCTGACTTGTAATGGTCCTTCCCACGTGGGGGACCATTTTCCATATAAGGAATCTTTTTTCCCTATTGGCAGAAGGGTTTTCCACACTAAATCTCCTTGAGCGAATGATTTGTGTTTTACTCGGCGATTATAGGATCTTGCAATCCTTTGCTTGAGGGCTCTCTGCCGATCCAGGGCTAGCCTCCTCATCTCTCCCAAGTCTTCTAATTCAACTAACATTGCTTCCGTGTAATCCTTGGGAGTGAAATTATTCTGAATAGCCACCCTCAACGATTTGACCGTGATTTCGGCCGGAATAACTGCCTCATGACCGAAGGTTAGGGCAAAAGGGGTAGTTCCAATAGACGTCTTGTAAGACATTCGATACGCCACAATGCTTCAGATAGGAGTTTATGCCAACTTCTTGGCTTATCTTCAATCATCTTTCTTAGGATATTTTTCAACACCTTATTCGTTGCTTCAGCTTGTCCGTTTGCCTGTGCGTAATAAGGTGTAGATTGAATCATTCTGATGCCATATGTTTTGGCAAATTCAGTCACTTCTTGTCCTACAAAAACGGTACCTGAATCGGTCGTGATGGTTTCGGGGATTCCGTATCTGTGAATTATCTGTTCCCTGATAAACTCAATCACATCCGATTGTTCCACTTTTTTCAAAGGTTTGGCTTCCACCCATTTGGTGAAGTAATCGGTGGCTACTATGATGAAGTTGTGTAGACCGGTCGAAGGAGGATACACTTTTCCAATTAAATCCATTGCCCAACCTCTGAAGGGCCATGGCTTGAATATGGTTTGCAATTCGAATGCCGGCACCCTCTGAACTGGTCCATGTTTCTGACATTCCTGACATCCTGCAGCAAACATCTGACAATCTTTCAAGATTGACGGCCAGTAATAACCATGCCGACGTAATAACCATCGCATCTTGACTCCTGCTTGGTGTGCGCCACAAATCCCTTCGTGCACTTCGGCCATTATTAACATGGCTTCTGTTGGGTTAACACATCTAAGTGGGATGTCCTCAATACTCTTTTTATATAACTCATCGCCCAGAATGAAGTAGTTGGCAGCTTTCCTTTTGGTCGATCTGCTAGTCTTTATAGTAGGATCTTTAAGATATCCCCAGATCTCACCTCTCCAATCCTGTCTTATTGTCTGGTTACAACATGCCAGTGAATCCACCAGAAATGGTCTTTTCTCGGAGTTGGGGAGAGATTGTATGGTCACCGTTCTAACTGAATCGCGCAGTTTGAGTCCGGATGCCAACTGGGCCAGTTCATTAGCTTGATAGTTTTCCTTCCTTGGCCGATGTTCGAATTCAATTCTATTGAACTGCTGGGCCAAGAATCTCGCCCTTCGCAGCAACAGTACTAATGACTCGCTATTGCAGTTATATATGCCATCCATTTGCTTCAAGACGAGTTGGGAATCTCCAACAATATTAACCGCTCGAGCACCCATTTCCCATAGAATTTCCAACCCTATAATTGTAGCTTCAAACTCTGCCTGATTGTTTGTGGATAATTCTTCAAGTTGAAATGCATGTTCGTGCTTGTCACCAGTGGGTGAGGTTATTACTACTCCGATCCCAGAAGCAAACTCTGTTTTTGAGCCATCAAATTCCAGTGTCCATGGTTGGAATTCGGCATAGCAAAAACTGGCATGAAATACCGGGATATCCAATTCTTTTTCCTGTACACTAGATGGATGATCGGCCAAAAAATCGACCAATGCTTGTCCTTTTACCGCTTTCTGCGGTACATATTTGAAGTCGAACTCCATTAGAGTCAGGGTCCATTTTCCGAGTCTACCACTCACTGTAGGCCGAGTGAGCATGTACTTGACCACGTCAGTGGCTGCTATGACGAAAATTTCCTTGGCCGACAGGAGATAATGTCGTAATTTGGTAGATGCATAATAGAGTGTGAGACACAACTTCTCTAGATTAGTGTACCTTTCTTCCACTGGAGTCAAGAATCTACTGAGGTAATAAATAGCCTGCTCATACCCTTGATCGTTCTCTTGGGCCAACAAGACTCCAACTGAATCGCTCGCAGCCGCTATATAAAGTTTTAGCGGCCGTTCTTTTGAAGGTGGCACCAAGACTGGTGGGGTTGCCAAATACTGTTTGATGCCTTCAAAAGCGGCTTGATGGTCCTCATTCCAGATAAACTCTTCAGTATTCTTGATTTTCAATAATGGGGATAGGACCCTGATCTTCCCGGCCAGGTTTGAAATGAATCTCCTCAAGAAATTCACCTGGCCGAGCAACCTTTGTAGCTGTTTCTTATTGGCTGGTGGCTTGGCTTCTATGACCGACTTTGCCTTATTTTTATCGACCTCAATTCCTCTCTGGTGTACGAGAAAGCCTAGGAATTTTCCGGCCGATACACCAAAAGCACATTTTAACGGATTCATTTTCAAGCTGTACTTACGAAGTCGTTCAAAAACCTGCTTTAAATGCTGCAAGTGGTCCATTTCGGTCTGAGACTTTATCACAACATCGTCAATATATACCTCAAGTATTTGACCGATCATGTCATGGAAGATAAGATTCATTGCCCTTTGATAGGTTGCGCAAGCATTCTTCAACCCGAAAGGCATAACTACCCAACAATAAGTTCCTAATGCTCCAGGGCATCGAAATGCCGTTTTAGCTACATCTTCTTCGGCAATAAAGATTTGATTATATCCGGAGTGGCCGTCCATAAATGACAAAAACTTATGCCGTGATGCATTATCAACTAAGAGGTCTGCGATCGGCATTGGATATTCGTCCTTGGGCGTTGCAGAATTCAGATTGCGGAAATCAATACATACCCTAATTTGACCATTCTTTTTAATTACGGGTACAACGTTTGAAAGCCACTCGGCGTATCGTATCGGCCTAATAAACCCGGCTGATAAAAGCCGTTCTATTTCAACCTTTACTTTACATACCACGTCGTCACCCATCCTCCTTGAAGGTTGTCTGAATGGTTTAAATTCTGGCTTGATAGGGAGCCTGTATTCTACCATTTTTCGGTCCAATCCTGGCATCTCTTGATAAGTCCAGGCGAAACAGCCCGAATATTCGGCTAACAATCGTCTCATTTCTTGTCTGACCGAAGGTGGTAGTAACTTACTTATGAAAACAGGCTTTTGTTCCGCCTCTGTCCCCAGGTTGATTTCTTCTAATGGATCCTGGGTATCTACCTTCAGGTCTTCTAATTTGGCTGGTGCTGCTTGTAGGTCGGCGAGAGTAATCTCATTCCGGTCTTGTACCCTTTCATCTTCTTGTTCATTAATGAATTCGGCCGAGTTTATCATTATCTCGCCGTTTTCCAGCCATTCTTGTTCCTGCTGCCACTTCCCTATCTTTTCTTCCTGCATGTAAGCCGTCATCTTTCTTAAGACGGCTTCTGCGACTTCTGATGGTTTAACCATCATTTGGTAGTTCTTTGAGTTCGGCGACTGCGGCTACCTCTGTAATCTGTAGTTGCGCCGTTTGTAGTATAGCCGAACTTGAAGTGATCGGCTGCCCATTCTTGTCATATCCACTAAATGAAATCGGTTTTACCCCTTCGTTATAAAGGGATGCATGTGCGGCATTGGAATCCACGGCAAATGGCCGCTGGTCGGCTTTTACTTCTTCGGTCTTGCCATCCTTCCAAAACAGCAACGATTGGTGCAAAGAAGATGGTACACATTTGTTCGAATGGATCCAATCTCTTCCCAGCAATGCGTTGTATCCGGCGGATGATTCAATTACGAAGAATGCCGTAAGGGATTGCCGTGTCCCAACCGTTAGTTCGATTGGGAGGATTCCTCTAGTTCCTGTAATACCTCCTGCAAAGTTAGTGACGGTGATCTCGGAAGAAATTAAATCTGAATAAGACTTACCTAATTTCTTCAATGTGGAGATTGGGATGAAATTTATTGCTGCCCCATTATCAATTAGAATTCTATTGATAGGGATCCCGTTCATGTGCGCCTTTATAAATAAAGGTTTCAGATGTTGAGTCATGGTTAAGGATGGTTCAACGAAACATACCTCTCCTACCAGACCGATTTTGTCACCATCGGCCGGTTTCTGGTCTTTTTTCTCTTCTTCGAGATGTTCCGGATCAATCACATACAAAGCTACTGGGTCTTCCTCCTCCTGGATCTCCTCTAACCGTGGTAACTCCATGCTGGCCCCAAAAGTCATAGGTAAAGTGAGGACCATATGACAGTCAAGTGGTATCGGGGGCATCCGACCGAAACAGATTTCAGCGATTGATGCATCAGCACTCAAAGGAGGTTGACTCAGTGACTCGCTGATCTCGTCTTTGGGGGTTTCGAGCGTCAATCCCTCCGTTATCTCTACCGTAGAAGGAGTTGAGATCCTGCTGTACTCTGTTAACAATTGTTCAACTAACAATTGTTCTCCTTCTCCTCCGGCGAAATTGTCCGTCAATTCCTCGTCCGAAACCAGCCTTTCGGTCACTGCATTGGAATCGTGTTCGGGCGTAGTATCTGGAGGGATTGGTGAATCAGGCGGGCTCTTTTTGAGCCTTTGTGGTTTCGGAATGCGCCTTTTGGCAACAAACCTAGACGACCAATATGGCTCGGATGATCCAGTACTCTGTTCCTGGTATCGTCTCTTAGCTTGCTGTCGCTGCCAGCGTCGCTTCTGCGTTCTGGTCAGTTCTGCGATACTTGCCTGCGCATGGAAATGAAATTTAGGATGAGTCAATCTTTTCCAGTGACCATCCTGCATAATAGGTGGTTTTACCATTCTGGGTTTGACCCTGTTTACCATCCTATATTGTTCGTGAGTCATGTAGCCGCTATCCCTAGCGGAGCTATAGGTGGCTGCCGTCCTTGTCGGCGAGCCTACTTGTTTTCCGGAAGTTAAGTACAAAGGTCTCTTGCCCCCCTGAGTGTGGCGTGCATCTTCATACTTGACTGATTTCCCTTTGTATTGGGAATACCGGTACTCTGCTATCACTTTTTGCTTGCAGTCTTGGCAAAGGAGGCCTGGTGACATTTCTATTTTCTCCGGAATCTTGCCTGATGTATCTTTATTAACGGAAGATTCCTCTGAGGATTTAGCAACCGTTTCCGGTCGCTTTTTGGTTGCAGCTTGATTGGAAGACAATTCAGAAGGAACCGAAGCCAATTTCTTTGTTGTTTTCTCATTGAGGTCTGGTTTCCTGTCTTCTTCTATCCTGGGTTCGCGTCTGGGCTTATGCCACCACTCACCCCAGATTTCACCTTTCCTCTCTTGACGCCATGACCGTCCTTGAGTAGGTGGATACCTCCAATGGTTTCTTGGTCGTAAATTCACCTGGTTTTGCACTGGTTGTGCTGTTTTCCCCCATTTCCCTGATGAAGATCCATCCAGGTCGATTTTAAATGCTGGAGTGCGTTTTGGCAAACCAATGGTAACCATATTTGCCGACACCTCTTTAGGGAATAGTTGTGTGTCAACCTGCATCTTTTCTTTGTCGGTTTCTGCAAACTTCAGGAGCCCTTTATCAATATTCTCCTGTATCACATTACGAAGCACAGTACATTCATTAGTTTCGTGAGTTTTCACCCCGTGCCATTTACAAGCTTTACCCTTGGCCGTCACATTGGCTGGGATAAAAGGATGGTCTTTGGTCAGTCTGAAGAATCCTTGTTTCAAAAGGTATTCAAATACTTCAGTCGTCTTATTTATGTCAAAGGAATAATTTCGGCTAAAAGTACTCGTCTCCTTTGTTGCTTCTGTATCCTTGGTTTTTCGGATAAGAATCGGACAGGTGATTGATTGTTTTCCCACGACTTCTACAACTCCGTATTCAAAGTTCGGGTCCTTGTAATAAGACCTGTGCGCGCGTGGGAAACGCGGCACGGGAAATCGGAGTCGCCACCGCCTGATGGGGTGCAGGCGGACACCTGGGTGCCTAATCTTGCCTATTAGGGCTTTTTGGTCTGCGGCTTGAGATTCTAAGTCTGTTCTCGGTTGTGGTTCGGGGAAGTCCGTAGACACCCCGGTCCACCCCGTCGGATGACGGGTCCCGTGGGTTCCCTGGTTTGAGTCAGCTTACATTGGTCTCACCTGATTCCTAATCCGATATGCAATTTGGTTAAGTCTGGCGGGACCACCTGAGTGGTGTGGGTCCCTTTAGTTGCTTTTATCTTGATTACTTAGGTGACCTGAGTCTGATTGGGTGGGCCCCGTTGGGAGGCCCACGGTATCCTTGGTGGGCTTAGTCAAGCCCGTGTGCCCTTGTGGGCCTTAGCCTATCCTAGGAGGCCCTTTGGGCTTTGGTTGGTGCATTGATTTTACTTTAGATTCAGATTTGAAGGTTAAGTGTTTTTTATGCGCAAGTGGGCCGGACTGGTTTATGGGCCCCTTAGGTGGGCCCACATGGTGGCCAAGTATTTTTTATTGGATTTGTCTTTTTAATGTTGCCAAAGTGATTCGGACACTGGGCTTGGGGCCCGCAGTCCAAATCTGGGCTTGTAAGCCCAAGTTACCGGAAGTTAGGGTTTGCACCCTTCCTTGGTTCGGTGGGTGGGCTTTGGCGGGCCCGGTAGGCCCTTGCCCTTGGTCTCGGCCAAACCACACAATTCATGCATCAATTTCACATAACAAGGCTCGGGTGGGCCGCATTGGGTTTGGCCCGCCCGGTTCAAATTGCTCATTTTACTTAAGTTATTTTAATGGCATGCTTTGGTGTTTACTGGGCTTGGTGGGCCCCGTTGGAAGGCCCACTGGAAGTCAAGTTGGACCGGGAGTCCAAGTCCCATGTCGGGTTTCCGGGTGACCCAGAAACCCTTTTGGTTCATTTGGCTTGATTCAGGAATGCCACCTATGTCTAGCAAACGTTACAGAATATACATCACAGAAACAGATCAAAATTGATATTTATCAAGGAGGCACTGGCTCATTATACTGGGTCCAAGGGGAGGGATTTATCAAGGTAAAGGGCATTTTCGGGATTTTTCAGGGTAAAGGGCATTTTCGGGATTTTATTTAAGGCAAAGGGCATTTTCGGGATTTTTTAAGGGTAAAGGGCATTTTCGGGATTTTTCAAGGTAAAGGGCATTTTCGGGATTTTTTAAGGGTAAAGGGCATTTTCGGGATTTTTCAGGGTAAAGGGCATTTTCGGGATTTTATTTAAGGTAAAGGGCATTTTCGGGATTTTTCAGGGTAAAGGGCATTTTCGGGATTTTATTTAAGGTAAAGGGCATTTTCGGGATTTTTCAGGGTAAAGGGCATTTTCGGGATTTTATTTAAGGCAAAGGGCATTTTCGGGATTTTTTAAGGGTAAGGGGCATTTTCGGGATTTTTCAGGGTAAAGGGCATTTTCGGGATTTTATTTAAGCAAAGGGCATTTTCGGGATTTTTTAAGGGTAAAGGGCATTTTCGGGATCTTATTTAAGGCAAAGGGCATTTTCGGGATTTTTTAAGGGTAAAGGGCATTTTCGGGATTTTTCAGGGTAAAGGGCATTTTCGGGATTTTATTTAAGGTAAAGGGCATTTTCGGGATTTTTCAGGGTAAAGGGTATTTTCGGGATTTTATTTAAGGCAAAGGGCATTTTCGGGATTTTTCAGGGTAAAGGGCATTTTCGGGATTTTTTAAGGGTAAAGGGCATTTTCGGGATTTTATTTAAGGCAAAGGGCATTTTCGGGATTTTTTAAGGGTAAAGGGCATTTTCGGGATTTTTCAGGGTAAAGGGCATTTTCGGGATTTTATTTAAGGCAAAGGGCATTTTCGGGATTTTTCAAGACAAAGGGTATTTTCGGGATTTTTCAGGGTAAAGGGCATTTTCGGGATTTTATTTAAGGTAAAGGGCATTTTCGGGATTTTTTAAGGTGAAGGTGAGGTGGGCGCACCCAAAATCGAGGTGAGCGTGAGGTGAGCACGAGGTGAGCGCGAGGTGAGCACGAGGTGAGCGCATCCAATTTTAGGTGAGCACGAGGTGAGCACGAGGTGAGCGCGAGGTGAGCGCATCCAATTTTAGGTGAGCATGAGGTGAGCACGAGGTGAGCACGAGGTGAGCGCGAGGTGAGCGCATCCAATTTTTAGGTGAGCATGAGGTGAGCGGACCCAAGCTAGGTGAGCGCGAGCTCAGCGCGAGATGAGCGTGAGCTCAGCGCGAGGTGAGCGGACCCAAGCTAGGTAAGCGCGAGATGAGCGTGAGCTCAGCGCGAGGTGAGCGGACCCAAGCTAGGTGAGCGCGAGCTCAGCGCGAGATGAGCGTGAGCTCAGCGCGAGGTGAGCGGACCCAAGCTAGGTGAGAGCGAGCTCAGCGCGAGGTGAGCGTGAGCTCAGCGCGAGGTGAGCGGACCCAAGCTAGGTGAGCGCGAGCTCAGCGCGAGGTGAGCGTGAGCTCAGCGCAGACCCTGAGTCTCTGTTTTTTCTCTCCAAACTCCATTTCCGACTGGTTTTAAGCTCTGTAACTGGTTTCTGGGGATCCTTAGAACCCCAGCAGACCTCTAACATACCTGGGAGTTAATCTAACCTAAGTTGTGAGGATCAAACCTCTTTGAAAACCTACAAATCCGAACAAAACACTAACAGAACATAATAAAATCATCCGGAAACAGACACTAACAACACCATGAATTAACAGAACCCGAATAAGGAAGAAGGGAACGGGGGCTTTATCGGGATACATTAGATCTTCGCAGGAACATACTCCTTTAAGATGAAACCAATAACAAAAGCAAGCAGGCAAAATGAATCTGAAGCAGGCAAAAGACCAGATCTGGTCCCGGGAGAGACTTATCTTTCTAAACATGGCCAAATGAATCTAATCTTAGATATGCTGTGTAAAAAATACAAGAGAGAACATTACCTTGAATGTTTCGAGACCCTAGAGGGGGAAGCATCTCCTTGAAGCACAAATGGTTGCCGGAGCAGTTACTCTCCCCACCCACAGCGAGGTCTCCTTCGGGTTTGATGAGGAAGAAGAGGAAGAGAGGAACGGGGTCTTCAAAAGCCGAACCAAGAATGCCAAAAAAAGAAACAGGCAACCTTAAGAAGTGCCCGGCAAAAAGAAGGTCTCCAACCACAAGAAGGCCGAGCCAAAAAAAATGCAGAACCCCTGCAAATGAAGGCTGCTGGAGCTTTTATAGAAGGAAAAATGGGCATCCGCCCACCTTGGCGCCCAGCTCGCGCCGAGCTCCTGTCGCTCGGCGCGAGCGACAAAATCATTAAAACATTAAATGCCGCCGCGGGTTTGTTTAAAAAATCCGAAAATTAAGATATGGTCCCTGGGATATCTTGGTTTAATATTATTTTATTCAGATATTTTCAAATACTTTCAGATTGGTCCCTGGGATATTTTGAATGTTTGGATATTTATGGATTTGATCCCCGAGATATTTTCCTGCGCAACTCGCCACGTGTGCAGCTTTTTGCCACGTGCGCAGATTGCCAGTTTTGCTGCTCGGAAACTTCATCCGCTCATATTTTCTTCATCCGGGCTCCGATCTGGGCAAACTTAGTTTCATTAGAATCGTATCGGAGCCCTCCATCCCATGACCTAGGGGTAGGCCTCCGGATCGGATTTTAGCAGAAAGTCAACTTTTGGCTCTGCTCAAGTTTGACCGCCCGCAGAACCTTCATCCGGACCCCGATTCCTGCAAACTTAGTTGCGTTGGAACCGTGTCGAGATTCTCTATCCAATGACCTAGGGGTAGGCCTCTGGATCGGATTTTAGCAGAAAGTCAACTTTTGGCTCTGCTCAAGTTTGACCACCCGCAGAACCTTCATCCGGACCCCGATTCCTGCAAAATCAGTTGCGTTGGAACCGTGTCGAGATTCTCTATCCAATGATATAAAGCAAGGTACTTGGCACGGAATTCTAGGAAAAGTCAACTCTCGGCTTTTCCTTAAGTTTGACCGCCCGCAGAACCTTCATCCGGACCCCGATTCCTGCAAACCCAGTTGCGTTGGACTCGTGTCGGGATTCTCTATCCAACGGTATAAAGCAAGGTGGCCAATTTTTACTTGATCAAAAAGTCAACTTTTCACCCCTTAGGGTTTGACTTTCTGTCCAGGGTTTGTATTTTTTTTTTTTTTGGGAGCGCAAAAATGAGGTGCTTACAAGACCCGTAAGACGAGACTTTCTTTTCGTTGTCTTCCTGTAATAGCCACTCGTATTTGGTGGCTCTGGCCGACAACTCAAATAAGTCTTCGAACTGTTCACCTTCGAATTTCTTTCGAAGTTCAAAGTGTAGTCCGTTTAAAGCCAAATTTGCAAATTCCGATTCTGGTAAAAGAATTCGGCATTTGTTTTTCATATATTTAAAGCGAGCAATATATTTATCGGCCGATTCCCCCGGTTGTTGTCTTAACCGAGCAAGATCAACCATGGTCACTTCGGGCTCCGTACGATAAAATTGGGAGTGGAATTTCTCTTCCATCATTCCCCAATTTGTAACTGAATTGGCCGGTAAGGTAATATACCATGTAAAGGCCTGTCCGGTCAATGAGTTTCCAAATAGTCTAAGTCTAAGGAAATCATTACCGGACGCCTCTCCACATTGAACCGTAAATCGGCCAATGTGTTCAATGGTAGATTGTTGACCTTCCCCTGAAAACAAAGTGAATTCGGGAATTTTGTATCCCCTAGGGAATTCAAATTGTTGGTCAATCCAGCCTGGGTAAGGTTTCCTATAAACTGGCCTAGTCATTCGTCGGTGATATTGATCTCCGATCATTTCTTGAATTACATTTTGGATGTAATTACGGTTTACGGCCATATTTCTTACCCCGATATCTTCTCTATGGTTCTCCTGTGCTTCCCTTTGTCCCATGGGTCGCACCTCGATCGGAGGCACATTGGGATGAACTGGGACACCAGGAGGTATTTCTCCCCTAAAAGCGGCAGTGTTGGCCTGTTCGTTTCGGCCGTTTACACCTAGGTTCATGATCGGTGGCTGCTCCGGGATATTTATCCTTTCGTGAGCATTTGACCCAGCAGCCGATGTTTCGGCTCGTTCGGTCATCATGACCGGTCTTGCCATTGTAGAGAAACCTTCCTGTAAAACCGCTAGGATTCTACCATTATCAGAAGAAATTTTGTTAATACCCTGGCCAAAGCCTGCCATTTGTTGGCTGAGACCTTGTATGGCCTGAACAAGTCGCTCATTAAGGTCCGGCTGAGAACTCGAAGTTCCTTCTTCCGGGACCTCTAAAGCATAAAGAGGATTTACCTGAGATTCGGCAGGTTCCTCTGGCGCTGCATTTTCAGCATGCCGAGTACTTCTTCTTGCCGCCATTAGTGCTCTTTCAAAGACTAATGGTCCCACCGGGCGTGCCAAAAAAGGATGTTGCTCCAAAAATGGGCAGGTGTGGACACGTGTCGAAGGTGGTGATGTGTCCCACCAGGCGTGCCAAAAAAGGATGTTGCTCCAAAAATGGGCCGGTGTGGACACGTGTCGAAGGTGGTGATGTGTCTCTACGCGGGCGTGCCAGTATCGTTTGATACAATAATTTTCGAGTCGATTCCTGACCCCGGGCACCTGTTCCGAATCTGAACCGGGATCGGTTCAGTCGTACTGCAAGTCACCTGTAATAAAATCGGTCAGGCGATGGTATGAAGACTAGGGGTTCGGTCTTCGTTCTGGGTTCTTGTAAGTGTTTGAAAGCGAAAGCAACTAACGGCACACAAATCCTTTATTAATAAATCGGCCGAATAGCCGAAAGCGACAACAGATAATCCTCAAAATGGAAACAAAAGTATAAAAGAAAACTGACAGGGCTTGCAGGACCGGCCTGTCCTGGTCTTATAGCCGTGATCGGGTATAAGCGCAGGAGGAAGGGGGCGGCTGCTAGCAAAGCCAATTCAGGGGGTTCACCTTGGATTGCTGCTTACTCGAAAATACACAAGTCACCTGGCGTGAACAGAGCGAGTCTCGGGACCGGCTGCTCGGGATTCTGAAAAGACAGAACTGCGAGTCAGGGGCGGCCTCAACTTACTCTCCGGTGGCAGGATTCTGGTGTTAATCGGAGTAAAGAGGGGTCGAAGATGTCACTGCGACTGGAAGCAGTGAGAGAAGTCCTAGTTTATCCGTCTGTATTAGAGGGGATAAAGGATCACGGATGATCAAAATAATATAATAACCGGTTGCGGTTGTGTGGATTGTGTCCTTGAGCTCTTCGAATTGGGGCCTTTTATAGCCGCTCCTTGACGGTTGCTCAACGTCCTACTCTCGCACGATCTTCATGGCTGTTGGTTATCTTCAGTTCTCTGTTTCAAAGCGATAACCGCCCGGCCATGATCTAAAAATAGTTTTATTCTTGAACGGCCGATGGCACGATCTTCTGATATTTATGGTTTTGTCGTATTGGCTTGCGTGGCTCGAACCGCATTCTTCTGTGTGCGTGCTGACGTGGCCTGCTCAACCCTTCAAAGTCTATGGGCCTTGATGTCGTGGCCTAATCAAGCCACCTAGGCACCACGTGTCCTTCTCTTATTCGTCGGTTATATAGGGTGTAAACAACTATGGAATGGTTAGAGGAATCGAATATTCTTTTAACGGTAAAATATGTTGTTAGAAGAATTTCTAGGGCTTGAGTTGGTTTGGAAGACTAGAAGGAAAAGGAGGATTTGAGTCAGGAAAAATGAAATATTTTAAGAAGAAATTGACTTATTAGGGAATAATGATTTTTCAGGTATTTGAGGGATAAAGAAGATATAGATCATATCAGTGATGAAGAGTTCGCATAGTTTTAGCTGAAGAGATTGTATTAGCAAATCTATTATTGGGAACTATTTCATTTCCATAAAAATGAGATTCAACACAAATAAAAATTCGCTTTGGAAAGCAATCGTTTGCTGCCGTTCAATGCAATGGACCCTACAACCTCATTGGAATGCGGTCATGTGGAGCATCCAACGGCTACAATGATTTTATGTTTGAAATGTAAAAGATTTTTAATATTAAAAAATCTTGACCCTGAGATGCTCCAATGCTACCTTATGTTAGAGGGTCTACTGCAATGAAGGGTGGTAAATGATTTCATCCCCGTTTACTCCAATTCCCATGAACTAAAGAGAAGTAAAATGAGAGATTACTTGATTATATAGTTCAAATGAGAGATTCGTTGAATGTATAATACATAAACGTGAATAGGATAAGGCCCCACAAGCCAAGGGATTTAGACCGTAATGGACTCATAGTTCATCTACACTATTATAACGTAGGGTTGCTAATCGTGCTGCCCTGCACGGGCACGTTTATCCTGTGTCTGGCAGGCCGTGGGCTTGGCACGGCACGGCACGGCCCAGCCCATGACACGGTTTAAGTTGGGCTATGGCACGCGGGCTAACGGGCCGCCCTTGCGCCACATAATTAAAAAAAATCCATGCCTCCCCCTGGCTAACAGGCCTATTATTGGGCAAGCCCGTGGGCAGACACGGTCCAACAAGCTTAAAGCGTGTCGTGTTGCCTGTGTGCTTCGTGGACCTTGCTGCCCAGGACCGGCAGGCTCGATTAGCATCCCTGTTATAAAGAGGTGGTAAAAGATTCTAACCTAACATTTGTTACAAAGGAGTCTTTGGTGTCTCTTTTCCTTAAAATACTGAGAAGAAAGGAATCCTAATTTGTTCCACTATAATAATTTGAAGAGATCCTGAAAAGTTTCTTCCTCCCCAGAAAGTGTAGATAAAGTGGTCTATCCATATCGATATCCATATCCATACACCCATTTAACTATAGAAACTAGATTTACTTTTTCTATGGTGATGTCAGCTTCTATGACCCACATAATAACATTTTTAAGATCTAGAGTTGAAGTCACAAAGGCCACTTTAGAGAAAGATGATACGAAAAATTCAACTGTTTTAGAAGAAAAAGATAAAGTAAAAGAAATATCTTAGGGTCCAAAGAGGTTTAATACTGCATGGTTGACTGACTGGGGATAAAAGGTTGCACATGTGGTAAAGGTTAAATGGCTGACGTGAAGACGCATTTCTTTTCCAACACGATTTATAATTAAAAAAAGATTAAAAGGATGAATTACAAAAACTTCTCTTGAGGTTTAGGAATATTACATATAACTCCCCTCATATTTGGGAAATAGGACTAACTCTTTTCACATTTTATTATTTCCAATAATAATTCTAATCCACATATATCAAACTTTGTTGAGGATACCAAAGTTTCATAAAAAGGGCTAGCCTAGTGCACAAGGCTCCCGCCACCTTACCCTTGCAAATGGCAAGGTTGTTTCCTATGACCCGAACCCGTCACTTTTAGGCTGATGGAGCCTAAAGGTCACACGTTCGAGTCACATAATTAATATATTTTATTTAATAAATCTGTTTTATAAAATACCCTCCAAGTATATATGTGATTTAAGAAGACATGGATTTTTGTAAGTATCCTTTAAACATTATAAATTAAATAATATTAGTTTTGCTAATCTTTGAATTATTAGAAATAAAATTAAGTATTCAAATTATATATCCAATATAATAAGCATGTACCTATATTTTTTTTCCTTCAGTTTAAATGTAGTGGGCAACAAATTTTAATCATCTTCATTGAAACTCAAGACTAGAACATGAAAGAATGGTTTTAGTAAAAATTACAAGCATGATGTTAGCCACTATTCTTACCAAAAACAAAAAAAAGCTTAAAATTTTTCAAGAGTATTGTAAGTTAACCTTAAAAAAAATTAATTTTTGGTTGAACATATTGTCTCACCAGATAAAAAATTGTGCACGGAAATCAAAACTAACCTAATGATTGTAATTTAAAATAATTCTTCATTATTCTATCTTCCTTGCCTTCCTATTGTATTTCTAATCCATATACAATCATATATAAGCATTTAAGTACAACAAAATCAAACTTCTCTTCTAATTATTTTGCTACATAGATACGGTTAGATAAGAAATTAGTAGTTGCTTAGAAGAGAAGGTGAGTTACTTACACAAGAGATGTATGTGCAAAAGATTAAGTTAATAATAAACATCAAGACATCTGAAAGTCACACTTTAACTTTGAGAAGGTGTCTACGTATGATATATGGTAAAACTATTAGTATTAAGGAATTTCAATATTAAATTGATAAAATAGTCGATCATTTTTTAATTCATTTTCTTTTCTAAATTGATCTCTTCTTTAATCAACTGGTTTAGTTCTAAATCTTTATTAAATTAAACCACATCTATATTGAGGCCATCAGAATCGTTCTGTTTAAATTGTGGAGCATGTCACTACCAAGGGACGAAATCGTCTGCGATATAAGGCTACATTGGATCTTGTGGGTGAGATACTTCCATGTGAAGCATCTAATGGATAGTGGTTCTTCCTTGCGAGCATATGCTCCACGTAGAAGCATCCCACTCAAACACCAAAACTAATTCAACCTAGAGTCTCTTCCTGTCGTTAGAGCTGTAAGTTTTGCCCGACCCGCCCAACCCTACCCAAATAATAGCCCGATCTAAGGTTTTATTTTGGGTTTGGGTTTGGGTTGGGCTTGGGTTTGCACCTCATAGCCCGAAAAACCAAAAAAGCCCGAACTATATAAAGCCAAGGTTAAATGACTTACCACAAACCCCATCTTCTTCCTAAGTTCTTTCAAACTCCAAGCTCTTCCTCTCTATTTTTCCAATCAATTCCCCAATATATAAGATTCTATAGAATTGAGTATAAAGCTTCAAACCTAAAACCTTTTCAAAATTTAGGAAAGTTGATAATGTTGACCTTTGTCTGGATAATGACTTGAGATTTACAAAGGACTACATTTTCAATAAGTATTTCTTTAATAATGTTAAATGTGTTATCTTAATTATAATTTGATAAATAAATCTTAGAAATGTTATAATTTAAAAACTCAATTTTTTGCTTTCCTATACTAAAAACATTATAGACTTGTTGCCTTTGCTATTATATTTCATTAGATCCTTGATAGATTCCATTAATTTAGGCCAACCTGAACCCCGCCCGAACTCAAGAAATAATTTTAGAATTAGGTTTGGGTTCAAACAGTTTGGGTTTAGGACAGGCAATGTGAGTTTGGACCAATTGATTTTAGATTGAGTTGAACCCGAACTCATCAAAACTCAGCCCAACCCACCCTACTTACAGCTCTACCTGTCATACTAATTTATTTACCATTATTACCAACCTAAGAGTTGTAACTACCAACCGATAAAAACTGTTCATAAAAAATAAAAAAAAAAAAAAAAATCAGAGACTAGTAGTTTAAGAGATTTGTATATATCAGAGGCTTGGTAGTTGTCAGTTGCCACTCATATCGCAATCACTGCGAAACACGAAGTAGCCGTGAATGTAGGTGAGATCTTATCTACTGGGCGAATATGCCGTTCAAGAGTTCCTCTTTAGAAAGATGATTAGCTGCTCCTTGATAAGCTTTTTGTTGTTTTATATGGGTCAGCTTTGAAAAGACTTTACATCACTAAACCCCGTGATCTGCCCATGATTTAAGGCTGTCATGAATTTTGTCTTACTGCCGGTGCTGGTGGGCTAGGGAACAGTAATTCTCGAATTTATATTTCAATAAAAAAAGACAACAACGGCAAACTATTTTAATAAATTAAGCATATCTGTGATTTCAATTGATTGTCTACAGTTTGCAAAAAGTAGTCAATAGTGGGTGTTACTATCACTCGATTGAAATATCAAATTAAGATTTCTGTCCCAAGCAAACTAATGCCCTAGCACAATCTAGGCATTTATTTTTTGAGGGATGCTAGGATGCACAACCAACACATTCTAACCCTAAGGCAGGGATGTATGGTAGCTATGGTCCTTTCCACTAGATTCTTCTTTTTATTACAAAAGACAAACCCTAACAAAGAAAGAGAAGGAGAAAAAACAGCCATATCTTAACATAATTAGCAATGGAATCTGCAAATCTTTTATTTTGTTTTTGGCCTTTTTTTGTGGATGCAAAGTTCAATTATTTGTCTTTAGAAATTCTTTTACATTTTTCTCGCTTTCCGAACTTGTCAGCCAAATGGTATCTCCTTTTCATCGGGATTCTTTTAGTTATCGCACCCCATAGCATTTATGAGTATTTTTATATGTAGAGCTTGCAACCCCACAATGAGGCCATATCAACTGGTCCCTCACGCTGGAAGATCTGCTGGTCCAATGATGGAAGGTGTGTACACATAGGCTTCATGCGCCTATGTGGACGCATACATCACCATTGGACTAGCAGATCTTCCAACCAAGGGCTCTAGCCGATTTAAAGTCTCCCATAATCATGTGGTTTACATCCTATAGGGCCTAAATCTACAACATTATTTGCAGTTTTTCATAGGATTGCTTAAAATTTCACAGTTATGCCATTCACTATACACATGGCATGATCTCAATGCAGACTACAAATAAGACTGTAGATAAAGGCCCTACAGGATCTCAATTGACAATCATGCTATAAGGTCAAGGGAATCTTACTATAGAAGATACAACCCATGGTTATCTGTAATAAATTGTAAAACAAGTAGGCTCAAATAGGCATGAGACGCGCTTGGTATAGGGTCTTAATAGGTATGAGCTGTACATAAACCTGTTTGTTTAAGAAACGGATTAAGAAATGTAATCCAAACCTAACATGCGTAATCCTTCCAACCCTATCTCCTATCAATTGAGATCCTGTGAAGCCTCTCTCTACACTTTTATTTGGAGCCTCCATAGGATTATGCCATATGTACTAAAAAAACATCCTGAATAGTATAATTATAAATTTTTTAATTACACTTGGCACAATCCTATCATAATAAATGAGAAAAAAATACATTGAAACACTGCAAACCCGTTTGGCAAAACTCAAACTCAAGCAATCCCAATGCAAGTGGGTTGGTGGTTGGGGTTTAATCACAGCTCTTGCTAGCACTGTCAATAGGGTTTGTTGAGATGTAGTATGGTCCGAATTTTTAAAAAATTCAATTATCTCTATTCAAATGAGACTGATTGATCTTATATCATTTGATTCGAAAAATATACAGAATTTGAATTTAACATAAATTTGATCTAAAAATCATAGTCTTCTTTTGGGAGAAGATATTAACATGACAAAAATTTCTTCTTTTCCTTTTTTTTTTCAGTCAGAAGATAAAAAAAGTTCAGATCAACCCGTATAGCCGGTTGTTATTCGCTAACTTTCTTCCCCTTTTACAGATGATTTGGATCATCTTTCATGGTGTACGGTTACTTCTACGTTTCATCTATTTTCATTGCTTAGCATAGGGTACGTTCAAAGATTCTTTTTCCATATGACGCGTTTGGAACTATGCGAATTTAACATAAAGCACTATTTGTTTGGACATTTGCAGACTAAACACATCTAGGTTTTGGAAAAGCCCGCACCACATACGCACTACCCCAGCCACCAACCAAAACAGCCACACACACACGCAGTACTTTTCCTTATTCCTTAATCCGAAACCGACAAATTGTCATACGCATCGTTTCCCTCTCAATCCAAAATCTCTTTTAGATCGGAGACATGAGATCGATTCTATTCTCCATGAAGAAACTAACGAATTAAAATGGATTTTAGCTTTTGTTTACTGCTAATCCAAAAGCATCTTTAAGCTCTACTTTTGATTCCGCGATCGCTAAAGGCATCGTTTGACGCAGCTCCATAAAAGCATTTTTTTAATTGTATTTGTAAAAGCTGTATAAAATAACTAGTTTGAGCAAACGCGTAGCAGAGCTATACAGACTAACAAAAACATAGTTCTAATTATTTTGAGTTTAGATCCTCCATCACGCATATATAACATCAATCAAGAGCAGATCCTACAAGATTGAAACCCTAATTTAACTGAAGGCAGCGATCTCCCTGGATACAACGACAGACTGTGTAACATCCTTGGCCGCAGCAATCCTCGGCGGAGAAGACGGCAGTCTCGCCGAGAAGTTCCTTAATGGAAACTCGTCGACGTCACTGTCATCAAAGCCTTCGTCGAAATTAAGAGCGTAGCTCAAAGGATCGTACCTGAAGTCGGCAGAATGTCTCCGGCTTCTACTCATCCGCGATACCAAACTCCGGTACTTCTCTTTGATCTCCGGCAACTCCTGAGCTTTCGATCTCAGCCATGTCGACGAGGCTCTGATTAGCGTCGGCCTCTCATCTGACTCCAGAGGTTCTTGACCGTTGTTACGGAAGCAACATGAGAAACATAGCGATGATTTGAACTTTTGCTTCAGAGACGAATTACCTTCTCGCTCGTAATCCATACAGAAACAACAAAGACAGAGAAAGAAGAAGAAGAAGAAAGAGAGGAGAAGGAGAAGGAGAAGGAGAAGACGAGGACGAGGACGATTAGGACTTGGCGGTGGCTGGATATTTATGTGTTAGTGGAAGGGCAAACAAAGAGAGAAAAGACGGATGAGGACGTGGGATAGTGGGCCTCGGTTACCTGGCTGTTAACCGTTTTGTCGAGGGCGAGTTAATACGTAGTTTTAGGGGCATTTTAGGCAATTCGGTGAAAAAGATCGGATATATTCTACTAGTAGTGGAAGAGAAACTTTGTTCCGGTCATGGACAGTGCTTTTCCAAATTCCATTAAGAGATACGCCGTTATTTTCCGTAAAACCACTGGCGCCGTCGTGGCCCAAGTCAAAGTGGGGCCGTTTTATATGTAGGAGTCTCAGTGAGATGAGATGGGCTGTATGACTGTATGAGAATAGATATTTTGTGATAATGTGATTATTGATGGAATACTAGTTTAGTATCATGCTAGGAATATTAAAAAGTAATGCAATATCATGATAAGAATAACAAAGGGATAATACATTAATTGGGTGTGTGATATCATTGAATGAAATGGCAACTTGTAACATCCCATATCCTACATTGGAAACATATAAATATTCAGTACGGTATTTAGGATAGAAGAAGGGATTCGAGTATCATAAGCGTATCCAGATTCAATATTTCATGGCTGATGTGGGTCTTGGCAGACTTCTAGGTTGGCAATGGGACAAAGTAGTAGACAATATCATTGCTGGTGGGATTGGGGCGCTATAGAACTATAGTTTAGTTGAAAAAATATGCATGCATTTTTGATAGATCTTTCAAAAGAAAATATAATATTATCATTTCTTAAACATATTTTCTAGTTTAAATTTTTTATGAAAAATCTTTCAAAATATGACCATCAATGTATTTTATCCATAGCCTAATATTTTCATTTATTTATTTGGAGTATGTAGATACTAAGAATTTATTTTGTAAAAAGAATATAAAAAATGGTTTCTTTTGATAAATTTATTTGACTAAAATTAATCAATTAATTTGATAAGAACTACTATTATACAAACATGAATAGGTTTTTTTTAGAATAAATTAAATACAAAAATGGTAATCTAAAAATTTTCTAAAGCTTTTTATTAATCTAGCTTTATGAGTATCATAACAAATAATAAACTTAAGTATAAGTAAAATACAATATTTTAAAAATGATCTGGGGCATAGTCTAAGTTATTTTTGTTATATTTTCTTTTTCATCCAAAATCAAATTTATACGAAACTAAACTCCTTATATAATTTTGTGTAATATTCATATCAGTTTATAGAGAGGATTCTAATAGCACTCTCTCTTCCCATTTAACATATGCAAAAACTAATACGTACGCAATATACATCATGAATATACATATACCTTGATGTAAGTTCACACTCAACATATTCTATATGTCTTGGGCTCTTGAACCAAGTTCTATTATATTGCCAATCATAATGATAAATTTCACTCATTTTTATAGGAATTACTTTAAAAACTTAAGACATTATAAACTTAAAAAGTAGTACTTTAATTATATACACACATATGTACGTATGTATGTGTGTGTGAATATTTTATGTTTTTTTATAACAACTTCAGTTTGTTATCAATTTTTGCAAGGTGGAGGAATCATCTAGACCATCTATTTTGTTAGGAATATAATTATAATTAAATATATAAAAGCTTAAGCTGATAGTAGAGGTGAACTTTTATATATTTAATTAATTATATTCCTAACATATTTGATTAAATATCATCTGAATTATCGGTTATTATATATATAATTATAATTTTTGCTAGAGCATCTGCACATCTGTTGCCTTAATGGCGGTTTTCAAATCTCTTTTAGAAGAGCTATTCAATCTTCAATAATTAGCTTGTTGGGATTAATCTCCGAATCATCATTTTGTAGCAACTTTAAGGCCACCTACTTCAACAACTAATTTCTTTATCCATAGTCCTTACGCTCCATGCCACACTTATAACTGTCTAAGGGCCCACAACTCACTACCAATTTTTGTGGATATTATGATATTTGCAAGAAAGCCCACAACTCAATTACCATTGCAGTTTTTTTTTTGGTAGTGAAAACCAGTAACTTTTATATTCAGTGAACAACTCTTACAAAGTTGCATCCTCTTGCATCATCCAAGAGGATAAAGGATAAAAAGGAGGGAGGGCGCTTCATCCAAAGACAAGAAAAGTGGTCTATGGCATGATTTGCCAGCCTATCAACTCCCTGATTTGCTTCTCTAAAAGTGTGAACAAAAATAACCATTTGAAAATTTGCACAGAGATGAAACATTTCTGCCATAATACCTTTCAATCTCCACGGAACTTGAGCTGAAGACCCCTTCAACATAGAGATAACCACCGCAGAATCGCCTTCTAGTATAACATGTGAAACACCCAATGCAGTTGCCAGTTTAATCCCTTCAAGAGCCGCTCTTGCTTCAGCTTGAATAGCTGAGTTCACATCCAAGGAAACAGCAAACCCAGCCAATTACCATTGCAGTTGGGTTTTTGGATATTACATGCTAACAATTATCATTGTATGAGAGTCCGCACAGCGGCACAACCTCCACATCTATCTTGAGTTTTATTACATTTGTAATGGTTATCTAATTTTTTAATATTTCTTAACTTTGCGGAAATAAAAATATTAAATCATTATGATTGTTGTCTAAAATTTATTAATGACTCATGATTTGTTCATATTAAATATAAAAATGTCGAAACAATATCGTCTGCAATTCTTAGTTGAATCGCTAGCTATTGTTAAAGTGGGATTTTTCATGGAAGAATTCCACTTCAATAGCAAGAGACAATTCAACCTTAAGGCTATGTTTGGAGCCTTGGATTTGGGGAAAAAAGGAAAGAAAGCTAAAAAAGAAAAGAAAAGAAGAGAAAAGAAAAAAAAATACTTATTTTCTTTTCTTTTCTGATGTTTGAATGAGATGAGAAATAAGAAGAAAAGAAATATATATTTTAGTAAGATGATAGGTTGGGGTGATGGACAGTGGTGCCGGGTGGCGGTGGGTGGTGGTAGTGGGTGACAGTGGGTGGTGGTGTTAGCAGGCGATGGTGGCGGTGACTAGTCGGTGGTGGTGGTGGGTGATATTGGGTGGTGGTAGTGGTAGGTGGTGGGTTGTGTGGTGGTGGCGGGCGATAGTGGGTGGTGGTGTTTGCGGGTGATGGTGGCAACGGCTAGTGGTGTTGGTGGGAGATGGTGGTGGTGGTGGTGGCAGCTAGTTGGTGGTGGTGGTACCAGGTGATGGTGGATGGTGGTGGCGGCTAGTGGTGGTGGTGGTGGGGGGTGGTAGCGAGTGATGGTGGTGGTAGGTGGTGGGTTGTGGTGTTGGTGGTGGTGGTGGATGGTGCTAGTGGTGGGGTGGGTGAGTGATGTGAATAGTGATAAGTGATGGTGAATTTTTTTTTCTTTTAAAATTCCTACCTTTTTAGAAAAAAAATTTTTTACATTAAAGAGAAAGATGGAGAGAAAATCTCATTTTCTTTCATCTAAACCAAACAAGAGAAAAGAAAATTTTTGCATTTTCTTTTCTTTTTCGCCCCAAATCCAAGGTTCCAAACACAGAATAAATAGCAGACGATTTCATCCCAAAAATGTGGGGCTGCCCAAAAATAGATTAAATCCTCCATGCTTTGTTACATTAGCTACCAGCTATATCTCTTATACTTCTCTATACTTTATTTAAATCTGAAAAAATAAATTTTATTTTCTTACTATTGTCAGATACGGCTACCTTTTAGGGCCTCAAACAAAGAGGATTTGAATCAGCCCAAAAGAGGCCTCTTCACGGCAGTAACGTGGCTTAACAGGTACTCTGGTGCGTTGCTCCAACAGGCCTGTCTCTTGCGTATACAGAACTTATTTTATATTTGAATGGAAACAGTTGAAAGGCGCCGTTACCATCCGTGGAGCTGGGTGTCCAGGACCATTTTTTAAATTATTCCAGAGAAGAGTTCAACGTCAAAGATTGCAACGGCTAGTTTAAAGTTACCGTTGAGAATATCGAGATTAAAGATCTTGAAATAATTTCCCTTATAAGTTATAACCAAAGAGCTTTTATCCAAAACATAAATTTTAAGGAGCAACTCTGCAAATCAAACGACACAGATAAGCTCGGCACTTGTACAACTCATCGAGCAATTGCAGAGGAGGTAATCTAAGGTTCAACAATGGTGTACACATACACCCCAACTTACTACTCTTCTCTCCACGACAGCATCACTTCTATATGCAAAACCATCCTCCCTTTCTCCTTCAAGAAAAGGCGCTTGACAGGTCTCTCTTCCGAGCAAAAGCTTTCCAAGAGACAATCAGAGAATCTCAAATGGCAACAAGACTCTTTTCACAATATCCTCAAGCTGATCGGTCTTCAAAAAGAGGGAATCGTGTCGGAAGGTGAAGTCCGAGACTTCCGATCTCAACTCCTGGACAATCTCATAGCTTCTCCGGCTACTCAAGAGCAACCCACTGTTCTAAGAGATAAACTGCTTTTCTTGCAGGTAATTTCAGTACTGAAAATGGGTATTTGATTTCTTTGCTCAATTGGGTCTGTTGAAATTTCTTCTTGTTGTTCTTGCGTCTTTAGGAGCTGCTTTACGCCAAATGCATCTCTCCGGAAGATTATCATGCTTCCAAGAGGCCTCTGTTACAGAGACTCGCTGTTCAAGGTGCAGAAATTGAGGCCCGAGATGTAATTGTTGCTGGGACAAAGGAGGATTCAGAAGAGGAGTGGTCGGATATCGATTTTAAGGACGAACAGTGTTTGGTAAACAAGGAGAACTTGGATTCAAAGAAGAAATCAAAACACAGGTCCTCGTTCAAGCAGATCAAAGGAGCTGCTTCTGTTATAAGCTTTATCTCGCC
This sequence comes from Buxus sempervirens, assembly GCA_947561395.2. NCBI lineage: Eukaryota > Viridiplantae > Streptophyta > Magnoliopsida > Buxales > Buxaceae > Buxus > Buxus sempervirens. Next base: position 37,442,194 of record OX387189.1, read on the forward strand.
TTACAAAGCCGGGAAAAGCAGTAGAAAGAAAGAAAAAACGGAATCTGTTTTCACAATCTTGGGACCTGTTGATCCTAACATACAGTCTACTAACTCCATCACGAACGAATCCGGATCTTTCAAAGAGAACCCATTTTGGAATATCCCCTCAGGAAAGAAGAAAGAAAGCGAGATAGTGGAGACACAGTCCATTCTTATGCCAGAAAGCTTTCTTCCAGACACCAATAATTCTAAGAAGAAATCCTTTCATACTCTGGTTCAGAGAGAGCAGAGAGAGAAGGAAAATGGAGTAGATTATGCACCTAAACATGAAGAGGCAGCAGCGAAATCAGTGAAGAAGCAATGGGGATGTGATGGGTTGAAGAAGTGGAAGAAAAGCAATTGGTGGGATGAAACTGCTCCTCTGTCCGTAGGGGAGAGATCTGATAACAGATATTCTTTAACCCCTTTACGCCTTGATGATAGCCTGATCGGAGAGGGGGATACCCAATTAATAAAGAAGAAGATGCATTCGGAAGGATCTGCTTCGAAATTCTCCACCGACAAGGCCTTGGGAGATAATATAAAGAAGGAGCTTTCAAGAATCCAAACAGAACTCTGCACCTCGAATCCCAACCACCAATTCTCGTAAAAGTTTATTTGCAAACCTTGTTTGAAATCTCAATTCTTCTTCTTCTTCTCCTCTTTATTTTCTGCTTCGCTTACCGTTGGTAGCTGCACATGATTTGCATCAGGAATGATCAAATTGAAACAATTTCCACTACCCTGCCTGTGGATAAAGCCGACCTGAAGAAGTTCTTCCCCAAGTATGCTGAAATCTTTTGTATTTACTAGCTTGTTTGCTTGTTTAAGCTTGTTGGCTTTGAGAATGTTGTGATTTTCTTGTTTTCTTTTCAAGGTCATGGTGCGATAGGCATGGCGACACCGTACTGGATGTAGTGAAAAAGGAATTCAAGGATCATGTGGGCGAGATGGAGAGCTCACATAATGCTGCTAAAGAAAATTACAATAGCTCAGCGAGTTGGGTGAAATTTGAAGATGAAGAGAACTTCCACCCAAATCAAGTACTTCATCATCACCATCATCAAAATCAGTCATCCTCATCCAAACAATGGAGAACCCCTTCTGCTTCAGAATGTGATTATTACAAGTACAATACTGCAGAGTGCTTCCAAAATAATCCCTTTGCTCATGACTATAGTGACGGAGAAGACAAGCTGAGAACTGAATCAGCTTTCTGCCAAAACCAGAATCTTTCCCGGACACCAAGGCGTGATTCATCTGTGATGGGTTAGAAGAAGCCAAGATCACTGAAGTTCTCTATATGCCTCTGTAGTATGGGGATAGAAATGCTACATTTTTTTTTTTTTGGTAACAAGATAGAAATGCTACATAAATTTGCTTGTACTCTCTATATTCAGTAAATTTTAAGTTCAGAACGCACTAATGAAGAATTTTTTTTTTAAACTACTCATATACTTTTTTTTTGGCTAAACAAACAAACAGCATATATTACGAAACAAACTGGACATGCCTCCTCCCCCTGACTTCATCCAATAACAAGGATGAAAGAAAGTGGGGAGAAGTTAGCCACAGACAAGAGAAGGAGTCCAGGGCAAAGTTGGCCAGACAGTCGGCCACCTGGCTCCCTTCCCTAAAGATATGTGAGAAGAGAATACATGAAAATTTTGTACTATGAGCACAAATGGAGTTGAAGGTAGTACCAAATCGCCATGGAGGTTCAGCAGTTGAGCAAGATAACAAATCAATCAACACCTTCGAGTCTCCTTCTAAGATGATGTGTTGTAAGTTCAAGCCTTAAGTATGCGAAGGGATGATCGTGTCTCCATGGCCTTAAGTATTTAGTATGATGTTATGGTGCAAACTGAATGCAAATGTACAATGAGAAACGCAACTTTATTTCTTTATATCGTCAGCAATGTCTTGCCATAGCAGCATACCTTCTTCTTAGGACCCCTAGGTTGGACTCAAACCCATAACCTTTTCAAGCCCCTCCTTGCACTTATAAACCATAAGCGGGACAGCCAACACTTAACAATATGCAATATTAAGGATTGCCCTTGACAGCTGTTCACCACAGGGCTGGCAATGGGTCAAATACAATATGGATCTACCATGATCCAAATCTGGAAATAAAAATCCGATATCCGAATTCGATCCGAAATCCGATGAATCTTTTATACATGAATCCGAATTCGAAACCGAATTTATATACTGTATCCGAATTCAAAATTTGACCGATTAAATAACCAAATTCCGAATTCGATCCGAATTAGATCCGATTTGAACTTAAAACTCAAAAGTCAAGTTTAACCATTAAAGCAAATTTTAACTATCAAAACTAATGAACCATATAAATATTAAAGAAAGACATGAGTAAGGATGGTTCAACCATGGTTTATACAAAGTTTACCAATGGTTTAATGAAAAGTATATGTTGATTTCGGTTTGGATCCTATTCGGATTGGATATGAACAGATTCGAATTCGAATCTAAAATCAGATATCCGTATTCGAACCACGGATCTATATCTAATATCTGAATTCGAGATTTTCAGATCAGATTCGGGTCGGATTCGAATATATATCCAACCCATTGCCAGCCCTAGTTCACTTCACCATAGGCGTGGGGATACACCTACACAAATTGCACAATATATTTTCCAGGGAACTTAAACCCGAGACCTGGGGCTTCGATACCAATTGTTAGGATCAAATGCAAATTTATTTCCTTATATCATCTGGGGGATGCTATACTTTGGCCCAACATCCCCAGCACACTATTCAAAATTACTCCAAAACCTTTCTCTCCTTAACCATGTATAGTGATGTATAAAGCAGGAGCGTAATGCGATATGGTTTGTTCCGCGTTGACAACCCAATAATGATCTGTTCAACCCGATAATGACTCGTTTAACACGGTAATGACCCGTTAAACCCGATAATGACCCACTTAACTTAATAATGATCCGTTTAACCTGATAATGACTCGTTTAACTCGGACAATGGCCCATTTAACTCAATAATGACCCGTTTAAACCTAAATTGTATCACTAATTCACGTTATTTTTATAATTAAAAATAAAAAATTTTAATCGGGTTGGTGGGTTGAACTCGATTATTGGCGAGTTGGGTTTGGTTTTGGGTTTTTCCAACCCACCAATAAATAGATTCAATTTGAACCGACTCGATTATTACTCAACTCATTACAATATATGTCGAGTATATTTTTAAGTAAAATGAATCAAATGTTTACGGTAATTTTATATGATAGTATAAAATTAATTTATATACTACTGTAGTTACCAAACATGCTTTTTTGCTTTTTAGCAGCAAAGCAAAAGTTTACCAAACAGCTTTGCTTCAACAAAAGATCTTCTGAAAAGCAGAAAAATACTTTTTTGTTTTCTTGCTTTTGAAAAGCAAGAAAGCAAAAGCGTTACCAAACAGAGCCTAAATCGTTGAATCAAGGCCGACTAGTGAAGTTTCCATGTAAAATGACTTATCGGGTATAATTTGGTCCTCTCGTGGCCGGTCCGGCCGGGTTTAAAAAAGGGAAGTAAAATCCATGACCCCATGATTGGATTTTGGTTTTGACCTTTCAAACATAAACCTCAGAAGAATAATTTGGAACTCAGTAGGGTCGAAGCGAAGCGAACCTTGAAGAAAGCTATCAGACATCGGAACTGAAGAAAAGCCTGACAAGAACAAAGAATTCAATATAGGGTATAGATTATTCGGAGTTGCGGAGAACTGTTTCTCTTCTGTCCGGTGGTAAATGGTGAGTTAAGCTTCTCACTAGTCATGGCTTTTATAGTCTCCTTCAGCATGGGGAGTATTTGATTTTGTTTTCTTCCAATTAATTTGCAGGAACAAACTCCAGCTCTTGAAGATTGCTTAAAGCTATTGAGAGGTGAAAGAGATGAACAAAGGCTAGCAGGTCTGCTCCTAGCCACGAAATTTTGCAAAGGAGATGACTATGCTTCGATTCGCAAGGTCTACGACGCAGTTGGAGTTCGCTTTCTCGATCGTCTGCTCAGAACTGGTAACCTCAGCTATTCCCAAGCAAAACTCCTTGTCTTTGTGTGTGTGTTTTCAAGTTTCCTTCCTCGTCTCTTTTTCTTTTTCTACTTTTTGATGCATTACGATTCTCTTGGTTCAGGGATGGGTAAAGGAACGGTTGGTGTTAGGAAAGGAGATGAACGTGAAGCGTATTTGCAGCTTTCTGTTACGGTTCTTGCTGCGTTTTGTCGTGTCCAAGAGATTGCTTCATCAAAAGACATGGTTTCGAATATACCTCTGATATTGGAAATTACATCGAAATGGTAAATTTTTTTTCTACTTACATCATTTTTTTTATGCATACTCGATGAATTTAGATCTTATTGTTTTGATGTAAAAGTTTTAAACATAAGCGTTTTTATATGGAAAATTTGTGTTGATGGATATAGGTCTCATTAGGTCTAATCTGAATGATGGGTAATAAAGAAGCAACATATGCATAGGATAAGCAATGAACATTGCTAAGATGAGGATGTTTGGATACATGAGCAGACTAAGAATGATAAGGTAAGAAATAAACATATTTTGGGTGTCTAGTTAGTGCCTGACATGGAATCGGAGATCTAAGGAGGAAATTAAAGAATTTAAAAGGGTAACAAGAAGATCAAAAAAATTTGGAAGGAGTCAATTAAAAAAGATCTGGATACTTATAATTTGACTGAAATTTTGATTTTTGATGGATTGAAATATAGGAATAGGATTTGTTTTGTGACCATGCTAATTGGGATAAGGAATTTTATTTTTGTTCTTTTTGTGTGCTTTTTAAGCTATTTTTGATTCTTTAGTTAAAAACATGGAAAAAGGAATCACAAATGTAAATATTTGGCGTTCATGTGATTCAAATGAACCTACGAAAATGTGTTAACCGAATTTTTTATCCTTTTTTTCCTTTTTCATTTTTGTATCTTGGGTCCTGCTCATTTGAGGTGGCCTTGTACATTCTTTACCTCCTTTATATCATTTTCTCATTATTCTCTCAAAAAAAAAAATTTTTTTTTTAAGCTAGGAAAATGACTGATAAGCTACTAAAGCATGGTGTTAGTGTTTTTGGTATTTTCTGTCAAAGAGCTGGTGGCATTGTCACTACTAGAGGAAATGATGGGAGCTGTGTTAATGCCTTCAAAAGTGCTGGTAGCATTGTTTTTGCCAAAAGTGGTGGTTTTGGGAGAAATTTGTTGGTGATAACATTGTTTCACCTCCAAAATTATCCCATTGAAAGCCACTAAAGATGTTCATGAAGGACTGCTGCTATTCTTCCTTTATTTAATTTGAGATATAGTTACAGGGCAGATATACCTATCTTGTGAAGGATTTCCATAAAAAGGCTGCTGTTTTTACAGTTACTTATATTTTGCACCCTTCCAATTCTATTCTTATCAGAGTCATATTTAATATGCCCTTGATTGTTACCAACTGGAGTAAGAGAAGATTGTCTTTAGCATTTAAATTCGGGCAAATGCAAGGTGCAGTGGTTGTATTTTTCAGAGTATTGGCAATAAGCATATAAATGGCTTGAATAATGGTGATCAAGCATTGAGTCTATCGTTCACTAAGCTGTTGCCTGCTATATTTCAGTGACTTACAGGATTAATATAGAAATGTGAGATGCGTTGCTCTTCTCATCATTTTACGTGCTGAAGTAGTTTGTCATGTTCAAGAAAGCTGATGTTGAGTCTGGTACTGGACCACCTGTGCTTTCTGCCATCTTAGTGGAAATTCTATCTAGAATTTGATTTTAAAATAAATTTTGCTTGCTAGTGTAGTATGTACTGCTTGATTTTGCATTTTTCTTTTCTGCCCACTTTTAGATAATGACTTCTTGGGTTTGTCTTTCCTAAATGAGCCTCGGAATTGTTGTTTTGACCATGCAGTTCAGGCACATCTGTTGTTGAAGAATGCTATGAATTCTTGTTCTTGGTATCAAATGCTTCTGAAGATGGACTTACAACATTGTATCAATCAGAAGGCATGAACGTGATTGCTTGTCAGATGTCTACTTTGCCTGATGGTACTGACTAACTGGATTAGACATTGAATTATGTGATTTTCTGAAGAATCTTTTGTTTCATTCATATACCAACTATCATCACTCTTATGGTCCATAGCATTTAATTGCTTCTGAAACGTCTTTGTTGCCTGATAGTAGTTGTTAATTTGACTAGACAGTGAGTTAGGTAATTACATAAATAATAAATTTAGCATTTATATGCCAGTTTTTATCATTTTTAACATCCATAATGATGTCATTACAATCCATTGGTCTATAATGTCTGAAGAATGGATGGTTCAATGGGCTAGAGAAACTTTTTGGTGCTTATGTGGTTCTTTGAGACGACAATTATACTCCAGTCCAAATAGCAGCATTGGTTTTATCTTCGTATTTGGTTTGTTTGCTACTATTAATTTAAAGGTCTGTGGACCATAGATGATTGCATTTCTGTTTTGACTATTCTGTTACCTGAGATACGGGTGCCAGGTGGAAAATGCTTCACCATGTAACCATTAACCATAGAAAAATTGGTGATTCTGTTAGAACCTGCCTCTATTTGGTTACTGAATCCTTTCTGTTCCAGCTTGTTGAACAACAACTGTGGTAGTCATTTCAGGTTTTTGTTATTTTAAAAAGTGATTAGAGAATAGAAACAGGGGAAACTCCGTGTTTACTGAAAATATTGTGAAAGATATCATCATCAACATAAGCCACTTCCCACTAAAGCGGGGTCAGCAACATGAATTTTGTCTCTATATCCCATTTGATCAAAAACCATATTTTCCATTAATTTATGTTTATGTAAGTCTTGTTTTATTAACTCCATCCATGTCTTTTTAGGTTTTCCTATGATCTCTAAGGCCCTTTAGTATCCATCCTCTTAACACGTTCTTATAGGTGCATCCCTAGTTCACCACTTTATGTGTCCAAACCATCTTAACCTACTCTCTTCTTTTTATCCCTAGTGCATGCTATACCTAACCACTTTCAAATTTCTTCAAGTCTTTTCTAATTTTGCCACACTAAATCTTAGCATCCTCCTCTTGATAGCACTCATCTTCTGAATATGTTGTTGCTTTGCCGCCCAACATTTTGTATCATACCATATAATTGGTCTGATTGCTGTCATAAAACTTACCCTTTAATATAAGTGGAACATGCTTATCACGCAATACCCATTAAGCACCTCTCCACTTAAGCCAACCAGCTCTAATCCTATGTGCTACATCTTCTTCAAATTTTCCATCCTTTTGTACTATCAATCCAATATTCTGATTGTCAGTTCTAATAGTTCCGTTAGTCATATTCTTATTTGTATTAAAAAGTAATTTCAGTTATCAGTTTTCGGACGACTTATTTTAATACCCTTTGATTCTAAGGTATCTTGCCACGATTCTTACTTGAAAACTGAATAGCTATCAGGAACTATGGCAATGAACACAATTACATTGAATCCTCATTTCTGTTTTGGGAAATTTATCTTCAAGTTTTTCAAAGGGCTTATGTTATGCAATTCTTGTTAAGGTTCTCATTCATTGGAGCTTGCAATGAGAATTGTGCAGTTAATGCTCAGTAAGCTGCCCCCGGACATCATTTATACTGAATTTCCATCAGAGCTGTCATTGGTGGTGAGTCAGAATGTTACTTTGTCATTTAGTTTAGTTTATATTTATTCTTGAGTTAATTAATCTGTTATTGGCTATGAAGATATTCTTGATGAATAAATATTTATTTACCTCCATTATGTGTTTTAAGTTCTGATCTATGGAGAAGAAATTTTCAATCATTTTCTTTTTGTTTCAGGTGGCTGCAATTGCTAGACAGTTCGCGGTTTTGCATAATGCTCTCAAATTTGAAGCCTTGCACCTACTCTCTGGCATTCTATCCTCAAAATATGCTGTATGTGAATTATTTTTATCTTGTGTAGACTGCATTTTTGGATATTTTTAGCGATGGATAGCAATTATACTAGAGGGCCAAAACCCTGAACTAGATAATTCCATCATTTAAGTACCTATGGGACTACTTAGAATTATTAATTCTGATCACCCATTGGACGGTGTACACATCAGATGTACATTCATGGCCTAACTCTTTCCATGATAATTACTTAAAAGCATATGTTTCCCCGATTTTCCAGCTCCCAAAATTTCCCCCAATACTGTACAAATAAGAAAAAGACAGAGATCTAAATTCATGGATAATATAAATCCAATTTGAAGCAAGGAAACAAACTGAAATATTATTACTTCCCCATTCCTTCCATTTGAATATGCACTTGTATCATGCCTTCCATTATTCCATATGATCCAGTCAATAGTCAATAGTCAAAGATTCCCCAGCAGTGTGTTCAACTCTTGCGTAGTTGCCTTCCCAATATCCTAGCATATCTGCCAGATTCCCAGGAATGGCTCAAAGCTGCTCAAATAAAAAACTTGAAAAGTACTTACTGATTTCCTGTGCTGTTGTTCAATGTACCGAAGGATCATCCACCAATTTAGCATCCAAACAACACAAGCAATGGTGGTTGGAGATTTTCTACCCTTCACCAAAAAAAAAGTAAGGATCTTGTTCAGATATGCTAAGCACATAAAATAGCCACCTGTAACCAAGTAGACAAGTTCCAAACAGGAGGTTGGGACAAGTGAATGATATAATGTCATTACAAAGAAAGCAACATTTTGTGGAGGATTTCTTCTATCTTTTTCCCTTTTAGGGGGCATAAATTATTTATAAGCTGGGTTTCCCTTTTAGAATGTGTAAAGAAAAGGAATGGAGCTGCTATCCCTATTGATCCCTAGAGTGTGTGTACCTGCATCCTCATATATACATCTCTGTGTGGTTGCCTGAGGCTGCAAACCTAGCTGCACCCAGGGTCAGATTAGATTGAGATTTTCAACTGAAGCCTGACCCTGAGCAAAAAATTTTACATCCCAAGCTCTTAATGTTTTCAGGTTGGGTTGGGATGAACTTCTAAGCCGCAACCATAATTATAATGAATACAAGCTAGGAAAAACGGAAAACAAGAAATTGTATAATAGGAATTTTGTCTTTTCCCAACATTTTACTCAACTAAGTTTCTCATTGATGGACACCTTCTTGGTGTTTTCAGGTGCGACTGCAGGATGCTCTCCGCTCATTGTCAAATCAAATTTGGCCAACTTATATTCGTGTTGGGGTCATGGCAATTTTACAGAATCGTGTTGGTATGACATTTTTATTTTACTTGATGTTTGAATGTAGTTCCTTCAAGTACTTATGGAATCTCTATTTGTTAAGATTACCCCGAGTTCATGTATCATTATTTGCTTGGTTCCACCAAAGCTCTTGATTCTTGTGCATTACAACAAGTCTCTTGCACATCTTATTATGGCTGCTGTTTTATTCTTTAGGTTTAATATGACATTGTTAAGGATTTAGCTCCTTACTTGAGGTCATACATTGTAGGACTGTGACGTATGTTGGGATCATATTTTGCTATATGGACTTGTCATTAATGAGATAGCAAGGTACATGTGCAGTACTGCACATCGTGGGAGGGAACAATTGCATAACTAACTATTGAGTTTCAAAAAATTTTAGGCAGTTTTGACCATTCTATCCTTTTATTAGTGAATATTGGTGTGCCGTCTAAGGGCTTTTTGGGTAAGGTGCACATTTTGCTTGGCGCAATTCCCAAGGGGAGGCCTCGCGTTGTATATAGTATAGATTAATCAAGTTTTGTCTGGTGTATCTTTCCTGTATGGATTTAAAGGAGCCTCTTATTTTTTCATATTTAGCCTCTGATATCTATGGTGCTTTGAAGCATGTTATATTTGGAGGAAAATGATCTCGCTTAGTGATCACTCGAAAAAGAAAAATGAGTTGATCATCAGAGGACTGATTGCATGCCCATTTTTCGTTGTTTGAGATTTTTCTGTCTGAAGCCCAGGTGACATAAAACATGGTGGAATTTTATGTGCTAAATAACAAATCAGTTCTCTCAATCTCAAAATGTTGTTTGAATAAAGGAGGCTGTTGCTGTCCAGTATCGTCACCTCTCTCTCTCTCTCACATACACACACACACACACACACACCTTTGTGGTAGTGGAAAGAAGGCACATTTGTGACAGGTCTGTTTCGTTAGATATTACTATTTGAAGTCAAGTGGAAAAAATTTTTAGTTAGTCTAACGCGTTGAGGCTCTGTTGTTGCAGTTCGGTCTTTTTTTTATCATAGTTCTACTTCTTTTCTCATGAAATTTCTCTAATTTTTCAGTAACAAATTGCTTTGAGTTCTAGTTGTAGTCATATATTAAGTGAAATTTTTCCTCAGTGAAAGTGTAGTTAGGATACTTCAGAGGAAGCGAGATTCTTAAACCTGTTGTTGTTAAACTAGGGTAAACTAAAGGATGTCTCTAAATATCACTGCACACTTTTTTATTTTAATTTTGACAGAATATATTAAAAAAGGTTTTCCCCTCCAATGAAGAGTGTTTAATTTTGATCCAATAAGTGTTTTTTTGAAGGTTGTTATACGTGAATACGTCTTATCAGTCTTGGTACGTTTGTTCATTGTGTTTGTGCATGCTTTTTATTAGACTTAGTAGCAACTTGTTAAAAGAAAAAGAATCAGTTCACATATGTTTCAGGATTTATGACGTCATAGATTTAAAAAATTTTTTACATTGGCTGCCAATATGAAATTACCTAGAAGATATGGTAATTATCATGAAACTAAGCTTCTTACTCTTAAAAGATTATGGTAAATAGTGATAAATCAAATAATCCATTTTTTATGCATGCCAGGGAAGTTTGCCATTGAGGTGATATTTTTTCTTAGGCAATTATTGCAGAAGTTTGGAGAGGAGGAGATAACCTTCACATGGTTTTTATTGGTTTAGAGAAAGCATATGACAAAGTCATACGAGAGTCACTATGACAGGTTCTAAGTAGAAAGATTACCAATGAGATACATTGAATTTATTAAAGACATGTATTAGGAATTGCTGATTACAGTGAGAGAGTTGTAGAGAGAAAAATAGACTCCTTCTAATGATGCGATTAAATCATGGATTAGCTATGAGTTTCTATGTTCTTGCTCTATTTATAGGTGAAGTTACTGATATAACTTATATTCAAGAGGAGACATGTATGTTATTTGCAGATAATGTAGTTTTCAATAGGCCGATTGAAAGAGGTAGGAGATGCAAATTTGAATTAAAATATTTTATAATGATTTGAAATTAAATCTGAATATTCTTAGTTTAACTTAAAGACAAATAATACTATAGGGGAAGAATAATAAGATTTGAAAATCTAGGGACCCCTTAAAATAATCAATTTCATTATCTTTGTCAACTATCTGTAAGGAAGGGGATATTATTGTGAATGTTTCACACATTATTAAAAAATTTGATTGCTTAAGTGGAGAAATGCTTCTTGAGTTTTATGGAGTTTGACGTGTTCCACTCAAAAGTAAAATGAAAATTTTAATAAGACAGCCATTAGGCCTGCTATAATGTATGGATTAAAATATTGACTAACAAAAAAGCAACTTATATTCAAATATTGAAATATATGTATGGGAAGACTAGGAGAGATAAACTAATAGATTAATGTATTTAATAGTAGCTACATGTTGCCCAACTGGGTTGTAAGATAAAGGAAAGTACGTTAAGATGGTTTGGGCATGTAAAGTGAAGACCTTTGGAGGCAATTGTGAGAAGGTGTTGAGAGGGTAGTATTTGAAAGATCCAGGAGGGCAAGAGAAGACCAAAAAGAGCCTGGATGGTATCAATTAAAGGATTTGAACGCTCATAAACCTGACTGAAGATAAGTCTTTTGACAAATTTGAATGAAGGAATAAGATTTGTGTTGCCAACCCAAATTAATTGGCCACACTTAATTTCTTATGTCCATATTCTTGACATTTCTTTGCATTTACTTGGTGGTGGTGGTGGTAACTTTCACAAGTCATAGTAATGAGGGTTAGTGCCATCTGCAAAGGCAAACTTTGGGTTCTGAATTTCATCAAACTGAAGATTTTCTTTGTATGACTTTGTGCTGCTGTACACAATTCTTAGCAGTTATATGTCAAACTGGTACATGAGGAGGTGAACACTTGCTCTGAGACTGTTCTTATGTCCTCTTTGATTGAGGTTCATTGTCTTGAGTTGAGTGGGATAAAATTAACATCTTGGTGATTCTTGAATTACTGTTGGAACCTTCATTCTTTTCATATGACGTCTTTGAAGACATTCTTGGGTGTATCAAACTGGTTGTTTATTAATCAGGATTTACCTGACCTTATAGTTTTGGAAGGTTTGTGTATGATCCATTATCACCCCTTCTCTCAGGTTGATTTTCTTTCTTGTTTCTGATTTAGCTCATTGATTTATAAAGTTCTTTTCTTATCTTTTGTGCAGCTTCTGCTGAAAAGCTTCAGGCTCTTGTTTTGGCAGAGATCATGGTATCTACACTGGGGGAGAGCTGGCTGCTTGGTCAGGTGAATTTGCCTGATGTGCATGACTCTATTCCTGCTGACAGGTAACAAGTAGTGCATGCCATTATGACAGTTTTCTTGAAGCTATCCTTATTCATCTGGTTTTATTTACTTGTGCATTTGTTTCCAGGTGCCTATTGCTAGTCTTGGAGTGTTCAAGAGTTGAAGTAGCTGTTATTCTAAATGAACTTGCGTATCTAAAATATGAAGCATCAAAGAATTCTTCATCCACTGCTGAAAGCATTATTTTGAAGCAACGTAACGTGGCAATCACCTTTTCTCTGATAGAGAAAATAATTAAATTGATTTCAAACGTTGTTTGTGGAGGTGAAGGTATGTCCATCGACATTTCTTGAAGCATATAAGTGAAGAGGGAAACCTTTTAATAAGGTTTTATATCAAATCCTTTATGCTTTTACCTTAATGGATAGTATGCATTGTCATCATCCTTAGCAAGTTTGCTCACAACTATGTTGGGTCCAATGTGCATGCCTTTTTGCTCACAACTATGTTGGGTCCAATGTGCATGCCTTTTTCCATAGGTAGAGAGTTATATCCTTCTTGAATGCAATATGCCTTCAAATTTTATCTCACTGGATGAATACCATCCTTACAGACATTGTTATTGGGGTTGTACTCCATATCTTTGATCCTAGTTTGACTCGTGTCAAAATATGCAATTTTGCAGGACATCATTACTTCTTCCAGATTTACATTACATCATACCTAGTGTCATCAATTATCGTAGGCAACAGGAAGAGCTCTACATTCTCCCATATGCTACTTAAGGATTTCATTGATATATGATGTTGGATTACCCACCACGCTTCCAAGGCGTAGTGGGTAATCTTACATTGTACATGGATGAAATTTCTGAGTGATATATGGGAAAATGTGCGCTTCTTATCACCGATAAGTTTTAGGGCGAGAGTGGGGTTACCCTCTTTGGTCATTATAACTTTTATTAGAGCTAGCTTAGGTCCAGTAGCTTACTTTATGGTAGAGGCCACTTGTATCCACGTTGTGAGCTGTGCACTTGATGATGTGTGCAGACAGGGAGTGATGGACTAGAGCATGGTGGATGGGAGTTGAGGGTGGACGGTGGAGGGCAATCCTCAAGTGGTGTATAAGAGAAAGTGTGGTTCTTCTTGTCGCCTATGGGTTTTAGGTGAGAAGAGGGACCTGAAATCTTTTTGTCGTTGCATTACATCCCACCAACTCTAAATGCATCAATAAAAACTTTTTTAAATTGAACTATCTTTGTGATTCTGCCTCTGAAAGCTTACCTACCATGCCCCAATGCAGATACTCCAATCACCAGTTTCCTGACACTAATTAATGTTCCTATTCCCATACCTTCTCGGTTTTCTGATTTTGCATCGTGGTGTTTCACCATTTCTATGTCATATTGATGGTAGGGATGATGATGCATCATTGACACTTTTAACATCGGCCACTTGAACTTGTTGAACATGTTTCCAAGCTATACTAAAGTATTCTCTCCGAAATCTGATATTTTTCTAGTTTCCAAGTTTGATGCTGTATCAAGTCTGTGTCTCAACTTATTGAGCCAATATTATCAAATATTTATGTTTTTTGATCCTTTTCGAATGATGAATCCTAATCATTTGTGTGAACACTAACAGGGGGACTTATCAGTGAAAGCACTTTAGCAAAGGTGATCACTGGTCTTAATGAAACAATGGGTGTAGTACTGGAATATTTACAAGATTCAAAGGTAATAGATTTACTAGATTTAAATTATTGTAAACGAAACAGGAAATTTTGTCACTCAAATATTATATTAAATATTTTGTAGGAACATGGGCAAAAGAAAGGAGATGATCTTCTTGCTGCAGTACGAGTTATTGGGAGGTAAATTCAACATGCAAGATAGTTCTCCATTTCTTTTAAGCTATGTTTGTAACCTGGATTTGGGAAGAAAAGGCAAGAAAGCAAAATGAAAAGAAATTTAATGATCCATATTTCCTTTTGGGCTTTTGGATATGTGATGAGAAATATAAATAAAATAAAGGTCAGTTTTGTTGGTTTTGAGCAATTACAACAAGGTTGGGTTATGTGTCCACTGAACAAAGTTAAGAGAGGTTGGGAGTTAAGTTAGAGTATTAAGTAAGTTTATTGTCTTTCTCTTTTTTGTTTTTGTTTTTTTTTCCTCAAAATCTCTTCCTTTTTAGATAGACAGGTTTTTATACCAAAAATGAAAATGTTTAAACAAATTTTATTCCTACATCCCTATCCATAGTTCCAACCAAACAGGAGAAAGTGCTTTCCTTATCATTTTCATTTCTTTTGTTCTAAAATCCAGTATTTAGAACACAGCCTTAGTTCCTTGGTTTCCAACTGGTTCACAATGAATACGGGGTCCCCCGTTTTGTTGTTCACCTTTGATTTTCAACTCAAAATTTCACTGTGATAATAATTTCTTCTTTCCTTTTTTCCATTCAATATTATCTATGTCCAGTTGTCAGTAATTTCATTCATTCATGTTGTATTATCATCAACATATGAACTACATATTGATATGATGCATGAATATATCTTGCTACTCTTTGCAGTTCAGTGGTTGGTTATATCTCCTAATGGAAAGACCAGAATCTTTTTTTGCTGAAAACCTTGCAAAACTTTTGGAACTTTAATCACTTTGACAGTTTTTGTTCTGAAGATTCCTGGGCCATCAAAGAAATAATGATGCAGAATTTGCTCCAAAGTCTTATTTGCTGCCAAAATTTCCTTTTTCATTTTTTTGTAAGCAAGATAAACAGTTGTTTCGTTCATTCATCCAAAGAAAGAATAGCACCTAGATAATAAGTCGGTAATCCACTGGGGGGTATGGCATAAGTTCAATTTACCCCAGTACTTAATCATCTGTCTAATGGAGGATGGTATCATTTGGAGTTGGGACATTTGAAAGGGAAGGATCAAGAGAATTGCTCATCTTTTGTTTGATCAGGCTTTGGTTCTCCCAGAAATCTTTGATTTGGATTTTTATCAGCTGCTTAGTGATTGGCAGGAGATTTTGGAGGTGTTATTTTGTTTACTTTGGTGGGTTATTCCTAACATTTTTATGGACGACCTTGTGTTTTTTCCTTTTTCATTTATTTTAGTTCATTTATTCATTTGGAAATCTATTTGTCCTGTATCTGTCCTTTTGTTTCTTATCAGAAATAATAATAATCCCTTTTATTGTTTCATTTATCATCAAGATATACTTTCTATACCTTTTATGAACTGTATATTTTTTTGTACCAAGCATGATATAGATGTCAGAGATCTTTGTGCCTAGTGTATCATTACATCAGTTTTTTATCAAGCTTCATCTGTGACAAAAAATTTATTTACTCACATCTCAACTTGCTTTTAGTTGGTACTGTAAAAGTGTCTCCTTATCTTGGAAATGATACAACTAACTGATTTCTACAGTCTCAACCCCATAACTTACATTCAGCTAATTTTCAATAGATTCTATTGTAAGGTGATAACTGTGTTGTTTCAGTTATCTTGCAGAAACACCAGTTGCATGCAAAGAGAAGGTTCAAGAGCTTTTAGGATACATTCTATCAGTTGAAGGTGAAGATGAGCCAAGGTTTTCAACAACCTCGATAACTGTTTGTGTGTATGGAATTGGCAACTGTAGGTTTTCTCCTTGGGTTGTACTGACAATTACCAGTTATTGAAATGACAGCCCATTTTACTCGATATGTTTTTTCCTTCCAATGCTATGCCAAATAACAATGGATGTCGAAGGATGCAAAGTCTTGGCGTCTTCAGGAGGATATAGAGCTGTAAGTCTCTATATTGGAATGGTCTCCTGTGATTTATTTTTGACTTTTTGCATTACTGCATCGGATTGTTGAGCTAATTGGGGAGTGCACATGAGACTTTTGCCATGATCTCTGACCAGTATATTAGTTCTGCTTTTAGATAAATTTTATCTTGATTACAAAAATAACTGTAAATGAACTTTGGTAACTGCTTATGTTTGGACATATCATAATATGAAATATTTAGCTGACATTTGTGCTTTTAGTGATAAAAATGCATATTGAATTTTCACAGGTTATAGAATGCCTTGTAAAATTGATTATGGATGGTCACACAGTTGAGGATAACGGTTCCATTTTCTTGGCATGTGACATCATTATGAATTTTCTTTTGAAGGTATACGGTTATCACTGGGTGTCTCCATTATTAAACTACATGATGTTCTGTAAAAATTACTGTTTCCCTTGTTTTCCTTGTATTTTTGTCATAGAGAGCAGAAATTCAAGTTCAATTGGATGAATCTATTACCATCAATCTTTTGAAAGCATTGGCATTTTGGACAGGTACCTTTTCACTTTTTGCCTTCCTAATTTATATGTTGCACTTATAATGAAAGAATACAAAACAAAACCAGATGTCCTTAATAATGTGTATACTCTAGATGTTGCATAACCTTGTATCTTTTCTCCCGTTTTTGGGATAATGTGTATAATATCATGTTTGACTAGAAGTTTGTTAACTCAGTCAAAAGGCTGATTATTCAGAAAATGTCTCTGATTCCTGAAAAAATATTCTTCTTGGTCCTGAATGTATTGTTATAATATTTAAGACTAATACAAATGCATTGATTAAAATTGGCTGGTCAACATAAATTTAGACTAATAAATGGAGTATCAATGCCATGAGAAGATGGAATTGAGCTGGAAAAGGAACTATAAGTTAGTAATTCAAATGGAAATAGGGCCCTGGAAACTGTATGTTTGGTACTTCAGTAGGAAAGGCAATTATTAACATATAACTATATTTCAAATGGAAGCAGGGTTATTGGAAATATATTAAGGCCTTAATTCTGCTTTTAGCTATCCGAAAGCTGGAAATGGCGTTTGAAACTGTATGTACTGCTTTAATTATGGACCAGAAATTATTTGAGTGAGCTATTCCAGAGTTCTTGTCTTTATTCTGCTTTTAGCTATCCGAAAGTCAAGTGTTTTAATAGAATTTTGTGTCTGACGATAAATGTTGGATTTGGTTTTATCTAGAAAAGAATCACCTTGGTTGGTTAATGTGTTTATTGTAGCAGATCACCTTTTCATCTTCCCTAGAAACTGATTTTGGATCCCTTTTTTCTTCCACCGTGAGAAGATATAATGAACAATATGCACACACATGCGTGTCTGTGTATTAATATATATAACATATGTACATATATATTGTATCCATTTTGACTGGAAATTCTTAATGTGGTTCTCAGAGGACATTGAGGACCCTTCCGTGATCATGATGACTTCAAGCATTTGTGCGCTAATATTTGATTCAACATCAGAAGAGGCCCTTCTAAATCATTCCAGCTTTGACCGCAGCATTCTAAATAGTCTGTCACAGAAAATTGTGAAAAGCTTGGCTACATGTGGGCAGGTAACTTTTCTGATGCTTCTGTCATACCCAATATGTTCCGTTGTCTAATTGAATGATTTAACAAGAGTGTCTTACTATCTATTATCTTACTTCTGCCAAAACTAATGTGAATAGACACTGAGAAAAAAAAATGCCTTTTACCAACTTCTTGGGGTTGAAGACAAAAATAATGTGAATGGTTCAGTAGAAAGGGGAAAAAGGTTACTTGCTAAATGAATAAACAAATTAGTTAGGATGGATCTCAATTTCTTGGACCCCATATGTGTTAGCAAACATCTGTTAGCTACTATTTGTAGGACACTAGATATCATTATTTCATCGATTGTTCAAGTCACCGGTTTTGTTGTCTACTGTAGGAGCTCTCTGATCACATGAAAGGAGAAGCAGACCTTCATCAAATAATTATTGCAGGTCTGTGTATGAGTTCGATTTTCCTCTGTTAATTTCTTTAAGAGCAGGAGATAAAGAGTGTGGTGTGACGGACCGCTCAAGGCTGGATTCACCAATTGCATTATCCTCAAATTTAGAGGTCTTTCAAGGCTGTAATCTGGATTTTTTTTATTCTATCTCTGCAGGATACTCACGTTGGGCTGATCGATTCCCTTCCATTAAAAAGGCCATTGAGAGATGAGATCAGCTATACTTTCTTTTGGGTACATTTAACTTGTTGAGCCCAGTCGATCTTGTTTGTTCTTTCATACTTCACCTTAATTTTCTAAATGAAGAGTTTGATTGGTTCTCTGTCAATAGACTAATCAAATGGAAATAATAGACAATAGAATCTTTCATCTTTTCTTGATTGTATTTAAATGTCTTTATGCTCATCATTTTATTAGTGAGATGCAGATTAACCTAATTGTGAATCTTCTCAGCTTACCTACTATTTAATGCATCTCAAATAACCAAAATTTTTGATCGAGCATTAACTGTGAACCTTGATACAAGGCGGTCCATCAGGGACACAAATAAACCAACTGATTTTACGGCACCACGAGAGGAAAACAAGGCATAGAACTGAAATCCTTTGGCGGATGCGTTCTTTCTATAGCTTTGATGCGAAAGAGCTTGGGCCTGTGATTAACCTTTGAAGTCTGAACCATTGGATCCACCTGCACATGATATTTAGTTTTCCTGCTTTTCAACGTCTGAACTGAATCCGATTGCTAAAATTAGTTTCTTGCTGAAGATCTTCAATTCCATTGCAATACAAAATTTTCACTGGGTTAAGCATATTTCAGTCTATAGAAGTTACTTGAGACTGCAGTTTGTAAAACTGAATTGGTCAGGTGCTCTTATAAGATCTTGGAGCAAGATATGATCAAATTGGGCGTTGTTTATGTCCCGTTATTATTCATTACTAGGTTCACGAAAAATCAAGTTGATATTTGTTTCCAAATCAGAAGTAAATAAATAACAGAAAGAAGACAAATTACTACAAAATATTTATGTAGTCCCCCTCACAATAGTTTGCATTCACAAGACTCTTACCTGCGCATGGAAGAAAATCAAGCTCTATCTTTTTTCAATGGTTAGTGAAGATATATAATAAATCAGGGATAGAAGAAATTACTACACTTAAAAGGGCATCAATGGCTACCCGATTCCTAACACTTCCTGTGATAGAGGTCGCACATACAAACTCACCCTAAACACCAGAGATTTAGCTAATATGTCAGTGATAATGCCCTGACTCAAAATGAACCCAGATCAATACCCAGATTGCCAAGATGACTCAAAACAAACCCAGATCGATACCCTTCCATTCAATGGATCACTGTCAATGCATTTCCTTCAACAAGGACTCCTCGCTATAATGACATGTAAAAAAGTGCAAATCATAATAATAATAGCAGCGAACCTTAAGAAGTATCCTTCAAAGTTGAACACAAAGGACATAAATACAAATAAAAGAGAATTCCTTCCAAGAGGAGATGCACTCAAGAACATTCATAAAGGACAATTTTCATAGGAAAAAAAAAATTAAAATTTGATCCTAGATGCAATCCAAAGCAGGAGACCCTCCTCAAGCCAGATTCATGCCACTCCTAGAATCCTACGCCCATCCAAAAAGTTTCAATCAAGAGAATAAACTTTGAGGGTATGAAGTTTAGACCCACATTATCTATTCCTACAAGTTCATAAAGAATGTCCGATAAATAAACTCTCTCCGCATGCTAATATGTACTTTTTGGCCTCATGGCAGTCTGAATTCAAGCTACATCACTGCATGTTCGATACCTTTGCTAGTCAGGCATTTTCCATATCTCTGTTGGTACAATATGTTAACATGCTGTATTTGGGCTAGAGTAATCTAAATTTAAGAAGTTCACCTCAAGTTTCAAATCTATGCTGTTACTTGTATACGAGAAAAGAAAATATGGATAGCCAATTTTGGAAAAATAATGATAGGTTCATTAACAAATATAGCTGTCAGTGCAAGTAAAAGTTTTATGCAGAAATCTTGAATTTTTACCATTCCTTCAAGATATTTTTATTTATGTTTCATGATATGGTAAAAAAGAACATGAAATGAATACTTGGATTACATCAACAAAAGCAACATATCAATTGAAAATGAACATATGTTTATGTACAATATGATAGTTTGATGTTGCTAAGTCCAAAAAATCATTGATACAATAAAGAAACAGATACATGAAACTGAATTCAAGAATTCATTATCCACTTACCTTGCAAGCGGGGCAGTTTCAGTACATCCATGATAAATCTTGTTTGTATGACACAGACCTGGCAGCCCCTTGAACACCCCTCTCAGAAATCTGGGGGCAATCCTCAACTGTCAGCAGTTCCAGCTTGTGGGATCCCACAAGTAGCTTTAGCCCATCATCAGTCACTCCCAAACACTTGCTGAGCCTTAGAGCACATAATCGAGGAAACTGTCCAACAAGCTGCAGCCCCTCGTCACTAATCTCTTGGCATCTCACAAGCTCCAGCATCTCAAGATCTTGTGCAGAACAAAGAGCTTCCATTCCAACATCATTGAAGGAGTACACATGGTCCATAGCCAAAACACGTACAGGGCACATCTGGATTAGCATAAGGATCCCATTCAGGGTAAATGAGGAGAAAGTAGGGAATTCCCCATCAGAAAAAGAAATCCTGACCGATTCAAGCATTGGACAGTTATGAGCCACAGCCTTCAAACTTATATCTGTCAATCTCAATGGGTTGTTCAATAATAGAGGGATTGAGAAGTCCGAAGGTACTCGGAGGGAAATGGACCTTAGATTATTTGATGTCTGGGCTAAACTCACAATGTCACTATCCCTGACTCCAATGCACAAGTCTAAGTGAAGTCTCTCCAAAGCCTTGCACTTACCCAACACACAAGAAAGCCCTCTCCCTGGACTGATGAGGCAATTAACCAAGCTAAGCTCCTGCAAACACTCACAGGGTACACACTGCTTCTGCCATCGATCCAATGCTAATCGATCATGAACCTTCATATATCTATAGTTAGCATCCACCTCAAACTGCAGCCGCTTCAATTTACGCCATCCAGGTCCCAGCTTAAATAGGTCACCTTCCCCAATGGCTCTACAATTCTTAATTGAAAGATCTTCTAATGTCTCAAGCTTGCCAAGATACTCTATCCACTCAACACTGCTCACATTTAAGCATTGGATAAGGTGTAAGGTGGTCAAGTTCTTGCAACCTACAACAACGGATAATATACCACAGCCAGTGATTCCGGGAGTGCAATTCAACCTCAAGGCTGTAAGCTTTGAGCAAGATGCCAAATAACCAAGACCAACATCAGTTATAAAAGTGCAGTAGCTTAGGGTTAGATGAATCAAAGAAGGGCAACATTCAGAGAGTACGAAAAGCCCTCCATCATCCAGTTGTTTCCCCAATTTTGACACAGAATAAAATATTTCAACTTTTGTCAAGTTGGGGAACCTATTACAGAGGGAAGTTAAAGCTTCATTTGCAGGGTCTAATCCACAACCAATCCGGAGATATTCCCTCTGTTCTTTCTCAAGTTTGTGCAGGCGTTTACAAACTAAAGATATAGAATTCCTGTCAACAGTCTTCTTAATCCTACCCAAAATCTCCCAAACTAAGTGGTCTGGTAACTCATCCATATCAATGCCGGAATTTCCTTTCTCCTTGAAAAAGGAAACAAATTAATATAAACCTGAAAAATGGTGGAAAAAACCAAATAAGATCTGTGTTTCCGTTCTCAGAAAGAAGAGATAAAAAAAATGGCAAACAAAAGGAATCAAATGACTTCTATGAATGAGACAATGTTAACAATTCAAGTTCTCCCCGAAGTTTCCTCGAATCCTCTAAAATATGAAACTACTGAAACAAAATCAATTCCCTTTTTCTTCGATAGCCAAAATCGAAAATAAAGAAACATAACATAAGACAACGACCCAGATTATGTTTCATCCATTCAAGTTAGATCAGAATCAAATCTTGACAAACAGGAAATTCATTATATCCCTTTTTTTTACCATATTCATTTCATTGATCCAACAATTTAGAGCTAACCCAGTTTCTTCTACTCTCCTCTGCCGGAACCAAAATCTAAAGAAAACCCTTATGTTCAAGATCAGATTAAATGATTTGAAAGGCAAAAGAAAGAAAAAGATAAAAATAGAATAAGAAATTCCATTTTCAAAGCTACAAAAGGTTTTCAAGAAAAATTGGGATTAAGTGGTCACACGGACGAAATAACAAATCCAAGATCTGAAGTAAGATCAATTTCAAAGATTACCGAACGTAATGATCCCAAAAGCTAAAAAGAAAAGAGAGAATATATGAACGAAGATCACCAGAGAGAATGATAACCCACCAAAATGCGGCCAAGGCAGGGGATCTGGAGAAGGGTATCTGCAGAAACAAAGTAGAAGCTTGCATATAATAAATAAAAACATCCAAATATCTCAATTGTGGGATCTTTTCTCCTTGCCCAGTTAATATACACAGGAACGATCTATTTGAGGATATAGAATGGATTCTTACTAGTGTGGATTAGGGTTTGTCAAATCCAGCCCTGTAACGACTTCTTATAAAACATATTGGGTGTGATGCTTTAGGCCCGGCCCAGCTTATATAATTTCAAGTTAAGGGCTTAAGGAGAGCCCAGAAGAGGCTCTGTGTAAAAATGTCTTTGGTTTAAAAAGTAGGTACCGACTAGGGGAAGGATGGCTTGTTAGTTATTACTGTTTGGTTAGGAAGTATCATCTGGAGAAGTCCATGACTTGCAGGTGAAGACCTACCAAGTGAAAAGCATGTTATGACCCTTAGCTATGAAGCAATTTCTTCTGCTTAGTTATCTCTACCTTTCTGCGCAGTAGTTCTATATATATCAGCAATCAGCACTGCAAGAAACCCATAAGAGAAACAGAAGAACTAGTAAGGGGAAGAAGAAAGATGCACCACCCTCCCCCACCTGATCCGCATGGTCCGCCCCACGGCGGACCACCCCACAAGCCGCATGGTCCTCCCCACCACGAACCACCCCATGCTTCGCCGCCGCCACCAGAGCCTCCTCATCATGGCCCTCCTCCTCCCAAGCCAGATCCCATGCCTCCGGCTCCCCATGCGCCTCCACCAGGGCCACCACCACATCACTGACTCTTCAAATATGTTTTTGTGTGTCCTGCTAGCTGTTGCTAGTACTAGTACCTGTTGCAAGCTTTTGGGTTCTGTGATGTCTATATCTTCTATATTATTAATAAAGGGAAGAGGGGGAATATTCCCTTAAGATTCTTGCCTCCTTTTTTTTTTTTTTCCAACTATTGTCCTCTCCAATTAAAACAATCCCAAATTATAACTACCCACTACTCTTTCTCTTTCACGCTACATTAAGGGTAAAGACGTGCAATATGCACGTGCCTCCCCTAGTGTACATGAATAAGAAAGAACTTTGTGTTCTGTACTGAGACTGTTCACTGTTCGTTAGTAGTGAGTAATATATCTTGCATGGTTTTCGTATTATTTCTCTTAGTTCTCTGTCTCGCATATATATGTAATTATGCAAATTGCTTAACTGGGGACAAACGGGTTTGAGGTTCCAAATACAGCACTTTTGGCATTACATTCAATTTAAAATTTAGGAACCTTATACTGCGCAAACTACTAGCAAGTGTGGGTGCCTTAGGTTTTGTTAGTGAACGAGTTGGGGAAAATTAAGTTCCCAGCTGTTGCTAAAAGATCTGTTAGAAGGTGTATGTATAAGATGATCTTTGACAATTGAGGAGTAATCCATTCCAATATCTGAAGATGATACGGTTTAGTATTTTAGCTTTTGCAAAACCCTGTTTCGGAATTCGCTTTATGGAATCGCGGCAGCCATGGAAGCCTTCTTGATTTTTGAGATTAGGCTTGACCCTCAAAAGTTAGATGTGATACCAATTTATTACCTGGATCGTCCCTCTGTACCCGAATCTATCAATACAATTTCTTTTCAACATTTACAATCCAAATGCATTTGTAGTAATTGAAGAGTATCATCATCATCATCATCATAAGTTAGTTCCCACTGAAGTGGGGTTGGTAACACCAATCTTATCTTTCCATCCCGTTCTATCAAAAATCATATCTTCAGTCAATCTACGTTTTTGTAAATTTTGTTTTATGCACTCCATCCATGTATTTTTAAGTCTTAATTACTCTTACTCGCTTATGCCCTTCTATTATATGTTCTCTAATTTCGTAGCAAAATATACTTTCACGTCGGTTCAAAATGTTGTGCTTGAATATCCAATATAATAATAACAATCAAACTCTGATGAATATATCCATCCAATAGAAGAAAGCATGTCGGTGGATGTGATTGAGGAACAACGCCCGTTTGTGCCTACTAACCACCAAATAGTCTTGTAAATCGAACTACACTAGTTTAGACTTTCGGCCCTTTGTGGCCTGCATAAAAGGTTTGTAAAAGATGATCGACAGTAACCTACAATTGATTGTCAAGTCAATAAGCAACTGCAAAAAAAAAAAATGAAAAAAAATTTCTAAAGAAAGTAGAGAGAGATTGCTAGCCAATGATTTGAATCCAAATGAAATACAAGAAACCTAGATAACACTAGCTCGGATATATTAAACCTAAGGCAATTGATGGCCGGCCTGGTATAATTTATCAAATGAAACCAATGATATATAACAGCCGTATTCTAGGGATATATATATTAAACCAAGTTAGCTTTAATATATATAAAATTTAGTGGGAGGCAAATGGAATGCTCTACAATGAGTATACAATTAAGGGTTGAAATTATATGTTGCTTCCTCCTATAGTGATGTATGCAACTTGAGTAGGACGGTGTCATGTGGAACGTGAGATATATGCAACTTTAGTCAGATGCTGTCATGTGGAGCATCTCAAGGTTAGATTTTTTCAATAAAAAAACATTTTCGCATTTTTAATGGTAAAAAATTGATAGCAGTGAAATGCTCAACATAACAGCATCTCACTCAAGATACATAGACCAAAACCCACAAATTAACAAAAGCTTAATATGTATGTTTTGTATCAAGGAAAGTGCATAGGTCTGGCCTTTTACCAAACACAAAAAAGAATTAACAGGACATATAGCTTTTAAAATAACTTCCAAGGAAAACGAGTCCCCTCTTAGAAGAAAGCATCTGATTGGCACTCGTTTCACCAACGAACTTCGTTGTGAGAGATGCATAAGAAGCATAAGTACGTTATGGTTTGGTATTTCTTAAATTTTCCTAAGAGGGTTGGTGAAATTAGACTTTTGTCTGGAGGCTTGGGCTTCCAGGTGTGAAAACCTTTCTCTCAAGCCAACTACACTGTATCTTCCCGGGATTCACCACAATACCCAGGCCAACACAACCACCAACTATGATTCCAGGCCACCACAATCTTTTGTCCTTAACAAGGGTTGTAGCCACCATAACTGCTGCAGCCATCTCCAACATCTACCATAAGACAAAACTGCATTATCATAATTGCCAGCACCAATTGGAATTACCTCGCCAGAGCTACCAGAGTCAATTTGAATTCCTCCCCCATAGTCACCAGAGCCTCGCTATGGTAATTGAACTCCAACCCCAACCGAACTACAACTCCCATTATTAATATCCATGATTGAAGAAGCTGGATTTGACCTTTAACGGGGTTTCCTTCATCCATCCCATATTTAGTAGCAGAACCGAATCTATTATTTTCCAGAATAAGGAGACAAGGCACACCTTGCTAGTAGTTCCCAGCTGATCAATAATCTGGGTTAGAAGTAGCAAAAAGAAAGAACTTCGTAGAACTCATATCTATTAAAACAGATTTAGATCGACAGAAAAGTTGCATGAATGGCAATGGATAACATCCACAAGCGTAAGCCAGAATGCAGGCCAATAGATGAAGAGGTGCAGGAATGGAAGGAGTTAATGAAATCCCACACATAAACCTGCAAGAATGTTAAGGTCCAAAATCACTTC
This sequence comes from Buxus sempervirens, assembly GCA_947561395.2. Lineage (NCBI taxonomy): Eukaryota > Viridiplantae > Streptophyta > Magnoliopsida > Buxales > Buxaceae > Buxus > Buxus sempervirens. The sequence continues at coordinate 37,468,608 of OX387189.1, forward strand.
AAAAGCATACAAGTCAAAAATAAATGAATAAAATTAAAGAGTAAATAAGCTCATATATTAGCAACCAGCACTGCAAGAAACCCAGAAGATCAGATAAAATTAAAGAGTAAGAATGTCTTTGGTTTAAAAAATAGGTACCGACTAGGGGAAGGATGGCTTGTTAGTTATTACTGTTTGGTTAGGAAGTATCATCTGGAGTAGTCCATGACTTGCAGGTGAAGACCTACCGAGTGAAAAGCATGTTATGACCCTTAGCTATGAAGCAATTTCTTCTGCTTAGTTATCTCTACCGTTCTGCGCAGTAGTTCTATATATATCAGCAACCAGCACTGCAAGAAACCCAGAAGAGAAACAGAAGAACTAGTAGGGAAAGAAGGATGCACCACCCTCCGCCACCTGATCCACAGGGTCCTCCCCACCACGGACCACCCCACGAGCCTCATGGTCCTCCCCACCACGGACAACCCCACGAGCTGCATGATCCACCTCAACACGAACCACCCCACAAGCCGCATGGTCCGCCCCACCACGGACCACCCCACGAGCCACATGGTCCTCCCCACCACGGACAACCCCACGAGCCACATGATCCGCCTCACCGCGAACCACCCCACAAGCCGCATGGTCCTCCCCACCACGGACCACCCCACGAGCCGCATGGTCCTCCCCACCACAAACCACCCCATGCTTCGCCGCCGCCACCGGAGCCTCCTCATCATGGCCCTCCTCCTCCCAAGCCAGATCCCATGCCTCCAGCTCCCCACGCGCCTCCACCAGGGCCACCACCACATCACTGACTCATCAAATATGTTTTAATGTGTCCTACTGCTAGCTATTGCTACTACCAGTACCTGTTGCACTCTTTTGGGTTCTGTAATATGTAGATGAATAGCAAAGAACTTTGTGTTCTGTACTGAGACAGTTCACTGTTCGTTAGTAGTGAGTATATCTTGCATGGTTTTCGTATTATCTCTTTTAGTTCTCTGTCTCGCATATATATGTAATTATGCAAATTGCTTAACTGGGGACGAACCGGTTTGAGGTTCCAAATACAGCATCTATGGCATTAAATTCAAATTTAAATTTTAGGAACCTTATAATGCGCAAGTCAAAATTTCCGCATGAGAGTGAAGCCAGTTCCCTGGTATGTATATGTATCGATCTTCCTCCCTTAACATGATTCGTCCTTCTCAAACTACTGGCAAGTGTGTGTGTACCTTAGGTTTTGTTGGTGAACAAGTTGGGGAAAATTAAATTCCCAGCTGTTGCTAAAAGATCTGTTAGAAGGTGTACTTATGAGCTGATCTTTGACAATTGAGGAGTAATTCATTCTAACATCTGAAGATGATACGGTTTTGCATTTTAGCTTTTGGTAAAACCTGTTTAGGAATTCGCTTTATGGCATCGCGGCAGCCATGGCAGCCTTCTTGATTTTTCGAGATTAGGCATGACCCTCCAAAGTTAGATGTGACACCAATTTATTACCTCGATCGTCCCTCCATAAATCTATTACTACAATTTCTTTTCAACAGTTACAATTCGACGAATGCATTTGCAGTAAGCACAATGCAACAGTATCATGATCATCATCATTCAGTTCTCATCAAAGTAGGGTGGTGACACCAATCTTGTCTCTTCATTTTGTTCTATCAAAAATCATATTTTCATTTGTAAATCTTGTTTTATGCACTCCATCCATGTTTTTTTTTGTCTTACTCTTACTTGCTTAGGCCCTTCTATTATATGTTCTCTAATTTCTTAGCAAAATATACATTCATATCAATTCAAAATGTTTTGCTTGAATATCCAATCTAATAATAATCAAACTCTGACAAATATATCCATCCAATGGAAGAAAGCATGTCAGTGGATGTGATTGAGGAACGATGCCCGTCTGTGCCTACTAACCACCAAACAGTCTTGCAAATGGAATTACACTAGTTTAGGCTTTCGGCTCTTTGTGGCCAATTGTAAAAGATGCTCGACAGTAACCTACAACTGATTGTTGCGCCAGTAAGAAACTGCAATAAAAAAAATGAAAAAAGAAATTCTAAAGAAAGTAGAGAGAGACTGCTAGCCAATGATTTGAATCCAAATGAAATACGACACCTAAATAACACTAGCTAGGATCTATTAAACGTAAGGCAATTGATGACCGGCCTGATATAATTTATCAAATGAAACCAATGACAACAGCCGTATTCCAGGGACATATGCAAAGGCTTAAGGATACCTATTCCTCGTTGTTTTGGAGAGCGTATAGAATACCATTTTAATAGAAGAGATTTTCTTTCTTATGTCAGATCTTGCCTTGGGAACTTTCTACATAAATTATAAATTTAATTCTTTTGATAATCTTCTTTGGTGGTGGTTGATTATATGCTTGTGATGGTGGTGGTAGTTGGTTAAATAATGGTAATTTTGCCGATTTCATAGGAAAACGTATAGCAGGAGATTTGAATCATTTGATTCCATTTGAACTCGCATCTATAGAGATAGAATCAAACAGAAAGAGAGGGCTAAATCCAAACTTCAAGCTCTGAACGTCATAGACATTTCTTTTTAGTTCTTATTATTATTTAGATGATCCCTAAGCGAACTACGCCCTAGCCCCTGGTACAGTTACAACAATGAGAGCTATGGCTATTCACTTCTCATGGATGCAACAGCAGGATCCGTACCAAAACATCATCCTTCTCCTTGTCTTCCTCTTTACGATCAGGTTCTGCTCCAAAATTCTCTACAAAAAACCCAAGTTGAAGCTACCACCTTCTCCTCCAAAGCTCCCATTAATCGGTAACATCCACCAGTTTGGAGCTCGTCCTCATCGCTCTCTACACGAGCTATCCATTAAACATGGACCGCTCATGATTCTCCAAATGGGATCGTTTCCTTTCCTCGTGGTTTCATCTCCTGAGATGGCTAGGGAGGTTACAGTCACTCATGACCTTGCTTTCGCAAGTAGGCCTCCTTTCAAGGCCGCCGACAAGCTCTTCTATGGAGGTCGGGACATGGGTTTCGCCCCTTACGGTGAGCACTGGAAACGAGTCCGTAAGATTTGCGTGCTTGAGCTTCTGGGTCCTAGCATGGTCCGATCGTTCAAATCAATTAGAGAAGATGAAGTTGAGAGTATGATCAACAAGATCCGTCGATGTTGTTCGATGGCAGAATCAGTTGAATTAGGTGAAATAGTGTTTGCCCTCACGAACAACGTTGTTTGTAGAGCAGCTTTTGGGAAGAAATACTACGAAGGAGGGTTCTCAGTACTGATTCGGCAAATGGTGGACTGTTTGGGAGCCATTTGTGTGGGGGATTTCTTTCCATGGCTTAAATGGGTTGATCATCTCACTGGGTTGAATTCCAAGATGGATAGAATAGCATAAAGACATCGATTGCTTCCTTGAGAAAGTAATCGAAGATCATCGCATTCGTAAACGAGACGAAGAAGATGAAAGTACCAAGCAGAAGGATTTTGTGGATATTCTACTCCAGGTTCAGCAGGACGACACAACCAATATCTTCAGTAGAGATGACATCAAAGCTGTCCTTTTGGTTAGTCTCTTCAGATCTTTTATTCATTAATCATTTGAGTTCTGAATTCTCTTTATAAAGTTTTCTGGTTTATAGTGTCATTTAGAGTTGTTTTGATAATCAAATAATAGTTAGGTTTTCCAAAAACTAGATTTTTTTATTTTTTTCAAAGTCGGACAACTAATGTCCTAAATATCTTCCTAATTTATTTTTCTGTAAAACAGGGAATTAGATAATTTATTTTGGTATTAAAACATCTTAATTAATCATTAAAATTATCTAAAAATAGTTTGGAATTGAATCAGGGTTTGAAATTACGAAAATCAGGAAATTCTGCATAGAGCACCTAGAATCGCTTAAGATCGCCTCGGCGGTAGTTCAAAATAGGACGCCGACGATAAGTCTTCTAGCGGTCTTAAGTTTATAACTAGCGCCGACGATCGCCGATGATCGTCGAATACAGTCGAGGTATTTCATGATAATGAATATGACTTTATTACATCTGAATTGTCGATTCTTAGGACCCCCACAGCTTTTCTTTCCGGGGGTCCCTCCTTACAATCCTGAGACCTGCGCTCTGATACCAATTGTTAAGATCAAACGCTTACCATTAGACCAATAACTCATTAGAACGCAACTTTATTCCTTGTACCATACTAATCATTGGAGGATGCTGACTTTGGCCCAACATCCAAACATGAATTTGCTCTTCTGGTGACAAGATATGTTTTCTGCTGGAACTGATACAACTGCATCAACCTTGGAATGGGCAATGGCGGAACTGATCAAGAGCCCGAGTGCGATGCAGAAGGCACAAACAGAAGTTCGAAGTGTCATTGGTAGTAAATCCAAGGTGGAGGAAGATGATGCTCTTCATATGGAGTACTTAATTTGTTCAGTTAAAGAGACTTCGAGGCTTCATCCAGCTGTTCCAATTACAGTTCCTCGTGAATCCATGGCACCTGTTGAGCTAAAAGGGTATCATATCCCACAAAGCACAAGAGTTTTAATCAATGTTTGGGCTCTTGGAATGGATCCCAAGTCTTGGGAAAATCCAGAGAAGTTCTATCCAGAGAGATTTCTCACAAATCGGTTTAGTTACCTTGGCCAGGACTTTCAGGACATTCCATTTAGTGCAGGAAGGAGGAGTTGCCCTGGTTACGCGTTTGCAACAGCTACCATCGAGCTTGCTCTTGCAAACCTTCTGTACTGGTTTGATTGGGAGCTGCCTGGAGGTGCAAAGAAGGAAGAGCTGGACATGACTGAAGGTTTCGGCATTGGATCCCGTAAGATATCTCCTCTTCGTCTTGTTCCCGGCCGTCCTAAGCTTGACATGAATGAGTAGTACCGCCTGCAATCAAGAGAATTCTTATATATGTATCTGATCCATGTCCTGTTTCAGGCTGAATTTTAAGAATCCCAGGATCCTTTTTTTTTTGGTTCCTTCAATTCATACATGTATCAGTAAGTGTATGTAAGGTTTGTGTTTAGGAATTTTAGCTGTAGAAGTCAATGCTAAAGCTGCTCTAGATCCTGTCAGGGACTCAGACATGGATTACCTATAAAGCTGAATCATTTATGCTGTTAATCCTTGTCACAAAAACAAAAGAGGAAAAAAACCCCAAAAAGACGAAAGAGAATAAGGAACTCAAAGTAAGAAAGACGATCGAGGACGAGGCAAGTCCCAATCCAAGCTCTGACGTATCAAAGTGAACAGCGGTTTTCCCAACATTTTATATCAAAAATGCCCCCAAATAATTCTGATATTACAGTTTTGTTATTTTACGTGACCGTAATAATCAATTGGTTGGGCCTAAATTGGTCTTTGCTGTTAAAGGTTAAGGTTCCTCCCATATATAAAAAAACACTAGCATTGGAATGTTCCATATAGAAACATCTCACTTAAAAAACAAAGCTTTTTTTTGTTTCTAATAAGCACTAAGCCGGTCTCGTTCCTAGTTTAACTTCACCTGAATTTAAAGATTCTCCAAGCCTAAGTGCGAGTTTGGTAGGACCTGGCCCTGATATTTTCGTATAAAATTAAGAACATATGGCATTGTTCTTTGCTCTTTCATATGTCGACAACACTGAAGCTATAACATCTAATGAGATGCCTTTTTTTTTATCCCCAATTTAATTTAGAAAAAAAGAATATTTTATCCATACCCGTACGTATCATGCCTTGACATAGCAAAAGGGACGGGTAGTTGACGAAGATAAAATATGAATGTCTTAGGGCCGGAGACATCCTACGGACAGTCGTTTGCGTCCAGGGAGGTCGCTGCCTTCAGTTAAATTAGGGTTTTAATCTCGTGTATGTGTGTTATAATCAGTACGGCGTTTGTCCGTATACCTCTGCCATGCGTTTGCTTAAATTAGTGTTTTATGCAGCTTTTACAATTAAAGCCGAAGAACGAATTAAAAAAATTGCTTTTATCGAGCTGTGTCTAACGATGCTCTTAGGTGGCGTTTGGCCCTACTTGTGCTTATGGGTGAGCACTTATGTACAAGTGGCTTGACAAAAGGTATTATCCGCAAAGGTAAGCAGTTACTTATTTAAAAGAGGCAGGCGTTTGGTATTTAAAAGAAAAAGCGTTCAACCAAATTCCCTGCAAAAGTCTCGAATCCGCCCGAAAAGCGTTCAAATTCCTTTTGAAAGAGTGAAAAACACATGAGCAGACTGAAGAGAAGATAAGAGCATGCAGAATGGATTTTGAAGAGGACTGGAACATCAACACAGAAGATCTCGATTCCCTGGAAAGAGACGCAATTAGAAAGATCGTGTCCCGATCGATAGCATGAAAGGTGTGCTGGAGTGCTTCGATTAGTTGGAGTTGCCGATCGGTAGCACGAAAGCAAGGAACAATTGAGGGTTTAAGGAAAACTCACCGATCGAAGGAAACTGGTGAGGAGGAAGTAACGATGAAAAGAACCGATCTTAAATGAACCCACAATGATGAAGATGACGATGATGACGGTGAAGGGGAGTTTGATGACAAAGACGAAGTATGTGTTCATCAGAGAGATCTCATCTAGGGTTTCTGTTTTGGTGAGTAACTTAACAAATCCTAGGGTTTTGGTTTTCGTCTATGTTTTACCTACGAGAATAAATGAGGGTGGCGACCAAGGCGAGGCCAGCCATGGCCGTCACTGCGATCGCTATTCCTACATTTGAAGATGCCGCAAAAGCCAAGAAGTCTCCCCCGCGATCACCACCTCCAATGACACCACCGCTGCTACCTTGGACGGAAACCATGCTTCTCCAAACATCACCACCTGGGTAAGTCCAAAAGAGCACCGAAGATTGCGCCATTGTGATTACTTGTATGCCTTTCACCGCGCAGAATCTCCCCTCCACCATTACCGACTAAAACCCAATTGCTTCTCTCTCTCTCCATTCACCGGAGGTTAGATCGGAGAGCTCACCCGGTGATAGGAAACGGGAAGAAGAGACTGGGAGGAGGCGGAAGAAATGAAAACACGATAAGCAGTGGCTCCCGCATAAGTGGAAGGAAAAGCAGCTATCAACAGCTTTTACTTATGGGTGGACTACCTCTACTCCTTGCGGATAAGCACCTACTCATTTCACATTACCAAACGAGATTTCAACTTAAATAAGTGCTTAATTAAGTTAAAAGTCAAAATAAGCACTTAATTAAGCAATCCCAAACACAGCCTTGGTGAGTGCAGAATCAAAAGTAGAGCTTAAAATGCTTTTGGATTAGTAGGGGACACAAGAACCGTAAAACCAATCTGGATACAGGATACATAGAGCTCACAAAATATCCACAGAATAGACTGCAGAAGCTGGATTGCATGTTTAATTCCAGAATCCCTTTTCAAGTTCTTTTATATGGATTTAATGGTAAGACATTACAGTACAGTAGAACATCAGACTGGAAGTCAGTTGCCAAAAGTGATTAATTTACACGAACTGCAGCAAGCCCAAACTAAACTTCAATAGATACAGCATACTCTTATAAAATAAGGTTCACAATGCTTTAGTTCCATTGGTTTTTCACATCTATAAGTATATGCTTAAACATAATACATTACCTCTCAAATATGTGTTTTTACATATCCATTTAGTTAAATTCCTTGATTACTTAAAACAGGAAGGTAAATCAGGTACTGTACATCCAATTGGGGAGTTGATACAAAGTTTTTCTTCAAAGACCCACAACAACAACATATGTACGACAAATGAACAAATAGGTCATTTCGACGTTCAAATTTATGAAAATGCCCAGATCATGATTGAAGCCAACATTGCTAGAAAACTGAGAACCGTATGGATTAATGGTGTTGTGATATCAATAGAAAAGAAGTATTTACATCATAAAAATTGCTAGTTCAAATAACGCCTACAATTTTTAGACTTGCAGAAACACGGGATTTTCTTACCTTCATCCTCATGGTTAAAATGGTAATCATAGGTTATCTCTTCACCCAAGTTTATATCTCTCTCTGCAAAAAAGACTACCTGCAAAGTTGGAAACAAGGAGCAAATTCAGTAATCAATGTTTAACAGAGTGATAAAAGATGTTTCAATGCATACAGTAAAGCATGAGGAACAAAACTAGCCAACATACAGTGTATTGTAACACAATTTAAAAAGATATATAGGAAGTCAGGGCTCACCCCCGATTACACATAAGATATGTACTAAGTTAATCCCTAAAGTGGGATCGGTTTAAAGGTGAAGCCCTCCTCTGGTAGGCAAAAAAAAATTTTAAAATAAAAAAATTGACAAAAAGAAAATCATATAAATATTAAATATATGCCCATAAATAGATACATTCCCTTTCTCTGGGCAGTAATACATATCCAAGATATAATCATAATTTTGCAGTTTGTGAGAAATGTATCAATATTTGGGAGAGAGAACTACTGAATATATTGTGATATTGAACAATATATCTCGTTTGTTAAAGCACACCAGCTATTTTAAGGGGTCAAATAGCAGGGAGTTTTGACAAGTTTCTCCTGTGTCAAATATATCTTCACCAAAAAAAACCCCATTCCTCTTTCAAATACTTGAAACTTGATTCCAAACCACTTGATCTGTAAATTTGTCCATTCCATTTCACTTCAAAAGTCACTTCAGAGGAGATTTGTATGTTTTCATTAAATTTCAGAAGAAATTAAAGTAGTTTGATCTACATTTTAGCCAAGAAAAGTTAACTCTTGCATCGTATACTTATTTCATATGCTTGTTGACAGTTGTTATCTGACTTCAAAACCTTCGGTCACCATTTCTTAGGTTGATTGAATGAATGGACATGCAATAAAGTATGTGCCCAACTTCCTTATAATGCATTAGCTAATTAATATCATTTTTTTTATGTTCTGAAAAATTTAGGCATAAACATGTCTAAGTAAGAATCACATAAAGCTTTCTTCAAAATTTTCCATTTTTTTTTCCAATATTCCTCCCTTTTTCCCAAGTTTCGCCTACCATTCCAAAATTCTGGACGACATAGATACTTCTCTCAATATGTCTAGCTATACCTCCCTTTTACTTGGGAGGCCACATATCTAGGGATATCTATGTTTAAAACCTCGATGGTAAATGGTTATCACAATCACACCCAGATAATATAGACAAAGAGCCTCGCATAAGAAGAGGATCTTCACTCCATATTTTTACTCTCCAGCTAAAATATTTATTGTTCTATCCCAGATCAACTAAAGCCTCCGCTAAAGCTATGTCTTAATGTTTCAAAGACAGTAACCATAGTGAGCTTGCGGGATCAAGAGTGGGCCAAAACAGTGCTGCTACATAAAAATGAACCGATACCATTTGCTAAAAATAATTATCATGTTAGTACTTATCATTACCTTCTTTTCGTTCCTCACAGAAATGACTTTCGCAACACAGTTTGGCTGGCCGTGTGGAAAGAAAACATGAAGACAAGTGAGAATAACACGTATAAGAGTATCATCTAACACTAAAGTGAAACCCCAGAGCAACAGTATTAATGTAAGTTAATGACTTACTAGACAAGGTAACTTAAACACTCGTTATATTTTTGAATTATCTGCTGCATCTGGAAAACATGAATTATCAAAAGAAGATCTCAAGGTTGTCTGATACCATCAAAGGTTCCATAATTCTAAGCAAGTCATTAACTTACAGGTATGATGCTATAGGATTTCCAATAAACAGAAGTCAATATATAGAGGTTACCAGGCAAGAATGATTGACAAAGCGAGCAATTCCTCCTTTGCGGGTGGCATCAATAATATGTTCTTTGTCTATCCTAAAGAAATAGCAAGCGCTTTTGTACTGAAGTTTTCTTCCAGACTGATAATCATTTTCCCGTTTATCAGCAACACGAAGGCCAACTATCTCACCAACATACTCAACAACCTACAAACACATGAAAGGACAATATATCCTCTGACCTGAAGAGAATTGGTTTCATTAAATTTTATGATAAAGTGGGAAAAAAGAATAATTTACCATTGAACCACGGGCAATGAACCGAGATGTGTAAAGACCAAGAGCATGTATGCCAGACTTGTAAACTACCAAATGCTTCCATCCCTTTGCTTGCTTGTAACGAGCATATTCCTTCTGCATGACAAATAATTACAAAAATAGGAACCAGGCCTAATCAGATTCAGTTGGTCAACAAAGGCAAACAGTTCAGGTTTTGAACAACAGCCACCTCAACAAAATGATGTTTGGTCAGATTCTGTGAGTGCATTTATATATGTTTCCACATGCTCTTTGTACGGCAAAATAGAGCAAAATGCATGAAGGAAGAACCCACCCAAATACATTTTTTCCCTTATAAATAGTTCTCTTATGCTCTCCTTGTTGCACTTATTTTCGCTGCATAAGAATCTTCTTTATCCCATATATCTATTAACTACACTCTTTCATCAACAAATATATACGCACATTTTGCAATTCAAAATGCATCCTTCTTAATGTGGAACTGTGTACTGTTAAGGTTAAGATAAATAAGACAAATATTAAGGAAAAGGTAAAATCATCAAATGGAACTTAGTGGGATACTCATTTCAGCATGTTTTCCTATACGTAACTCCAAACATTATAAGTGATAATTTAGAAGTCTTGTGCTTGTGAATGAATTCTTAGTCATCAGTTGTCCTAATGATTCCATCATCATTATTTAAAAATTCAACAGAACAAAGCTTGCTTCAGTAGGATTTACAGTGGGTTACAGTCCTTTATTATGCAACATATAGTTTCACTTAACATGCTGTAAAGTGTATAGATTTTTTCCAAACAATACCTAAAAATGTCAATAAATGGACCGTTCCTAAATTTACCATGACTATAATCATTGCATGAATTTACAAACGTTATCCCATGACATCAACCTTTTTTTATTGGCAGGTAAGATGGACTCAAATGCATAAATTCATGGTTATGAAAGCACTATGAACCAAGATACAGTCTCAATCCCAAAATGACTAAACAGGATCGAGTAATCCTTCGTGAATATGCATGTAGATATTAGTTTCTTCACTTTACACAAGACTCAATAATCTTATGATGAATCTTTTTATTTTTATAAAATTTCTGATCACCTGAACTGAGAAATTCTACACCATAAAAGACATATGATATAAATCATAGACAAGTTAATGTGTTGGATAAACATAAAAAATTTAATTCGCAGGCAACATAGTTCCTCCAAATAACTTCAGCTAAAAGAAAAGAGCAACAACGATAAACTTGACAGTACCCGACAATCATACTCAACATCTGAAGCTAATGGTTTGGGAAGCCCTCTTGAGCAAGACTTCTGCCCATTGATGTGAAGCCATGCATTTATTTGTTCCTGAGGAACAAGGCATCCACCATTATCATTTGTTTGCCCACGAAGATTATGCATGAAACCTTCCCCTTTGCGGCCCTTGTAACCCTATTTTCAATAGACCAAAACGATAAATTGCAAGATCTTCGTTTTTAGATAGCCAATCCACTTGTAAAATTACTTTAAAAAAACAGCAAAATTACCTCCGTGCGGGCACAAGTTGTTTCCCTTTTTCCTGCACCATCAATGTCAGTATCAATGGGATGATTGTCAGGCCCATACCGATGATGCGTAGCATGAAGAAGACATCTACCATAAAAACCAACATTTTCACTGTCAACACCTTCAACCTCACTTTGCAATAGTCCCTGCAAAAAAATATATATCAATAAAACTAATAGATCCATAGATGAAATGAATATCCCCACCCTTTGCTTTCATTCAGGTCAGACTTGGCACACAATAAGAAGAATGGTGACTTCAACATGAAATTGAAGCAATAATCAAAGGTTTTATCAAGAGAACAAAAGAGTCAAGCAGATAAAAAGATGCAGGGCAGTCGAACACAGCCATTAATAGCTACAGGAAACCAAAAACACATGAAATAAAGGGGAGTAAAAAGAGACCAGCAAAAACATCAACAATCAAAAGGCAACTTGCACCCACTCAAGAATCCTCTCCTCTGACATGCCCAGTTGAATATGGAAAGACTCTAGACTGCCCACCGGCTAACATCTTGGCTGGCTTTTCACCGAAAGATCGGAAGGAACAAACTAAATGTAATCACCAAAAGGAATACTGAAATTTCAAAAATTTCAGAAAGAAAAATTGAAACTTGTCTAACCACAAAATAATAGCAGCCAAATCTCTCTCATAAATGAGGCTAGTCAGACCAAGGGATCTTGCCTCACTGATGCCTAGTAATACAGCAGTAAGCTCTGATCTGAGTCCCCCTTCCCAATCAGCCAACAAAAGACAAATAAAAGCCCATATATGATATCTAAATTCCCAAAATGATATGTAAAAAACACCAGATGGCCCTGTGTTTCAAAATGAGTATCCATCAAAGTTCAGTTTAATCCCTCCTACCTCAAGGACAATTCAAACTAGAGCCTCTGATTTCACTACACAAAGATAGCATCACAGATCTTTAATCTTAGACCAAAACTTCCAAAATAAATACAGCACAAGCACAAGAATTAAGCTAACATAACCACCATCCCCTCTCAATAACCACTGAAATGTACACTTCAATTCTCAAAATCCTTTATGTGTCTCCTTTAAAATTGCCCATATGATAGCATAAGGTATGCCTATACATAGGAAACTTCCTAATTCCAAGGCCCAGCATCCTCTTAAAAATCAACTGGCAGAAAAAGAATTTTGGATTCTAAGGCTCACAATTATGACACTCATCTTTCAAGAAAAATACCAGAAGGAGACAAATAAATTAGCAAATACCAAATGGCAATTCACAAACTCATTTCACTAACAAGGAGACAGGAGAATGGTTCACACCATATTAATTTTTCCCAAACCATTTATTTTTCACTTTTGTTTCCTTTTCTGGATTTATCGGTCAAAGCCTCATAGAATGGCAGGAATAAGTGCAGAGTACAGAGTCTGAGAGCACAATTTTTTTTTTTTTTTTTGAAGGATAATGCAAATAAATATCATAGATGAAAAGAATATACAAGAGTGACTCCAGAAAAAGGAGTCAAAGAAAAAGAAAACAAGAGAAAAAAGAGAGAAAAGTACAACAGTCACAATATCTCATCCAAAGTCCATATGGGAACCAACAATAAGTTTTGATCTATAGGCCCCATCCACAGTCTGATGAGAGCACATGAACCTCACAAATATGATGTTACCTATCAGTGGCAGACACGGCTTGTCCAATATGTATATCACATCTCTGCTTTGTCCTCTTTCATACTGACAAATATTAAAAGGTTTTAAATTTCAAGATGCAATGAAAATTACATGCATGATATTATGAACCATGAGGTTCACTTTATTGTGGATAAAAACACTGGAAAAGGAAACAGCCGAAGGAGTAGGGAGGATTCTCATTTGCACAAGGGAAGCTATACAAGGCATATTATCATCTTCATATCAATTGAAGTAAAGATTTAAGAAGACAGTTGTGAAAGAGTATGAAAGGGCACTAACTGAAAGATCTAAAAGGGCAAGGGGAAGACAAAAAAGAACATTGATGGAGTCAGTTAGAAAGGATTTGTAGACCCATAAGCTGAATTTGGTTATTGATTGATTGATTGATATATATCATGAAACAAAAAAGTTTTCTTGTCATAACAGTACAAGTGATTCATTAATTCCACTTATCAAAATTTTATATTGTTAGGATCAAGCGCTTACCACTAGACCAATAACTTAAGTTATTGGTTAGAGCGCAACTTTATTTCCTTATACCATAGTAGGATACTGAACCTTGGCCTAACATCCCCAACAATTGGCATATCATTCAAATTGTTAGATATCCACAAAACACATACAGAAAATCATTCTTCTCTCCTTCTCATGCAAATTTATATAAATCCGCATAGGAAGCCATTATATGCAATAACATTAATTTTCTAACATTCCAACAAATAAAATTTCCATTAGGCATACCAATGGCCGTTCAAGCAACACAAAACCTAAACTTTTAGAGTTTTAATATAAGTATGAACCTTCCGATGCGCACACCAGGGATGAAACTGGACACAGCAATTCACAACCCTGCACTGGATACAGGAGCCTCCTGGTCGATTACATAACGAGCAAATCTGGGAAAATACATTTAAGATCAAACAAAAGCATCAGTTGATCATTATCCCCTTTTTTGGTACCATTTAATCATTAAAATTACAAAACCAAGATGTAAGGAAGACAAAATGCAATGGAAAAGATTCAATTATCAAGAAAACTAAAATTAAAAGAAAAACAAAAAGGTGAGTTCAATCAAATAAGTGAATAATTCATAACGCTCCACACACACAGAGGTGGGCAACTTGCAATGAAACATTAAATATGGATACTTTACTATGCCAGCCAAAATAAGATATTAATTAATCAAGCAGAGAACACACCAGGAGATGCCAATATTGGCCATATATAAACCTTCCTATCACTCTTAATACCACAGAGTAGCGAAGGACTTACCTCATTTTTTCTAAGTTGTGAAGCACCAGATACATCAAAAGCACTCATGGTGTCAACATTTGGGCATCGTGTCCCAGGAGTCCAGAGGCCACAAACCATATGCACCCATTGCTTAACAGTTGAATCATGTACTCCTGCAGTTATGCTATTATGTACTTGCAAAATACTTGGAGAAACGTTTGTGTTTTTTGAAGCATCTAATTCTTTCAAAAGATCCATTCCCCTCACAGTTGCAGGACATGATTTAATATCTGCTTCATCCACAGATCTTGATGAATCCAACATGCAGAACTCATTCTGTAAAGTTCCAGAAATGAGAACCGAATTCATTGGCTTGGTTTCTGATATAATATTCCAAGTCTTCAAAAGGCTTTTCACCACATTCCTACTGTGTATTGCCCGTGTCATGGCCCCACCTTCATAACCACACAAAACGCAAGCCTGGAAGTTGAAAAATCAGAATTATCAAGGGTGTTAAGTAACTGAGAAAACTGTGTTAACAGGTTCATGTGGTTTGACAAAGAGCCGTCCACGGGAGAGAGAAGTTTCCACTATTCAGAGAAAAGAGATTACTTCAGCAGGGTTACAATTTCTGTCTTATTCTCAACCCTTATTACAAGCCCTACACCAGTAAATTAGAAGGTTTTACTAACATACCCTTACCATACCGGTGGGGCCTTCGCCCCCACACCCCCTTGCACATTGGTTTAAACCCCCACAAGCAAATTTAACTCTCTGGGGGAAGAGCCTGATATATTGTATTATTTATTATAATATTACAATATATATATTACATTTTTTTTTTTTGGTATTCAATTATTAAGATAAAAAATTACAACATCAATCTCAATAATCAGTGTCAACCAAATGAGATTCTGGATTCTAATTGCATAATTAAACTTTATAATTTTACTGTAACCAAATAAAATTCTGGATCCTGAATATCCGCAACGAGAATCTGGATTATCACAATCCAATCCATAAACACCACCAAATGTCCCCTCTCAGGTAGAGTTCGTTAGAAAATGCAGGCACACAAATAACTGAAGATATGGTTCTTTTTTTCTTTCTTTCCTTGATGAATAATGAAAGATATGATATAAATAGGATAAAAGATAATACAAGACAGTCAAGAGGACCCATGAGAAATGGGACCTCAAAAGATGCCAATACTACGCAAGAAATGCATGACAAACTGAAGATATGGTTTTTGACAACAACTTAAGATAAGGCACTGTTGTTCTTGATGATGATGATGACAATGCTAACATCGATATCTCTTTATATCAGAAACATGTTCTTTTCTTTATGATATGCACATTTCTTATGGATCAGAAAAGGGAGGAAAGGATGATCTTTCCCCAGTTTCATGCTCATAGAACTCCAAATGAGAAAGCCAAATTGTCGGTTACGTTCAAGATAAACAGATGACACTTGCTTGCGGGGACTCATTTCCCAGATTCAATAGGAAACCTTCTTTTTCTTTTATAAACTTGTGTTTCCTTTTCAAAAGGGAAGAAAACCTATCACACATAAACTACCATACAAGATAAAGCACAGGAAAAGGTGTAGCATAAGCAACAGTAATTGGGAAATTTGGAATAAATAATGGAACTGGATGTCAAGTTACTCACAATATTTTTAGAATTTGTTCGGCATGGTCTGCAACACCAACGACCTTTGGGTGCTTTAGAAACACCATAGCAAGCCTGATGCACCTGCTCATAATTACGGCAATCCCTTTCATGGAACCCTATGAAGTAAATTAAGACAATATTCACACTAAACATGGTCTTATTAACATACTTTTATTAAGCATCGACTGCATTCTAGTAAAGAATTAATTTCATCTTTGTTTGAGCTTCCACAGACACAGCAAAATGCATCCAAATCCGACATAAGAACCTGACATTTGTTCTCTTTAATAGACCTGAATAGGCAAATATACATTGTTAAAAAAATATAAAAAATATTAGACTTCTGTTTTCCACAGGAGAAATTATGCATGCTATTCGACTAATATTAGATTTGTGTTTCCACAGGAGAGAACGAATTTCAATTACATTACTTACCTCTTGGCATTCAATTGACACAAATTACTCATTCTAAGTTTACTATCCTCTTCATTTTCCAAACAAGACTTCCCCTGAGCTCTGCGCTCGTTTTGTGGTGTCTGCTGCATGATTTTTGAAAGTTCTGCACAATTGGAATCCTTTCCTGTGAGAAAATTAAACTGAATGGTCAGCAATGGAACAAAATATCCTGCGATGAAAAAGGCCATAGAGAACAAAAAAAAGGCCATAAAATTAGAAACAGCAAGCATCCAAATGCATCCATGGAAATTATATCCATCTTTGTATATGAATTTTAGGCATCATTTCCTTTAACCAAGAATCAATAACACAAAGACGCAGGACCTCATTGAAGGCAGGACATACCTGCTGCACTAGCAGAGCCACAGACAGAGAATGCCTTTATACCTATAGTGATATCCTGCTTCTAAATGTGGGAACATGCATTAAACTCAATATATAGGACACTAAACAACAATTTCACAAAGTTACCTTTCACTGATAGTTCATAAAGACTGCGTTGACGAGCTTCTTTAAACCTTATCTTTGATTGGCCATTGGAACATTCATGCAGAATCTTGCACTTTCTGTGTCCTCCATTAACTCTTTTTTTATCCCATGTAAAAATATTATTATCAAAGATCTTTTTGTCATTAAAGCATGCCTTATTTTTTTCTATACACGCAGAACCAGGGTCCTCATCATCAAGAGTGGTATTATAACCTTCATTGTTTCTCATTATCTTCAGGATATGAGGTTTATCATAGCATCTTTTACTTCTGAAGCTTTTTTCCTTTGTCCCTAACGTAGAAGCCAATTTAGGACTTTCATTTCCAGAGATAGAACATCTTCTCGCAATCTTAAGAACACTACTAAGAGAGACTATTTTTGCTGGCTTTGCTGGGTCTTCAGTCATCTTTCCACTTGAAATAATACCAAACTTCCCGCATACTATGGGCCTTCTCTTCTTATCAAATTTACTCATCTGAACACCCGAAAAGCTTTTATCTGCAGAAATATGCTTAGCAGCTCCTTCACTGTCCAACTGAAATTGTTCCTGTCTCACGAATTGCTTGGTCACATCTCCAGTCCATCCTTTCTTGAACTTCTTTCCATCCAAAAGTTTTGGTCTTTTAACAAAGTTCATGTCATCCTTTGATTGTGTCCTATAATCATCTTCCCACTGAGTCTGATGTTTAAGCCTAAAACCATCTCTTTTTCGAGAATGGATCTCCAACGAAAAAAGAGAAGACCGTTTCCGCTTGAGAACAGAAGATTCACTAGAATAAATTCCACATGTTTGAGAGTCAGACCTAGATGGAATATTAATCTCTTCGGATGAACAAGAGTGCTGCTCAGTACCGTAAGTACATCTATGAGATTCATATGCATTAACTCTCTCCCATTTCTTTGTTCTCTTTAGCTTTTCAGATTTCAGGTCTTCAACTTGTTTCCTATGGTTTATCCTTCCATTTCGTACTTTCTTTGGTTTAAAAGAGCCCTTCAGTTTTAGATCATCAACAGGACCACGTGATGATTTATAAGGTAAATTTGTGGAAGATATACCCTTTATGGAGTCACTCTTACGTGTAACATTGATGAATTTGGCACTATCACAACTATCAAAATCATTATCAGATGACCAGCTATCAATTCCTGATCCTTCATCAACTAATACACCTTTCAAATATCCAGGATTTGAAGCATTTACAGTACAAGAATCCATATTGTTAGCCTCAACAGACACCTCAGTAACAGCAGGGGCTGAACATCCCGAACAAGCGTTAGACATCTGTTGCTCTTTCAACATCTCATCTTCCACAGTTACATTGAATCCTTTATCTTTAAACTGATTCTCAACATTTCCTCTGGAACCCAATAACTCTACTGGATTATCTATACAAGTAGCATTAATAATTTCCGTACCCTTGCTTGGGATATCTCTCCATTCAGCATCACAAGGGTCAACTGTCATCCGATTCAAGTTTCCACATTGATCTACAACAACTGCTCTCACATCCTTGATATTATGTCCCTTACTGAATATTGGTGAAACCAAATTTGAGGCTTTTTCACCGACACTTCCTACTATCTCCTTGTAGGCATCAAAGGATGACCGACCACTGGAGCCACATTTTGCTGCAATAAATTTTGAGTGGACTGCACAACTACACTTGCCAAGGAAGGGTGGTTTTGAATCTTTCCAATAGCATCCTTCATGTTCGAGACATGCTGTATTTTCATCCCTTGCTCTGCCAAGTAAGGAAAAGAAACAACGGAAATGAAGAATAATAAAAGGGGATTAAAACAAAAGATCATAAACCAATAGAGAGCATACTAATCTAAATATACTTAGAAAAACAAGCAGAAGTCCAGAGAAAATAAAGGAAATAAACTACTGTAGCTCTACAAAGTAAATCAGCATAGGACAGGTGAGCTTGAAATGCAATCAAAAAAAATTTTTTTTTGGGTAATCTAAATGCAATAAAATTACCATACAAGATAGTCTGCTAAGGTTATCAAATTAAGAGAGAAACGGTGTAGCCCTTGGCATGGTAATTTTCCTCATGAACTTCTAAAACAATTTTCTATGCAATCTATCTTTTCCTCTCTCTCTCTCTCTTTTTTTCTTTTGACTCGTCAAAATTGCATACCAAAAGCACGCCATGCAAACCTAAGAGCTACTTGTTCTCAATCATTGGAGTTTGCCGCACTTTAAAAGGGCATTTCGGCACAGTGTATTCAAAACAAGACCTATCTACTTTTGATAGGTTACAACCATAAAGGGCATGAGTTGGCACGCAGAAATTACTTATGACACACCATAAGGGTACGTTGTGATTAATAGAATGGCATGGATAGGTGATTTTAGTACTATTTTAACATGGATGATTAAATTAATAGGAATTGGATTTAATACCATGTATAGTTTTGGCCCTTTGATTAATTGTCTTCTTGGTTTTATGAATGCATGCATGTGATATTCTACTGTTATAGGTAGCATATGAGGCATTATATTGTTTCATATATGAATGGTGAATGATGATTGTAAGCATATAACATTTTCACTAATGAAGCATTGCATAAAATTTGAATTATTGTACGGAATTGAGAACTGTTTGCATATTATTAGCATTATAATGAGCATTAATTCTGCATTATAGCCATAAGAGAGTGAGATATGAGAACTAGCAACCAACAGTTATCAACAAGTATATTGATTGGGTGCGGTGTGATCCTAACAGTCCCAATAACTTGATAAATGATATTATTATGCTCGCATATCGTAGTGAGGAAATCTATGGTGTCCAAGACCTAACTTGTAGGATTTGGATTACTTAGTGGCTTGACATTGTTTTCCAATCAGTTGAAAGCCCGTAGAATTACAATGTCCACGCAGAATTCTATAGAAGGATTCCTTATTTCCGATGGGGAACTGACCATATAACCAGAATGTGTGCTATCCGGGGATCCCTAAAACAAATTCACATTGACTTTGCAACTGCAACTGGTTGAGAGAGAGAGATGGGATATATAATAGGGATATATTACGTACTTGGAATTGGGGTGAGACAATACCGGTTTTAAGATATCCATTTTTGTCAAAATATTTTGCAAAACAATTGAATTTAAATTACAACAATACAATATCTTGAGTAACTACATCATTGTAAGTACTCAAAAGGAAGTTATCTAAAATCACCTCAGCAAATACTGCTTATCCATAAGAGGAGCATGAGAAGGCATATCAGAAGTTCCAAGCTCTTCAGAGTGTATTGAGATTCCTTCTGCAGCTGTTGAGAGATTGCACCAATTCTTTAGACCTGGTTATACATATCATTGTAACTATCACCACATTGTATAAAAGGATATAGAAGGTAAATATAAATAGATAATGCAGTCATTTTTCAACATCAAGGAATATATCTAAAACCCATACAATAACAGCACGCACCTGCCACAGCAGCCAACTGCTTGATGCCACCACTTATGTTTTGAGAAGTGCAAGACTCAAATGACCTAACAGCCATTTCAGTAGAATCCTGCACAATATTTAGATAAGGATTTTGTCTCACAACTTCAGATACCGATGGGTTTTCTATAAAGCCTTTCCTGTGCATTTCCATACCTAAAGGCCCATTCAGTCCTACTTGTGGGTTGAGATCAATGGAAGATACGGGATGCTCTCGTTTAGACAATTCAAATACATGCCTCAAAGCAAGCAATCTCAAGTTCTCATCCAGAGAATGAGTGCTTGCATCACTTCCCTCTTTAGTTGACAAAAATGGCGTTGGTTTTGTTCTATAGATTGAAGAAGCAAGCGAAGATAGGCCAATTGAAGCAGCTGGTGGAGGAAAATCTGACTCAGCAGTCACAGGGAAAGAATTTATTGATCTATGAAAAGCATGATCAATATTTCCATTGCTTTCAAGGCATGAGACTTTTCCAGACCGATGATTGAGGGACTTGTTGGCATCAGACAAATCCTGAGGCAGGCCAGATAACTGACATAAATAAGAGAACTGCTTTTCGGGCAACATTGAACTCCCGGAAACAGAGTGCTCGCTAATAACTCCATTAAAGGAGCTCAAATTTTCCACTTGCTCATTATGAAGTACTAAGTTTGATTTCGCTGAAACTGAGCCATCTGCAAAGCATCTAATCTCTTTACCCTTATCCAAATGGCTTCGAAGACACTGCCCATCAATGCATAACTGCCTTTCTGAACCATCACTTCTTTTCCACTGGAAACTATCAGTTCCACAGTTGGCTAAATGAGATTCGCCATATGGCATCCTAGGCATAATTTTCTCATTGACATTAACCATATTGTTATTAGCTTGTGACTTAGGGTTCCCTTCAGATGGAGCATTACGTTGAGGAAGAAACATTGAAATCAGCGAATTCTTGGCAGCATCACTTTTGTATTGTTCAAATTTATTTGGATCTACAGCATCTTTGCCTCCAAGTGCATGTTGCATAAAATTCAATGAGCATTTTTCCTCTACCTTATTGGAACTTAAGGTGTCAAAAAGAGCAGGCCAAAGATTTGGCCTGGATTCCGCAGCTATCCCAGCATTGATTGCTGAAAAAGAGAAAAGAAAAACAAAAATTTCAACTACCGATTTAAAAAACATCATTAAGCCATAAACATAAAATTCGACAAATATGCAAACAAAATGAAAGAGAATAAACAACAAAATATGTAAAATAATACTGTTAAACTCACTACTATGAATTGTATGGTCTTGGAAATGTGACTTCTGACGATCACCAATGGTCTCAAATGGCGGAGTTCCCACAGATGAAATAACTGATCCTCCCAGCACATAATTCTGCTGAGATGGTTGCCCAAGTCTCAAGTCAACTTTTGAAGAAATATCACCTCTATCCACAACACAGTTACCCTTGGAACTATTAAAGTTATTGGCACCAGAATATGCACCAAGGGACATTAAGTTCCCTGAATTTGGAATGGAAATTAATGAATCACAACCTCTACTGATTACATCCATGCAATCAGAAATAGACTGATAGCAACTGTCTTTTTGTCGTACATCAAGAACTGGCTTCGATGTTAACAAAGCCCCAGAAATGGGGCACTTCTTTATGATCTGGCTATCTGCCTGAGCAGGTAAATTTCTGTATGAAGTCATCATGCTTTTGAGAAGAACATCATGTCCTTCAGGAGCATTCCTCAGTTGTGCCTCATGCATAACTTTGTTCTCAGACTTTTCCAAGACAGTCCGTCCCATGAGAGGATTCTTGGGAAACATAAAATCATTAAAATTAGATCCAGATCTTGCTACTACATTTGAATCAACAGACTGAAACATGTAAGAGTTCTTGGAGATGTTTGGCAAAGTCGCCCTGCATTTGACCAAACCACCTGCTGCCGAGAATCCTTCAGGCCAATCCCATCCACTATGGTCATCCAGAACCCTAAACTAAAGCACCAGAAAAATATCACGATCCAGTGTTCTTGATGCTTCAATTACATGCCAAATAAGAAATAGAACTTTCAAATTCCAGCCAGAAAAATAAGGGGGGGGGAATTCAATAGGCCATTTCAGTTACACTGCCACTGCCACAATGTCTAGTCAGTTCAAAGACGTCAGACATCAAATTTACAAAGAAATCAGACCAGGGCCAAGACGCCACCAGCTTCTGGCAACAGTAACAAACTCAACCAATCACATAAAAGTGAACAGTATAACTTGCAATTCATTAACATGGAACCAAAGATATGCTTAAACACAGTTCAGATCCTCAACCAGGCTTGCAGGTAATCTCTGATAAACCCAGCAACCCAGTCAATCTAATACAGAACCAAAAACCAGGCCGCACATGTTAACCAGCTAATTTATCAAATGAAATACAGGTACATTAAACAATCACATCTGCGAGATAATCTACTATTCATGATTTTAAATTCAACATTGCTCCTTCAGAATAGACAACTTTTGCTTCTTCAATAAATTTTCCAGTAAAAAGTTATATAGAAAATTTTCAAAGACAATCGAGAATCAATGTAACTGAAATTCCAAAAATTTCAAATCCTTTAAAGTAGGGAAATTTCAGAGGAAATTTTTCTAACATCAGGTTAATTTAAATCCCTGATTCTATTCTCAGTTGCCTCAGATCCACCTACGGCTGTCTAAGGAAATAAAGTTGCAGAAAGCTGGACGAAGGTTAGAGTGCCACTGCCTTCATAGAAAGAGTTCCACACAAAGACAGGTAGAAAAAGAGAAGAGAGAGACTTCTACAGTTCAAAAGTAGTATACTAGGGAAAAGCAGCAAGGAAAAAAAAAAGAGCTTTCCCTATCAATTTCTGATTTTTATGCATTTAGAATTTTGTTTATCATATCCTTTTACTATCAAGATTTAAAGATACAAACAACTGCCCTTTTCCTCATCAAAGTTCAATCATCTAATCTGGACTCCAAAGTGAATATTCCATTCATACCAAGGGCATGAAGTCTAAAACAACAGAGGTATATATATTCCTTGCATTAACTCCAGAATCGTTATCTCCCTTGGTCTTACCATCCACTTCGAAGGCAATGAAACTCAATGATACCATTTTGAGCATCAACCTATCATTCAATAACTAGGTATAATCATTTAAAAACCCACACTTCACAGCCCCAAATAGGAACCTGAAGAATTCCCAACTTGAAAGGTGGTAAAAAGGATATCGAAACTGATTCAAGATCAATCAACAGATGCTAGCAGCAGCAGCAGCTCATTTAAAAATTATTATGGATACAGATTTTTTATTAAGCTAGCTTCCCAAAACTGAACATGAAAGAAATTCAATTATAAAAAGGCATACTTAGGCTATCTCAATATGGTGAGAACAACCTCCAATTATTTTCTCCTTCAATATCATTAATTACAAGTGACGGTGTTTTTATATTCTAGAAATGGATTCATATAAACAAGGATTACATAAAAATAATTTATAACAAAGCAATGTGTCCTAATTGGTTACGAGACAAGAAAAGAAAAATCGTGACAATATTTTGGCCAAATCAAATTAATTTTGGGATAATTTACTTATTCTAATACTTCAATAGCTTGAAAGCTTAAAACAATATCTATTTGTTGCTACAACAATTAATATCAGGAAGCCTATGATGAAGGAAATCTTTTTTAAGATATAAGCAACAGCGATAAACTATAATATGTATATAAATGTGTATATAGGGAATGTTCACAATTCTTTTTCCATAAAAAGAAATGATGGCTTTATCAAGAAAACGTGCAAAGGGCCTCTTAAATTAATATTATTCAAAGGCAATCGACCATCTCACTGACATTGTTTACAGTTTCGGCCACACGCCTCCAGACAGCCCCAGCAACACGTTTTGTGGGGTCATTTCACTCCATTACAAATCAAGTAAAATTTCGAGCGGCACAAATGAAACGGAGCGAAATGGGCGGAACAAAATTATTTTATGAATTTTAAAAAGGCAAAACACTTAAAATTTCACCCAAATTGAGTGAAATTTTGAGCAGCCCGGGATAAATGGAGCAAAATTTCCCTCAAATTCAAAGAAACTCCAATTTTTTTTGTGTTTTCAGACTTTCCAACGAATCAATGGCACACCGGCAATTTTGTTTTGTTCCATGGGTGGCAAACCCAGCAGCACCGAAACAGCAAACCTTACTCACAAAAGCTATACAAAATGAGTTAAATTTACAATTCTTTAGTAAACCACAGTCATTAATGTGACACAATCACAAAAGCAAATGGATGAAAAATCACACCATCATCTTTCTGCAGCTTAGACTGGTGCCACATAACAAGAAATTAGCGACATCTTGGTTTGATTGATTTCAAGTGGCATTCAATGTAGCTTAAATATATGTTTTCTCTGCTTTATAACTTATGAATAGACCTTATCTTGCAAGAAGAATTTCATTGACGTGGCTTCTGGTTAGAAAAGTTCAAAACTTAAAATTTATTCAGAAGCAAATGAACAGCTGGTTCTGATTATCAAACGAACAAGAAACTGAGAATTAGAAAACATGACCAAATGATCCCTTAATGCTTCATTATGCATGATCCAACTGCCCCTCCGATCCTTCAACTAATAAATGCCAGACATCCAAGATTTGTACAAAAGATACAGTTTATATACTGAAATAAAATAGCAAGCAAATATCCATATTTAGACAGCTGTCTAAGAAGCTGCTTGGAAATTTATATCAGCCATAAACATTGAAAATTAAGCATTAAAGCATCACACAATGTCTTTATTACCAGATATCTTATCCGGAGGGTAAATCTGATCAGAACATGCACATGATAAAAAATCATTGTGTATCTTGATTCATACTCGGAGGGATAATCCGGATCAGAACATGCACATAATATATATCATGTGCAAGTTCTGATCTAGATTATCCCTCCGAATATGAATCAAGATACACTGCAATTTTTTTGGAATTTAAAATTTCTGGTTCATATAAAGTGACCAATGTGAAAAAATTAGGTACGACCAACTCTAATAAGACATACAAATTAGATGCAGGTTCAAATCACAAGAGTGGCAAAGCTTCAAGGAGCTTCAAGCTAACGAAGGAAACAAATAGGAATTACTCAACAAGTTTGTAGAGGAACCTTGGAACTTCTATGTGGGAGTCAATCCAAATTGAAGCAAAGATAAAGAAAAAAGTTTCAAAGACTAAAGCTCTCTAGTGCCCCTTTTTATTCATATATTATAGATATTATAAAGTTGCAAAAAAAAACTCATTGATCATAGACTGGTAATGAAGACTAAAACAAGTTTTTATGCAACTAAGATTCAGGGCTAGAGCTATACAAGCTATCTTTCTCCAGGCAAAGTACTAAGTCATAGATTCAACTAAACAGGAACCACTATGAAGGACTTACAACAAGAAAAGGCTACGATAATCCAACCACAAATTCAACCTCCTAATACTCTCTCAGACTCGCACCTTCATGTATGTACCACATGAATATCACATGGCGGAGACCCATTTTGCCATATGGACATCCATATGGACTTATATTATGTCACAGCAACACACAAACAGCTACTTCATCAAATGAGCGAAAGAAAGTTATTAAGAAGCACCAATAAAATAAATTACAATGGTGATTAAATAATAAAATTGAGCTTCTTCGAGCATTTGCTTGCATATACACGTATATAGATACCACAGTATTGAAGTACAAATTCATTATTAGGTGTTAACATCAAGCAAGAAGTATAAATCTTACCCCAAACTTGTGGAAGTAGGTCTTACGCCACTGAGCAACAGGTTCTCCACTTTCCATGCAGACAGCATGCCCAGGGTTTATAGAAAATAACCCTGAATGCTGCAAATCGACCATAGTAAGTGTAAATATATCCCATGTGTCTAGATCTAGCCCCATTTTTATGTTCTATATTCTCAGGAACAATACAGCTTAAATCTCCAGAACATACCTCACAAAATTTTGAGATAGACATGTGCAAACCATGACAAGAGCAAACAACCCCAAGAAGTCCAGAGTTGCTGAGTAGGAGGTCTCCACCTTTAACAAATAAATCCCAACAATATTGCCAGAAAGTAATAGAAATAAGATTGTTGCCTCTAACAAGTAAAAAATGTGTATCCATGACCAAGAGCACCTACTTGAGCCCATGCAGACGACACGAGGGTACCCTCCTGTAGAAGATGAGGAATGACCGGGAAAGGCAGATTTGACTTCTGATGAAATTTTTTTTGGAGCCTGTATATGTGTTGTCTGGAGCTTCCCAGAATTGACATGGTTCAAACTAGCAAGCTGCCCCCACCCCAGCAGATCCCTTTGTATCTCATCATCACGAACTGTGTGATTGACAAGTGTTTTTCTGGACTCCAAAGTTACGCCGGATAGGCTATGGTTACCATGCAAAACAGACAGACAATCACTGTTGGAGCATGGCACTTGCCTGGATCGAACATCTGAACAAAGTTCTCCATTTCTCATATGTTCGTTTTCTACGTGATGCAAAAATGACCTGACAGGTGCAACTGGAGGTTGTCTGTCAACAGCATTGACCATGAGAGTTCTATCATGCATCGAACAGTTACTGGCAGTTATGGATGATTGTGGACTTAGAAATGATTGAAAATCATGCTGGAACTGTGATGGTGGTCCAGATAAGAGAGCGAGAAATGATTCTGCCATCTCAAGCCTGCCTGATTTGCTGGAAGCTAAATTTGGAGTGTTGAAAGCCATACGTTCTTGTGCAACTCCTCGTGCAGTTGAACTTGGTATGTGTTCAGTATAAGGATTAAAATAATGACCTGCATTCATACCACTCTAGAAGGAAAAAAATAAGTCACATTAACAAGAATCACTAACAAATATATGACTTGCATTACAAATAATCTTGAAAAACTTAAAAAAAACAAAATTTAAAGAACACACATAGATGTACCAGTCAGCAACAAAAGCAGCAAAACAAAGCAGGCATTGTTATGCAAACCAAAAAAGTATCAATATGACACAACAAGATTTTCATTCAACATCACCAAAATCCCTAATTCCAGAAACCTAAATACTGCCCCATCATCCTAATTTGTAAACAAAAACTAAATTAAAAAAATAAAGATCAAGGTTTTTAAACCGAAAATTAAATAAAAAACATTAGGGGCTACTTAGAATTGCACCATGATTTTGAATTATTAATCATAAGATTCTTGATAATTTAGTGGAAGCAAAGTTTGGGGTTTGGTTTTTGGGATTTGAGATTTATCAGAGAGAAATATATAATTTGGTGATAAAATAAGTAAAACTACGTCTCTTTGTGCATGTTTAATCATTTCAGAATAAAATGTTCTGTAAAAAGGGGATTGAACAAAAAAAAGACATTATTTTTAACAAATAGGGAATAAACAAAAATAAACTGGACCTTTTTTAACAATGTAGAATCAGATCATTTTGAAACATATGAATTATACAATTAAGTTGCAGATCATGAGATTATAAGTCGCGCAATTCAAATATAACCTGATTTCTTCAGCTCCGTTAATTGGCTTAGGGTCAGTCAGAATCGAATCATAAGGTTTTAAAAATAGAGAGAATTACCGAAAGAATGGTTCAGGCTTTATCTCATAAGTGATTCAGCAAATTTCTTTTAACTCAATAGTTTCAAGAAAATACAGACACTCTTGCAGATAAGAAAAAGATGGAAACAATAATAATTATCCACTGAAAATGCATGTAATTGTTCCATGACAACTAGGGATTGGGGAATAGTGAGTGTGTTCCAAACTCTCATGCTTGGGATTAAGCATTTTGTTTCTTGATTAATAACTGCAAATGCATATGTATTTTTGTGCTGTTCCCAACCAAAAAATGGCCACTTTTTCTTCAGCTGTTAAAAATAGCCGAATGATTTTACCATCAGACGACTACAACACATAACAACCGGTCGCTCTAATGGTTTTGGCATTCACTGCATTTGAAACCATCTGAAACCGCAAAACTGATTATTCCACTCTTGTTTAACCTCAGAAATACTGCATTGGAACCAAAGTCTTTAGCCATAATATTTCCTCTCATTCTGAGGCTCTTAGAAAGATTAGAACCATCGTTCAAGCAATCACAAATGCATCCTAATCAACGACACAGGAAAACAAACAAATCGGACAATGTCATCTGCAAACTACCTGGTTTCGAGATCCCTGCGGAGGGAGCTGTGACGACGAAGGCATCGAGTGCGCCGATGTCTGCCAGCCCGAACTGCATTTGATCTGCCATGAGCTTTCCATTTCTGAAAACCTCAAAACCTTATCGTTCCTCCATCAAAACCCTCAACAACGGCGAAACGACCTCACGATTCCTCAGCAACTCCAGCGAAGGACAAATGCTTCAGAACAGACGGATCGCCACGGAGCTTGCGAACGATCGAACCATAGAGCGATACCGAGAGGGAGACCGAAGCCAAAATGGCACTTGATGGGGAAGATAAACTGGTTTCTAGGTGAAGCGATTTGAGGTCTCTTCAGTGAACGCAACAGAGACACGGGCGTCGCAGAGAGAGAGAGAGATCAGAGCAGAGCAGGAAAAGCGTATTGTTGTAGTTGTCCGAGGCGGGCAGAGGAGGTGAGTAGTCTTCTGACACGTGTTAGGGCTTTGAGTGGAAGTAACCGTTGGATGTTGATCGGACGATCAGTTGGTCGAGACCTTTTGGCCTTCGATTATGATTACAGCTGTTCAGTGGGAAGCGAGCGATGGTCTGGAGCTTTTGGATTTCGGACAAGAGATTGCGAGCTTGGAGAGTAGAGACAAGAGGCATGCCGGATTTCTGATGCGGACGAGAGTTGGGGGACCACGTGACGAACCAACGGAGTGAGATATCTGATCGCCAATTAGGTTGTAGGGACCACAGAGCGAACCAAAGGAGCCTGGGCTTGGATATGATGGCAAGTTAGCAACACATGAGTGGGATTCTCGAGCCTGTCTTGACCCGTGGAGAAACTCTTTATTTTCCCTTTTCTTTAAGGGCTATTTACAGTTTACTCCCTTACGTTTTTAATAATCTCAATTTTTCACCTAAGATTTTTAAAATACTAATTTAACACCTTAAGGTTTTCATTATGTAACAATTGCCCCTTTTAAAATATTTGACCCTTAAAATCATAACTAAGAGAATGTTAATTGACCAATTTATTGCCTCGTTATTAAAGTAAAAAGCTTTTATTTATACCTTGAGTACCAAAAATGCCCTTAAGTTAAATATGAACTGGGTCCAGTTTTTCTCGTTTGAGCTAATG
The DNA here is from genome assembly GCA_947561395.2 of Buxus sempervirens. Lineage (NCBI taxonomy): Eukaryota > Viridiplantae > Streptophyta > Magnoliopsida > Buxales > Buxaceae > Buxus > Buxus sempervirens. The sequence goes on from OX387189.1 coordinate 37,498,456, forward strand.
TTGTAAAAAGCGAACCAACCCACTGAAGGATAATCTTGGTATTTAATTCTAAATAATAAGAATAAAAGAGAAATTTGTTAATATATATTTTATCTCTTATTACCTCATCAATACGATTAAAATTTTTAACAATCAACCCTTTAAATAGGGGAGAATGTTATACATAACAAACCTCAAGACAGTAAACTAGTATTTCAAAATCTTCAAGGAAAATGAGATTGTCTAAAACCTCATGATGGTAAACCTTAATTATCCCTTTCATTTAATGATGGTGAATTTTATTTTTATGTATTAAAAATGATACCTTGACACTTTCATTATTCTCTCAAGTGGAGCCCTATAACTTTTTTTTTATTAATGTGGGTGAATTTATAACTTCAGGTCTTCAAAATAGTGTGAGACCTCATAACTGTCTCTAAGTGGAGTGCTCCACTCGTATCATATATAGCTCCTGCTTTTTACAACATAATTATAATTAATATGCGGAGATTATCACTTGATAAAATTGATTTGTTTAACCGTCAGTGAAGCCTAAGACCACTAGTAAAAAAGGTTTCGAGATGTTTTCATCGTTCAATCGTGGATTAATAGTTGGCTTAACGTAACCTTTTATTAATTGATAAAGTAGGCCTATAAATTGCAGAAATAAATTTTGGTAATTCTTGATTAATCATAGAAATTTATCAATTAATCACCATAAATTGTCTTGAAATGCAATAAATCCATATTGTAATTGTCTGAATTGATGAGTAACTTTATTCACTTATGCATGATAAAATGACATCATAAACTTAAGAAATTCTCCTAACACGCTTATGTGAGATGCATAAACGCATTCATATTCTTGACGTACATTTTTGGTACTCGAACGATATCGAATTCACGAATATTGTATATCTAAGTTGGGTGTGTTAGTGGCTAGTGCACATATGAATGAGGCAAGGGCTGTCCACAGGTATGAAATCATCGCAGCAACATCCATGGAAGTCGTCCGCTAGTGACCAGAAAATTGGGTCACTGATCCTGAAATGATATCTCGCATAAGGAGAGACATTGCAATTATGTGAACTTTGACGTTGTCACTCCACCTAATTCACTGGCTTGATCGAAATTATCAACACGTTCAAATGGCTGACAATGATCCAAAAAGTGCTCAGATTGTGGCAGACAAATAACCTGCCAACCAGACGGGAGAAATGAGAATACAAGGGAAGCAACTGATTCTTACAAAATTATACATGAAACAACATCAATTGTTTTGTGATGGTCTTCCATCTATTGTCAACTTCTCCTGTGGTTTGTCCTTGTGGAGCGTTTTGCACTAGTTTTTGAAGAGGATTCTAAAGGCATTGGCAAGATAGTACCATCCTTAATTTCGTTCGATGTTGGTTGCTGTTCCACGGTCTTCTCTGCTTCAAGACACACCATCAAGTCTCTAAGCTGTCAATTTAAGTGTCCAGATAACCAGAGACCCGTCAGTATTCTAAGCTGCTTGCTATCAGTACCAGGCCAAAACACAAAATTAGTACAAGCGTGTCTCACCTGTTCCTCCAAATCCTGTATTTTCTTGTCCTTCATCTTTAAAGCCTTCTGCTCCCTGTAAAAGCCCAGTTTAGATAGCATCAAAGCAACGTGCATGGGCTTCATCATAAGGGTATGGAACTCCTAGTTTAGTCATAGAACATAACATATAATTGGTAATGTGAAGTTCTAACACAAAGTTCCAACACAAGATACTATCATCAAAAGCATGATAACCTGATCCCATTGTTTCTCCACCATTACCCCAGACACAGAGAATGGGAATTTCTTTCATTCTATTGAAAAAAAGGTAACCCCTTTTTTATGGTTTGACGGGAATTGCTTCTTTAAGAAGGTTATTTTGGCTGTATCCAACATATAAGATTTTACTGCACAGTATCTACAGAATAGGCATAAGAGGAGTGAAGACAAGAGGGGACATGAAATATATAGCTCTATAATAAGAGAACCTTTTAGAGATTGCTATTATTTTATGTATCCTCCCTAGGATTCTTGCACTCATGATCTCCTGGTATAGCAACACTTGGCAAAATTACCAATAGCCTATTGATCATGGGATGCCATCTTGGTGGGTTGTGACAGCAAGATTGCAATATAACACAACAAATAGTAGATTGAGTTTTGTGCAAGAGTGGTAAGGAATAGGTTCACAGAGGTTCAATGAGATATTGTCAGGTAAGATCCCTACATATGTTGTAGTCCTATCATTGATTAGTGGAATTTACATATTTCCAGTAGGCCCTTGGACATAACCTCTTTTATGAGTGAAAAATGTGAATATACACTAGGGCTGTGAGTACTTTATGGTCATTCTGTCGCCATGTTTTCCCATGCTTTATTGTTCTGAACAAGGTCCTATAAGATTTCCCATGGAGTGACAAAAAAAACTTGAAAATTCAGGTTCTTTGAGTTTCCAAAATTGTGCTTGTGGCAGCATGCCTAGCCCCAACAGATTGTATCAGAGCTTCCAAGGTACTAAGCAATATGGAAACAAGAGAATAGGTGACATGGAAACATCCAAGGATAATTTAATGATAATTAGTTAGAACTTATGTCATAATGGTGTGTGGTAATCTTGGTGTAATCATGAACAAGCATGTATCAAGGTTGTTGAACTTGAAATCACTTAGAAAAGAAATTTATATAAAACCTAAGCAGTTAGCATCCAAGGAAAAGGTGATTAAAGATTAGCATAATTGAATAATATCCAGTGAGACATCAAGATGAAGGCAACAGACTGACAAGGAAATTTGCTAATTTTACTACCAAAGTAAAGATTGTTGCATTTGGTGAGAGTTTAAATCACCGCCCAAGTGCTCACCTCTAGTTTGATAAGCAGTATCTTAAGAAGGATATTTAGGTATGTTCAGAGCATTCATTTCAGGTTCCCATTGGTTAAGGAAAGATGGGCATGAGATGAAGTGGAGTCTAGGGGAAGAGAGGAGAAAGGAAAATTTTAAGTCTAGGAGAAGTAATCTTGAGGAGCGAGATTCAGAAAGTGTTCTCCAACTACTTTGCCCTTTTGGAGTTTCAGCACTTGGTGAAAAATTCAAAATGCCAATGTTTATTTGATGGTGCCATCATGGACTTGGTTTGGGCTGTGAAAATGGTGATGATAGAAAGATGATTGCCTAGTACTGGTTGCAGGTTTTGAATTGTGTTGTCGAAGAGACATTCAATGTTGGTTCAGACTTGGGTTTGACAAGATATTATTAGGCCAAAGGGATGTTTATCATTATCAATTACTGAAACTTAACTTTTACCAGTAAGCTCGAGGACACCTTTCTGTGTGTGAACCACATAAAATCCCATATGCCATGGTGCCATGTCATGTCATCTTGCGCCAAGCCACACATGGCCTATGACCCATGACTTATAATTTTGTCTATATATTATATATAATTTCCAAGGATTCGTTGCGTCAGTAGCAAGTCATCTGCAGCTACATATAAAGGGTCTTGAAGAGTATGGTGCTCATAAGGGGGTTTTGTATGCAAAGCAAGTGCTAAATGTTAAAATCTCAGTCTTTGTGAGTTCATAGGAGGAAACGGCTTATGAAAACTCCACTTGTAGCCCTTGAAAGAGCAGTATGATTGTACCATTAGTGGTATGTTTCCTCCCGCCATAGCGTCAGATGCTTAGCATCAAGTGAGGTGAATAGTGGGGGGTTTGGCAGGTGTTTTTTTGTGGTGTGGTGTTGGGGTGTGTTGCGTGGTTTTTGGGGGGGGGGGGGGGTGGTTTGCGGGCGGGGTGGAAAAAGGTTCTGTACAAGTGCACACCAAGTGCTTCCCTCATATCAAGACTTTTATAGACTTGCTGACATTAATAAAAATTCAAAATTTTTTTTCTAAATGAGTAATAGGCAATTCACTTAGGTTGCTTCATAATTATTAGAATGTATACAAAAGGAAGATAACTATACCTCTCTTCAAGTTCTTGAATCTTTGCCCTCCAAATCTCTTGGTTTTTCATTAGATTCTCATTGATCTACAGGAAGAAATAAAAATGTGTCATTTTCTTGAAGGAATAAATATGAGTGGCTAACGCACTAAGAATACTGAAAGAACTCAAAATAACAAATCAGTATCTTATCAGGTTTTCTGCTAACAAATAGCACATATCGCATTCCAAATAAACCATTTGACATAGCAGAAATGGCAGGTACTTACATCGTCAAGAAATTTCTTCTCTTTAACACATTTATCTAGTTTGGCTAGCATTTTCTGCAGTTTTAGACTCACAGCCTTTTCAACAGCTTCAGAAATTTCCCTTTCAGTCTCCTCCTTGACCTCTAGTAGTAGAGACTCAAAATACTATGACAAAGACAAACCTTAGATTAACCCAACTGCAGACCAATAATCTCACACTTAAAATTATGCTCATGAAATTGATTAGAACTGCATATTGAGAAGTTCTAAACTTGACAAGTCAGGTACCAATTTTGATTAGAAATACACATTCATGCTTCCTAGGCCAAGTTGAATAGTAGCTAAATCATAGGGAACAAAAGGTGGAAGTAATGCACTACAGGTCATTCACAAAGCAGGGGACAATGTACTTACTGTTCTTTGGTTCTCAAGCTGTGTTGTAAGGAGATCATTGTATTCATTGACAATCTGTTGATGGAATTTAAAAAAAAATAATAATGAATGCAACAAAAAGTGGCACATTTATGCAGACTTCAGTAAACTGGAGGATTAAGCAAATCATCTAGGAAAGAAAAATAGGATCAGAACAATTAAAGCTTCAATAAAAAATAATATATCATTAAATAAAAAAAAAAGAAAAATTACAGCTTCAACTTTACTGTTCAAGAGAGCCTCACTAATTCCAGAATCTCCACTACATTCACAGTTTCCACATTCTCCATCAGCATGTGCACAGTGAAAATTCAGCTCAACCAACTTTCCATCAGTTTTGGATTGAATCAGCCGGTGGACATAATTGTCTCCAACATAATCCCAAACCCGTTGTGTTTCCAATTCAAGGGAATAACAGTGTTGCGTTTCTTTCCAGTGTCTGATAGCATGACCTTCTTTATACCTAAACAAAAATTTCAAATAAATATTACAGGGCACTAACTGAATAAAAGTGACTGCCATGAGAGAAATATCTCACTCAGCGTGCTATAGCTTTTAACAACAACAATTATTATAGGCAAGTAAATACAATAGATTACCTGCCGCACCCAACAAAACCGCAGATAACACAGATCCAGAGATTCTCAGAAGTTTCACAAATAGAACATGTTGATTTTTCAGGCTGCTGCTGGCAATATCGGCAGACCTGAAATGAAATGTCCAACTCAAGTCAAAATAGGGAAGTTTTCTGCATATTTTTATTTTACACATACATTTTGCATCACCATAACTCAAGCACATAACTTAACCTAAATGAGCAGAAACAATCAAACAAATCGACTACTGTGTACGGGATAATTGAACAAATTTTGGTTTGAAGTTTGATATGCAGAGTTATGAGAAAATAACTGACATACGAATTGCTTTGTCAGCCAACACCCCTAATAACATCCAGATTCCTGCCTTCGTAAGTAAGGATCCTAAGACCAAGGTTGCTTACCTTTTTTTCTTTTTAAATTTTTCATACCAAGTGCTCAGGGATATTTTTGAAATCATGTCTTCTTAAAAATAGTTAGAGAATTCAATTATAGGAAATTAAGACAAATGGTGGAGGAATTCTGGAGTAGGAGCTCGCGTCTGGAGTTCTCGACTGGAGGAGGAGCTCTCGCGACTGGAGTAGGAGCTCTCGCGACTGGTGTTAGAAGAGTTCTCGACTGGAGTTGGAGCTTGCGACTGGAGTAGTGAGCTCGCGTCTGGAGTTCTCGACTGGAGGAGGAGCTCTCGCGACTGGAGTAGGAGCTCGCGTCTGCAGTAGGAGCTCCGACTGGAGTAGGAGCTCTCGCAACTGGAGTAGGAGCTCTGACGGGAGTTGGAGCCTCGTCTGGAGCTCTCGACTGGAGTAGGAGCTCTCGCGACTGGAGTAGGAGCCTCGTCTGGAGCTCTCGACTGGAGTAGGAGCTCGCGACTGGAGTAGGAGCCTCGTCTGGAGCAGTCGACTGGAGCTCCTGCTAAGGAGCTTCGTCTGAGAAGGAGTTTCGTCTGGAGGAGAAGCTTCGTTTGGGGAAGGAGTTTAGTCTGGAGAAGGAGCTTTGCTTGGAGAAGGAGTTTTGTTCGACTGGAGCAGGAGTTTTCGTCTGGGTGTCTTCGTTTTTGGAGAAGGAGTTTCTGTCTGAGAAGGAGCCTCTGTCTGGAGAGTCTGGGTAGGGCCTTTGTCGGGAGTTGGAGCTCTTGGCTAGTGTTGTGGGCTTGAGGAGGTGCTTCCGTCGGAGGTTTGCCGATTTTTTGACTGGAGTTTGGACTGGAGATTTCGTCGGAGAGTTTCGTAGGAGTTTTTCGTAAGAGCTTTCGTCGGAGGAGCATTTCGACTGGAGTTCTTGTCTGTTGTTCTTATCGGAGGAGCTCTCTATTGGAGTTATTGTCGGAAGAGTTTTCATCGGAGGAGTGAAGTATGGCGGATGTTTCGGGTTTGCAAGACATGTGCAAGGATTTACTGCAAGCGGGATACTCGTCTTGCGAGATAGAGGAGTTTGTCGCCTCAGCGCTACATCAAGAGTGTGAAACAGAGCAAGAGTGTGAAACAGAAGGTCATGTCCCGAACGGCTCCATCCTACGCGGAAGTCGTTAAGAGAACGCAACCGCCCAGGGAGGTTGTAGTCGCCAGGCAGAGGGTAATCGGAGGATGGAGGTTGCGAGGAGATTAGTAAGGATTGAGAATAAAGTTTTTCAGTTTGTTCGGTCTTCTGGGAAGCAGGGAGTCACCTTTCGTTTGGTTGAGAGGAATAGGAAGTTCACTACTTGGGTTCAATTCCATGGTACAGACATTGGATGGCTTCTGAACGTAGTTGATAAGGCTCAGAATTTTAGCCGAAGTGTTGGTACCTTGGGTCGAACGGAGATGGGCGGCCGTTTTTTTACAGCAAAAATTTGGACGAATAACAGAGGCAAAATGTTGGTGGTGTCTGTGTTTAAGAAATCTAAAGAAGGTGGGATGGTGATGCTTCCAATGGAGGATAAAAGGACAAAGTGGCAGTTTGTTCTGGATGCTTGGGAGAGCTTATCTTTTGAAATGAAAGGGAAGTCGAAGGTGTCTGGTGAGGAGAAAGGGTTGAGAGAGGGTAGTTTGTGTGTGGACAGGCCTCCTCTGCCCCTTGGAAATAATGGCCGGCAGCGTTTAATGGAACAGTGTATCCCTCCTAGCATTGCTTTCCCTTCCTTATGTAAGGTGAATTTAACTTCATCCAAGCTCTTGAGGGAAGGCAGGGATTTAGCTATGGAAATTAAAAGACCAAAACAGAGCATGGGAAGACGTTGGGAGTTTCCACTTTGTTGCAGGGCGTCAGCGCCTGTCAAGTGGGAAGAGTTTCTGGATTGCTGTTTCCAGAAGAGGGGGAGAAAGTGGAAGCCATCTTTCATCCCTCTAGGCTCGGAGGAAGCTGTGGTATTTGTGTCTTCTGGTTTGGATGCTGAGAGGGCCGTAGCTAATAGCCCTTTTAGTTGCAAGGGATCACTGGTTTCAGTTAATTGGTGGTGTAAAGAGTTCAAATCGGAAGCTGGACCTATAAGTGAAGAAGGGTGGTGGATTAGTCTGTATGGAATTCCTCCGCATCTTTTGGCCCAGCAAACTTTTAAAGGTATTGGGGATTGCTTGGGAGGTTTTAAGCAGTTGGGCAATGTCCAGACTGATGGTGCTATATCAATTAAAGTGGGTGAATCAATTGCTCGAAGGATACCTAGATGCTTGAATGTCTGGGATGGGGAGTTCTGGTCTGAAATTTTTATTGAGTTAGTGCATCATGAGACGTTGGATATTCCAGAACTTGAAATGCAGTCGAAGAAGGGAAGGGAGGTTGATGATGACCGATGTGGCAGGGAGTTTGTGGGAAATCATTTGGTCGTTGAAGGGCAGCATGGGGAAATTCTTGGTGGAAGTCATCCTTTAAGGTCGGAAGACGTGAGTGTTGTGCTACAAGCTGAGGGTAGCAGTCCTACTGTGTCAGATGGGTTAAATTTGAATGGAGATGGACCCCAAGGGAAGGCCCAGAGTATCGGGGTAGAAGGCCACGTGAACCCAAGAAGGCCATGTGATGAACCAAATGGTGAGGTTTCTCGGCCAAGTGATGGGCTGAGCGGCGGGGGTTCTGGGCCAAGTATTGGGCCAAGCAGTGGGGTGGCTGAATCTTGTCAGGTGGAAGGGGATCCTTTCCCAGACCTTAATCTCAAGTCGTTTTGTAGTAGTCTGGAGAGATCGATTTCTTCATTTGATGGACGTATAGCTCATATTGAAGAATGGGTGTCGCGAAATTGCAGTGTGTGTTGTTTGGGTCAACATGGCGAGGTGGAGGCCTTACGAAGGGAGAAGATGTCCCTTGAAATGGTAGATAAAGCAAAGATGGGGGAATCGAAGATTTATTCAGGGGACGAGCAGAAAAATCTGGTCTGTTATTCAAGGCGTCGTCGTAAGAGGGAAAGGAAACTTAGTCAGAGCTTGGATCTGGAGCAAGCGCACTCTGTAGATGGCTTCCTACCACTTACGTTGCCGCATGACTTTGCAAAAGGGGACGACGGTGGCCCTCATGCTGGTGTAGAGATTCCTCATCTTGTTCCTTCATCTCCTATTGTGGCGCCCGTCCAGGCAATCGAATCTTCTTCTTCCGATCGTTGTCTCTCGGATGAGGAGGATGGCAGGACTCAGTTGGGGGCTTCGGTTGCTAATCCCAACGGTCAGGGATCTTGTCCTGTTTCAGCTTCGGTTCTTGATAGTAAGGGGGGTGATGGTTCTTCGGAGGAGCTTCTTTCGTCGAATCCTCTCCGTATCAAGGATGATGGGTGGATGACGTTGGCTAACAATGGTGGTCTCATAATGGAGAACCAGATCTGCTCTCTTTCGCCTATTTGGAACAGTGAGGCATCCGCATGGGTTGCCAATAATATATTGAATCTTAGCAAGGCACTTGGAGTTTCTTTCCAGGGATCTGAGGAGGAGGTGCAGGCCCTTTTTGCATCTATTGAAGGAAGGAGGGAGATGGGGTTGAATAGGGGAGCGCCGAGAGACCCCTTGAAGGTGTCCTAATTTGTGAGGACCTCCTAAGAGGAATCGATACTGGTGTTGGTTGGGTTGTTTATGTTGTTCCAATGCTCTTGAAAATTATTTCTTGGAATGTGAGAGGGCTCAATGCCCAGGATAAGAAGGGAAGAGTCAAGGCAAGTTTAGGGATGTGGGATCCTGACATTCTTATGTTACAAGAATCAAAGTTAGCCACAGTTCCCAAGTCTGTGGTGGGGGAGTTCTGGAGGAAGGATAGTGTGGATTGGGTTTCCCTACCGGCTCAGGGAGCATCAGGTGGTATGATTCTAGCATGGAAGAGCAACAAGTTTCTTTTAGCTCAGACTTGGGTGGGTGTTTACTCCTTATCTGTCTTATTGAAATTTTCGGTTAGCTCGGAGTTATTGCTTTTTTCGGCTGTCTATGGGCCGAATGACCATTCCAGGTCAAGGTTAATTTGGGAGGAGTTATCTGAGGCAAGGGGAATAGGGGGAACTCCTTGGTGTATCGGAGGTGATTTTAATGTGGTTCGATTTCCGGAGGAAAGAACAAGTGGGAGGAGTTGTTCTAAAGTCATGGCCGACTTTTCTTCCTTTATTGATAGTTCTCATCTGATTGATGTCCCCCTTAAAGGCTCGAGGTTTACTTGGTCTAAAAGTCAGCTTTCCCGTAATCTGTCTAAATTGGACCGATTCCTTGTGTCTTTGGAGTGGGAGAGATCTTTTCCCAATTTTAGCGTCTTTGCTTGGCCTAGATCAGTTTCTGACCACTCTCCATTATTGCTCACTAGTCAGAATGAGTTTCGGAAAGCAACACCTTTCAGATTTGAGAATATGTGGTTTGAAGATAAATCCTTGATGGACTTGGTGGGAAAATGGTGGAGTGAGATGAATTTTAAAGGGTCAGCCTCCTTTGTGTTTTCCAGAAAACTTCGCGCGCTAAAGTTCAAGATTAAGGAGTGGAATAGAGATGTGTTTGGCAGAGTGGATAAGAAGCTGGAGGGTATTATGGCGAGATTGAAAGAGTTAGAAAAATCGGAAGAGGAAGGGACCCTGTCGCTTGATGATTGGAAGGAGATGGGAAGTTTGAAGTTGGACTTCAAGAAGGCTGCATCATTATTGGAGATCAGTTGGAGGCAGAAATCACGGGCTTTATGGCTTAAGTCTGGTGATAAAAACACAGGTTTTTTCCATAGGATGGCCTCAGCTAGAGGGAGAGCTAATTCCATTGACCACCTGGAGGTGGATGGGTCCCTATTGCTTGAACAAGATGAAATTAAGAAGGCGGCAGCAGCTTACTTTGAAGACCTTTTCATAGAGAAAGTCCATGTTAGACCTTTGCTGGATGGTATGGAGTTTGATTTGATTTCTGATTATCACAGGGATAGGTTGGAAAGGCAATTGGGGGAAGAAGAGGTGTTGGAGGCTATCAAGGAGTTGGAAGGTGATAAGGCCCCGGGGCCGGATGGGTTTACTATCAAATTCTACAAGCTTTGTTGGGGCCATTTCCGGGCGGATTTCATGAGAGCAGTTCAAGAATTTTATAATTCATCTCATTTTGAAAGGAGTTTGAATGCTACCTTTATTTCCCTCATTCCTAAGAAGGAAGGTGCGGCTTCATTGAGAGATTATCGGCCCATTAGTTTGGTGGGGAGTTTCTATAAAATCATTTCTAAAGTCCTTGCTAAAAGATTGAGGGAGGTGCTTTCGGAAGTTATTTCTCCTTATCAAAATGCATTTTTAGGGGGGAGGCAAATTATGGATGGTGTTCTGATTGTTAGTGAATGTGTGGACTCCATTCAAAGGGAGGGTGTTGATGGGATTCTTTGCAAGTTGGATATTGAGAAGGCATACGATCATGTGAATTGGAAGTTTTTATGGTACATTATGAGGAGGATGGGTTTCGGGGCCAAATGGAGATCTTGGATGGAAACCTGCGTCTCTTCAGCATCTTTCTCTGTTTTGGTTAATGGAGTGGCGGCTGGTTTCTTTCGGTCATCTCGGGGTCTGAGACAAGGGGATCCCCTTTCCCCCTTACTCTTCTTGCTGGTTATGGAAGCTCTCAGTCGATTGGTTGCTAGGGCGGAAAATATGGGGCTTATTGAAGGGGTGAAGGTGGGAGGAGGCTCTTTATCTATCTCTCATTTACTTTTTGCGGACGATGCTATGCTCTTTTGCAAGGCGCAAGCCTCTCAACTTCTGGTGGTGAGATCAATCCTGAATTGCTTTGAAGCCCTTTCGGGTTTGAGAGTGAATTTTCAGAAAAGCGAGCTTTTTGATGTTGGAGGAAGTGGCAATTCCTCTATTTTCTGTGGTCTATTGGGGTGTCGTTTGGGGTCTTTTCCTACTTCTTATCTCGGAATTCCTATTGGGGTGGCTTTTAAATCCAAATTGATTTGGGAACCAACGATATCGAGGATGAAAAAGAAGTTGTCGGCTTGGAAGGGGAGTCTTTTATCGAAAGGTGGTAAGATGGTCTTGATCAAGAGTTCTTTATCTAACCACCCAACTTATATGCTCTCTGCTTTATTAGCTCCGATTTCAGTACTTGAGGCCATTGAGAAGTTACAGAAGAACTTCTTATGGGCAGGAGGGGAGGAGTCCAATAAGTATCATCTGGTTTCTTGGAAGGAGGTTTGTAACCCAAAGGAGGATGGTGGCTTGGGTATAAGGAATTTGCGGCTTTTTAATAGAGCCCTTTTGGCGAAGTGGTGTTGGCGGTTTGGCCAGAAGGTAAACAGCCTTTGGAGGAAATTAATTGTTGTTAAGTATGGTTATGATGAGACAAGGTGGCTTCCTGACCAGGTGAATGGGAGAATTGGTTGCAGCTTATGGAAGCCCATATGCAGATTGTCTCCCCTGGTTGAGGCAGGAGTGAAGTTTCAGGTGGGGAGGGGAGATAGGGTTAAGTTTTGGTCGGATCCTTGGTGCTCTGGTGGAGCTCTCAAGGAGCAATTTTCTACACTTTATAATATATCTTCAGCCCCTCATGCCTTTGTTGCAGACCTGTACTCCTTAGGGGTGGGAGGCGTACAATGGAATTTGCAGTTCAGAAGAGGTATGTTTGATTGGGAATTGGAAGACTTGTCCCAGTTTCTGGAGTGCATCAATGGAAAGGATTTTGGTTCTCATCAAGACGTTATGAGCTGGTCAAGGAGCAGTGATGGGGTTTTCTATGTGAAGAGCCTGTATGGGTTTATTAGTAAGTGGAATCTTAATTTCAAGGTCCACAATCTGTTATGGCAACCTTTACTCCCATCAAAGGTAGGGTTTTTTATGTGGACAGCGGTGCTGGAGAAAATCTTGACTTTGGATAATCTAATGAAGAGAGGCTGGCAGCTTCCTAATAGATGTAGCCTTTGTAGAGCGGATGCGGAGTCAGTCAATCACCTCCTCATTCATTGCCCAATCACAAGTGGAGTTTGGAATGAGTTCTTAGCCAGGTTTGGTGTAGCTTGGGCCCAGCCTCAAGGTGTTTCTCAGCTTCTTTTATGTTGGAAGATCTCAAAAGGAGACTCTCCTTTCAAGGTCTTTTGGCGGTTAACACCGGGGGCAGTGATGTGGGCAGTTTGAAAGGAACGAAATAACAGGATTTTTGAGAATAAGGAAAGACCTCAGGATGCTCTTTTCAAATACTCTCTTAGTTTTATCCTTTATTGGGCGTCTGCAGTGGAATCTTGTAAAGGATTGAAATGTCATGATGTATTAATGTGTAAGGATTTCAATGATTTGTAAGGATGGGGAGGGGATGAGGTTTATGTACACCTTTGGTGTACAGCATTGTACCCTGTTTTCAGCTTCTTTTTAATATATTTCTTCATTACCGATCAAAAATAAAAAAAAGACAAATGGTGCAGGAAATTGGACTGTCAGAAGGGTTTTGAGGTTTTTATAGAGACAAGAGAAACATATGGGGAAATAATGGCCTGTAATACCGTAAAAAAATTGAAATACTTAGTGTCTCTACTTGGTTCTTTAGTTCAATATTGTAGTCATGACTCATGCCAATCAACTCAAAACAATCTTGCAACAAATTCTCCACCTAGTTCTTAAGGTGCTAGAATGTTATAAAAGAAGGCTTTTAAGCTAATATGTAAGAGTTTAGGAAAGGCATGTTGAAATTTTTTTTTTTTAATAGTTATTGAGGAAATCCATTAAGATCAAAGGGTAGAAAGTCTAATGCAGCCCGTCCATGAGAAGACCAAGAGCAAAGGAAGAAAAAAACAAAGAGAGCAAACCCGTATACAACCTGCCAAAGAACCCAATTGAAGGCAATGCTCGATGTTGGTATATCTTGGAACTCTTTTCTAAAACTTACTCAAGCTGAGGCTAACACATTGTACCCATGTCAGATTCTGAGACTTGTACCCATATCAATGCAAGATTGAGGCATATAGAGAAGAAAATGGTATTAAATTATACTTTATAAAGAATACGAGACATGTCAAATGCAACTTTGCAGTGTAGATATTTTATTTAGATCATCATTAATGTTCTCAACAGTCATGTCAAAATTGAATAACGGATATGGATGATTTTAACTTTCAGACAATTCATCAGGGAAACACACATATATATTCCATTTATATTAAAAACGTACAAAGAATTTCTATTGGCAGTACATACCGGACAAGAAGAATCTGTCCATTTTGAAATACAAGAACAGTGGAAAGAATGGTTGCAGATAGTTGTGAGAATCCCGCTCGTCTCTTGGTCCAATCTCTCTGCAAGATTAAGCAAATTGAGAGATTTAAAAAAATAGTGATAAAAAGAATATCTTTTCTGCATACTGTACCAGAATGAGAAGAAAATCAACTTGTGAAAACCATATTGGGAGCCTTACCAAGGCAGACCGCACATGTTGGTTGCTCTGTTGAACTAGCAAAGGAGGCATGTGAATGTTCAATTGAACCTGTGTACTGTACATCAACTGTAAACAGCACATTACAAATTTCAACCTGCATTCAAATCCAAATCAAAACAGAATAGTCATTGGAATTCAGTCTTTCTTCTCAGGACTTTCTCACCGTGTATACAATTATATCACCCACAACAACATACCATATCCCACCTATATGGAGTTGGAAACATGAATCCTAGTTCTCCACCCCAAGTTGCCAAAAAGACAAAAATCATATATTCAGTTAGATAATACGTATCCAAATTCTTCCTAACTGATTTGATCTAATTTTTTTTTTCCGTTTTCCTCTCTTCTTATTAGATCTTTTAATGAGCATACCCAATCCACTGGAACTGCCCCATCCCCAACCAAAAACCAGAAAAATAAAAAGAAAAGAAAGAATGAAAGCATCTTCATGCAGTCATCCTCCTAGGCCTTCATACGTCTAAGCCATCATAAACCTATAATTTGTTTTATCTTTTCTCCAAGTTGTTCTACACCTAGACACTCTCCTATATGTTTATTCCATATTTTATCTTTCCTCATCTTCTCAAATGCCTATTTTAGCAACTTCATCTCAAAAATACTCATCCTTTGCTCAACAGTCTGAGATATACTTATCTCTCTCGATGTTCTCTCTCTAGAGAATTCCCCTCTCTTTCTTCCTCTCTTCAGATTTTCCCTTTCTAGAGCATTCCCTTCTCTTTTTAGAGTTTTTCTCTCTAGAAAGACTGGTTGTTTTATGATTATCTATATCGAAATTATTGTGCAGAATAATCCAAATTTTCATCAATTATGATGTGAATAGGTTTCCTCAAAACATGCCTTAAAAGCCAATTTAAAGGGATCAGGTTTGAACTATAATTCCAGTTTTGAAATTTTCAACCAATAAAAAAAAATATTAGAAGCACAATCCCAATTCTTTCTTTGAATTTGACCTTCAATTTCGCAAACTAATCAGGGCATAATATTTCTCCCTTTTAAAAGGAAAGACCGTGAAGAGAAATATCCCTGTGGAAATTCATATCTAAAGCACGCAATGAGACACGCATGGACAACAAATGCTTACCAAAAAAACAAATTTAAATATAAAAGCAAAGGTAAATAAGAAGCAGAACGAACCTCCAGGGATGAGAAATGCTTCCCATTAAAATGCTTGTAAAAGCTATCTGTAGAATTCTGGTTATCAAACCTTATCAAAATGCTATACTGGTCCTCCATTCCGTCATTCCTACGTTTTTAAGAAATCCAATAAAAAGTAAGAAAAAAAAATAGTAAAACCAAAAAGAAACCCACTGAAGGTAATACGGCTGTGAACCTGACAATCCGCATCTCTAATATATGTTGAATGAAAGAACCACAGAACTGGCAAAAATCTGCATATGTCATGTGATTTGGAACTCCAAGCACACAAACAAGTGGTTTCCTTCCAACCTAAGAAGCATCCGGTACTTTCAAAAATAAATAAAAAGAACTGAAAGAAAAAAAAAGATGATTGAGATAGAATAAAATAGTTGAAATCCAGAAGTCGATGCTTACAGGGAGTTTCAAGGCCGAGGCAGAACCGTCTTCACGGTAGAGATGCATAATTCCCCTGGTTTCCTCGATCCTAGGGTTTCCAGAAGAAAATGGCAAGGCCTGAGTGACGCCGGAACCAGAAGGCTCGCTGGCATCATCGGAGCTTACGGCTGGCAGTGGCCGGAAATGATCTTCCGTTGTAGCGCCGGCAACGGCTCTACCACTGGTTGATGAGGCTGACATTGCTTGCTGACGACAAAATAAGAGAGAGCTTTGTGCGACAGGATCTAGATATTATTTATAGGTTTCCTCCCTATCTGAGAATATTACAGACAACACGAACCCGATCATTAATTGAAGAAACGTCCTTTGAGGAAGACCGACCGAGCAAACCGGGAGTCACGTTAGATCGGTCCAACCCTAAAGTGGCATTACTAGAGTATATTTATTTTTTCCTTCTTATTTTATTTTATTTTGGTTTATTAATGCGGATAAGTTGAGATGAACCAAACCGACCCCCGAATTGGTCAATGGAGAGATTATCTTCGGTTTGATTCAAAATTTCAAACGGATAAAGCCGGGAACCAAATTCGAACGAAGCAAGCAGGCAGAAGATTCCTTTTATGCAAAACCTAAGAACGGAAATCAACTGGGTGTGGTTAGCGGTTTCTTTGTTTCTGCACCCAAAACCTCATAGTCATTTTCATCGGCTTCTCCGTTTCCGCGTTAGGGTTTTCTTTCCTTCACTGTCCGGCTCTCTGCACATTGAAAGGTAAAGCAAAACCTCAGCTTAGCTCCTCGCTTTTTTCAATCTACCCTCAACATTGATTGTGTTTTGCAAAATCCGGTGAATGATATGAGTAGATTGTTTCAGTCATTAGGACGGCTTATTTTGTTGCCACTGTTGGAATTGGTTGGTAACTCGAAAGAGGATTGATAATGTAGAATTCGAATTCGCAAATCTCACTTGGGAATATGTTTGGCTCTGTCACTGCGTCCTTAGTTTGGAAATATATCTGTTGTTATGAACACCGGACTGAAGTTTGTTCTTGGTTGCTTATGAATGACCCCTTCGTGCTTATCCAACCGTTATTACATCTGATCCGGGTATACACGGATTGATCAAATTGAATTTCCAAGCTCTGGCTACTTTGTAGTGATTATAGATGGTGCTGCTTCTGTTGGTGCAGCTCTTGAGCCCCCGCTGATTATATTTTTCAACCCGAAATTGGAAGTGTCGTTCTGATGCTCACTCTTGCTATTTTCCTGTTGAATTTGTTGTGAATTCACCCAGTGGACGTCAAGACCACAAAGCAACAGTAACGGAGGATAATAGCCTGGGCAGCATTACTGCACGGTGTTGCATTTCATTCAGGTAATTTTTGTTGCTGATTCCTGTCCTCATTAAAATTTTGACCTGTAGTTATGCACGCAAAGTTGATTCTATTCACATTGTAATTCAACTTTTCCCCCCTTTTGCTATGGGAGGCCTGAGTTTACAATATTTGCCCATGCATTTTTCTTGATGACGCAATTTTATTTACAAACTCTACTATCTATAAAGAGGTATCGTACTTTTTCTGTTGTTTGAAATACTAATTTCTTGAAGTTATTTTCTTGTGCAAGAGAATTTTTTGTCTGAATATAAGAAATCTTATATTGTTAAAGATGGTCCACCCGAAATTCATTAGAAACTTGACTCACAAGAGACAATAGTGTAGTAAATGATTCTGGATTTTATTTTATAATGGGCACCATATTCACATTAATAATTATAAATGACATATAGCTTCTGGTTTTAATGAGGCTATCTAATTGGGATGTTGAACCTCCTATATGAAAATTAAAAAGCAGATAATGCAAAGCGAAAGGATGCTCATAGGATACTTATAGGAGGTGACTTAAATGGTCATGAAGGAAATGGGAGTGATGGTTATAATAGAATTCATGGAGGAAGGGGCTTTTGTCAAAGGAATAAGATAGGAGAAATCAATCCATGAGTTCGCAATGGTCTATGATCTTGCTTTAGTAAACACCTTTTTTTCTTAAATAGAAATGAACATTTGATGACTTTTAAGAGTAGATCAAATTAGAGTCAAATTGACTTCTTCCTTTTTAGGAGTGAATTGGCTACTTGTAGAGATTATAAAATAGGTTCAGGCGAGAGTTTAACTTGACAAGATAGGTTAATGATGATGGATATTTATATCAAGAACTGAGAGAAAGGTAAATATACTAAAATGAACCCTAAAATAAAACAGTGGAAGTTCAAAGGAGAGAATTTAGTAATTTTTAGGAATAAGATAATGAATGAGGACATTTGGGACCTTAAGAGGGATTCAACGAGAATGCGAGTTGAAATGGCCCATTGCATCACAAGAATTGGGAAAGAAGTCTTAGAAAAACTTTAAGGTTAAGACTAATGACTAGAGTGATAGAAAACCAAGTTGGATCTATGCCTGGAAGGTCCACTACAGAAGTTATATTTTTACTTAGTTAATAATGATAAAAAAGTCCGTAGAAAATAAAGAAGATTTGCATATGGTTTCTATTGATTTAGAAAAAGCATATAATAAGGTTCCAAGAGAACAAATTTGGTGGATTTCGTATAAAAAAGATGTACCAATGAAATATATTGATGTAATTAAGGATATGAATGAGGGATTTGTAACTAAAGTAAAAATTGTATTTTTTTTTTGATAGGTAAAAAGGAAATTTATTAGAATAAGATTAGTACAACGGGGAGATGAACACAAAGTGTGTAACCTCCAAGAAGTCTTCTTAGGACATCAGGTCCTAGAAGGAAAATTGTTGGTGGTGAGACATTTGAGTTTTTTATTAAGGTAGGTATGTGCCAAGGGTTTGCTATCAGCCCTTATTTATTCGCTTTAGTTATGGATGAGCTAGCAAGTTGTATTCAACATGAGGTGTCTTAGTGTATGTTATTTATAGATAATGCAATCTTGATAGGCAACACTAGAGACAAAGTAAATAATATGTTTGAATTGTTGAGAGATAAATTAGAACCAAAGGGTTTAAAATAAGTTGCGTGAAGACTGAATATAAAAACCCTTTTAATACAAATAACAATATAACTAATGGAACTATTAGAATTGATAATCGAAATATCCGTTTAAGCAATAAATTCAGATATCTTGGATCAATAGTACAGAAAGATGGAGACATTGATGATCTAGCACATAGAATTAGAGATGGTTAGGTTAAATGGAGGGGTACTAACTTATCAGACAGCAATAAGACCATCTATGTTGCATGGGTACAAAATGTTAGGTGACAAAGAAACCACATGGTCTGAAGATGAGTGTTGCCGAGATGAGAGCTAAGACGGATGTATTTTAAAACTAGAGAAGACAAAGTAAGAAATGAAGATATTCAAAAATGGTTAGGCATAAGATGCATTAGGGATAAAATTGAGGAGAATAGGTTAATGTGGTTTATTCATGTAAAGTGGAGACCTAAAAGTGCACTTGCAAGAAAGTTTGAGAGTATGCATGTTAAAAGGCCTCAGAGATCAAGAGAAAGACCTAAAAAGGCATGGATGGAGTTAATAAAACAATAATTGCATTAACATAAATTAACTGAAGATATTATTTTTTTAATAGAATGGATGAAGAGACAATTTTAATGTCACCGACCCCACTTTGGTGGGAATTGGCTTATATTGATGATGATGATGATCAAGGGTTACATGTCTTCCTTTTTGGCATCAAAATGTAGTACACTACAGTTCTAATGCTTAAAAGTGGGAATAAATTCTACTTGGATAATTTAAAGTAGGTAATATCTAGGCTTTGACTGTGCAAGATATTTGGCTAAATGGTTCATGTGAAGTTGCCAAAGTCAAATGTTATTTTGGGGAACAAGAAAATAAGACAATGAAAAAAAGAAAAAAGGAAATGTAAGAAAGAAGAAAAGGGAATATTTATTTGATGAGTTCAATACCAAAAAGGAAAAAAAAAAAAAAAAGGAAGAAGAAAGAGGAAGAGAGATTCCAATCTGTGCTATGAGCAAAAAGTGGACAAAGCTATTTAGAACTGTCTCCTCTGGCTGATTTCAGTTCATCTGGGAGGCAAAGAATAGGTGGCTGTTTTTAAAAAAGGAGAATATCTGCCTTGATTATTTGGAGGACCATATTAGCTACTCTTTGGGGTCTTATCCTCAAAGGAATAACAAGGCATCCCACTAGGAAAACTCTTAGAGGTTCGAAGCCAGTTTCTTCTTGCTCCCACCAACCTCAATTCATCATTAGAGGTTAAGGAACTCCTGCACAAGATTTTTAAGATGAATTTGGTGGTTGCTTTTTATGGAATCCTAGGCCTTCTGGGAAGTGGGGAGGCATCATAAGAGACCATGAGGGAAAAGATGATTCTTTCTATGGTCCAGCCAAGACAGGAGATTTCCACTATGCTTAAACTCAGGTCCCCTTGCAAGACATTAAGTTTTGCAAGAAATGGATTCGGGTAAATGCTATCACATAGAGAGGCTCATTAAATATCATCAGACGGGGCAAAGAGTGCCAACGGGCTATAGAGCATGGCCGATTAGTTCAAATGGACATTTTTTGGTCTCCGGAGTGTCCACGTAAAGTAACCTGGAAGCTGATGGTCTAATAAAAAATGGGACGGCTTGTATTTTTTATAATAGAAAATTTCTTCCACAATAATCTTTCTTTTGTCTCTAACTACTGTCTTTATCCATCTTTCATTTCTTTTTCTTAATGAAATTCTTGAGAAAGTATCCAACCTCACTGCAGTGCGACAAAGCACTTGCCTTAACAAATTATTATTTAGGAACAATGAAAAGATCTTATTCATACAATGTAAGATTTAAATCTAAATATCTCTAGAACAGGAAAGGAGAGAAAAAGGTTTGGACAGCTCAAAAATTGTTATAATAATACATACGAGCATCCCTGCCCCTAAATACAATTTGTTTTCCTTAAGTCCTCCCAAATCCCAGAGGAAAGATGAAAACACATTTTACTCCCTGAATGAACATATACAGGTAACTCTAGACTAGAAATAGTAAATTAGCTAACATTTAGTGAGGCCTTTCTCTAGTATTATCCCTCTAAAAGACATCTAAGACTATGAAGCCCCTCAGCTGATATGCTCCTCCTGACACTTGATCTATGCACTACAACATTGGGAGGTGGGTCTGCGTGAAAGCAGATCATCACAATCGTGAGATTGTCTAATGCACCGCGTTTTATTGCTTCCTCTACCATTTCCTTGCAGCAGAGCTTCACATCATTGTGCTCTTGGAGTCTCCTTCTAGCAAAGTCAACAGCATTTTGGCTTGTAAATACATCCCATACTCCATCACTGCCAATGATTAAGAATTCATCTTCTTTGGTTAATGTGATTAATTTAAGCTCTGGTTCAGCACTTAAGGGCCCAGCTTTCTCACCAATCTCCTTCATCCCTTCAATGTGCCAATCCCCTAGAGCTCGAGTCACACCTAACTGGCCATTTAAATAGCCATCATCAACATATCCACCCAGGGATTCAATGCGCTTCCTTTCTCTTGTACAGCATGGTCTGTGATCCCTTGACATTTCAATAGCCCTTCCAAATCGTGATAGTACTGCTCTGCAATCTCCAGCATTCGCTACAAGTAGAGATCTGCCCGAACCAATACCATAGTATATCAATGGACATAAGCTACATAATGCACAAGGAAGCAGATAAAACAGAAAA